>CM034147.1:86154708-87354708 GCA_019776745.2 Taxus chinensis | reverse complement strand
GACATTATCTGTCGTTTTGGTGTTCCTCATCGCCTGATAACAGATAATGGAAAATCTTTCAAAAATAAGTTATTGCAAGACCTTTGCGACAACTTTGGTATTAAACTTAGCTTCTCATCACCCTACTATCCACAGGAAAACAGACAAGCCGAATCCTCTAATAAAACCCTAACCAAAATCCTCATGAAAGTTGTCAATGAATCCGGAAGAAATTGGCACGATCACATCCCCTTTGCCCTTTGGGCTTATCGTACTAGCATTCGTACCTCTACTAATGCTACACCTTTTTCTTTGGTATATGGTACCGAGGCTGTCTTGCCTCTCGAAATACAAATACCCTCCCTCAGAATATCTCTTCAGGATATTCTCACCAACGATGATTTCCGCCAAGAGCGGTTAGCCCAATTGGAGCTTCTTGGCGAACGTTGTCTTACAGCTCTCGATCACCTTCAAATCTACCAAAAACGTATCAAGCGTGCTTATGATAAGCGACTTCATGAGCATACCTTTAAGTTTGGTGATCTTGTCCTCAAAGAGAATCAACATGTAACCAAACTAGAAAAGAGCAAACGTGGAAAATTTGCTCCTAATTGGATCGGGCCTTATATAATCACTCACACTTATGGATCAGGCACTTATCATTTAGCTTCGCTTAATGGTAAACCTGAGCCTGAACCCCTTAATGCCTTGCATCTTCGATCATTCTACTGTTGAATTTGGTGTTATATCACTTCTTATCTACCTACTGCTCGTCCCTTGAGCTCATTTACCGCTACATACACTTTGTTTCCTACATCTCCAAATAAAATCACGCTCACTTCTCACCTCCCCTCAATGATGCCTTCCCCTTTTTAGTCTAGTCCATGACTTTAAATTCTTAAAATAACACCTTCTTATGGGATTTTCTTGAGTCAAACTTCCTACCAAACTAGATGCTTCACGCCAAAAGAACATCTAGCTATCTAAATTATATATAGACTGCTCCCTTGAAGGACAGCTATATGCCAAATTATTACTGCTATTATATATAGACTGCTCCCCCGAAGGACAGCTATGCACTAAAATCATATCTACTACTATAAATAGACTGCTCCCTCGAAGGACAGCTATACACAGTTAGCCTTTATCAGAAGCTTCTCGCATGGATCAGCTTTGTGAAGACCTCAAGAATATCACAATCAATATCCCTTGTAGACTTCCCGCATCGATCAGTCTATATTCAGTAAAATAAAAGCCTCATTCAAAAGAACCTTTTGGGTCATGGACTTGTCTATTTAGGGTAGGTTCTCTTTCGTCATAACACTCACTTTGTAATAAGTTCTCCATACCTCAACTATACCATTCACCTCACCTCACCATTTGTTTCAACTCAAGGGACGTGACGTACACCTGATATGTTGTGATCATACAACTCTTTTCACCTATTGACTTCTCGTCTATGCACCGGTACCTAGGGCTTCAAGTTCATTCTATGTTGTGTGGTTTGTTTTGCTCTGTTCACCTGCGGAGCACTCTTTCCTCTTTACCTTGCATCTAGGATTGTGTGTTGATCTTAATCAGGACATGATTCCCTACCACTTGGGTAGGCTAACTTTCACTTCCCTTATACCTTTTACAACATCACCAATTCATTACCAACACCATCAACCTTACCTTACCAATATTACTATCAATACTTTTACCAACCAACCAATCGCCTAACCATACCTAAATTGCCTGAATTCGCCTCTCCCTGATCCTAAGGGAGAACTACATCGGTTTGAGGCCCCTCCTTGCTTTGTACAATGGGCTATGTAGGCAGCACTTCGGAGACATGGGGTCTCCCAAGGTTAGCTCGACCATCCCCTACCATAACCTATCATGTGTAGTAAATATAAATATTTTTTGTGTATTTCTATTTCACCACATTCCTCTTTATCCTTTTTTCAAAACATCGAAAATCAAAACACAAACATTCTTATTATTATTGTAACTAAAATCAACATACATATTCAGCTTTATTTAGATGTTAAACACATACATCTTCTCTATCATCGACATGCAGGTCGGCATCCTTATTTATTCTTATACCTTGCTAACATTTACTTAGACCCTCATGCCTCATCCCGAACTAGGGGATGATCGTGATCGACGACACCGCTCACCAGGCCTCTCTGTCCTCAACGGTAGCATGGCTATTGGTACCGCCCACTGATCTGCTAATCTCTCCTGTAACATATGGATACGCTCCCTCGCATGGAGGAATCCAGCCTCTAGTCCCTGTGCTCGTGACTCCGCAACCACTAACAATCCTCTTGTCTCATTCACCTGCGTTTGGAGCTGCTGCACTAAACTCTGCAGACGATCTCTCTCTGCTGTAATCCTAGCTATGTCAGGACGATCAGATACACCTCGCAGCTCTGCTACCCACCATAACCTATAGGACTCTGTCGTCCCTGCATCCATTACACTGCGATCGGCTGCTATCTCCTCTGGCCCTTCTGGAGGTGTTGGCCGGGGAGGTGAGAATGCTGCCTCGGCGTCAATCCTCATATATAGTCTATAAGCCTGCGGTATGTCTTGCACCAATCCAAATTGTCACCGCACGCGATCTAGAGGAATCCTCTCATACTCACCTGGCCTGTGCCCTACGATCCACCTATATCACTCTACACCCCTCAACTCCTCAGCTATATTCATTGTTAAGAATAAGAATGAACCATTAAATAGTTGCGCAACAAAAACCCCAATTTCTGAACTTCATATTCCACCAACAAACCTAACACCACCAATCCTCACCCATCGACCACTTCGAAATCAAAAGGGGCCGTGCACGTGGTGATGGTCAAATCCCAACCACCGTCTAATACCCAACCAAAAACCACTTATAAGTATAAAGCATAACCCATCAACTACACTCCCTTGGGAGAAACATATGGTGTGATATTGGAAAAATTTCTCAAAGCAAGAGCCATTACCTTACCTCCTGTTAAACCTCATTCCGGGTTTGATTCCACTCGCGCCATACCTTCCTGGTACAAAGAAAATGACTTCTGTAACTTCCACCGTGTGAAGGGACACAGTCATGAGAACTGCAAGATGTTGAAAAACATAGTGCAGGAAATGGTTGATGCGAGGGATATAGCCCTCGATAATCCTAACGCCCCTGCTAACCAAAATTTGAAAATATTCAACAAACCATTCCCGAATCATTATTCTAACAGTAATCTAAATCAAGATATCTTAGCCGAGGAGAGTGTTCATGAGATCCATGCAGTCTTCGACTCCCAGCCAAAAGCCTCTATCGAGAAAATTTTGAATCAAGCCTCTCCACTAACACAGGAGTCCGAACCTCCTTCACCACCATCAAGCCAAAGCGAAATCATTCCTTTACCCATAAAAGAGTTAACTGCCCAGACTTCTCTTCTCATCAATGAGTCTACTTACACCACATCCTTGCAAGACTGTGAGCGCATGTTATCTAATTTATCTATTTCCCAAATGTCTCCTTCTACCATTCTTGTTGTACAAGAGGAAGGCTTGCCAGTTCTTTTCTCATCCTTAGACGAGCAACCTCTTGAACCGACATCACCACATTCTTTAAACATGACAGATCCCCTCAAACACGCCCTCCTACCTATTAGTCCTTCATCACCTAAATCTTTTCAACAACCAGTCGACCTCTTAACATCTATTGATACAGTGCCTCATCTACCCCCTATATCACACCCACAGTGGACTGGAATCACAACCCGTCTTTCTTCCGTACAAAAGTTCATATTCACACGTGAGGACTGTCATTCCACAGAAGATAGACAGGTCCTATGGGAATGTATGAGTATGCCGTATTCTACTCAAATGCAAATGACCAATCCTGAGGCCTCCACCATATACCCGAAGTGTTTACAGAAGCTTAAAATACCCATGTTCTCACCTTCACCCCCCTCACCTCTACCAAATGCCCTGTCCACTTCTATTAACTTAACCAAATCTTCCCCTACACTTGGGACCTCACCAATGCCCAATCTAACGCACCCGCCTAAGCGACTCGATTTATCCAAAAATAAAGCCGCCCCGCCACCTAGGAGACAAACTCAATCCATACCTCTATCACAATCAAAACCATCATCGTCACACCTACCTTCCATATTGGGACCTCATCCCTCCACCTTGCATCAATATATCATACCTCCTGCGTTTTCTTTAAAGCAACCTACGCCTTCTACACCCGTACAACAATCCCAGGGTATAGCAACATTATCACCCCACGTATCCGGTCCACCCATCAACCCTAAACAAACTCCATCATCAAAGGATTTATTTTCTGTCACTCCCCTTTCTCCGTGGTTGTTTTCCGCTACCACGTCATCTGTAGCCTCATCATCTCACCAGCCGAATATAGCTTCTGTGCCAAAGAAACCACGTTTAGTGAAAACCACGTATCAACACCCCTCGGCTAAACCACCACCCGTACGAACCAACCACGCCCAAACATTACCAAAACACGCAAAACCAATACCCTCATCCTCCTCTTATTTTGACCCACTCAAAGGATCTTACGCCAAAATCCTTACTATGTTGGTGGAGAATGCGACCATTTCTCTACCCCCACTTAGACCTTATGACCCGTCTAAACCTCGACCTATAGGTTATGATGAGTCTAAAATCTGCGCCTATCACCGCACACCAGGACATGATGTGGAGGGATGCAAAGCTTTAAAAACCATCCTTCGTCAGTCACCTCTCCCAGATACAAAGGTTAGGAAAGACAACTTACGAAGGGAGAGACCTTTAGCTTCAATTCCCTCTACTATACCATCTATCCCCGCCTCACCAAGATCTATCATTATTACAACCCCACCTCTTGAAGACCATGATTTATCCCAACCATCTTCTTCATCTCCGGTCAACGAGATCAATATGATTAGTGTTGCTACTCGAGCGTAGAAAAACAACGAGAAAGAAAAAGAAAGCACACATGCGTCCTCTCTTTCTCCATCCAGCATCCCGATTGCACCACCACCCAAAGTGATTATTCATGGACCCGCTTACCCCGTCTCTAATGGAGTTGCCCATCGAGCCATGATCAAACAGCCTCACCAATCACCCGTAAAAATGACACTATATGATCTCATTCAGACTTCTGAATCCCATCGACAAGCTCTCGTTGAAATTCTTCAAGGGATCGAGGTCTTACCTAATGAAACCCTACCTGTTGCCTCCATTCTAACACCCAATCACGTTTCTTCTCTCACCAAACAACCCACTGCCCCAACCACTTCTGTACAACAACAAGCTGCAGCAGTCAGTTTCTGTGAAGATGAAATTGTTGACTTTGGTACAGAAGATCCTAACCCTACCCTTTTCATCTCATCTTACGTCCGGGACATTCGGGTACGTCGTGTTATGATTGACGGGGGCGCTAGCCTAAACATCATCTCTTCAAAAGCCTTCCAACAAATGAATATCCCCTCTAGCTACATGTGTGCCAATCCCATCATGTTGTGGTCATTCAATGACGCTATTACCTCTACCTTAGGCACCGTGATCCTCAACATCCGGGTAGGACCACATACTTTACCTGAACTCTTCTATGTCCTTGAAGGAGAGTTCCAATATAACATATTGCTAGGTCGCCCTTGGATCTGGGCTATGGGATGCGTTCCCTCAACATTACATAGATGCATAAAATTTGAGTATGAGGGGAAGTCCTACACAATAAAAGCTGATCCTCGCCCCTTTAAAACCTACAATATGTTATACCGCCCTAACGATGTGCTTATACCAATCAAGACACCCATACATTCAACCCAACCATCCTCTTCAAATGTACCTCAACCATCCACCTCAACCGCACCTACGCCTTCAACTGATGAAACCACCGTTGCAAAAACCACTTCCCTCCCCACAGCTTACATCCCAACCACAGACCCCTTAGTAGATATTTTTCAACGCCTTACGCTGGGGGAGTATCACCTATATAACGTTAGTTCTTTCCATACCCCAAAGGAATACGGACAGGTACATGCACATCCTACCTATGACCGTCGTGTGGGGGAAGTAATCTCTTACGGACCACCCCATTTCCACACCAACCTAACGTATGGGGGTGTTGACGCATCCTCCATTAGCCCTGAACCCCCTCTTGGTGTAGTTCCCTTCCAATCTGATTTTCAATACTTGACAAATCATCGTTTCGCCCTCACCTTCTTGACTCGCTACGCTTGGAAAGGCTTTAGTTTTGGTCTTTATAAACAAGGCCGACATACACTCATTCCCGTGACTACACGCAAACAAAATGATCGCAGTGGTCTCGGTTTTCTTGAAACACCTACACAGGAGGAACCTCATGTCAGTTGTCTTCTAGAAGACAACTGCGTCACCCCTACCGAACCATCATCACCCGTTTTGCCTTCGTCACCCACAGAGTCAATAGATCCCAAATCTATCCCTCCTAACTTTTTTTTTTCATAAATGCTATCTTCCTAGGTCCTCTCAATTATCAACAGGATAATGAGGACCCCTCTCCTATCCCCCTTCTGTATCCAAACATGATCGAAGAGGATTCAACTTCGATTAATGTTGTTGAGTGCCAGGATGACGACTCCATCCTCACTTACCTTGGGGCGGACGACTCCTATATTCAACGCACCTTACCATCTGAAACTCAAACCATGTTGAATGAATCGCCTATAGAAATCAACATCCACACAAAGGAGGATCCTCACATTGTGAAGATCGGACAATCCCTTAACACATCAGAACAAGCCGCCTTTACTACCTTTCTTCATACCCGTAACCAAGCTTTCGCTTGGTCCTACGCGGACATGCCAGGATTTGATCCTACCATTGCCGTCTATAACATCACTCTAAACCCTGATTCCAAACCAATTAAACAGAAATTGAGAAAAATGCATCCACGCATTGCTCTCTTGGTCAAAGAGGAGCTTCAACGACTCCTTTCTGTTTCTTTCATTCTGCCTGTTGACTATCCTCAATGGATTTCTAACATCGTACCTGTCACTAAAGCGATGGGGGGACTTCAGATATGCATGAATTTCTGGGATCTTAACCTCGCTTGCCCTAAGGATGACTTCCCCCTGCCTATCATTGACCAACTTATAGATCTCACTGCAGGCCATGAGATGCTCTCTCTCATGGATGGTTTCTCAGGATATAACCAAATTTTGGTTGCCCCCGCCGATCAACATAAAACTGCCTTCATAACTCCTTGGGGAACCTTCTGTTACCGTGTAATGCCATTTGGCCTTAAGAATGCTGGTGCAACCTATCAGCGGGCTATGACCTACATTTTTTATGACATTATGCACACTATCCTTGAAGATTACGTCGACGATCTTCTTGGCAAGTCTAAACATCGTAGTGAACATCTCGATGTTTTAACCATTATTTTTGATCGCCTGTTATAATATTCTGTCCGCCTTCAACCAAAGAAATGTGTCTTTGTTGTCCTTTCGGGGAAACTTCTTGGCTTTATTGTCTCTTTGCGTGGCATCGAGGTCGACCCATCTAAAGTCAAAGCTATCCTAGAAATGCCCCCACCTACCAATCTCAAACAATTTCGTAGTTTACAAGGTAAGCTCCAATCTATCCGACGTTTCATCTCCCAACTCTCAGATCGATGTCAACCTTTTCATCACCTTCTTAAAAAGGACATCGATTTTCAATGGAGTGAAAAGTGCCACCTAGCCTTTGAAGCTCTCAAAACTTATCTCTTGCAGCCACCCGTGCTTATCCCACCTCAGGACGACCGCCCTTTCTACCTTTACCTTTCCGCCACTGACCATGCTGTAGGGGCCATGCTTGCACATCGTGACTTTGAGAATCGAGAACAAGCCGTTTATTATATAAGTCGTACTTTGGTGGACTATGAGACTAGGTATACACATGTAGAAAAGTTATGCCTAGCCCTATCATTCATGGCTACCAAACTCCGACACTACCTTCTGAATCACAAAACTTTCGTCATCACCAACATAGACCCCATCCATTACATGTATGCCAAACCTCATCTAAACCAATGCATCGCCAGATGGCTCATGCTCCTCACCGACCTCAACCTTGAGTTTGTCCACCAGAAATCAATCAAAGGACAAACTCTTCCAGACCAACTTGCGGAGGCCCCTTTACCTGGGGAACAATTTACCAATTTTACATTCCCAGACGAACTCATCGCTACTCTTTCCCTCAAGGAGGAGTCGTATCCAATGACCCTCTTCTTCGATGGATCCAAATGCCACCGTGGTGGAGGAGCCGGCGTTGTTCTCATTCCTCTCGACGCTGAGCCCATGCCTCTTTCATTCCGACTCGATTTCCCTTGCACTAATAATACAGCGGAATACAAGGCCCTTGTTCTGGGTCTCCAAGTTGCGTTACACTTAGGTATCAAATCTATCAATATTTTTGGCAACTCTCAATTGGTAGTCAATCAAGTTATGGGCATCTACCAATGTAAAAATGAGGAACTTCAAAAGTACAAACACTACGTGGATTCACTTCTAGCCTTATTTTACTCACTATTCTATCCAAACCATTCCCCGCTCCACTAACAAATTTGTGGATACTATGGCTTGCTTAGCCTCACAAATTCCAGCTTCATCAACTGACTCTGAATTATTCATCTTGGTCCAACAACTTTTTGCCCCATCCTACTCAACCCCGGTAGTTTTTATGATAAATACTGTGTCTACTAATTCGCAGGGTACCTGGTACCATCAATTTCACGACTACCTTACAACCTCTGTTCTCCCTTCTGACCTTACTAGTACTGGCAAAAATGCTTTTCTTAAACACGTTTCTCATTATGTAGTTATGGGGGGACTCCTTTATAAACGTGGCTTTGGTCACATCCTCCTTCGATGTCTCACCGGCGCGGAGGTCACCCATACCATCCAACAGGTCCATGACGGTATCTGTGGCGGACACTTTAGTGGCCTTAACGTGGCCAAATGAATCCTTCGCCTTGGTTATTATTGGCCTACTCTCAATAACGATTGCTACGAATATGTTAAGCGTTGTGTTATGTTTCAACAACACGCCAACCTTCAACATACTACTAGCCACCCCCTACAGGTCGCCCGAGATCTTTGGCCTTTCTCACAATGGGGTTTAGACCTTATTGGTGAGATTCACCCGTCCTCTTCGCAACGTCACCGATGGATTATCATAGCAACCGAATATTACACAAAATGGGTGGAGGCTATTCCACTCATTTCAACCAAAAAAGAAAAAATTGTAGAGTTCGTTAACCACGACATTATCTGTCGTTTTGGTGTTCCTTATCGCCTGATAACAGATAATGGAAAATCTTTCAAAAATAAGTTATTGCAAGACCTTTGCGACAACTTTGGTATTAAACTTAGCTTCTCATCACCCTACTATCCACAAGAAAACAGACAAGCCGAATCCTCTAATAAAACCCTAACCAAAATCCTCATGAAAGTTGTCAATGAATCCGGAAGAAATTGGCACGATCACATCCCCTTTGCCCTTTGGGCTTATCGTACTAGCATTCGTACCTCTACTAATGCTACACCTTTTTCTTTGGTATATGGTACCGAGGCTGTCTTGCCTCTCGAAATACAAATACCCTCCCTCAGAATATCTCTTCAGGATATTCTCACCAACGATGATTTCCGCCAAGAGCGGTTAGCCCAATTGGAGCTTCTTGGTGAACGTTGTCTTACAGCTCTCGATCACCTTCAAATCTACCAAAAACGTATCAAGTGTGCTTATGATAAGCGACTTCATGAGCGTACCTTTAAGGTTGGTGATCTTGTCCTCAAAGAGAATCAACATGTAACCAAACTAGAAAAGAGCAAACGTGGAAAATTTGCTCCTAATTGGATCGGGCCTTATATAATCACTCACACTTATGGATCAGGCACTTATCATTTAGCTTCGCTTGATGGTAAACCTGAGCCTGAACCCCTTAATGCCTTGCATCTTTGATCATTCTACTGTTGAATTTGGTGTTATATCACTTCTTATCTACCTACTGCTCGTCCCTTGAGCTCATTTACCGCTACATACACTTTGTTTCCTACATCTCCAAATAAAATCAGGCTCACTTCTCACCTCCCCTCAATGATGCCTTCCCCTTTTTAGTCTAGTCCATGACTTTAAATTCTTAAAATAACACCTTCTTATGGGATTTTCTTGAGTCAAACTTCCTACCAAACTAGATGCTTCACGCCAAAAGAACATCTAGCTATCTAAATTATATATAGACTGCTCCCTTGAAGGACAGCTATATGCCAAATTATTACTGCTATTATATATAGACTGCTCCCCCGAAGGACAGCTATGCACTAAAATCATATCTACTACTATAAATAGACTGCTCCCTCGAAGGACAGCTATACACAGTTAGCCTTTATCAGAAGCTTCTCGCATGGATCAGCTTTGTGAAGACCTCAAGAATATCACAATCAATATCCCTTGTAGACTTCCCGCATCGATCAGTCTATATTCAGTAAAATAAAAGCCTCATTCAAAAGAACCTTTTGGGTCATGGACTTGTCTATTTAGGGTAGGTTCTCTTTCGTCATAACACTCACTTTGTAATAAGTTCTCCGTACCTCAACTATACCATTCACCTCACCTCACCATTTGTTTCAACTCAAGGGACGTGACGTAGACCTGATATGTTGTGATCATACAACTCTTTTCACCTATTGACTTCTCGTCTATGCACCGGTACCTAGGGCTTCAAGTTCATTCTATGTTGTGTGGTTTGTTTTGCTCTGTTCACCTGCGGAGCACTCTTTCCTCTTTACCTTGCATCTAGGATTGTGTGTTGATCTTAATCAGGACATGATTCCCTACCACTTGGGTAGGCTAACTTTCGCTTCCCTTATACCTTTTACAACATCACCAATTCATTACCAACACCATCAACCTTACCTTACCAATATTACTATCAATACTTTTACCAACCAACCAATCGCCTAACCATACCTAAATTGCCTGAATTCGCCTCTCCCTGATCCTAAGGGAGAACTACATCGGTTTGAGGCCCCTCCTTGCTTTGTGCAATGGGCTATGTAGGCAGCACTTCGGAGACATGGGGTCTCCCAAGGTTAGCTCGACCACCCCCTACCATAACCTATCATGTGTAGTAAATATAAATATTTTTTGTGTATTTCTATTTCATCACATTCCTCTTTATCCTTTTTTCAAAACACCGAAAATCAAAACACAAACATTCTTATTATTATTGTAACTAAAATCAACATACATATTCAGCTTTATTTAGATGTTAAACACATACATCTTCTCTATCATCGACATGCAGGTCGGCATCCTTATTTATTCTTATACCTTGCTAACATTTACTTAGACCCTCATGCCTCATCCCGAACTAGGGGATGATCGTGATCGACGACACCGCTCACCAGGCCTCTCTGTCCTCAACGGTAGCATGGCTATTGGTACCACCCACTGATCTGCTAATCTCTCCTGTAACATATGGATACGCTCCCTCGCATGGAGGAATCCAGCCTCTAGTCCCTGTGCTCATGACTCCGCAACCACTAACAATCCTCTTGTCTCATTCACTTGCGTTTGGAGCTGCTGCACTAAACTCTGCAGACGATCTCTCTCTGCTGTAATCCTAGCTATGTCAGGATGATCACATACACCTCACAGCTCTGCTACCCACCATAACCTATAGGCCTCTGTCATCCCTGCATCCATTACACTGCGATCGGCTGCTATCTCCTCTGGCCCTTCTGGAGGTGTTGGCCGGGGAGGTGAGAATGCTGCCTCGGCGTCAATCCTCATATATAGTCTATAAGCCTGCGGTATGTCTTGCACCAATCCAAATTGTTGCCGCACGCGATCTAGAGGAATCCTCTCATACTCACCTGGCCTGTGCCCTACGATCCACCTCAATCACTCTACACCCCTCAACTCCTCAGCTATATTCTCTGTTACCATATAGTTCCCGTAAGGCCTCCAACAGATATCCGCAATCGTCTCCCTCTCCCATACCTCCCTATAATACTCAATGTCACCCGTCACAGCCTGGGATCTTGCCTCTTGTTCTGTCTGGACCCATCGTCTGAACCCCAACCTCTGTACTCCGGTCACTCCTAACTGGATGGGTCGGCCTATTGGTCGCACACACACAATGTGCTCATAGGCCCAACAGTGTAATAAGTATGAACCATCCAATGTAGTCCTGTGATTTCACCTATAAGCCCATAAACCCCTGTATAGCTCTGCCAAATATGCAGGTGCCCATGCAAAAGTCACGTTCCTTTTTATCATCTCCCAAATAACACACATCAATGCCTTTAGAAATATTCCCCCTTCCGCCTTCGGTAATGCATAATACCCTACCACTATCATTAATATCACTGTTAACCTTGTCTCCTCAGGGTGTGCTGCATACATTATGCCATACGTAAATGTCAAACCTCACTGTGTCAAATCTCGTGCATATGGACCAAATACTGCTGTTATCGCTGCCCGCCCTGCGCTAGGCATTGCCTGATATACTGGTGTTCCTATAGTCGGGAGTCTCAAAATACGGAACACATCTTCCAATGTCACTATCATATCCCCTGTTGGCAGATAGAAGGTATTTGTCTCAGGATTCCATCTCTCAATCAACGCCTGTAACATAGCATGGTTACGTGTGATTCGTGAATAATAGCGGATTCCACTTAACCCCAAACGATTTATCAATGTCCATTCAGCTGGCGTTACATCCGCTCGGATTCGTGACAATAGCGTTGGTACACAATCATTCATCCTCAACCCTGCCTCTGCCTGCATACATCCAAATAACAAACAACCATTCAATTCCTCAAATCACCCCGGGTTTTTTCTCAAATTCTGGAAATTCCTACAGCAACCGGTATCATTTACAGCTAACCAGTACCGGTTGAGTAATCGATACCGGTTATCCCTAACCGCTATCGATCACTATTAATTACATACACCTTGTCTAAACAACCACCTACGACAATAAATTGCTCGTTTATTCCTTTCTGTCCATACAAACATACCTGAAACCCCTGATTACCTACCCCGTAACACTCACCTCATCTATAACCCTTGCTATCATGTTTTCTTTCTCATATCTACCCACTTAATCTCCCTCTTATTCACAAAACATGCAGAAATAAAATCACAACCAAAACGTTTACCTCTTGGGTTGCAGCAGCTTGCGGTGGCACTTGTCTTCCCTCTCGTCCCTGCCTACTGGATGCTTCTCCTCGTTCTGTCATGATCACCACTCTTTTCAAATTCACCTTTCTACCGTCTGAATCTCAGATCACATTCACTTTCCCTGTCTCTTTTCTTATCACCTAAATCTCTCATGCAATACCCTGTCTCTTTTCTCCTTATCACTCAAATCTCTCATTCAAATACCTGTCCCAGTCGTCAAAAAGCGTCGCGTTCGCGTACTTAACTTCTTGCATGGCTCTCAAAATTAGAACTTAAGTTGCCACCCTAGCTTTTCTATTTTTAGAAAAGCTCATCCCTAAATAACCGGTATCGGTTATATGACCGATATTGGTCTATCAGCTACCGACATCGGTTCCCTAACCGATATCGATTACACACCTGCCTTTTTGAAACATGGTTCTTTTCTTCATTTTTTACCTAATTTTTGTCGTGCCCGCCTCTTTTCCTGCATCTCATCACCATTATCCATATTTGTCCATCCACCACACATATCATTACAATTTCATTAGCATCATCTATTTTACAAAAACAAACAAGCCATCAACTAAGGATACCAAAACAAAACAAAAAACTATCTATCTATACATCATTTGGATCCAACTCATCAGATACATATATAACAATGTCCCAAAACCAGCACCAAAACATGTAACATTTCATCATATAACATGTCATCCATATATACGTGCAAAAGACATCAACATCATCCATATATCAACATGTAAATTAAACTCATCATACATTCTTTATCACAAACCATTGACGAAATACTTAAAAACATTTTAAACACTACATGTGGATCAAAACATCATCTCTATATATATATGCAAGTTTCAAATATACAATGTTCCCTGCATCGGGGCCTCTATGATCTCATCATCCAACAAAGCCAGCATGCAGGCCGCAATAACTATCAAACATCTCGACTCGGCTCGCAGGCCGGTCCCTCATATCAAAAATATACTCGGCTCGCAGGCCGGTATCAACTGTACAACCCGTACTCGGCTCGCAGGCCAGTCTATAATGAATCAATAAATGAATAAATGTAGGCATGCAGGCCTCTATCAACACAACCGGTTCGCAGACCGGTGCCCATGTCTAATATACAAATGTGCAGGGACCCCTCAGCTCTCTCCACCTCCCTCTGCCTGTCTGCCTGCTGGTCCCTGTCCTGCCTCCCGCCTCCTACCTGTAACAGACACACCGGTTGTGGCTGCACCTCCCTGCGATCTCTGACTATGCGATGTCTCTGCTCGGTGTGCCGCATATGGCTGATACTCAGCTCCGGTACTATCAAGAACATCCTGATAGTACCGGGCCTCCGCTCTCGCCTCCATATATCTGTCCCGTGCCACCGTAGGTACCGGGGCTGGTCCCCAGACTCCTACTGCTAGTACCCCCTGTGCCTGGGGCTGTAGCTGTGCCACTGCTGGTGGTGGTATCTGTACCTGTGCCTGGGGCTGTGGCTGTGCCACTACTGATGGTGGCATCTGTACCTGTGCCTGGGGTTATGGCTGTGTCGCTGCTGGTGGTGGTGCCTGTGCCTGTGCCTGTACCTGCGCCTGGGCTAGCTGCCCCTGTAGGACACCTATCTGTGCCTGTGCAGTAGCCAACTACCCCTGTAATAACTGAACCTAGCCCCTGAGCTGATCTCACTCTGCTATCACTGCAGCCAAGTCTGGTTGTGCCGGCGGTGCTATCCTAGCTGCTCTCTGACCAGCCCACCAAACCATGTATGCTCCCGTACAACCAGCATCATCTACACCATCATCTGCCAGCCTCTCAGCAGCCCAATCTAGATCCACGGGCTGTGGTGCAGGCAGTGGGGCCTCTACATCATCCCTCCTGTACTGAGGGAAGGGAGGTGGCTCGTCCTGTCGCAGCCCCATCTACCTGCGTACCCTCTCTAGGGGTATCCTCTCGTACTCTCCCGGCCTCCGTCCTGCTATCCAGAAAGTGTATTGGATCCAACGTAACTGTACTCGGCCTCCTCTGTGTGGGTGATGACCTCTGTAAGGTCTCCATATGATATCTACTGCTGTCAGGCCCTTTAACAAATGTCTATAATAGGTGAAATCCCGCCCTGCAAGCACTGCTCGTGGCTGCCCCACGACCCCCAACCACCTCTGAAAGCCGTATCTGTATATGACCTGTGGCCCTGGCTGCTGAGGTAACCCTACTGGTCTGATGCATATGATGTGCTCATATGCCCAACAGTGAAGTAAAAATGTAGAGCAAAACCCAAATCGCCTCATTCGGCGATAGCCCCATAGCTCCCTGTATAACTGCACCAGGTATACTGGTGCCCAAGCATAACAGGTGTGCTCCTCAACCATCTCGAGCAGCACCCACATCAATGCACATGGAAAGCAACCTCCCTCTGAGTCCAGGAGGGCGAAGCAGGTGATCTCGATCATCATCAGCACGGCAAACTGTGTCTCATGTTAGTGTGGACGGTACATATCACCATACCCGATACTCACGCTGTGATAGGTAAGTAGCGCGGCTGCATCTCCAAAAACCTATAGGATGTTGTCCATGGCCGTCTCAGAATCTACTTGGAAGACTGCCTCTCACTCGATCGGTAGTCGAAGGATACGATACACATCCTCCAATGTGATAGTCATCGCCCTAGTCGGGAGATGGAACGCATTGGTTGCCTGGATCCCATCTCTCGATGAGGGCAACCATCAAGCTATGATCTCTATCGATCGCTCTATATCACTAGACTCCGCTGAGTTCCACCTCGCACATGATAGTCCCAATGCACTGCGGACACATGTGGTCGCATCTGCACCAACAGCGGGGGTATCCTGTCCCAAATCGTCAACTGCTGACGTGCCTGCAAAACCAACCCACAACATTAGCTCTACTCTTTACAACAATAACACCATAACCCTCTACACCCCACTTTTCTTCTCCACCTAGCCACACCACGACTCTCTAACACACCCCTTTACCCACCTATTCTCTACGCTATTTGCCTCCCTCTTCTACCCAAAAACAACCCACCCCAAAACACCCCCATCCCAACCCAAACAACACCTAACCCACCCCCACAAATTCAACACAACACAATAACTTAAAAAAAAAAAAAAAAAAAAACCTAACAACCGCTACGGACCGGTACCGGTCCCCAATAACCAACCATGGCCCTCTTCCCACCGACGCTGGTCAACTACCGACCGACACCAGCCAAACACAAAGAACCCCCTCCCTAGATTTTTCGACAGATGCCGGTCGCTTAGCGACCGACATCGGTTGCTATAATTTCCTGGAGCCAAACCCCCGCGCGGCCCCCCCACCTCCATTTTTTCATCTTTTTACCTATATACCCACCTAAACACCCTAAAAATATACCCACCTAGCCGCCTTGGCTTATTTCACCTATCTACCCTCTCCCTTTTTCGAATTATTTCCATTTTTCTAATTATTTCCTAAAAACATGTAAATTCCTACCCAAATCCCCAATCTAGCTTAATAACATCAACTAAACAGAATGAAGGGTTTCGAACCTACTCGTACGATGACACGTCGTCGTGGTGGGATGGGTGGTGGTAGTCCCAGCTCTTCCTGCTCCTCCTGGCTGTGCCATGGCTCCAACTGTCCTCTTCTGGGTCCTCAACCAATCAACTATTGCCTCCTCCTCACTCGGGCCCGCTACCAACTCACTCCTCTAGTCCAATAGTGCCACCTCAGCAAACAAATACACCAATATCACTATTCCACCTCAGACACCTCAAATCGGTTTTCAAATTAGAAATGTGACAATGACAGGCCGTAATTTTTCTTTTTATAGGTTTTTAACATAGAACCGACACCGGTCACATCGTGCCCCTAAGGAACTGGCATCGGTTACCTAACCGGTACCGGTAATAGCTAACTGATATCAGTTTTGTCTTTATTCACCCCAACTTTTTGCCGCTATTTACTAATCGCCCTTTCTCCCAATATCGCCTATATCCACCTTTGTTGAACACCATTTGTTCACCTATCCGGCCCAACCCAAGGCCTCAACCTACCTTGTTCACCTATCCGGCCCGACCCAAGGCCTCAACCTTAACCTATCCGGCCCAACCCAAGGCCGCCACCCTACAACATTTGGCCCGACCCAAGGCCTCAACCTACCTATCTGGCCCAACCCAAGGCCTCAACCTACCTATCCGGCCCAACCCAAGGCCTCACCCTAACCTATTTGGCCCGACCCAAGGCCGCCACCCAACAACTTCGGCCCGACCCAAGGCCTCGCCTTAACCATTTGGCCTGACCCAAGGCCTCACCCTACCCATCCGGCCTGACCCAAGGCCTCACCCTAAACATTTGGCCCGACCCAAGGCCTCAACCTACCCATCTGGCCTGACCCAAGGCCTCAGCCTACCTATCCGGCCCAACCCAAGGCCTCAACCTACCTAATCCGGCCTGACCCAAGGCCTCACCCTAACCCATTTGGCCAGACCCAAGGCCGCCACCCTAACAATCTTGGCCCGACCCAAGGCCTCGCCCTAACCATTTAGACCTAACCCAAGGCTTCACCCTACCCATCCGGCCCGACCCAAAGCCTCAACCCCAACTAATCCGGCCTGACCCAAGGCCGCAACACTTACCCATTTGGCCCGACCCAACACCACAACCCTACCCATCCGGCCCGACCCAAGGCCTCTCACCCTACCCATCCTGTAGTTTTTTGTCAAATCGAGCTCACCTGTTCATGTTTTAGCATAATTAGGGTCCTTGACTTGATCTATCGACCAACTTTTCCTAGACCTAGATCGTGACGTTTATCTCAACCAAACCAACCATTTGGTACTGCCGAACATGCCTAAACATTCATGTACCTTACCTTTTATATTCCCTAGAGCTACTTCCTATGCCTTGGATACCAGGATTATATCACCCTTGTTTGGATAAACTATTGACCTTTTCCTATACATTGCTGGTTTGCTCGTCAAATCATATACCCTAGTCATACTATTGCATTTCAACATGCGTCTGCTACCTTAGACCTACCCCACCACCTTACCATCCTCTCTACAACATGTACCCTTTATCAACCCTATCCCTGATTTCCCGTTCACTCAATCTGTGATAGATTTGAGGGGGATTACCTATATCCTTAACAGGAGAAACCACTTCATATTATTGTCCGCGCATCTTTACAACACAAGCTACACGACAATTTACGGGTCTAATGTAGACACCAAATTCGTGTCTTACGACCCCTTGTGACCCGCATCCCATTTTGAAACCTAACCTCATTACCTAAACCTTACACAATTATTTATTAATTACCTTGTAATTGATAAATCCCCATCACCTCACCTACCACCTCATTTTGCCACCTCATCATGACCTAGCCCTAACCCTAAACTAACCTAATTAAGACCTAAAACTTGTTCTACACCTACACCCATGACTAATGACCCCTTTCTCGCACCCCAAAACTGACCTTCTAGTCACTTGACCAAGCCCGCAACTAATCTCTCAGGAGAAAAGCAAGGAAGGTGGGCTATTTTACTAAAAATAGCCTACTTTTTCCTTACCGATGCCGGTTCCTACTCGACCGCCGTCGGTTACGTAACCACCATCGGTTCCCTGTAAATGGCCTCCCCAAACCAAAAACAAGGGATCGGAATTTCATTTTGGATCAGGGTCGAAGGATTTTTGAATCAACAGAGATCATTTGGGAGTGATCAAGAGAGTCCAGATCTTCACTTGACCGAGCAGAGACGAGTGGAAAAACCAGAAGAGTTTGCAGCAAAGGAGATCAACTTGCATCTTCGTCAAAAACCAGTAAGTCACATCTTGCATGTCCTCTGTTATAACATTTCTTATGCTTTTTGAATCACAGTCCTCATAAATCCATTCCTGAATCCACTACCCAGCGTGCCATTGCATCTAACTATCATTATTTTACCTCTCATCACCTCATTTCCTAATATCACCCATAAAACCAGCCTTATAAACAACATAGTTACCCTACAGCACAACCACCCCACAAAACAACCAACCTACAGATCCTAAACCCTACCGACATCGGCTACCAGTAGCCGGTATCGGTTATCCTGACTACAACCAGAAATCAGCCTTTCCCTACCCGTTTCAACAAAATAATTTAATTGATATTTTATAGTCTTTTGTGTTGATTCATATTAGCAGGGGAACTGACCACCTTCGAAAGGAAGTTTTATATTTCCTGGGCCCAAGGCAGTTCCCTCATTTATTTTCTAATCAAAATCGTGTGGTCTTGTGTTCTTATTTGCAGGTAGTCCTTCCAAGACAAAAAGGAGTTCTTCGCAGTCAACCTGATCTTTCTCTACGGTACGCGCACACCATCTCGACATTCCACAGGTATTCCTCCTAGCCCTAACCTTATCTGTTTCTAAAAGGAATGAAACATTTCGAGTGAAACAATATCAATCAACTCAAATGGAAACATTGTGTTATTTCACCCCCACAATGTGAAGTTCGATAACACATTACTCTGAAAAAATCACACTGAAATAAACAAACACACTCACACAAGTCACCGTAGCAGAAGCGGCCCCATTGTTGGTAACTAACAAGAGGATGTTGATTGTCCTCCATCCTCATGTGCCTATGTCCTCTAGTTTCATGATGCTAGTTCAACTAGATGTGATCATGAGGCTCAATTACAACTTGGACGTTCGATTCCATCGAAAATACATCCGTGAGGCAATTTTTTTACACAATTTTTTGACTTTGACTCTTGATAAAATGACTTAACAAATTTGATTGACATTGATTATACTCTAGAAACAAATGATACAAATGGTAGACTTATTAAATTAAATATCACATTTTTATTTGTAAAAAATGACATAATATTGAAAACACATATTTATACCTAAAAGAATATTTTAATTTGACTATGTACGAAACTCACAATTATTTAATTATATGAGAACTCAACAAAATAAAAAAATAACTTAGACTCTAATATCAATATTGATGATATCAATTCTAATGCTACGACCTATAAAATAATTTTTGACTCTCATATAAAACATAAATGACTATAATCAATCTTTTAATACATGGTACAATCCTAAACAATAATTAATGAATACTTATAAAAAAACTTACAAAAACATTTTGGCAATTTCAAGTGACTCAACTAGACTAAAAGACTGGTATCGTTGCAAAACAAAATGGGACATTGAAAAAAGATTAAAAATCAGCGTATCACGACATCAAATATGGACTGGAATAGACTTTGCATTATCAAATAATAATATAAAAGTATCCACGGAAAGTTCGTCACCTTGGAGGAAAAGAAAACGTGGATCCCATTTTCCCTCTACCATATGTGCGTGGAATTTTCAATTGGAGCTCATGGATCAGGAAAATATGATGCATCGATTGTCTCAACAGATCTGCTCCCACATTCTAGAAATTTTCCTTAGCCTTGTGTGGAGAGTGAGCTCGAGATCCAAATATGACTTATTGCAATTGAATTAATAATGCCCTCTCATAATTTTCTGTAGAAAACTATTTACTTGCAATTAGTAAATATGATGATTATTTCGGACTTTGAAAGAGAATAAGCCAAGTCACACAAGGATCTCGAAGAAAATACATGTAAATAAGGTCTGGAAATCATAGGGCGCCTTTGCATTAAATATATAAAGTGTTGGAATGATGTTCAACAATCTGACGTGGGCTTGCATGTATGGAATCCTAGTTGCAGAAATTTATTCCAGCGTCCACCGTTCACAGTTGAAGATGTTCACTCAGTCTGCAAACAAATGATACACACGGATTTGGGGAAAATACACCACGTAGTAGAAAATGCAATCGAGCCTTCTTGCACAAAAAAACAGAGAGTATAAAATACAATAAATTATGCCTTAATCATACAAAATACTTGTTTCCATCGGCTGGGGAAATTCCAATGATCCACACAAGTGCCCGTGAAAAATTCATTAGAGCTCCATAAAAGATATGATTAATACGTTCTGATACCAAATAAAAATGACAGAGTAGATTTACACAACAATATCACACTTTTATACTGCTTCATTCATATTGATTATCACATATTACATATTTATAGGCCAATATTGCTTCTATAATAAAAGAAATAACTATAACTACTCAAACAATAAACATGAGTTGTTGTAAGATACTTGCCAAACACTTATTTACAAGAGATGTTTATTAACAACTTCACATATTACAATATTATTATATTATATATAAATATATTTGCACAATAATGTGAGCACTAATTATTATTTTCATAACATATCAAAATCAGAATTTGGATCAGTATCCAAGTTCTTGGAGAAATTTTAACCCAAAGAGCAAGCTATGTCCTCCTCCTTAGAGAAGTAAAAATCGGGCTCCTCAATGTAGTCATCTATGCAGAAGTCTAAATAATCCTCCTCGGTGTCATATTGACGTGAAAATTAAGAGTCATAATATTTAAAGCTAACTTCACCTTCAATTTCTATCTCGAGTTTGGTATCGGGATTTGCAGGGATATTGAATCCCACCTGGTGTCTGTACTCAAACCAAGCTAGGTCATATTGGATGTGCTACACTTCATAGTAGGCTTCTGAGAACTCGTCGGTGAACTCATGGATCTTTTGGGTGGACTTAAAGATGGTCTCTAATCTGTTGATAAGAGCTACATGGATAGGACACAACTCTAGGTCATGTAGAAGATAATAATAATCCCAGTGCAGAGGATGTTGAATAATTCGTAGAGAATTGATGTTTATGATTGGGTGGTCAGATCTACTTATGGCCATCTAACAAAAACACTCCTTGATAGAATATTAGTAACAAAATGGATACAGGTGTTTGATAAAAAAACTTCTAAATGAAATCTGGTTGCTAAATAAATAGAGAACACAAAAAATGCAGGCGATTACAGGAATCATAGGTGATTCCAGGAAACCTAGGAGGTTTTGAGAAATTTTGACAGAATTAAAAAATAAAAGATTTGATTGTCTAATAAGAAACTATGATCTCCTAAATACAAAAGGGAAGAAAATAATGATTAGGTAAGCTTGTTTAAGATGAAAAATAGAATTAAAAGATAATGATGAACCTTGGTAGACAACGGGAGAGGATAGGTTGACAATAATCATGGTTGGATGATGAACAAGCTTCTGTACAACTCCAAAATGCTTGACGAATGTGAACATGCTTTGGCTAGATGCAAAATGACACCGATAAAACCTGAAAAAAGCTTGGAAATGCTTAATAATGGTATTGAATTTATCTGTATGATTGTGAATGGTATTGAAGAGAGGCAGGAAAAGTGGTATATACAAATCACCAACGACCAAGGAAATTACCGACATTTTCAGCTAGTTTGAGTTTGGGCGAGATAAGAAGGGATAAAATTTCTATTTTAAAGTAGAGTGCTTTGAATTTCGAAGATGAGAGTGGAGTTATGTTAAGATGTCGAGGGGGGTGGGGTTAGTTGAGGATAGAAGTGGTTAGGATAGGCAAAGACTAATTTTGGTAGGTTCCCTTAATTAAGCTAGTTATAACTAGTGTGAAGTAGGGACTTGGCATAGGGATGAGTTATATGAGGTTAGAGGTGGTTAGGATAGATAAAGGAGTAAACTTATAATGTTTCCTAGTTAACCTAGATTTAACTAGTGGGTCATGATAAGTTCACATAGTGAGGTGTAGGGGTGAAGTGGAATATCTAATTAACTAATTAATTAAGAATTAGCCATGAGAGGGGGGATGTGACTCTGGTTATGTGAGGTGAATTTATTAATATAAGGAGTGTAGGGGTAATTACATAGGTTTAAGGATGTTGTTTAAATGGTGGGAGGATGATTTTAATTGAGTTAATTAAATAGATGGCTTTGGTCAGGAAATGGGTTGTGGACGAGTATATTTATTCAATTATTTGTGTGGGAATGGGGTGTGCAGATTTTTGGTGTCTACATTTTCCCCATTTTTTCAGATGTCTTAGCAAGGCGTTAGAAAAAAATAATCGAGAATGTTTGGTTGTATGGGTGATTTGGTTGTAGCGTAATACAGGAAACACCAATTTTTTGCATGTGTTTCATTTTTCAAAGGTCGCCCCAGTCTAAGGGGGCACCAAAACAAAGTGTGCTACCAAAGGATCAACTTGATATGGAAACCAACAGGTTTACACCTATGGATGTGTGATCCATGGAGGCAGGTTATTTTAACAAGAAATCCAAGTGATGGGGGGCCTAAGGGCATGCATCGCATAGATGTATCATGAGTCCTAAAAGTTGATATTTTGTTTGAATTAGGTTTTAGGGTCCTTTGAAGGTGATATATTTGTGAAAATATATTTTTTTCAAGATGAAGGGTGTAAATGATAATCGTTTCTAAAAACAGGGTGAATTTTTTGTGTTTAGGGGAATCACCTATGACTAGTAAAAAATTTTGGTGATTAAATTGTGGTCAAAATTGGCGCATATAAATACCCAAGCCCAACATTTCTTTTTATTTTAACCGCGGGGTAAAAAACAACTTGGCGAATTGTTTTTGAGAATTCTAAGGTGATTTTGAGAGATTTTGATTGATTTGATGAGGATAACATCCTCCAGCAGGAACAAAGAACCACCCAAAGTAGAGGAGAGTTGATTTTACTTGTTTTTCAGTGATTTTTGGGTAGTTTTAGGTTTTTGCTACATTTTTTGGGGTGTATGGGTGCCCTAGCCAGAATCGATGGCGATTGATGCAATCACCATTGATTTCAAGAAGAATCATTGGCAATTTAGATGGATTGTTGGTGATTCATCTATGTTTTTGACAATTTTGATAAATGGGGTAAACGTCTTTGATGTTTCAGATTTTGGTGAATTTTGTTGATTTTTGATATGTTTTTTATATATTTATAGATGACACTAATTATTCGTTTTTTTATTTTTATAGGTGGATGCAAAATTAAACATTCATGACCACATTTCCTTGATTTTGGAGTAGGTGAGGGAGGATATGTTAGATGATGATTGGGCTCATGTAGAGTTCGTTGGTATCGGTTCCATGAGGCATTACAGACAGATCCATAAATGTACGGGCTTGATATTGACATTGCTAGAGAGGTTGAACTCTTCCACCAACACTTTTTGGTTACCTAGAGGGGAGATTACTATTACTCTATTTTGAGACTGTCGATCTAGGGGATAATGGTTTACACTATTAGTGAGGTAGAGAGAGATGGCACAATGACCAAATTATATGGTGGGGATGTTACAAACATCAAATATGAGTCAAGAGGTTTTGTGTATGGTCGTGTCTATTTATTTGAGAGAGCGTGCCATGTACAAATTATTATGATGATGATAGCCATCATGTGTTATGCCTTGCCAGATTCTGAGAGTGGCCATTTTTCATGGATGATGACCATGGATGTGGCTAAGATGATGGAGCAGCATATTATTTATGAGTGGGGGCCCACCCTTCTTGCTCAGAAAATATGAGATTCGTGGGCCTAGAAGGCTCACAAACGTTATGGTATAGATGTTGGATTTCTCTTGCAAACTTGATCTTTAGAGCATTTTGCCATTTCTTGACCAGTTGGGTGGTCATGCAATATTGGTGATCAACAACCTTTTTTCATGAGGTGGAGATCAGATAGAGGGCATTCATAGAAGAGGAGACAAAAAAGGTTCTATAGATATTTATTGTCTAGATTACAGTTCAGGGATACTATATGGAGGCCCTATTTAGATTTACTGGCTTGGCCTAAGTATCCTCAGGAGTTACTTAGTTTACAATAGCCTATGTGGCTCTAGAAACTTAGAGCAGGTGAACATGAGATACTTCATTTTGATCATATTTAGTGATAGTTTGTATTAGTGAAGATATTTCCCAATGAGCCCTTTCAGTATAGGCGGGAGGATACAAATGTGGATACACCACGGGTAGTAGTGATGAGACCTGTCACTTCTGCTGAGTGTTTAGGGGCTACATGCCCTAATGAGGAGGGGGTGATTGTTCAAATTGATGATGCGAGGGTTACCCCAGAGTATATTGCATGGTGGGTTTCAGTGAGGATTTTTTATATATCCCGTGTAGCACATAGGGTTATGCAATGATTGAGACGAGTACATGCTCTAACAGAGGGTGGAGCACATATAGGAGCGATAGAGCTAGATTCTGATGATGATGAGAAGGAAGAGGGTGATGATGAATTAGCTTCTACTATTATAGTGATGACGACTGATAATGCCATAGTGGAGGGAGAGGAAGACGCGGCTTGAAGAGAGTGAGATGATATGATTGGTGTGTAGGATACCCTCATTGGAGAGAGAGATGGATTGATCGTCGAGAGGGACAAGATGATAGTTGAGAGAGATACCATGATAGGGGAACGAGATAGTCTCCGTCCATAACTTGTATAAGTCTCTACTGATAGAGACAAGTACAAGGGGCATAAGGATTCATTGATGAATGCCTTAGGGATCATAGGGTTGTTTCTATCTGGTGCGAAGCTATTAGCGATGGATCATTCTGGTAGGAAGAGGAGAGTACCCAAAATACCTCATCCTAGGATGATTTCAGTGGCATACTATGATGTTATGCGGGTAGAGCAGGACTACTATAATGATCTGATCATCAAGAACTACTTGGATGCCACATTTTATGTTGATTACATAGCTTCTAAATGGGAAACTATGGTAGTAGTGAGGTCTAGTGTGAGTGTGGAGAGTATGGGGCAACTAATTCAGAGGCCAGAGAGAGTGGAGGGTGGAGAGGGAGGAGTCGTAGGTGAGGTTGTGGTTACAATTGTTCCTATAGGGAGTGGAGACACAAGTGCATTTTGAGGTACACTTTCTCCTGAAGGAGAGGGAGGTGATAGTACGATACTTCGAGATGTTGATTTTACTAGTTGATTCAAATGTATATGATAATATAGGTTCATAGAAGCCCATTTTTGTATGATGATGAGATATACTGATTTTTTTGGACATTGATTATGATGTATATCAAACCCTGATTTATATATACTTGATGATGATGATGATGATGATGGATTTATGGTTTATATTTCTTGTATTATATGTTGTATGTTTTTACTTGAAATGTGTTAGGGTTTTGATGGATGTCAAGAAGCATGTTTTGTAAATATGTTAGTTTACATATGATTGAGTGTGGTGGAATGTTTAAGTAATCTAACATGATTTTAAAATATGATCTTAAATTTGTGTCAAGTAAAAAATTTAATGAAAATGAGGTAAAAATGAAATGACTTCCCCATCATGGATCTGATATATATGTGACGGGTTTTTAAAAACACTTGCACTTGTAGCCTTATAAAGTGTTAACTAAGATTATCAATGAGTAGTTACATAAATCAAGATAGAAATGTGAGTTTGAGTGAATGTGCTTTGTTAGGATGATAGAAGGGATTGTGTGTATGTAGGTCGATGTGGGAGAAAAGGATCTCCTTTTTAACAAGTTTCATAGGAAAAATGCCCCATCTTTATATATTATTTTTAAGGAAACTGATTGCAATGGGAAGCTCACTATGATAAGAAAGATGATCAATGTGGGAAACTTTTCTAGATTGTTTTGACATTGATGTATGTTTGGAAGGTTGATCAATGTGGGAATCATTTTTCATGAGTAGCCATCCTTCGAGGGTATGGTCTACATTTTTATTTTTGACAAGATGGTCATCCTTCGAGGGATCTGTCCATAATTTTGATTGGTAGCTATCCTTTGAGGGATCAGTCTAATTTTTGATATTTTTAATAATGATTTAAATTTTTTGAATATCTTTCCTTTAAGGGATTAGTCTATTATATTTTGACATTTTGGTAAAAGGAGCATCCAAATGATTTTTCCATGCATTTTTTAGCTGAAAGAAAAACCCTAATAAACCATTTCTAGGAGGGGAAAAAATGTGTACATGACCTACACACACATATGCCTCATGTCATGTTTTTGGTATGGGATGGATGGATGTAATGATTTTAAGGGGTTCCTACAAGAGAGGAACTTAAAATGAAATATGTGATGAATAGATCTGTGGTGCTCATATTTAAGGTGTAATTAGGATGTTGACAGATAACCACATACTTTCAAATCATTTCAATGATATGATGAAGTGATAGGATTTGGATATAACTACTATCATGATGATCGATTATTTAAATATAGAAAGGATACAGGAGAAAAGAATTCAGAGGTTCCCTTTAATGTTCCCCATCAAGAGAAGTGAGATGATACACTTGTTTCGCACAGAATTTGGTTCCAGAATAGAATTGATTCTATCCTTTCATTCTCTTGAGAAACAGATAAGGGTTAGGGCTAGGAGGAATACCTGTTGAGTGTTGGGAAGGTGTGCGCGTACCGTAGAGAGATCAGATCGATTGTGAAGAACTCCTTTTTGTCTAGGAAGGACTACCTGTAAGTAAGAATACAAGACCACCAGATCTTAGTTAGACAATAAGTGAGGGAACTGCCTTAGGCCCAGGAAATATTAGACTTCCTTTCGAAGGTGGTCAGTTCCCCTTTTAATATGAATTAAAGCAAAATGATAACAAAGAACTACAAGATACTACTTACTAGTTCCTGATGAAGATACAGGTCCAAGGAATGTGGTGGCGATAGTAAGGCTTAGTTGGGATGATCCGGTATTGGAAAGCGAGCTGATGAGGCTATCCTCAGTCTTTTCCAATGCTTGGACGAGTGTGACAGTGATCCAGTTGCTCAGTTACAGTCTTGGGCTCGATCCTCTTCTCTGTAACCTCTTCTACTTGTTTCACTTCTCTTTGTCATGCCAAATGAATTCTGGATCCTCTCTTTTTGGTTTGGGGAGGTCATTAACAGGGAACTGAATGGAGGTTACGTAACCGACGGCGGTCGAGTAGGAACCGATGTCGGTTAGGTCAAAGTGGCTATTTTTAGTAAAATAGCCATCTTTCCCTCCTTTTCTCTCGAGGGATCAGTTGTGGGCTTGGTCAAGTCATTATTATGCTCATTTTGGTGTGGGTGAGGGGTAATGAGTCATGGGTGTGGGTCTGGACCAAGCCATAGGTCTTAATTAGGTTGGTTTAGGGTTAGGGCTAGGTCACGGTGAGGTGGCAAGATGAGGTGGCAGGGTTGGAGATGTGGATTTATTAATTATAAGGTAATTAATAAATCATTAGGTGTGTAAGGTTTAGGTGGTGAGGTATGGTTAGGTTGCGGGACGAGATACGGGGTACAGGGCGTCATAAGAACCAAATTTGGTGTCTACATTTGCCCCTTGTTGTCATGTGGCTTGTGTTTTAAAGCTACACTGACAATAATAAAAAGTGGTTGCCCCAGTTAAGGGTATAGGTAATCCCCCTCAAGTCTATCACAGATGGAGGTGACATGAAATCAGGGATAGGGTTGATAAAGGGTAAATGATGGTGAGATGTTGGTAAGATGGTGGGGTAAGTACAAGGAAGCTGACGCACGTTAAAATGTAGTAGTGCAACCAGGGTACATGGTTTGAAGAGCCAACAAGAAATTCATAGGAAAAGGTCGATAGTTTATCCAAACAAGGCTGATATAATCCTGGTATCTAAGGCATAGGAAGTAGCTCCAGGGGAATAACGGGTAAGGTACCAGAATATTTAGGCATGTTCGACAGTACCAAATGGTTGGTTTAGTTGAGATAAACATCACGGTCTCGGTCTAGGCAAAGTTGGCCAGCTGATCAATTCAAGTATCCTAATCATGCTAAAACACAAACAGGTGAGCTCGTTTGAACAAACAGCTACATGATGGGTAGATAGAATCATAATTTATGGGCCTTGGTCAAGGTACTTAATTGGTGTGGTCTTGAGTTGGGCCGATTGGTTGGGTGCAGTTGTGGGTTGAGCCGATTAGTTGGTTGCGGCCTTGGGTCGGGCAGATTGGTTGGTTTCAGCCTTGGGTCAGGCCAATTGGTTTGTTGTGGCCTTAGACCAGGCTGATTGGTTTGTTATGGCCTTGGGTTAGGCTGATTGGTTGGTTGTGGCCTTAGGTCAGGCTGATTGGTGGGTTGCGGCCTTGGGTCAGGCCGATTGGTTGGTTGCGGCCGTGGGTCAGGCTGATTGATGGGTTCCAGCCTTGGGTCGGGCCGATTGGTTGGTTGCGGCCTTGGGTTGGGCCGATTGGTTGGTTTTGGCCTTGGGTTGGGCCAATTGGTTGGTTGTGGCCTTGGGTCGGGCCGATTGGTGAGGTACGGCTATGGGTCCGGCCGATTGGTTGGTTACGGCCTTGGGTCGGGCCGATTGGTTGGTTGTGGCCTTGGGTTAGGCTGATTGGTTGGTTGCGGCCTTGGGTCAGGATGATTGAGTGGTTGTGGCCTTGGGTCGGGACGGTTGGTGAGTTTTGGCCTTGGGTCAGGCTGATTGGTTGGTTGCAGCCTTGGGTCGGGCCGATTGGTATCAATATAAAAATATGTGAAAATATTTATATTTTAAGGAAAACACAACACATGATAGGTTATGGTAGGGGATGGTCTAACCTTGGGAGACCCCATGTCTCCTAAGTGCTGCCTACATAGCCCATCCCACTACACAAAGTAAGGAGGGGCCTCAGACCGATGTAGTTCTCCCTTAGGACCAGGGAGAGGTGAATTTAGGAAATTTGGTTGGGGTTAGGAAATTTTTTGGGTGGTAAAAATTTTGATATTGGTAGGGTAATGTTGTTGGTGTTGGTGTGGGTAAAAGGTGAAGCGAGGGTTAGCTTACCAAAGCATAGGAAACCATGTCCTGATTAAGGTCAACACATAATCCTAGATTCGGAAAAAGAGGTAAAAGTGTCCCAAGTTGGAAAGAGCTAAACAAACCACAGTATTATCATAGGATGAGCTTGAATCCCTAGGTACCTTGCATAGGCGAGAATTCGATAGGTGAAAAGAGTTGTATAATCACAATATATCAGATATATGTCACGTCCCTTGAGTGTTGTTGTTGTGAAAAATGGTGAGGTGAGGTGGATGGTGTAGAGGACTTGTTATAAGGTGATTATTCTAATGAAATAGATCCAAACCTAAATAGACAAGTCCATGACTCAAAAGTGCTTTTGAATACTGCTTATTTTTTTGGATATAGACTGATCGATGTGGGAAGTCTGTATGGGATATACATTTTGTTGTTTCTTGATGTCTTCACGAAGCTGATCAATGCGCGAAGCTTCTCATAAAGGCTGACTTTGTATAGCTATCCTTCAAGGGAGCAGTCTACTTATAGTAGCATGATACGGCTTTGCACATAGCTGTCCTTCGAGGGAGCAGTCTAGTGTATAATAACAGATGTGGCTTTGCACATAGCTGTCCTTCAAGGGAGCAGTCTAGTGTATAATAGCAGATGCGGCTTTGCACATAGCTTTCCTTCGAGGGAGAAGTCTAGTTTAGAGCATAGCGGTCTAGATGTCCATATGAAACATCGAGTTTTACAGGAAGTTTGACTCAAGAATATCCCAGAATCATATAATTGAGAACTTTTTATTTTGATACTTTTAAGTCATGGACTAGACTAAAAATGGGAAGTCATCTTTAAGAGGAGGTGATGATCAAACCATGTGAGCTTGATTCCATTTTGAGATGCACCAAACAAGGTGTATGAGGTGGTAAAATGAGCTCAAGGGACGAGCGCAAGGTAGATAAGAAGTGATGTAACACTAAATTCAATAGTAGAATGGTTAGAGATGTAAGGCATTAAGGGGTCTAGGCTCGGGTTTACCATTAAGCGAAGCTAAATGATAAGTACCTGATTCGTAGGTGTGAGTGATAATGTAAGGCCCAATCCAATTAGGAGCAAATTTTCCACATTTGCTCTTTTCTAGTTTAGTTACATGTTGATTCTCTTTGAGGACAAGATCACCAATCATAAATGTACGCTCATGAATTCTCTTATCATAAGCATGCTTAATGCACTTTTGATAAATTTGCAGGTGGTCAAGAGCTGTAAGACGACGCTCATCAAGAAGCTCTAATTGGGCTAACCGCTCTTGGCAGAAGTCATCATTGGTGAGAATATCCTGAAGAGATATTCTGAGAGAAGGTATTTATATTTCAAGAGGCAAGACAGCCTTGGTACCATACAGTAGAGAGAATGGTGTGGCATTAGTGGAGGTATGAATGCTGGTACGATAAGCCCAAAGGGAAAAGGGGGTGTGATCATGCTATTTTTTCCTAGAATTGTTAACGAATTTCATGAGAATTTTGATTAAGGTTTTGTTAGAAGATTTTGGTTTTCCATTTGCTTGTGGATAGTAGGGTGACGAGAAGCTAAGTTTGATACCAAAGTTGTCACAAAGGTCTTGTAATAACTTATTTTTGAAAGATTTTTCATTATTTGTTATCAGGAAATGAGGAACACCAAAACGACAGATAATGTGATGATTGATGAACTCAATGATTTTTTATTTTTTGGTTGAAATGAGTGGAACGGCCTCCACCCATTTAGTGTAATATTCGGTTTCCGTGATGATCCAACGGTGATGCTGCGAAGAAGGTGGGTGAATCTCGCCAATAAGGTCTAAACCCCATTATGAGAAAGACCAAAGATCTCGTGCGACCTGTAACGGGTGGCTAGGAGTATGTTGAAGGTTGGCATGTTGTTGACACATAACACAACGCTTAACATATTCGAAGTAGTCTTTATTGATAGTAGGCCAATAATATCCTAGGCGAAGGATACGCTTGGCCATGGCGAGGCCACTAAAGTGCCAGCCACAAAGTCCGTCATGGATTTGTTGGGTGGTATGAGCGACTTTAGCACCGGTTAGACATTGAAGGAGGATACCATCGAAGCCACGTTTATAGAGGAGTCCCCCCATGACGACATAATGAGAAACACTTTTAAGAAAAGCACGTTTTCCATTACTAGTAAGGTCAGGTGGTAGAACAGAGGTTGTAAGGTAGTCGTGAAATTGGTGATACCAGGTATCCTGCGAATCAGCAGATACATTATTTACCATACAAACATCCGAAACTAAGTAATATGGGGCAAAGAGTTGTTGGACCAAGACAAATATGTCTGAGTCAGTTGGTGAGGCCAGAATTTGCAAGGCCAAGTAAGCCATAGTATCTACAAATTTATTAGTTGAGTGGGGAATGGTTTGGATAGAATAATGAGAAAATAAGGTCAAAAGTGAATCCACGTAATGTTTGTACTTTTGAAGTTCCTCATTTTTACATTGGTAGATGCCAGTAACTTGATTTACTACCAATTGAGAGTCACCAAAAATATTAATAGACTTCACACCTAAGTGTAACGCAACGTGGAGACCCAAAACAAGGGCCTCGTATTCCGCTGTGTTGTTAGTGTAGGGGAAATCGAGCCTGAATGAAAGAGGCATAGGTTCACCTTTAAGAGGAATGAGAACAACGCCTGCCCCTCCACTGCGTTAGCATTTAGATCCATCGAAGAAGAGGGTCATTGGATATGACACATCACTGAGTGAAATAGTTGCGATGAGCTCATCAGGGAAAGTAAAATTGGTAAATTGTTCCCTAGGTAAAGGGGCTTCCACGAGTTGGTCTGCAATAGTTTTTCCTTTGACTGATTTCTGGTGTACAAACTCAAGGTCGAGGTCGGCGAGTAGCATAAGCCATCGGGTGATGCGTTGGTTTAGATGAAGTTTGGCGTACATATAATGTATGGGGTCAGCGTTGGTGATGACAAAAGTTTTGTGATTCAGGAGGTAATGTCAGAGTTTGGTGGCCACAAATGATAGGGCTAGGCACAAATTTTCTACGTGTGTATACCTAGTCTCGTAATCCACAAGAGTACGGATTATGTAATAAACTGCTTGTTCTTGATGCTCAGAGTCATGATGTGCGAGCATGGCTCCTATAGCATGGTCGGTGGCAGAAAGGTAAAGGTAGAAAGGGTGATCGTCCTGAGGTGGGATAAGCACAGGTGGCTGCAAGAGATAAGCTTTAAGATCCTCAAAGGCTTGGTGGCACTCCTCGCTCCATTGAAAGACATATGTCCTTTTTAAGGAGATGATGGAAAGGTTGACATCGAGTTTGAGAGTTGTGAAATGAAATGCCAAATAGATTGGAGTTTTCCTTGCAAACTACGCAATTGTTTGAGGTTAGTGGGTGGGGGCATTTCTAGGATTGCTTTGACTTTAGCTGGGTCAACCTCAATGCCATGTAAAGAGATGATAAAGCCAAGGATTTTTCCCGAAAGGACACCAAAGACACATTTCTTTGGTTGAAGATGAACACAGTATTGTAACAGGCGATCGAAAATAATGGTTAAAACATCGAGATGTTCATTGCGATGTTTGGATTTTCCAAGAAGATCATCGACATAATCCTCGAGGATAGTGTGCATAATGTCATGAGAAAATATAAGTCATAGCCTGCTGATAGGTCGCACCAGTATTCTTAAGGCCGAATGGCATGACACGATAGCAGAAGGTTCCCCAGGGGGTAATGAAGGCAGTTTTATGTTGATCGGGGGCTACCAAAATTTGATTGTATCCCGAGAAGCCATCCATGAGAGAAAGCATCTCATGGCCCGCAGTGAGATCAACAAGTTGATCAATGCTAGGTAAGGGGAAGTCATCCTTTGGGCAAGCAAGGTTAAGATCCCGAAAATCTATGCATATCTGAAGTCCCCCCGTCGCTTTAGTGACAGGTACGACATTAGAAATATATTGCGGATAGTCAATAGGTAAGATGAAAGAAACAAAAAGGAGGCGTTGAAGTTCTTCTTTCACCAAGAGAGCAATGCGTGGATGCATTTTTCTTAGTTTTTGTTTAACTGGTTTAGCGTCTGGTTTCATAGTGATGTTATGGATAGCAATGTCAGGATCGATTCCTGGCATGTTGGCGTAGGACCAAGAAAAAACTTGATTGTGGGCACGGAGGAAGGTAGTGAAGGAAGCTTGTTCAAATGCGTCGAGAGATTGTCTGATCTTTAAAATGTGAGGATCATCTTCCATGTGGATGTTGATTTCTATAGTCGATTCATTCAACATAGTTTGGGTGTCTGGTGGTAAGGCACATTGAATATAAGAGTCGTCCGCACCGAGGTAGGTGAGGATGGAGTCATCATCCTGGCACTCCACAACATTAATTAAAGGTGAATCTTCTTCAATCATATCTGGATACAAAAGGGGAAGAGAAGATGGGTCCTCACTATCATGTTGATAAGTGAGAGGACCCAGGAAGATAGCATTCATGAAAAAAAAAAGTTAGGAGGGATAGATTCCGGGTCTATTGATTATATGGGTGAAGATGGAAAAATGGGCGATGATGGTTCAGAAGGGGTGACTTCGTTATTTTCCTGGATACAATTGACATGAGGTTTCTTCAGTGTAGGTGGTTCAAAAAATCCAAGACCATGACGATCTTTGTGTTTGCGGGTAGTTACGGGATTGATCGTGTGTGGGCCTTGTTCATAAAGACCAAAACCAAAACCCTTCCAAGCACAGCGCGTCAGGAAGGTGAGGGAAAAATGACGGTTGGTTAGATATCAAAAATCAGAGTTGGAAGGGAACCACACCAAGGGGAGGTTCAGGGGTGACAGAGGATGTGTCAAAACCCCCATATGTTAGGTTGGTGTGGCAATTAGGTGGTCTGTAGGAGATCACCTCCCCCACACAACGGTCGTAGGTAGGATGTGCATGTAATTGTCCATACTCGTGTGGGGTATGGAAGGTGCTAACGTTGTATAGGTTGTATTCCCCTAGCGTAAGGTGTTGAAAAACATCTACCAAGGGATATGAAGTTGGGATGTTGTCCACGGGGAAAGAAGTGGTATTCGCGGTGGTGGATTCATTGGTCAAAGGTGTGAGTGTGGTTAAGGTGGATGGTTGAGGTGTGGTTGAAGTAGATGGTTGGGCTGGATCAATGGGTGCCTTGACTGGTACAAGCACATCATTAGGGTGATATAACATATTTTAGGTTTTGAAAGGGGAAGCATCAGCTTTGACGGTGTAAGACTTCCTCTCATACTCGAATTTGATGCATCTATGTAAGGTGGAAGGAACGCATCCCATAGCCTGGATCCAAGGGTGGTGCTAACAATATGTTGTATTGGAATTCTCCCTTAAGGACATAGAAGATTTCGGGTAAGGTACGTGGCCCTACATGAATGTTAAGGATCACGGTGCCTAAGGTATAAGTAATAGCATCGTTGAATGAACGCAACATGGTGGGGTTGGCACACATGCAACAAGGAGGGATATTCATCTGTTGGAAGGCTTTGGAAGAGACGATGTTTAGGCTAGCACCCCTGTTGATCATAACACAATGTACCTAGATGTCCCAGGATGTAAGCCGAGATGAAAAAAGCTGGATCAGGATCTTCTACACCAAAGACAACAATTTCTTCTTCGGAAAAACTGACAGCAGCGGCTTGCTGTATAGGGACAGAAGTGGTTGTGGAGATAGGTTGTTTGGTGAGAGAAGCAACATGGTTGGGTGTTAAAATGGAGGTGACGGGCAAGGTTTCATTAGGTAGGACCTCTATCCCTTAAAGGATCTCAATTAAAGCTTGTCGATGCGATTCAGATGTTTGAATGAGATCATAGAGTGTCATTTTGACAGGAGATTGGTGAAGTTGTTTGATCATGGTGCAGTGGGAAACTCCATCAGAGACGAGATAGGCAGGGCCATGGATAACCACTTTAGGTGGTGGTGTGATTGGGATGGCATAAGGAGAAAGAGAGGCCGCAGGTGTGCTTTCTTTAGCTTTTCCATTGTTTTTCTGACCTCGAGTAACAATGTTAATCATGTTGATCTCATGAATATGAGAGGAGGAAGATGGCAGGGATAAGTCATTTCTCTCGAGAGGCAGGGTTGCAATGATGATAGATTTTGGTGAGGCGGGGATAGGTGGTATAGGAGAAGGGATCAAATCTAAGGGCTTCTCTCTCCGTAAATTATCTTTCTTAGGCTGTCTATCCAAGATAGGTGAGTTGCGAAGGATGGATTTCAAAGATTTGCATCCTTCTACATCGTGTCCTGGTGTGTGATGGTAAGCACAAATTTTAGATTCATCATAACCTATAAGTAGAGGTCTAGATGGATCATAGACTCTGAGCGGGGGTAGGGAAATGGTCACATCCCCTACCAACATATCAAGGATCTTGGAGTAAGATCCTTTGAGCGGGTCAAATTTAGATGAAGATGAGGCTGTTGATTGAGTAGGTGAGATTTTTCATTGTTTTGGTAATGGTCAGGTACGAGTGGTTCATATGGGCGGTGATTTAGGCAAGGGACTTTGATGATTGGTTTTAACGAGGCGTGGTTTATTCTGCATAGAATTTATGTTTAGCTGGTTAGAGGATGAGGCCCCAGCTGACATGGTGGTAGAAAAAAACCATGGGGAGAGAGGAGCGACAGTAAACAATTCCTTCGATGATCGAGTTTTCTTAGGGTTGGCAAGTAGGCGAGATAATTGGGGCGACGGTGTTGAGATGCCCGTGAGTGTCTGTATGGGTGCAAAAGGTATAGGTCGTGTTAAAGAAGATGTGAGAGGCAAGGTGTAATTGAGGCAAGGTGGAGGGGTGAGGCCCTAATATAGAAGGTAGGTGTGATGGTGAAGGCTGAAGCCGAGCCTGTTGTATCGGTGTGATCGGGGGCGAGGGTTTTAGTTGTGGAAGAGGCATAGATTGGACTCGAGGAGATTGGGTCTGTCTCATAGGTGGATTGACGACATTATTTTTGGATAAATCTAATTGTTTAGGTGGGTGTGTCAGGCTGGGAATTGGTGAATTTCCAAGTGTAAGGGAAGGTTTGGTTAGGTTGATAGAAGTGGCTGAGGGATTCGATAGAGATGAGGGGGGTGAAGGTGAGGACATAGGCATTTTGAGATTTTGTAAACACCTCGGGTATATGGTAGAGGTGTCTGGATTAGTCACCTACATTTGAGTAGAGTATGGTGTACTCAAATGCTCCCATAAGGCTTGTCGATCTTTTGAGGGATGACAAATATTCACATGTGAATAGGAAATTTGGTATGGAAGAGAGGTGGGTTGTGATTCTAGTCCATTGTGGGTGTGATACAGGGGGTAAATGAGGCGTTGTATCAATGGGTGTTAAGAGGTCAACCGGTCACTGGAAAGATTTAGGTGATGAAGAACTAATAGGTAGGAGGGCATGCTTGAGGGGATCCGTCATGGTTAAGGAGTTTTGGTGATGTAGGCTCAAGGGGTTTCTCCTCTAAGGATGACAGAAAAAGTGGCAAGTCTGCTTTTGTTGCAGCAAGAGTGGTGGAAGGAGATGTTTGGGAAATAGATAAGTTAGATAACATCTACTCATAATCATGCAGGGATTTGGTGTAAGAAGGTTCATTTGTGAGAAGAGAAGTCTGGGCGGTTAATTGCTTTATGGGTAAAGGAATAGCGGGACTGTCCTCATTGTCTTGATGAAGGAGAAGGGGGCGAGAATCCCTGCGTTGGTGAAGAAGCTTGATTCAGAATTTCCTCAATGGAAGCCCTGGGTTGGGAGTTGAAAATCACATGGATCTCATGCACACTCTTCTCCTCGCCTGAGGTGTCTTGGTTTGTGTTACTGTTAGATGCATGGTTTGGAAATGGTTTGTTGAATATTTTTAAATTTTGATTAGTGGGGGCGTTAGGATTATCAAGAGTTATATCCCCTGCATCAACCATTTCCTGCACTATGTTTTTCAACATCTTGTAGTTTTCGTGACTATGTCCCTTCACACGATGGAAGTTACAGAAGTCATTTTCTTTATACCAAGAAGGAATAGCGTGGGTGGAATCAAACCTGAGAGTGAGGTTTAACAGGAGGCAAGGTGATAGCTCCTACTTTAAGAAATTTGTCTAAGATCACACCATAAGTTTCTCCCAAGGGAGTGTAGTTGATGGGCTCGGCTTTATACTTATAGGTGGATTTTTGGCTAGGTATTAGATAGTGCTTGAGATTTGACCATCACTGCGTGTACTGCACCCTTTGATTTTGAAGCAACCGATGCATGAGATTTGGTGGTGTTGGGTTTGGTGGTAGAGTCTTGGGTCTAGAAAATTTGAGCTTTTGTTGTGTAACCTCAATTTCTCCTCCTCTAAGGCTCGAATCTATAGTTTCCGAGCCATAGCAAAGGCCTCATCAAAGGTGTGGAAAGTTTGAATTTGGAGGGTGTGGAGAAATATGTTTAGCACAGGCCCGCATAAAGAGTTCGATGAGCTTGGCCTGAGGTAAGGCGTAAGTAAGTTGGTTGATGAGGCCCCCGCCATCGTCCAATGAAATCTGTGATAGACTCGTCTTCAAATTTTTGGATGGCATAGAGGTCGGTAATGGATACTTTCTTGGAAATATTGATGGAGAAGTGATCCAAGAAAGATTGGGCTAACTGGTTAAAGGAGAAGATTGAGTGCTAGGCTAAAGCATTGTACCACTCCAAGGCACAGGTCCTGATAAGGACATGGGAAAGGTATGGAGTAGTAAGGCATCGTCATGAGCAATCAGATAGTAGGCATGTCTGAATGATCGCAAGTGTTGTTGAGGGTCCTCCTTACTATTAAAATGAGTAAATTTCAGTAATTCCCATTGAGGAGGATATGTATGAAGGGGGATAGAATGATGAATAGGATCTTGACAAACTTTCTCGTATGTCAGGGTGCTACGACTTCCCTGAAACAGAGGCCTCAAGATTTTGCATCTTTTCCATCATCTGTTTGATTAAATCATTGGTTGGGTTAGATGATGGTGTTGTCATTGTAAACAGAGGAGGATTGGTCCAAGAGCCTGCTACTAGATAGTTGTGGGATTGAATGTTGATAAGATAATGGTGATGAATGTGTTGGGGCAGCCGAATAAGGGTGTCCTATATAAGAGGTTGAGGCCACCGGATGAATTTTTGGAAATGAAAAGGTGGGCAGAGCTTGTGAGGGAAAGCTCATGTGTATAGGTGGAAAAGAGAAAGTTATAAAAGAGACAGTCTGTGAGAGAGATGAGGTAGGGTCAGTGGATGGTATTGACACGTGAGGCCCTAGATTAATGAAAGGAAAGCCAATTGGTGTAGTATGAACCACCGAAGCTACTGAGCTGGGAGACGGGGCTAAGGATGAAGACAGTGAAGTGGAGTTATTAGGTGGGGAAGGGGCTAAGTGAGTGGCAATACTAATAGGCATACCAACAAGGAGCTAACCGTCAGGTGTACAGTCAGGGGTATGAGACAAATAATATTGTACAGCGCTAGGATTAGCATCCAAAAAATTGGCAAATTCCTTATCTCCTACAGGGATCGTGGGAAAATTACTGGTATCCGTAGGATTCCCCATAGGATGAGAAGGGGGTGACTTCAGGAAAAGGTATGGAATAGGCATGTGAAACCATGGCTGCTAGCTTGTTTTTGGGTGATAATAACCATGGACAAGAGGACACAACAGGGATTTAATCAATCTGGAATGAAAACAGTAACAAAATGTTGGAATTGATAGGTTACTGGTTTGTCAAGAACTGTTAAACATAGTAACCGATATCGGTCAGATAACCGATGTCGGTCAGAATGTAGCCGGCGTCGGTCAGTTAACCGATGTCAGTAGTATGGGACCGGTGTCGGTCACTGTGAAAGAAAAGAGAGGATGTAAGAAGCTGTTGGTTTGGGGATAACAATGCTTAATATACCAACCAAACTGTCTTGAAGTGATCACTGAAATAGTGTATGACAGAGAAACAGAACTAAAAAAACAAGCAAGATGCACAAGCAAATCAAGAGACTAACCCTAGGATTAGTTTTAATCACTTTGGGCTTATGCCTTAGATGCTCAGATGATGTCAATTCTAAACAAGAGACCTAAGGGAGATGTCAAGTTTGTTTTGGCTCATAAGGCTACCTCAATCGGGCGGAGGAATACCGCGGGAAGGGGGGATGTTTGAGCTGTTGTGTTGATTATGATGTGATTTGGTATGTGTTGTGTAGTGAGAGTAAGATTAATTTCTTGTCAATATCATGGATATCACCCCCGCGTGTACGACCTGTTACTTAATCTACGTTCACTAGAATTAAAAACAACAAGCAAGAATGTGATGCACGTGTTTTAAACCCAAATCGAAAGTGATATTCGATGAAGCAAAAGAAGATGACTTTCACTAATGCAAAGACGTGAAAGAAAAACAAATTCTTTTACCAAAATGACAAAATATTTTTTGAATATTTAGAAGAAAGAAACAACAAGTGTGCTCCCTATATGAAAGCAAGCAAGAAAGAAAGAAACCCGAAAAGGGTCCCACCGGGCGTGCCAAAATGTTTCGCACATAATTTTGTTCTGGAATAGAGTTGCTTCTATCCTTTCATTCTCTTGAGAAACAGATAAGGGTTAGGGCTAGGAGGAATACCTGTTGAGTGTTGGGAAGGTGTGTGCGTACCATAGAGAGATCAGATTGATTGTGAAGAACTCTTTTTTGTCTAGGAAGGACTACCTGTAAGTAAGAATACAAGACCACCAAGATCTTAGTTAGACAATAAGTGAGGGAACTGCCTTAGGCCCAGGAAATATTAGACTTCCTTTCGAAGGTGGTCAGTTCCCCATTTAATATGAATTAAATAAAAATGATAACAAAGAACTACAAGATAATACTTACTGGTTCCTGATGAAGATACAGGTCCAAGGAATGTGTGGTGGCGACAGTAAGGCTTAGTTAGGATGATCCGGTATTGGAAAGTGAGATGATAAAGCTATCCTCAGTCTTTTCCAATGCTTGGAACGAGTGTGACAGCGATCCAGTTGCTCAGTTACAGTCTTGGGCTCGATCCTCTTCTCTGCAACTTCTTGTACTTCATTTCTCTTTCTTCTTTTTCCTGCCAAATGAATTTCAGATCGTTTCTTGTTGGTTGGGGGAGGTCATTAACAAGGAACTGATGGCGGTTACGTAACCGATGGCCATCGAGTAGGAACCGATGTCAGTTAGGTCAAAGTGGCTATTTTTAGTAAAATAGCCAACTCTCCCTCCTTTTCTCCTCGAGGTATCAGTTTTGGGCTTGGTCAAGTCATTATTATGCTTGTTTTGGTGTGGGTGAGGGGTAATGAGTCATGGGTGTGGGTCTGGACCAATTCATAGGTCTTAATTAGGTTGGTTTAGGGTTAGGGCTAGGTCATGATGAGGTGGTGAGATGAGGTGGTGGGGTTAGAGATGTGGATTTATTAATTATAAGGTAATTAATAAATCATTAGGTGTGTAAGGTTTAGGTGGTGAGGTAGGGTTAGGTTGCGGGACAAGAAACGAGGTACAGGACATCGTAAGACCCAAATTTTGTGTCTACAACACTCTTGACCCATACTTATGAGTGATACTGTATGGACTAATCCAATTGGGGGTAAACTTTTCACGTTTACTTTGTTCTAATTTAGTGACATTTTTATTTTCAATAAGCACAAGATAACCGATTTTAAAGTCATGTTCTTTTACATGTTTGTTATATACTATGCTAATACATTCTTGATAGAACTGATGGTGTTCAAGGGTTGCTAAATATTTTTCATCTGATAATTATAGTTGTGATAAACAGTCTTGATGATATTCTTCATCTGGAATGAAATATTTGAGAGATACACAGAGTGATGGAATTTTTACTTCGAGAGGTAGGATGGCTTCTAATCCATAGAATATTGAATAAGGTGTAGAAACTGTAGGTGTTTGGATGATAGTTTGATAAGCACAAAGAGAAAATGGGATTTGGAGATGTCAGTTCCTACATGCGTTGTCTACTATTTTCATAAGAATTTAATTAAGCTTTTTGTTATAAGCCTCAACCTGTCCATTTTTTTAGGATAATATGGTGATGATAAATTGAGATTGATGTTGAATGCATCACATAGATTTTTAAATTCTTTATTTTTGAAGGTTTTTCCTTTATCTGTGACAAGTTTGTGTGGGATACTGAGACAACATATAATATTTTGATATATGAAGTTGATGATAGGTCCTGATTTTTTCGAGGTTAAAGGGATAAATTTAACCCATTTAGTAAATTATTTAGTTGATGTGATAATGGAATGATGTTATTGGGATGATTTAGGATTGATAGAACTAATAAGGTCTAACTCCCATTGAGAAAAGGGCCATAAGTCCTGAGCCAGTTGTAATGGTTGACTAGGGACATGAATGAGATCTGAGTTGAGTTGGCACTAAATGCACTTCTTTATGTACGCAAAAAATTATTCGGTGATGGTAGGCCAGTAATACCCTAGCCATATGATACATTTAGTGATGATATTACCACTGAAGTGACCACAACAGATGCCACCATGGAATTATTTGATTGCTTTGATTGATTCATGTGATTTAAGTCATTGTAATAATATACCGTCAAAGATACGTTTATAAAGGATACTGCCTATGATGACAAAGTGAGTGACGTGTTGAAGAAATGATCATTTATGACCATGTGATAAGTCTGATGGTAGCTTACATTAAACGAGATAGTCATAAATCTAAGTATACCATAGATAGGGTGGATTATTGTCAATGACATTAGTGGAAGGAAAATTATTTTGATGTGAAGGATGGTCTAAACATTGAACAAATATAGACATCTTAGTTTTATCCTTTGATTTTTCCTTTTCTAATGGGATGAGGGATCTAACGGAAGCCATAGTTCCTACAAACCTATTAGAAGATCACGAAATATCTTGGATGGTTTAATGATTGAATGTACCGAGAAGGAAGTCGATAACAACTTTATATTTTTTTAGGATTTCATTTTTACATTGATATTCTCCTTTGGATTGAATGATGCTAAGTTACAAGTCTCCATAGATTTCCAGGATGTGGAAACCTAAGAGAATAGTGATATTTAGAACCATGATTAAGGCTTCATATTCTACAATTTCTTTAATACATTTGAAATTAGGTTTGAATGATAGTGGAAGTGGGATGTTCCAGGGAGGTATGATGACAAATTTGACTCCTCCCCCTTCTTGATATTTAGAGCCATCAAATAAGAGATTCATTTTAATAGGGATGAAATTAGATTCATTGATATTGTTGAGTGATTCCTCGGGGAAGTATTCATGAGGAAGTTGATTATCTAGAAGGGGTGCTTTAACGATTTGATCTACAATGGCTTGATCTTTCATATATTTCTGCAATATAATTCCGAGGTCAAATTCAGACATGAGCGTAAGCCATCGAGTTATGTGATCATTATGATAAGGTTTAGAATGCATGGTTTTAAGTGGATTAAAGATGGTGAAAAAATATTTCTTGTGATTGAGGAGATAATGTCAGAGTGGAAAAATATAATTCACAACACAATTTTTTAGCTTCAGTGTAGCTTGTTTCATACTCATGGAGTGTGTGGCTAATATACTATATGGCTTGTTCATGACCTTGATTATAATGATGGCTGAGCATAACTCCTAGAGAATTTTATAAAATGGATATGTATAGAGAAAATGGCTCCCCTTCATGAGTTGAAGTAAGAAAATGAGGTGATAATAGATATTGTTTGATTTCATCCAACACTTTCTAGAAATTAGAATCCGAATGAAACTCTACATCCTTGCAGAGCAGATGGAGAAATGGATGACAATGGTTAGAGAGTTGTGAAATGTACCTTGGATTATACATACTTGTTTAAGATTATATAGTGGAGGAATTTCAATGATTTCTCTAACCTTTTCTGAGTCAACTTCAATGCCTCTAATAGATATGATGAATCCTAAAAAAAATTCCAGTTTGAACACCAAAAAGACACTTAGCAGGATTAAGATGAAGACAAAATCAGATGAGACGAGTGATAATTTATTCAAGGATGTCAAGATGGTTTTCCATGATTTGGATTTTCCTAAAAGGTCATCGACTATTTTGTGGATGAAGTCATGAAAAATATATGGCATGGCACATTGATATGTAGCCCCTTATTTTTAAAGACCAAATGGCATGACACAGTAGCATAAGGTTCCCCGAGGGGTGATGAAATAATTTTTGTGTTGATCATCGGGAGTGATGAGGATTTGGTTATAATGAGAAAAAAAATCCTTGAGGGAAATCATTTAGTGGCCAGCTATTAGGTTGATTATATGATCTATGTTTGGAAGAGGGAAATAATCCTTATGATAGGCAAGATTGAGATCCCTCAAGTCTGTTTAGATGTGTCTCTTTCTTGAAGCTTGGGTTATGAGTAAGATGTTGAAGAACCATTGTGGATAGTTGATGGGTATAATAAAGTTGGTAGATAAGAGGCTTTGTAACTCTTCCTTTACAAGGACAGATATATGAGGATACACTTTACAGAGTTTTTGTTTAACTGGCTTAGCATCAGGATACATAACTATTTTGTGTACAAAAATGTTAGGCTCAATTCCGGGCATATCATTTTATGACCAGGTGAAGGCTTGATGATATTTTGTTAAGAATGAAGTGAAATTGTCTAGTTCTTGTGGATTTAAGGATTTACCAACCTTGACTATACAAGGATCCTGTGGGGTTCCTAGGTTAATTTCAAGGGTGGATTCATTAAGGAAAATTAGTGTGTCAGATGGTAGGGAATTTTGAAGAAAGCGGTCCTCAGCTCCCACATGGGAAAGGATATCTTGGTCATCTTAACAATGGAGGATATATATAGTAGGTGAATCTTCATCAACCATTTTGTGGCTAGACAAGGGGTAATGATTTAGTGGAGTGGTTAGATTAATAAGTAAGTGGCCTTAAAGATACAAAATTGATTAAAAAAAGTCATATGGGATGGATACAGTGTCATCTGTGTCCATAGGATCTTCAGGTATCATTGGTGATGATGGTTTTAATTCCGAAATAGACATGGACGTAACAAGTTCAGATGCAGTGGCTTCACATATTTCAGAGATGAATTTTTTATAACCTAAACCAATTTTCTCATAGGATTTAAGAGAATGCATGACAACCAATTCATGGGTTCCTTGTTCGTAACAATGTAGGAAAAACCTCTCCACGCACAACAATGAAGATACATGCGAGAAAAATTTGGATTATCTAGGGATTTGAAGTTTAATGTGAATGGTATATAATGGCATGGATTAATAACATGGGATGGAGGATTATCGAGTCCCCCATAGATGAGTTTTTTTAGATAAGAAGGACCAGGAGATGACATCTGCTACATTTGGATCATACTTGGGTTGTTTTAGGTGAAGGGATAGAGTTGAGCATGAGGAGATGGTATTCCCCAAGTGTAAGATGTTTTACAGCCTCACTGAGAGAGGAAGCATCCAATAGTTTGGAAAAGGGATAAATGTGATAGTAGGAGATTCATCAGATGACTTAAGTATGGCTTTAGGTACAAGAATGTTGTTTTGGCATTACATCATGTAGAAATTAGTGAATGGATTTGGATAAGAGGGGATAGTGAAATTCTGACCCCTATGTTCATATTTGAGACAACGATGGAGGGTGGAAGGAACGCAACACATGGTGCATATCTAAGGGCATCCTAACAATATGTTGTATTGAAACTCTCCTTATATAATGTAGAATAACTACGGTAGGGTTTTGACGCTAACTTTAAGTGCTAGAATAACAGTACCTAATGTGGGTGCGATAATGTCATTTTAGGATCGTAATAGGACTTACATTTGAGCAATAAAAGTTTTGGGTAACTTAAGTTGAGGGAGGATGTGATTTTAATGGTGGAACAACTATCAATCATGACCTTCTTGATGGAAATTTCATTGATTTTAGTAGTAATGAAGAGTTGTAGGCCGTGGTCTTCTGGTGTGAGAGAGGGAATTTTAGATGGTTCCAATGATATAAAAGTAGGTGCTTTAAGAGAACCCATAAAATTTATGAAAGGAACATGATCATTTTCTTACAAGGTTATGGATTGGAGGGATTTTATCATAGCCTATTTGTGAAAAGCTGATGTTTGAAATAGTTCATAAAGTGACATCTTGACAGGGGATTGGTGTAATTTCTTGATAACAACCTTATGGACTGTAGAGAAAGGGCGTGTTGCTACTTGTATTGATATTTTAGCTTTGGATGATGGTGTTTGATTAGAATCTTTGGGAGCTAAGGAAATAGATACTTTGGGTTTATAAGATGAAGATGATAATTCAGGATGTTGAGGTATAGCGATGCAATTTTTAGTTTTCTTAGGATCAGATTACTTGTTTTCATAATTTTATGAATGGGTAGTGATGTGTACGATGTCGAGTTGATTAGTAGGAATTTCAGGGATGGATTTTTCAAGTTTTGATGATGACTATGTTGATGTTGGTGTTGTGTTTTATTGAGAAGGAAGGAAGAGAAGACTACCAATTTCTTGAACTTTTGAGTGAAAGGCCTTACAATATTCTATGGAATGGCCTTGTGTTCTATGGTAATCATAGAAAATATTGAGTTCATACGAGGCAGGTTTCTATCCTTGATGATTAGATAGTTTAGGAGGTGGTAACGTAATAATTGAACGTTGAAGGAGGTAATCTAAGATAGTGGCATAATTACCCTTAGGTGTAGACATGAATGGTAATGAAGTTATTCCTATATTTTCCCCGGGAGGATGTAAAAATTTACCTATAGGTTTTTTATTTGTTGGTTGTGGAGGATTTTTAGGCACTGCCACATATGGAGGATGAAGACCTTGTATGTGTGGATGTTGGTGTGGATAGTTAGACTGTGTGATGGATAAAGGGCAAGGATCTAGTACAAATGCTTGTTGTTGGGGAAAGTTGGATTGTGTGATATGTGTAGGATATGAAATTAATGTAGGGTCTTGGTAAGTGGGTTTTGACCCTAAAATTATAAGGGACTGAGGTCCACGCAAAGGGTTTTGGTCTGGGAAGACATATTGAGGGATTTTTAAGACCTGAACAATACCTTGTTTAGGAAGACCTTTTGTGGTTTTCGATAGACTAGGTGTGATGTATGAGGATGTAGAAGAGTCAGATTTTCCTGAGGTAGATTGTGTTTTGGAATATTTATCAAGTATGGATTCAGGTGTAGCTTTGGAAGGTGTATAGAATGTGGGTAGGGATCTAGTAAGGGTGTGTGAAAAGGCTATATGAATAGTTTTATTAGTATTCACAATAGGTGGAGATTTCGTATGCTCGTTGGATACTGGTGTTGACTCTGTAGGTTTTGATTCGATAGGGAATGAGGTGGGTTTAGGGATATGCTCTATATTTGTTATTGTATTGATGGTGTGAACAACATTTTTTTGTGGTTGATTTGAAGATGATGGGTGATTTACAAAAGGTTTCTTAAAGATGTCAAGATTTTGATTTGAGGATGCATTCGGATTGGCTAAGTGGAGTTCACCATTATTAATCAAATATTCAAGCACATTACAAAACGTGAAACACATTCGATGTCATGTCTATTAAGCCTATGATATTTGTAATAGTCATTATCTTGGTACTAAATGGGTTTATATATTGATGTGTCAATGGGTCGAATATGTGGGAGAGATATTTTATTGGTGGAAAGCAATTAGTGAAGAACTGTACTATAAGTTTCTCCTATAGGTGTATAGCTACGTTGTTGACAGGAGTGCTTGGTAGTGGGTTTTTATTTTGGAGGAGATTTAACTACGATGACATTAGAAGATGTTTTAGAATTATTGGGTTGGATGATGACTTAGATGGAAAATAAAGTTTTGGTTTCTTAGGATGAAACTTAACCTAAATGTCTTCTAGAGCTCGTAATTCTTGTTTATGTCCATTTTGATCCTCTATGCTTTTGCCCTAATTTTCCTTTCACTCTGCACTTCCTGAAATATTTTCTATAGTTTTAATGGGTGAAATAAAGTTGTTTCTTCTGTTTCCATGCCTTAATTCATTTGAAAAATCATTTTCCATGCCTCATTTGCGAAGAAACACCCATGAATGCCTTGTTTGTGCCCTAATTTTTCCAAATCTATAGGTTATGCCATGTTTTCCCTTTCCCCTGATCGTGAAAAATCAAATTTGTTCATTTCATGCATATATGCCTTCAAAAACCCTTCCCCATGGTCAAAACTTGCATAAAATCAACTTCCCTTTATTTTTTGAGCAAGAAATCCATCAACCACAAAGAGAAAATCAAATTTGGGCATCTTTGGCAAACTCTGTGTTTTTTGACAGTCGTACGGGTGTCATTTGAAAGTCAAAATTAAGCTTAAAATTCTCCTCATATGTGGCTACTTCTTGTTGGACAAGGATCGATGGGTTTCTTTGAAAAACTTAGCCATTTTTGGGCTTCGAGAAAAAATTCAAAATTCCCCCCGCAACTTTATGAGGGGACACGTGTCATGTTCTTATGTGAAGGTGGAGTGGGAAGCTGGCGGGGAACTTAGGCATTTTTTGCCTTTTTGGTGAAGGGGAAAAAAGATGAGGAAAAGCCTGTGGGTCTGAATTGGAGCAGGAGGTGGACACGTGGCGGCCCAGTGGTAAAGCGGGGAAGTGCGGGCCGTGGAAGGAAAAGGGAACTTTTTCCCTTGTGGTCAAAAAGGCCTAAGGTGAAATTTTGAAGTGCGACCCCATGGAAAATCACAGGTGGACACGTGTCCATAAAAAGTAAAAATGGAGGAGCGGGCCGATGGAAAACTTAATGATTTTTTAGCTTTGTTTTCTAAAGTTAAAAAATGGGATGCATCTCCGCTCTAATCAGAGATAAACATGTGGCGAAGGTAGAGTAGATCGGCGAGGCAGCGGAGGCAAAAGGGAAATTTTTCCCTTTTTGCAATAAGACTTAGTATGGAAATTTGAAGCCCTGGCCCACAAGCAAATCAAGTGACATGTGGCAAGGGAGAAATGAGAGGTGTGGGCCCATGGAAGGAAAATTGAAAATTTTCCCTTGGCGAAAAAGGGGGTCAAAACATGAAATAATCCTGTGGAATTTCAGCGATAGAAAGCATGACACGTGTCAAGGACAAAGGTGGAGATGAAGGCCTGCGGGGAAAACGGTGAAAATTTTCCAATTTTCTAAAAAAGGTCAAAATGCATAGAATTGAAGAGTGATCCCAATGAGACCCACCATGTGCCACGTGTCATCACCAAAATTCAAGGGTGGAGGGGAAGAGAGAAAGGTCAATTTTTTCCAATTTTCCAAAAATGTCAAAAAGTCAAAAGGTGAGCTCAAATTGATTCCCAATCATATTTTGACACGTGGAGGGCCTCGATTGAAGGCGAAAAAGTAGATCAAGGGCAACTGTACATTTTCATTTTCTGGCTGCCATTTTTCTCCGGGAAGCTTGGAATTGTGAATTTTGCATCAAATTTTATCAATTTTTTTGTGATTCCATGTCGTTTTAGCCTTCTAGGATCATTGGAATCAGTTTCATGACTCAATTTGTAGATTTGAGGTGTTTTTGAGATAAATTTTATTCATGCCCATGCAAAACATGAAATGTCAAATTATAAAGTTGCAGAACCAAATTGGAAAAGGATAAGATCAAATGATGAGAGGATGAGGGGCCTACATGCCTTGAGGACGAATAAACGTGCCTCCACAAAGGATAACGATTCAAATATTTGTAATGATTTACCTTTTTGCATGTCTGACATTTTCTTCCTCGTAGAATTGGTTAGATGTCACTTTCAGAATATCATGAGGAATTGTTGTAACAAACTTGATGCCATGGATTATTGTTTTCTTGGGAAAGAAGGATCAAATGTAGCAAGAGATATATAATGCATTTCGGAGAAATGCAAAGGGGTCAAGAAGTTGAAAATCACGAGAAAATTTTGAGAGAAATCTCATTTTCTGAGAAACCCACCAAAGAACTAGGTTAATTTCTCTTGTGTTGGATCTTCATGTATGCGAGTTGGTTACAAGTGTATAGCCATCACACAGCTCTGAGATTGTTCATGAAACTCTCCCTTGCTGATGAATCTAACAAGCTTTTGAATTAATCTATGTTTTTCTGGGCAATATGATGTCTGTTATCATTTTTAAATGCTTGAAAATAGTTTTCATAGTTCTTGTTGCAATATTGTATTGAAAGTCTTTAGAAATCACACAGAATCTCCATTTCATGTTGATATTTTAGTGGCATTTTCAATATCATATTCATAAGAGCCTTCATCTGATAAAGAGATAAACAAATTTAAAATCACTTTACCTTCCTTGGCTACAGAGGTTTCTTGTAAGCCTTTGGGGGTACCTTAGGCGTGATTTGATCAAGGATGTTTGTGTTTTATTGGGTTCTTTACTTCAAGCTTTTGTGGTGATTTCTCAAATATTGTGTGAAGAGTGCAACCTCGGCTTCCATTTATGCATCTTCTGGTTGAAAGAATATCCTAATTATTTGAATCATTTTATCTGATAGTTGTTCATGTATTGTAGAGGTTGTCAAAGATCTGATTTATCCAAGTTTGTCTTGTCAATGCCCCACCAAAAAATTTATCAAACAAACTAATCCTACCCATACTACCCCTGGATTGCATTGTGTGTCAACAAAATAAATCTAACCCATATACAAAAATGCACAAGGGAAATCATGATTATATAATGTCTCCAGCAACCTCAGTCTTGTATTGAAATATTTTCCATCATTTAGTAGTGACATCTCTGTTGAGTTTGAATAGTGGAAAATTGATTGTGTTTTCCCAAGGCCATCTCCATACAATATGCATAGTATAAGGATATCTCCACCTCCTTCACAAAAAAAAGGTTGCAATATAGGTTCTCTTACCTTGGTTGAAAGCCACAACCTAAAATAGTGAGCATTAGATTTCTCTTGTCTGATTTTAAGAACATCAAGAAGAACCCCAATGAATTAGTCCATGACTTTAACACAAGGTTTAACAAAATTTTGTTAAGGTTTTTTGTTAATCTGAGACCTTGTGATGATTCTTTTTTAATCGAATATGCAGAAGCATTTGATAAGAAGGCATCCTATTACTTAAGAGACAAGAACCCTACCAATATTAGACAAGATTTCACCATGGCACTTCAAATTGAAAACAATATTAAGGCTATTGGGAAACCTCTCAAGAGATATGGTGTAAAGTTGATAAACCTTAAAAAACCTCAAGCTAGCTAGGGTGCTGATTTAGAGGAGGTTGTGAAAACTTTGGCAGGGGCTGTCAAAGAAATCTCATACAAATTGGCAAGAACTAAGAAGGGAATTGGGAAAAATTCACAGGGTCAGTGAAGAAAACAAAACCATGATATATTTTCCAATCATCCTAGAGGTGATCAAAGGGCTAATGATAAAGGGAAAGGACCCATGGAGTCTGCAAATACATATCCTAAAGCACGTGAAGGAAGAGTGTTACTTGATCCCTTAACTGCTAGGGTTGCTGCTATTGAAGAAGTTGTTGATATTGATTAGTGTGATAGGTTTTTTCTGCCCCATCCTCCATGTGAAGTGGACCAGCAAGAAGGTGAAGCTAATAATGATGATGGTACTGATGATGATATTTGCATGGTGGGCTGTTCTTCAAGCTCATAAGGAGGAGCAACATCTACTGAAGTAATATGTGCTAAGACTGCTGCAAATTTTTGGGATTGCATCAAATAGGTAGAAGTCTTCCTTCCTCCTCATACTCTTGAATTCGATGTAGTGAAATCTTTTGAAATTCCTAACAATGACTTGGAATACTTAAGATCTTTAATGATTAAGAAGTATGATGGTGGTATTCCTTTGGAGAAAGATAGACAATTGTTGATGAATGTTGTTGTAGCTCAAGAGAAAGATTATAACACTAGAAGAAAAGTTGTTAAAGGAGTTGGGCCTTAAGCCAAACCTAAAACACCATTTCTCACAAGAATTCCCAAAGAAGCTCCTAGAAGAGAAACACTTGCCAAAATTTCTGCTGTCCCAAGAAAAATTACAGTCCTCCTCATGCCCAAGCTGCCAAGAATCCCTTGCCATCAAATGAATCTTCTTGTCTCCCTTCCAATGCTGCTTTTCCAAAGAGTGTTCCCTATGATATAGCCCAAGTATTGAGCCAAATCAAAGTGAGTGTTCCAATAATTGAGTTTCTTAGGATTCCTGAGCATAAGAAGAGATCATTTGAGTACTTGGGGTTGAAAGAGGAGAAGACTACTCCAAGAAGAAATATAAATGTTGTTGAGACTCCTCCTCAAATAATTGTTGACCTTGAAACACCACCAGTAGTAGAAGATCTTGGAGAGACATCTGAGGTATATTTTGGGACATCCTTGGTTGATTCCTTATTGAATTTTGATCCATTCTTCACAACTTTGATCATAAAGGATAGGCTACTTCACAATTGTATATTTGATTCCAGTGCATCATGTAATGTCATGCCTCTTGAAGTCAATAATGAGTTGGATATCAAAGTGACAAAAAACTAGGGAAAATGTACTACCATGGACTCAAGAGAAGTGCCAGTTGTTGGTTGTGTGAAGGGTTTGGTAGTGCAGCTTGCATCTTATCCCGAGAGGAATTTAAAATTGGATGTTGTAATTGTTGATTGCCCTACCAAATGGGGTATGTTATTGTCAAGAAAGTGGGCTGCAAGCATTGGAGGGAGTGTCCAAAGGGATATTTGTTTTGCTACCATTCCCATTGAGGGCAGCCTTGTCAAGCTCTACGGAGAAAAGAAAATGTTGCATCTAATTGAGGACCCTAACAATGCTTTTTATGGAGTATTATTTACTGATGTTGATGCTGATAATTTAATTGGTTTTGCTGATGGAAAAGAACAAAAAATGGATCAATCAAAGTGCCTTGTGAAAGTATGTTCTCCTTGGACCTTGTTATTTGATGGAGCTTGCTCCAAATTTGGAAATGGTGCTGGTGTAATTCTGATTTCTCCTAGCTTGGAAGAATTTGTTTTTTCCTTCAAGCTTAATTTTGAATGTACTAACAACATTGCTGAGTATGAAGCCTTGTTATTGGGTCTGAGAATTGCATGGAAGTATGGTGTCAAGGAAATCATTGCAAACGGAGATTCATAGCTAGTTTTCAAAAAAATAAAAAAAATGTATGCTACAAAAAATCAGTGGATGAAGCAATATAAGCATGCAATTTGAGATCTAATTGAGATGTTTGATTCCTTCAATATTGTGCACCATGAAAGAAGTTTGAATGTTGTTTTTGACAAGTTGGTAGTGACAGGGTCAAGAGTTGGAGATTTCACCATTTCACCTTATTGTGAGTACAATGTTGAAGTGTTAACTAGGCCAGCTGTCCCTGACAACATCAAGCATTGACAAGTGTTTGATGATGATGATCAAGTGCAAAGGTTCTTACAAAATCTAGGTGAGTTTGTAGATCAGCATATAGATTGGGAACCAATGGTGTGTATGACTGAAAGAAGAGAGACTTTGTTTGGAAAAGATATTATCCAATTGAAAACTAACACCATTCCTAGAGGTTTTATTGCTCTCGAGTCAAATTTTAGAAATGATGATTACATCATCAATAGAAATATGTCTGCCTCAAGGGATGTGGAAGATCATGAATTGGGAACAAAGGAAAAACCAAGAAAAGTTTGGTTGGGCAGCAGTTTAAACAAGGAAGAAAAATAGTCCTACCTCTAATTGTTGAAACAATATCAAGACTGCCTTATCTGGTCATATTTAGAACTGAAATCATATAGAGAAGACTTGTTTCAACATGAGATCCCTCTTGAAACAAAATCCAAACCATTCAGATAGAAGAAAAGCCAATTAATCCACTCCTCTCCATGAAATGCAAGATGAATTGAAGAAATTGAAGGATGGAGGGATCATTCAGCCCACAAGGTATTTATCTTGGGTTACAAACCTTGTGCCAGTCAGAAAGAAGAATGGAGATATCAGACTTTGTGTAGACTTCAAAAATTTGAATAGAGCTTCGTTAAAAGAAAATTATCCTTTACCAAACATGTAGAACATGCTGCAGTTAGTGATTGGATCTGAATTGTTTTCCACCTTGGATGGTTTCTCTGGCTACAATCAGGTTTTGTCAAGGAGTCAGAAAGATTTAAAACTTCCTTTACCACTCCTTGGGGAACATATGTTTATGTGAGAATGTCTTTTGGTCTCATGAATGTTGGAGCTACCTTTTAAAGAGCAATGGATGTTGCTTTTTTTGGTTATTAAATGACTTCATTGCAGTTTATCAGGATGATGTGACTGTATTTTCAAGGAGCAAAAAATATCACTTGCAACAGTTAGAAAGAATGTTGATCAAATGTAGAGAGTTTGGAATCTCCCTTAATCCAAAAAGTGTCACTTTGGGGTGTAAAAGGCCAAGTTACTTGGTCATATTGTTTCATAGGCTGGTGTCATGATTGATCCTAAGAGAATAAAAGAAATCAGTAGGTTGCCAATTCCAAGAATGAAGAAGGGTATCCAATATTTCTTTGGGAAAATCAATTTCATTAGAAGGTTTGTGTCCTGTCAAATAAGAGGAGGCTATTATTCAGGATTTTGAAGGGATCAAGGAAGCAGTTAAACATGCACCTTTCTTGGCAGCTATGAATTACAAGAAGCCTTTCCAAATCTTCTCCTTTGCCTCTGAAAATACTATTGCATCTATTTTGCTCCAAAAGGATGAAGATGGGGTTGAGAGGCCTATTGCCTTCTTTAGCAAGGCTTTACAAGCTGTTGAGTTGAAATATACAATCATGGAAAAACAAGCATTTGCATTGGTGAAAGCAACAAAGGTTTTCAGGCCTTATATTTTAAGTTCAAAAGTTGTTTCTTATGTTCCCCACCCCATGGTAAAAGACATCTTATTAGAGATGGAGATCTCAAGTGAAATATGTAGATGTGTGAACAAATTGCGAGAGTATGATATGGACATCCAAACCACAAAGTTGATAAGAGGTTTGGGTCTTGCTAAGCTCATGGCTGAGAGCAACTTGTAGACTGTGGAAGTGAATGAGGTAGAGGAAGAAAGGGAAAATATTTTTGGGAAATTGGTAAGTTTTGAGTAGTACAAGGACATAATATTTTACCTCAGACACCTTTGTTGTTCTGATCATTTAAATAAAAATAAAAAAAGAGCCCTCAAGCTGGCCTCTCAAAAATACATCATCACTGAATTTGGGATGGCTTGGAAGAACCCTGAAGGTGTCCTCTTGAAATGTGTAGCTGAAGATGAAGCTCCTAAAGTAATTGCTGATTTCCATGGGGGAGTTTATGGAGGAAACTTTGCTGGAAGGGTTACAACACAAAAAATTTTGAGAGTTGGTTATTGGTGGCCTACTCTATTCAAAGATGCAACCATGTTGATTAGAAAATGTGAAAGCTACCAGTGTTTCTCTGGAAGAATGAAAGCTTCAGGATCCATTCCTTTACATCCTGTATCAATCGAAGCTCCTTTCAAATAGTGGGGAATGGAATTCATTGGTGAGATTTCAAACCCTTCTAGTGCTAGCCATAAGTGGATTCTTGTAGCGACAGATTATTTCACCAAGTGGGTAGAGGTAATCCCCACCAAGAAAGCAACACACCAAGTTGTTATGGACTTCTTGTTGCACAATATCATATGCAGATTTGGTGTGCTAGTCAAAATTGTGGCTGATAATGCCATGTGTTTTAGAGCTAAACCTTTGATGGCAATGTGCAAGGAGTATAGAGTCAATTTAACTTATTCTTCAAACTATAATCCCCAAGGAAATGGACAAGTTGACTCAAACAATAAGAATTTGTTGAAGATCATTAGAAGGACCTTGGAGTTGAAAAAGAAAAAATGGGGTGAACAATTGAAATTTGTAGTTTGGGCTGATAGAATCACTGCCAAGAGAGCTACTGGTAAGAGCCCATTTGATTTGGTGTATGGAACTCAAGATCTGCTGCCCTTACATCTGCAGTTATCTTAATTTCAGTTTGTTCAACAACTTGAGGATCAAGAGGTCAGTCCATATAAAGAAAGGATCAATCAGATTATGGAGCTAGATGAAGAGAGAAGAGCATCCCATCAGAGGCATATCAGATTTAGAGAGAAGTTGAAAAGATTGTTTGATAAGAAGGTCACTCCTAGGGCCTTCAATATTGGAGATCTGGTTTTGTTGTGGGATAGCAAAAATGAGGATAAGGGTAAACATGGAAAATTTGATGCATTGTGGATGGGCCCTTACTCCATTGATATCAGAATTGGTGAGAATACCTTTTTTCTCAAATATTTAGATGGGGAATTACTTGAACTACCTATTAATGGCAGGCATATGAAGCATTTTTTAGATTAATCCCCAAATTTGAGGTATGCACTAGCTTGTACAGTGTATAGTGTTTGTTTTTTTGCTCTATTGTTTGGTGTTTTGTCGATTTGTGGTTTGCCTTGCTGTGTGGCAGCCATTTTTTGTCAAGTTCTCGGCTAGTTTTTTGTGATTTTTAGCTCATGACTCCATTTTCCCAATGGATTATTTTGGCACTTGGTCTACATTGTTCTTATGTCACTCACTAGGAGTGCCCATCCCCGAGCAGGAGCTGATGTTGGTGTCCATTTTGATCCTCTATGCTTTTGCCCTAATTTTCTTTTCACTCTACACTTCCTGAAACATTTTCTATAGTTTTGGTGTGTGAAATAAAGTTGTTTCTTCTATTTCCATTCCTTAATTCATTTGAAAAATCATTTTTCATGCCTCATTTTTGAAGAAACACCCATGCATGCCTTGTTTGTGCCCTAATATTTCCAAATTTGTGGGTTATGCCATGTTTTTCCTTTTTCCTAATTGTGAAAAATAAAATTTGTTTGTTTCATGCATATATGTTTTCAAAAACCCTTCCCCATGGTTGAAATTTGCATAAAATCAAATTCCCCTTGTTTTTTGAGTAAGAAATCCATCACCCATGAAGAGAAAATAAAATTTGGGCATCTCTGGCAAACTCTGTGTTTTTTGACGGTCGTACGGGTGTCATTTAACCGTCAAAATTAAGCTCAAAATTCTACTCATACGTGGCTGCTTCTGGTTGGACAAGGATCAACGGGTTTCTCTGAAAAACTTAGCCATTTTTGGGCTTTGGGAAAAAATTCAAAATTCCCCCCGCAACTCTTCGAGGGGACACGTGTCATGTTCTTATGCGAAAGCAGAGTGGGAAGCCAGTGGGGAACTTAGGCATTTTTTGCCTTTTTGGCGAAGGGGAAAAAAGATGATGAAAAACCCGTGGGTTTGAATTGGAGCAAGAGGTGGACACGTGGTGGTGTGGTGGCAATGTGGGGAAGTGCAGGCCACGGAAGGAAAAGGGAACTTTTTCCCTTTTGGTCAAAAAGGCCTAATGTGAAATTTTGAAGCGCGGCCCCATGGCCAATCATAGGTGGAAACATTTCGATAAAAAGTAAAAATGGAGGAGCAGGCAAATGGAAAACTTAATGAATTTTTAGCTTTTTTTTCTAAAGTTAAAAAATGGGATGCATGTCCGCTCCAATCAGAGACAGACACGTGGCAAAGGCAGAGCAGATCGACGAGGCAGCGGAGGCAAAAGGGAAATTTTTCCCTTTTTGCAATAAGACTCAGTATGGAAATTTGAAGCACTGGCCCACGAGCGAATCATCGAGTGACATGTGGCAAGGGAGAAATGAGAGGTGCGGGCCCATGGAAGGAAAATTGAAAATTTTCCCTTGGCGAAAAAGGGGGTCAAAACATGAAATAAGCATGCGGAATTTCAGCGATAGAAAGCATGACACGTGTCAAGGACAAAGGTGGAGATGTGGGCACATGGGGCAAAAGGTGAAAGTTTTCTAATTTTCCAAAAAGGTCAAAATGCGCAAAATTGAAGCGCAATCCCAATAGGACCCACCATATGCCACATGTCATCACCAAAATTCAAGGGCGGAGGGGCAGAGAAAAAGGTCAATTTTTTCCATTTTTCCAAAAATATAAAAAATTCAAAAGGTGAGCCCAAATTGATTCCCAATCATATTTTGACATTTGGAGGGCCTAGATTGAAGGTGAAAAACTAGATCAAGGGAAACTGTACATTTTCATTTTTGGCCACGATTTTTCTTCGGGAAGCTTGGAATTTTGAATTTTCCATCAAATTTCATCAAATTTTTGGCAATTCCATGTCATTTTGGCCTTACAGGATCATTAGAATCTGTTTCATGACTCAATTTGTAGATTTGAGGTGTTTTTGAGATAGATTTTACTCATGCCCATGCAAAACGTGAAATTTCAAATTATAAAGTTGTAGAACCAAATCGGAAAAGGATAAGATCAAATGATGAGAGGATGAGGTGCCTGCATTCCTTGAGGACGAACAAACGTGCCTCCACAAAGGATAATGATTCAAATATTTGTAATGATTTAACTTTTTGCATGCATGACATATCTTCCTCACAGAATTGGTTAGATGTCACTTTCAGAATATCATGAGGAATTTTTGAAACAAAGTTGATGCCATGGATTATTATTTTCTTAGGAAAGAAGGATAAAATGTAACAAGAGATATATAATGCATTTAAGAGAAATGCAAAGAGGTCGAGAAGTTGAAAATCACGAGAAAATTTTGAGAGAAAGCTCATTTTCTGAGAAACCCACCAAAGAACCAGGTTAATTTATCCTGTGTTGGATCTTCATGTATGTGAGTTGGTTACAAGTGTATAGCCATCACACAACTCTGAGATTGTTCATGAAACCCTCCCATGCTGATGAATCTAACAAGCTTTTGAGTTAATCTATGTTTTTATGGGAAATATTCTGTTTGTTATCATTTTTAAATGCCTACAAATAGTTTTCATAGTTCTTGTTGTAATATTGCATTGAAAGTCTTTAGAAATCACACAGAATCTCCATTTCTTATTGATAGTTTAGTGGAATTTGCAATCTCATATTCATAAGAACCTTCATTTGATAAAGAGATAAATAGATTTAAAATCACTTTACCTTCCTTAACTGCAGTGGTTTCTTGTAAGCCTTTGGGGGTACCTTAGGTGTGATTTGATCAAGGATTTTTGTGTTTAATTGGGTTCTTTACTTCAAGATTTTGTGGTGAGTTCTCAAAGATTGTGTGAAGAGTGCAACATGGGCTCTCATTTATGGATCTTTTGGTTGAAAGAATATCCTAATTATTTGAAGCATTTTATCTGATAGTTGTTCAAGTATTGTAGAGGTTGTTAAAGATCTGATATATCCAAGTTTGTATTTTCAATGCCCCACCAAAGAACTCATTCAAACAAACTAATCCTACTCATGCTACCCCTGCATTGCATTGTGTTTCAACAAAAGAAATCCAACCCATCTACAAAAATGCACAAGGAAAATTAGGATTATACAATGTCTCCAGTAGCCTCAGCCTTGTCTTAAAAGCATTTCCATCATTTAGTAGTGACAACTCTGTTGAGTTTGAATAATGGAAAATTGATCATGTTTTCCCAAGGCCATCTCCATACAATATGCATAATATAAGGATATCTCCACCTCCTTAACAAAATAGAGGCTGTAATATAGGTTCTCTTACCTTGGTTGAAAGGCACAACCCAAAATAGTGAGGATTAGATCAAAATCCTTTCAAGGTGCTATCCATCTCTTCACAAATTTGAGTGCCAGTTAGATCACATCCCTGGATACAAAATGAAATACATCATGATCTATCTAACTTCAAGCTTCATGCCATATCTCTGATGCTGATCAGACTAAAAAGGAGAACAAATCTGGATACCAACAATTCCAATTTACGGGAAATGATAAAAGCCTCATCAAAAGTTTGGAATGATTGGATTTGTAATTTGGATGAAATATATTTGGCACATGCATGGTAGAAAACTTTGATTAATTTTGTTTGTGGAAATCAAAAGGACAATTGATTAACTACACCTCTCCAAAGGGTGACAATATCATCAATAGATTCATCTTAAAGTTTTTTGATAGCATATAGGTCATTTATAGTGACTTAGCGGGATATGTTTATGGAAAAGTGTTCTAAGAAGAGATTATAAAGTTGTGTAAAGGAAAATAAATAATGTTGTGGAATAATATTGTACCAATCCAAGGAAGGATCGGCAAGGGACATGGGAAAGGTGCTCAGGCTAAGGTCTTGATCATGACATATTAGATATCAGGCATGATGAAATGCATGGATATGTTGTTTGAAATTTTCCTTACTGTAAAACTTGATAAACATAGGAAGTTTCGAGTGAGGCAGATAGGATTTATACAACACTGAAGGGTGAATGGGATCATTCTGAATTCAATCATAGGAGAGCACATTCTTGGATGAAGAGAAATTTTCTTCGAGACGAGATATGTGGTTTGGAAGGGATTGGAGATGATTGGGTTGAGCTTGTTACCACGAGGATGAGCCACATTGAAATGAAGACTGACTAGGATGGGAGTATTCCTGATACTGCTGAGGAATGCCTTGCTGGTATGGAATTTTTTGTTGGATAAGGTTCTGTTGGTAAGGGAAATTCTATTGTGGAATGTTGTATTGTGGAATTCTTTATTAAGATATGTATTATTGAGGTATATGGTATTGTGGGATGTTTTGTTGTGGTATATTCTGTTGATAATGGATGTTTTGTTATGGGATATTTTGATGGGAAGGAATACATTTTTGATATGATAACAACTGTGAGGGTTGTATATACTAGTATTGCAATGGTACTGATGTATAAGTAAGTCATTTTGAATATGTGAGTGACTATTGGGAGGATATGGTAGAGGCAACAAAGGATGGTGCTTGTTGCAGAATGTTTTGCTATGGAATATTGTGTTGTGAAACATTTTGAAGAGGTGTAGATTGTGATATGGAGATCAATGGTTGTGATGGTTCTGGTATGTACTATGAAACATGGTGAGTACTAGCAATGAAACTAGTATTAATTAGTGGTGTAGTTGTAAGGATAAACATGGTAATGTTTTGAATGGGACTAGTAACCGGTTGTGAAGACATGATATTAGAAAAGGCCATGGAACTAGATAGAGGTGTTTGTATCTATGAAGAGACTGAGGAAGTAGGCTAAGATGTTGTGGTGTTACTTAGGAGAGGTTTAGAACCTGTATAAGGGCTTGGTGAAGAAGTAAATTGTTGAGTAGATGTTTTTTGTGATGAAATCGTATGAAGGTCATAAATAGGGATTGAAGAGACATCAGATATCTTAGGTTGACCAGTAGAAGACTGGTTATTCGATGCTTCAAATTGGATAATAGGAATTGAGAAGTTGACATTTGATGTTTTGACTTGATTTTTTGATGTGTATGGGTATAATTGATGGATGACTGGTTCTCGATTTTGATCGATGAGACATGCAATTATAGATGAAGGATTGTAAGTGCATGGAGTTGGTTAGGGTGTAAATGGTTGGAGTTGAACATTTCTAGATGCTAAATAAGCGTTGAGGGAAATCAGGTTTGATTCTAACATTTATTCAAAGAAAAGATCTCCAATATTATAGAAATGAGTTTTAGATGCCTCTAGTTGAGAAATAGGAGAAAAGGGGTGTTCTATTTCTTGTAGTCCAGATGTATGAAATATTTGACTATGATATTGATGCGAGGAATTAAAGAGTGGTTGCCTAATTTCTTCATTATATTTGACCCATAATTTATTCCCATTCTTTTGGGTGTTAGAAAGGTGTTGGTTTTCAAATAGGACTTTTTATAAGAGCAACAGTCAGGGGACAAGAAGTCCCTCCTCTTTAATGGGAGAGGTTCCCTTATTCAGAAACAAACCTATTTACAATTGTACAGGACATGATTTGTTGGTTAAACTTGGATACCACGAAAGTGTTTTCTATGAAGGTCATCTATTACAAAAGGACTGAGGAAATGAGAGCATGGAAAAGAGTAGAAAGGCAAACATGCAGAATTATAGATATCAGAGTAATTCTTTATGTATGCGAAGTCACCGTGAATTGAAAACAAGATCATTTGTATAGAACAAGTAAGATGGAATTTAAAGACACAAAGTTCTGTAAATAACATCTTCCAGAACGCAAAGTTTCTTAACGTAACACAGATTCGTTATCAAGGAAACAAAGTTCCTTCTTGGTTATGCAAGATCACCATGCTTGCAAAGTTGAAGAGTATGCAATCGATGAGACTAACGAATTTGAGATAAATGATCTTCACAAAGAAAACAAATGAAAGCTTAGAATAGACAGAGATCAGATAGACAAAGAAAGGAAAGTCCTTTTGTATTGATTTCTCTATAATCTATTTACACTTGCAGAAAATATGCCAAGTTCTTCCTCCTTGAATGGCGTAGAAAATACCATTATATAGCTTACAATTCAGTTACTCTTCGTAACCGTTTCTTTTAACTAAAGAATAGTTAAGGACCGCCAAATCGCAGTACCTCAACCTATTACAAAGAAAACTGAAAAAGAAAGGGAAGAAGAGAAACGTATGGGGAAGAAGACAGGTGGCCGATCACTGAGAGGGACCCATCAACTTCAAAAACCGCTACTTGAATTTCTTCCACGTCTCAGTTATGTCTTTGCCAAGAGGGACACACAAGAATTTTCATTTTGAAGATGACAATGGATATCTTTGAAAACTGATATAACTGGCGTCTTGAAAGCTTCGTCTTTCTACCAGCTGTCCTTGGAATTTAATCTTCGGATTGATAGTATCAGAGTCGTAACTTAAATTCATATTTATCATATTCAGGTAGAGTGGGAAAAACTAAGTATGAATTGCATTAGGTTCACTTGGGACATGTGAGACGCGAATGCGCGAAACACGCGGCTTAGCCGGTTCGGATGAAATAAGGAGAAGATGCACAAATGTATTTTGGGACATTTGGGATGAAAATGTGCGAAGGATGTGACTCGGACGTTTCGGCCGAAAATGGAACAGCTCACACTTTTGGCTTCGGGACAGTTGGAACATGAAAGCGCGATTCGGGCGGATCGGCCGATATTGGAACAACTTGCACTTTTGAAATTGGGACATTTGGGACAAGAAAGTCCGTGGTTCAGGCAGTTTGGCTGAAATTGGAACATCTCGCACAGTAACTTCGAGACACTTGGGACAAAAACTTCCGACGGGCCCGAAAATGGGACAAATTCGGAGGTTTCGGCTGATCGGGGAACAAAATGCACTTTCGTACTTGGGACAGGTGGGACAAAAATGTCTGACAGGCCTGAAATACTTACAGAATGACCCAAAACTTAGATTTTTTCGACTTCAAGACTTTTTTCACACCACCAGCTCGACAGAAAAGACATTTAAACTCAAAATTTTGAAATTTTTTACTTTTGACAAAGCGGGGAATTTTGAGTGAACAACAGCTGGCTCCTTCTGGGGATGACTTGGCATAAATTCAAGGAATGAGACAAGGCAAGAACTTAGACAAACTCGGTGAAGCAGACCAGTGCCTTATCCCTTGGGCAACGGAGTCAAAAATAGACCAACACAAAGGGAAACACACAAAAACAACAGAAGGGAAACACACCAAAACAACAGAAGGAAAACAATGTACATAATATACAAAGGGACTCCCTAGTCACCTAGGACTTGAACAACTTGAGATACTGCCCACTATAAGGAAGTGGGAGAGAAGAACCATCCATGTAATCAAGATAAAAGGAATTCTCACCAGCAAAGTGTTTGATCTTGAAAGGTCCGAGCCACAGGGAATCAAATTTTCCATGGCTGCCACGAGGTTCATGTCTTTTGTCCCATAACAGTACGATGTCTCCAACTTGGAAATCTCTAAACCTAGCTTTCTTGTCAAACAGGACCTTTACCTTCTGCTGGTGAACAGATATCCTATCAGCAACCACCAATTTGTCTTCATTCAGCTTGTGCAGGTACATAATTCTCTTGTCCAGGGCATCTCTGAAACTAGTATCCTCGATGGCCTTCATTAGATGCAAGGCCGGCAGTTCCACTGTCACTGGCAATTGAGCTTCAACTCCATACACCACTTGAAAAGGGGACATTCCAATGGCTCTTTTAGGTGTGATCCTATCTGCCCAAAGAGCATCATATAGCTTCTTGTGCCAGTTTCATTGAGACTCATTGACCAACTTCCTTATGATAGTCACCAGGTTCTTGTTTGTGGATTCTACTTGCCCATTTCCCTGGGGGTAATAATCTGAAGAATGAGCCAGAGAGATGCCATACCCGTAGCAGAAATCAATTATCTCAGTTGAAGAGAAGTTTGAAGCATTATCTGTTACAATCTTGTTAGGTACACCATACCTTACCAAGATATTCTCCTTGATGAAATTGCAAACAACTTCGGAAGTAGTGCTCTTAACTGGAATAGCTTCCACCCATTTGGTGAAGTAGTCAGTGGCAGTTAGCACATGAGTGTGACCAGCACTAGAAGCAGGATTGAGTGCACCAATGAAGTCCAAACCCCACTGTTGAAATGGTTCCTCGATCACAACTGGCTTGAGAGGCAAAGAAGCCAATTTAGGTCTTCCCACAAAGGTCTGGCAGGCCTCACATTTATCCACCCACTTGGATGCATCTCTGAACAAAGAAGGCTAGTAGTACCCTCCACGGAGTATCTTATGTGCTGTGACCGTTGATGAATAGTGCCCTCCATAAGCTTGATCATGAAAACCTGAGAGAAATTTTCTCTGTTGTTCCTTGTCCACACACTTCAAAAATCTCCCATCCAAGCCACGTTTGAACAAAGCATTTTCCCATAATACATATTGCGCTGACCTCAATTTAACAGTCCTCTTTTCCTTGGCAGTTAAATGAGAGGGGCATTCCCCATAGGTGAGAAAATGGGTGATGTCAGCATACCATTCATCAACTGAACTCAGGAACAGAACAGTAGGAAGGTCAACTTTCTCCTCAAGCAACTCATGTTTGGCTCCTTCAGCAATGAGCTCACAAAGACCTTTTCCACGAACCAGCTTGGTTGGTTTGATATCAATGTCATACTCTTGGACCTTAGCCACCCAGTTCCCTCTCTTGGATCCAAATTCTTGTTGTGTAAGAATCGAATTAACAGTTGCATCTGGAACCAGCACCATGGAGTGAGAGTTGAGGATATAGAAACGAAATTGTTTAACAGCTTTGACCACTGCAAAAGCATGTTTCTCCATCATGGTGTATTTCAACTCGTGATCTTTTAGAATATAGCTCATGAACGTAATCGGTAGCTCATGTTTATCAGAGTCTTCTTGAGTCAAGACAGCAACCAAGGTATTATCTGTAGCTAGCAATAGATGATGAAATCTTTGCTGAAATCAGGACAGGCTAAAACTGGAGTTTTAGCGATAGCTCTTTTGATACCTTCAAAGGATTCCTTTCCTTCAGAAGACCAACCAAATGTTTGTTTCCCTTTCATCATTTGAGAAATATTCAAAGTTAACTCTGCAAAATTAGGGATGAACCTTCTTAAAAAATTGATCTTACCGAAGAAGGAGTGCACCCCCTTTTTACTGGTTGGGAGAGGAATTTGCTGGATAGCTTGAACTCGTTCAGGATCAATCTTAATACCATCCTTGGAAACGATGTGTCCTAATAACCTTCCCTCAGTGACACAAAAGATAGATTTTTTAGGGTTCAGAAAGATCCCATGCTCTCTACATCTCAGTAGAACTGTCTCTAGGTGATCAAAATGATCCGCTCTTGTCTTTGAAAACACTATCAGGTCATCAAGATATATGACAATACATTTCCCTTTCAAACTTCCAAAATCCAGATCCATAGCTCTCTGGAAAGTGGCACCAGCATTAATAAGCCCAAAAGGCATTCTCTTATAGGCAAAGGTACCCCAAGGAGTGGTGAAGGCTGTCTTGTGTTGATCTGCAGTATCAACCTCTACCTGATTGTATCCAGAGAATGCATCAAGCATAGATAACATTTTAGATCCTGTTACTGCTTGCAATATTTGATCCATCATAGGCAAAGGGTAATTATCTTTCAGAGAAGCCTGATTCAGGTTCCTGAAATCAACACAGATGCGGATCTCACCATTTTTCTTCCTGACAGGCACAATATTTGCAATCCATGTCGAATGGTGAATAGGAAAAATAATTTTAGCCTTCAACAACTTCTGAATCTTCTGAAAGATGGTGTCAGCTATTTTGGGGTTGTACTGCCTTTGTTTCTGCTTGAAAGGCTTAATTCCTGGTTTGAGAGGAATCGAGTGCTGCATATCTTTTGGCTTGAAGGCTTTCAGATCTTCATAAGAATAAGTGAGAACATCTTTATACCTTTTTATAATATCAATTGCTTTTCTCCTCTCATCTGCTGAGCAACATTTTCCAATGTTCACAAACTTGGGGTCAGTAGAACTCCCAATATCAATCTTATCATACTCAGCTGATTGCTGAGGCCCAGAAGAAGCTCTAGATTTCACATACCTGTCATGCTTATCAAATAGTTCCTCCAAACTCACCAGCCCTTTAGGAATCTTGTTTTCTTTGATCTTAATGCACCCTTCCTGATCTGTTTCTTCTCCTTGGGTGACAACTTGGCCAAAGGACACACTTTCACGAGGCAGGTTGTCACTTCCCTCAAAATATAGTTGTTTGAAATTACCCTTGAGTTCCAGGAAGGAAAGCAAATGCTGGTCATCATTGAAAACTTTCCAGTTATTGGTATTGTCAGGTACACTCGGCCGATGGACCATTTCAATGGTGAATTTGTCCTGAGAGAATTCAGGATGGGGAATCAGTAGTGACCCTGAGACAGCCAGTGAATCAGCCCTGCTGTTCTTTTCCCTAGGTATTACCTCAATAGAGAAAGCATCAAGGAATTCAATGGAATCCCAAACCTGATTCCGGTAATGCTTTAGTCTCCCATTTTTTACCTGAAAGAGGTTTCTGACCTGCTTCACAATCAACTCTGCATCACCACGAGCTAGAAGGTTCTTCACACCTCATTCTTTGGCCACTTGCAGTCCAAGAATGAGAGCCTCATACTCTGCTGTATTATTAGTGTTTTCAAACTGCAACTTAAATGAAAAAGGATGTAGGAATCCTTCAGGTGACACTAGCAGGACACCAGCTCCAGAACCAGCTGAGGAACAACTTCCATCAAATTCTAAAATCCAAACCTCGTTAGGATCTCTAGGAGACACTTTGGGGGGTGGGATTTCATCAGGGGACATAATCATGTAGTTGCCATGACCCATATCCTCATAGAGTATTTGTGCTCTAGGATCATCCGTTTTCTTCACAATATACTCATACTGCTTTTCAGGAAACAACTTCTTCATTTGTCCATTGACAGGCATGAGTGCATGCGACCAGTCCATCTGGATTTCCCCACCCACATCTTTGCAGAAGTTCCTACTTAGCAAAATCCCGTATGAAGGAGGGATATCTGCTACTAGGATGGTAGCCAACACTTTCTTTTCAGGCAAGGCAGCAAAAGCCACTTGTGCATCTTTAATCCTTCCAACCAGAGGCACTTCTTTACTCTCCATGGAGTAGCAGGATCCATAAGTACGAGTGAGGGTCAAGCCTAAAGCATGAGCTACTTTAGCAGGCATCACATTATCTGAGGCTCCAGAATCTATGACACAATTACTGAGCCTATGGCTAGCTATGAGAAGTGTTACATAAAATGGTTTAATTTTGTCACCAGGGGAGGTGACAACAGCTACCAGACTTGGCTGTGGTGTAGAAGGAGGAGTAGGTAAAAGGCCTTTAGAAGTGGTCTTAGAGTTGGAATTAACAAAGTGGATCATTTTGGCAAAGGCTTTGGGATGGGTTTGATAGTACTCAGCTTCTGAGATTTATACCTTGGTCTTTTTCAGGTGATCAACAATATCAAAGGATCCAGAAGTGGATGGGCCATCATCATTTGGTATTCTAGGCTTATCAACTTTAGGAGAAAAAGAAGAAGCAACTTTGGTAACTGGATTGATAGGACTCACCTTCTGTGTAGATGAAGTAGGGATAGGAGATCCTCTTCTTGCAATTACAGGGATAGTTGCCGACTGATCCTTGGATTTCTTAGGTGGTTGGGTCACCTTCTCCCTCTGCTTTGTCTGTTCTCGAGTCATGACAGCAAAATATTCGCTGTTCATGTCTGCTACCACTTCATCATAATCATCAATACCCTCAGTGGTAAAGAAATTCACTCAAGATCCCTCAAGTTCCTCTGCCTCATCATCAAATTCTTCCACAAACTCCTCACAAGCTTCATCATCATCTGGCTCTTCAACTTCACAGGTTGCGTTCATAGGAACCTTAACAGGAGGTCCTTCAAGTGCTAGTCTTGTGTGAGGAGCAGGAAAATGATTTCTGGGCTGAAAATTTCTTCTTGGAACATCTGCATACGGGGCATGCTGAGCCAACTGTTTCTTTATAGCGACAAGATCATTTGCGAGTTTCTGGACTAATGGATCAGTACTAGGTCCAGGGGTGGAAGAGGAAGAAGCAGCAGACTTAGATTTGGGAGGGTCTCTTCTCAACTTCGCTGACATGATCAAGTCATCTTCGATAGTAACAGCCAGTTCTTGATCCAAAGCTAGTGTTCCGAGATTAGCCCTTCTTAGTGCATAACTAACTTTGGGCGATTGAGCATTTAGGAAGAAACACTTTTGAGTTTGGTCGATAGGTTAGGTAGGCGTTGGAATTTTATTTACCAACCTGTTGAACCGGGCCACAAATTCCCTCATGGGCTCTTGTGAATCTTTCTTTATCTGAGAGACCTGGGCAAGCAAGGCATGCACATCTTCTTCCATCTTGAAACGGTTCTCGAACTGAGTTCTCATTGTGTCCCAGTCAGTTATAGAACTGGCCGGAAGGTGATAGAACCAATCAGCAGCATTATCTTGTAACGTCTCAACAAACAACCTTACGGAGACGTCTTCATATTCGACTCCCAAAACTCCACATGCAACAATGAAGGCTGGGATGTGTTCGTCAGGGTGCACTTTGCCATCGCCTTTGAATTTGGGGAAGTTCTTCTGATTTCCTCTGGGTAACTCATGCAAAGGCTGAGCAAGGGCCAGAGGTCCGACACGATGACCCCATGGTAATGGCGCTGCCATTCTTGAAAAAATGGCTTGGAGAGGAACTGTAACACCGGCAAGGATCAAAGCTCGTAGATTGGGACTAGCAGGCTCTGAAGGAATACCACCCGTAGGAATTCTATCTTGAACAGGTGGAGTGATTGTCGAACGGGTCCTTCTATTTCTTATTGAATTTGAAGGGAAATGAAAACCTTGTTGTTCTAAAAGCTGAAACTGAGAATCTTTGATACCAAGGGCCCTTCTCCCTACAGTGAAATGCGGAGTCGCCAGATCAAAGGATGATCAAAAATTACTGAACTAGAATTTGATTTTCCCCAGCGGAGTCGCCAAAAACTGTTGGTTTTCAAATAGGAATTTTTAGAAGAGCAACAGTCAGGAGACAAGAAGTCCCTCCTCTTTAATGGGAGAGGTTCCCTTATTCAGAAACAAACCTATTTACAAATGTACAGGACATGATTTTTTGGTTAAACTTGGATACCATGAAAGTGTTTTCTATGAAGGTCATCAATTACAAAAGGATTGAGGAAATGAGAGCATGGAAAAGAGCAGAAAGGAAAACATGTAGAATTATAGATATCAGAGTAATTCTTTATGTATGCGAAGTCACCGTGAATTGAAAACAAGATCATTCGTATAGAACAAGTAAGATGGAATTTAAAGACACAAAGTTCTGTAAATAACATCTGCTAGAACGTAAAGTTTCTTAACGTAACACAGATTCGTTATCAAGGAAACAAAGTTCCTTCTTGGTTATGCAAGATCACCGTGCTTGCAAAGTTGAAGAGTATGCAATCGATGAGACTAACGAATTTGAGATAAATGATCTTCACAAAGAAAACAAATGAAAGCTTAGAACAGACAGAGATCAGATAGACAAAGAAAGGAAAGTCCTTCTGTATTGATTTCTCTATAATCTATTTACACTTGCAGAAAATATGCCAAGTTCTTCCTCCTCGAATGGCGTAGAAAATACCATTATATAGCTTACAATTCAGTTACTCTTCGTAACCATTTCTTTTAACTAAAGAATAGTTAAGGACCGCCAAATTGCAGTACCTCAACCTATTACAAAGAAAACTGAAAAAGAAAGGGAAGAAGAGAAACGTATGGGGAAGAAGACAGGTGGCCGATCACTTAGAGGGACCCATCAACTTCAGAAACCGCTTCTTGAATTTCTTCCACGTCTCAGCTATTTCTTTGCCACGAGGGACACACAAGAATTTCCATTTTGAAGATGACAATGGATATCTTTGAAAACTGATATAACCGGTGTCTTGAAAGCTTCGTCTTTCTGCCAGCTGTCCTTGGAATTTGATCTTCGGATTGATAGTATTAGAGCCGCAACTTAAATTCATATTTATCATATTCAGGTAGAGCGGGAAAAAGTAAGTATGAATTGCATTAGGTTCACTTGGGACATGTGAGACGCGAATGCGCGAAACACGCGGCTCGGCCGGTTCGGACAAAATAAGGAGAAGATGCACAAATGTATTTTGGGACATTTGGGACGAAAATGTGCGAAGGACGCGACTCGGGCGTTTCGGCCGAAAATGGAACAGCTCGCACTTTTGGCTTCGGGACAGTTGGAATATGAAAGCACGGTTCATGCGGATCGGCCGATATTGGAACAACTTGCACTTTTGACTTTGGGATACTTGGAACAAAAATGTGTGAAGTACGTGGTTCGGGTGTTTCGGCCGAAAATGGAACAGCGTGCACAATTTTACTTGGGACATTTGCGACGAAATCGGGCGAATCGGCTGAAAATGGAACAGAGTGCACTTTAAGTTTGAACTTGAGAAATTTGAGACAAAAAGTTCCGGAGTACGCGACTCGGCCGGTTCGGGTGAAATTGGAACAGAGCGCACTTTTGAAATTGGGACATTTGGGACAAGAAAGTGCGAAGTATGAGGTTCGGTCGGTTCGGTCGAAATTGGAACATCTCGCACAGTAACTTTGGAACACTTGGGACAAAAACTTCCGACGGGCCCGAAAATGGGACAAATTCAGAGGTTTCGGCCATTGGGGAACAAAATGCACTTTCGTACTTGGGACATGCGGGAGAAAAATGTCCGACAGGCCCAAAATACTTACAGAATGACCCAAAACTTAGATTTTTTCGACTTCAAGACTTTTTTCACACCACCAGCTCAACAGAAAAGACATTTAAACTCAAAATTTTGAAATTTTTTACTTTTGACAGAGCGGGGAATTTTGAGTGGACAACAAAAGGGAAGTAGATTTAATTTTTTGATGAAATGGGATTTGCTATTGTATTGGTGTAGAAAATGTTTTGGGAAATGGTGTAGTATAAAGTGGAACATGTTGTTGAAATGGTATAGGTAGTGGGGTAGACATATTTTTAAGAGCTTGAATACAATATTTTTTATTGGTAAGTACCATGATAAACAAACACACAAAACACCTAAAAAAAAAAATGACTAGTTGGGTTGATCTACAGACAACAAGAAAAAGAAAGTAAAAACATTGTTTTATTTATATTGATTAATTATGAAATAGTAAAATGTGTAAGATAGTCAACAAAGGTCTTAGTAAAATCAAATTTGGGCATCTTTTGAAAACTCTGTGTTTTTTGATAGTCGTACGGGTGTCATTTGAAAGTCAAAATTAAGCTCAAAATTATCCTCATATGTGGCTGCTTCTTGTTGGACAAGGATCGGTGGGTTTCTTTGAAAAACTTAGCCATTTTTGGGCTTCGAGAAAAAATTCAAAATTCCCCCCGCAACTCCGTGAGGGGACACGTGTCATGTTCTTATGTGAAGGCGGAGTGGGAAGCTGGCAGGGAACTTAGGCATTTTTTGCCTTTTTGGCGAAGGGGAAAAAAGATGAGGAAAATCCTGTGGGTCTGAATTGGAGCAGGAGGTGGACACGTGGCAACCCAGTGGTAAAGCAGGGAAGTGCGGGCCATGGAAGGAAAAGGGAACTTTTTCCCTTTTGGTCAAAAAGGCCTAAGGTGAAATTTTGAAGTGTGACCCCATGGCAAATCACAGGTGGACACGTGTCCATAAAAAGTAAAAATGGAGGAGCGGGCCGATGGAAAACTTAATGATTTTTTAGCTTTGTTTTCTAAAGTTAAAAAATGGGATGCATCTCCGCTCCAATCAGAGACAAACATGTGGCGAAGGTAGAGCGGATCGGCGGGGCAACAGAGGCAAAAGGGAAATTTTTCCCTTTTTGCAAAAAGACTCAGTATGGAAATTTGAAGCGCTGGCTGAGCGAATCATCAAACGACGAGGCAGAATTGATGGGGTAGCATCGAGTGACAGCCCGTGAACGAATCAAGGGAGAAATGGGAGGTGCGGGCCCATGGAAGGAAAATTGAAAATTTTCCCTTGGCGAAAAAGGGGGTCAAAACATGAAATAATCCTGTGGAATTTCAGCGATAGAAAACATGACACGTGTCAAGGACAAATGTGGAGATGCGGGCCTATGGGGCAAAGGGTGAAAATTTTCCAATTTTCTGAAAAAGGTCAAAATGCATAGAACTGAAGAGTGATCCCAATGGGACCCACCATGTGCCACGTGTCATCACCAAAATTCAAGGGTGGAGGGGAAGAGAGAAAGGTCAATTTTTTCCATTTTTCCAAAATTGTCAAAAAGTCAAAAGGTGAGCTCAAATTGATTCCCAATCATATTTTGACACATGGAGGGCCTAGATTGAAGGTGAAAAAGTAGATCAAGGGCAACTATACATTTTCATTTTCTGGCTGCCATTTTGCTCCGGGAAGCTTGGAATTGTGAATTTTGCATCAAATTTCATCAATTTTTTTTTGATTCCATGTCGTTTTAGCCTTCTAGGATCATTGGAATCAGTTTCATGACTCAATTTGCAGATTTGAGGTGTTTTTGAGATAAATTTTATTCATGCCCATGCAAAACATGAAATTTCAAATTATAAAGTTGTAGAACCAAATTGGAAAAGGATAAGATCAAATGATGAGAGGATGAGGGGCCTACATGCCTTGAGGACAAACAAACGTGCCTCCACAAAGGATAATGATTCAAATATTTGTAATGATTTACCTTTTTGCATGTCTGACATCTCTTCCTTATAGAATTGGTTAATTGTCACTTTCATAATATCATGAGGAATTATTGTAACAAACTTGATGCCATGGATTATTGTTTTCTTGGGAAAGAAGGATCAAATGTAGCAAGAGATATATAATGCATTTTGGAGAAATGCAAAGGGGTCGGGAAGTTGAAAATCATGAGAAAATTTTGAGAGAAATCTCATTTTCTGAGAAACCCACCAAAGAACCAGGTTAATTTCTCTTGTGTTGGATCTTCATGTATGTGAGTTGGTTACAAGTGTATAGCCATCACACAACTCTGAGATTGTTCATGAAACTCTCCCTTGCTGATGAATCTAACAAGCTTTTGAGTTAATCTATGTTTTTCTGGGCAATATGATGTCTGTTATCATTTTTAAATGCTTGAAAATAGTTTTCATAGTTCTTGTTGCAATATTGCATTGAAAGTCTTTAGAAATCACATAGAATCTCCATTTCGTGTTGATAGTTTAGTGGCATTTTCAATCTCATATTCATAAGAGCCTTCATCTGATAAAGAGATAAACAAATTTAAAATCACTTTACCTTCCTTGACTACAGAGGTTGCTTGTAAGCCTTTGGGGGTACCTTAGGCGTGATTTGATCAAGGATTTTTGTGTTTAATTGGGTTCTTTACTTCAAGATTTTGTGGTGATTTCTCAAATATTGTGTGAAGAGTGCAACCTAGGCTTCCATTTATGCATCTTCTGGTTGAGATAATATCCTAATTATTTGAAGCATTTTATCTGATAGTTGTTCAAGTATTATAGAGGTTGGTCAAAGATATGATATATCCAAGTTTGTCTTGTCAATTCCCCACCAAAAAATTCATTCAAAAAAACTAATCCTACCCATATTACCCTTGGATTACATTGTGTTTTAACAAAAGGAATCTAACCCATATACAAAAATGCATAAGGGAAATCAGGATCACACCATGTCTCTAACAGTCTCAGCCTTGTCTTGAAAGCATTTTCCATCATTTAGTAGTGATATCTCTTTTGAGTTTAAATAATGGAAAATTCATCATGTTTTCCTAAGGCCATCTCCATACAATATGCATAGTATAAGGATATCCCCACCTCCTTCACAAAACAAGAGGCTGCAATATAGGTTCTCTGACCTTGCTTGAAAGGCACAACCTAAAATAGTGAGGATTAGATAAAGATCCTTTCAAGGTGTTACCCATCTCTCAATAAATCTTAGTTCCAGTTAGATCACATCCCCTGCTACAAAATGACACACATAATTATTTATCTGACTTCAAGCTACATGCCATATCTTTGATGCTTACTCAGACTGAAAAGGAGATCAAATTTGGATACCAGCACCTTTCTGGCGCCATTGTCGGGGACTTGTTTTGAATTTCTAGGAAATAATTTTCTTTTCTTGAGAATGGTTTGCTGATTCATTACAAGTTCATATATGTTTAGCTTGTCAGCTACACCAACACCTTCTGGCACCATTACCAAGGACATTATTCAGTATTTCAGTATTTCAGATCCCTGGTAATACTTCTTGTGTTTTTTATATGTAATTACAAATCTGAGTATCATCTTCTAATCAGATTTATAAGATTGGAATGAAGAGTAGAGTTCTAGGTTTGATATTCTCTTAGTTCAATTTGATCCATGTGCATACACATTTGAGATATTTGAATGCATACCAAACCATGGTAAAGTCCCTTGCAAATTCTGCATGCAAATACATTGTTGAAGCATCATTTTATAATCAGATTTGTAAGGATTAAGTGAAGATATAAGTTCTGTCTACATTTTTATCAGTTTCTAGTAGTTGTTGCACTTCATTTACATTTGTGGTTGATAAATTCAAAGAATATAAAGGTATGATCTATAAAGTTTAGCAATAGTTTTCAGTGCTGATAGATATTTGATAGAGTATATTACGTGCATTTACACAACTAGGGTGAAAGTACTTAGTGGCGACTCCATGTTGTTCTGATCTTGGTAAAGTACCAGTGTCTTCAAAATTTCTATCATTTACTTTTGCGTTGCTAATCTCTACAAAATTGGAAGGAAAAAGATCTCTCTTCCTTAAAGACTCTGCTAAGAAGTTGTTTACATATTCAAGAAACTCGGAGTTGGAAGGGAGAAGAGTTTGAAAAGTTGTTAAAGGTCAGACATCAGGCAAAGATATATCCATAGGTGAGAGAGATCAGCCTTTGGTAGAGTATTATCACTCTTCTTCAAGTGATTCTGATTCAAGTAATCCTCTCATAAACTTATTTTCCTCAGCTAGTGAAGGTCCTTGTACTGTACTTGGTAAGTTCCTTCTTCAATCTACACCTTTGTGTTTCAATCCTAATAAAACTTCCAAGAAAATCAGAATTTAGAGAATACTAGTCTTGTGAATCACATTCTTGAGCCCCGAGGATCTTGCACTCCTCATCAGCTTGTTTCACCTCAAAGATCACCTCCACCAAATAATATGGCTCAGCCTAGAACTCCATTTGTTGTTAACACCTTTGGTCCTATATACTTTAGAGGAATGGATGGTTATATAAATGTTGTCCCACAAAAGGTCATAAATAGATTGCCAAAATTATAAGGTAATAATGCAATAACTGGTGATCAGCATCTCAAACTTTTTATTAACATGATGGAAGATTTTGAGATAGAGTTTGAAGATGTGTATATTAAGTTGTTCGTTCATACATTTAGAAGAGGATACTAGGGATTGGTGCAAGGCTCTTCCTAATAATTCTATTGATTCATGGACTAAATTGAAAAATGCATTTAGGTAGCAATATGGTGATAAGATTGATCCTAGATTTATCTTTTCTGAGTTTGAGAACATCAAGAAGAACCCCAAAGAATCAGTCCATGACTTTAAAACAAGATTTAACAAAAATTTAAGAAGGATTTCATGTTAATATGAGGCCTTGTGATGAGTATTGTTTAATCAAATATGTAGATGCATTTGATAAGAAGGCAGCCTATTACTTAAGAGACAAGAACCCTACTAATCTGAGACAAAATTTCACCATGGCACTTCAAATTGAAAATAATATCAAGGCTGTTGTGAAACCTCTCAAGAGAGATGGTGTAAAGTTTTTAAACCCTAAAAAACCTCAAGCTAGCAAGCAAGGGTGCTGATTTAGATTGAGAGGAGGTTGTGAAAAATTGTGGTAGGGGGTTGTCAAAGAAATCTCATATAAGTTAGAAAGAGCTGAAAAAGGAATTGGGCAAACTTCACAAGGTTAGTCCAAAGAGCACAAAAACCATGAAATATTTGCTAATCATCCTAGAGGTGATCAAAGGGCTAGATGATAGGGGGAAAGGGCCCATGGAGATATGCAAATAGACATCCTCAAGCACGTGAAGGAAGAATGTTGCTTGATCCCCTAACTATTAGGGTTGTTGTTATTGAAGAAGTTGTTGATATTGATTAGTGCGATAGGTGTTTTCTACCCCATCCTCCATGTGAAGTGGACTAGTAAAGAAGGTGAAGCTTATAATGATCATGGTATTGATGATGATATTTTCATGGTGGGTTGTTCTTCAAGCTCACAAGGAGGAGTAACATCTACTGAAGTAATAAGTGCTAGGACTACTACAAATTTATAGTATTACATTAAACAGGTACAATTTTTCCTTCCCCCCCATACTCTTGAAGTCTAATGTAGTGCAAGCTTTTGAAATTCCTAACAATGACTTTGAATACTTAAGATCTTTAATGATTAAGAAGTATGATGGTGGTATTCCTTCGGAGGAAGATAGATAATTGTTGATGAATGTTTTTGTAGCTTAAGAGAAATATTATAACACTAGAAGAAAATTTGTTAAAGGAATTGGGCCTCAAGACAAACCTGAAACACCCTTTCTCACGAGCATTCCCAAAGAAGCTCCTAGAATAGAAACACTTTCTAAAAGCTCTGTTATCCCAAGCAAAAATTATAGTCCTCCTCATGCCCAAGCTACCAAGAATCCCTTGCCATCAAATGAATCTTCTTGTCTCCCTTCCAATGTTGTTTTTCCAAAGAGTGTTTCCTATGACATAGCCCAAGTATTGAGCCAAATCAAAGTGAGTGTTTCAATCATTGAGTTGCTTAGGATTCCTAAGCATAAGAAGATAGTCATTTAAGTACTTGGGGTTGAAGGAAGAGAAGACTCACTCCAAGAAGAACTATAAATGTTGTTGAGACTCCTCAAATAATTGTTGACCTTGAAACACCACCAGCAGTAGAATATCTTGGAGAGACATCTGAGGTATATTTTGGGACATCCTTGGTTGATTCCTTATTGAATTTTGATCCATTCTTCACAACTTTGATCATAAAGGATAGGCTACTTCACAATTATATATTTGATTCCAGTGCATCACGTAATGTCATGCCTCTTGAAGTCAATAATGAGTTGGATATCAAAGTGACAACAAACTATGGAAAATGTACTACCATGGACTCAAGAGAAGTGCTAGTTGTTGGTTGTGTGAAGGGTTTGGTAGTGCAGCTTGCATCTTATCCTCAGGAGGAATTTAAAATTGGATGTTGTAATTGTTGATTGCCCTGCCAAATGGGGTATGTTATTGTCAAGAAAGTGGGCTGCAAGCATTGGAGGGAGTGTCCAAATGGATATGTGTTTTTCCACCATTCCCATTGAGGGTAGCCTTGTCAAGCTCTATGGAGAAAATAAAATGTTGCATCTAATTGAGGACCCTAACAATGCTTCTTATGAAGTATTATTTGCTGATGTTGATGCTGATAATTTTATTGGTTTTGCTGATGGAAAAGAACAAAAAATGGATCAATCAAAGTGCCTTGAGAAAGTATGTTCTCCTTGGACCTTGTTATTTGATGGAGCTTGCTCCAAATTTGGAAATGGTGCTGGTGTAATTCTGATTTCTCCTAGCTTGGAAGAATTTGTTTTTTCCTTCAAGCTTAATTTTGAATGTACTAACAACATTGTTGAGTATGAAGCCTTGCTATTGGGTCTGAGAATTGCATGGAAGTATGGTGTCAAGGAAATCATTGCAAATGGAGATTCATAGCTAGTTGTCAAAAAAATAAGAAAAATGTATGCTACAAAAAATCAGCGGATGAAGCAATATAAGCATGAAATTTGGGATCTAATTGAGATGTTTGATTCCTTCAATATTGTGCACCATGATAGAAGTTTGAATGCTGTTTTTGAAAAGTTGGTAGTGACAGGGTCAAGAATTGGAAATTTCACCATTTCACCTTATTGTGAGTACAATGTTGAAGTGTTAACTAGGCCAGCTGTCCCTGACAACATCAAGCATTGACAAGTGTTTGATGATGATGATCAAGTGCAAAGGTTCTTACAAAATCTAGGTGAGTTTGTAGATCAGCATATAGATTGGGAACCAATGGTGTGTATGACTGAAAGAAGAGAGACTTTGTTTGGAAAAGATATTATCCAATTGAAAACTAACACCATTCCTAGAGGTCTTATTGCTCTCGAGTCAAATTTTAGAAATGATGATTACATCATCAATAGAAATATGTCTGCCTCAAGGGATGTGGAAGAGCATGAATTGGGAATAAAGGAAAAACCAAGAAAATTTTGGTTGGGCAGTAGTTTAAACAAGGAAGAAAAATAGTCCTACCTCCAATTGTTGAAACAATATCAAGACTTCCTTGTCTGGTCATATTTAGAACTGAAATCATATAGAGAAGACTTGTTTCAACATGAGATCCCTCTTGAAACAAAATCCAAACCATTTAGATAGAAGAAAATCCAATTAATCCACTCCTCTCCATGAAATGCAAGATGAATTGAAGAAATTGAAGGATGGAGGGACCATTCAGCCCACAAGGTATTCATCTTGGGTTGCAAACCTTGTGCCAGTCAGAAAGAAGAATGGAGATATCAGACTTTGTGTAGACTTCAAAAATTTGAATAGAGCTTCGTTAAAAGATAATTATCCTTTACCAAACATGTAGAACATGCTGCAGTTAGTGATTGGATCTGAATTGTTTTCCACCTTGGATGGTTTCTCTGGCTACAATCAGGTTTTGTCAAGGAGTCAGAAAGATTTAAAACTACCTTTACCACTCCTTGGGGAACATATGTTTATGTGAGAATGTCTTTTGGTCTCATGAATGTTGGAGCTACCTTTTAAAGAGCAATGGATGTTGATTTTTTTGGTTATTAAATGACTTCATTGCAGTTTATCAGGATGATGTGATTGTATTTTCAAAGAGCAAAAAATATCACTTGCAATAGTTAGAAAGAATGTTGATCAGATGTAGAGAGTTTTGAATCTCCCTTAATCCAAAGAAGTGTCACTTTGGGGTGTAAAAGGCCAAGCTGCTTGGTCATATTGTTTCATAGGCTGGTTTCATGATTGATCCTAAGAGAATAAAAGAAATCAGTAGGGTGCCAATTCCAAGAACGAAGAAGGGTATCCAATATTTCTTTGGGAAAATCAATTTCATTAGAAGGTTTGTGTCCTGTCAAATAAGAGGAGGCTATTATTCAGGATTTTGAAGGGATCAAGGAAGCACTTAAACATGCACCTTTCTTGGCAGCTATGAATTACAAGAAGCCTTTCCAAATCTTCTCCTTTGCCTCTGAAAATACTATTGCATCTGTTTTGCTCCAAAAGGATGAAGATGGGTTTGAGAGGCCTATTGCCTTCTTTAGCAAGGCTTTACAAGCTGTTGAGTTGAAATATACAATCATGGAAAAACAAGCATTTGCATTGGTGAAAGCAACAAAGATTTTCAGGCCTTATATTTTAAGTTCAAAAGTTGTTTCTTATGTTCCCCACCCCATGGTAAAAGACATCTTATTAGAGATGGAGATCTCAAGTGAAATATGTAGATGCGTGAACAAATTGCGAGAGTATGATATGGACATCCAAACCACAAAGTTGATAAGAGGTTTGGGTCTTGATAAGCTCATGGCTGAGAGCAACTTGCAGACTGTGGAAGTGAATGAGGTAGAGGAAGAAAGGGAAAATATTTTTGGGAAATTGGTAAGTTTCGAGTAGTACAAGGACATAATATTTTACCTCAGACACCTTTGCTGTTCTGATCATTTAAATAAAAATAAAAAAAAGCCCTCAAGCTGGCCTCTCAAAAATACATCATCACTGACTTTGGGCTGGCTTGGAAGAACCCTGAAGGTGTCTTCTTGAAATGTGTAACTGAAGATGAAGCTCCTAAAGTAATTGCTGATTTCCATGGGGGAGTTTGTGGAAGACACTTTGCTAGAAGGGTTACAACACAAAAGTTTTTGAGAGTTGGTTATTGGTGGCCTACTCTATTCAAAGATGCAACCATGTTGATTAGAAAATGTGAAAGCTACTAGTGTTTCTCTGGAAGAATGAAAGCTTCAGGATCCATTCCTTTGCATCATGTATCAATCAAAGCTCCTTTCAAATAGTGGGGAATGGACTTCATTGGTGAGATTTCAAACCCTTCTAGTGCTAGCCATAAGTGGATTCTTATAGCCACAGATTATTTCACCAAGTGGGTAGAGGTAATCCCCACCAAGAAAGCAACACACCAAGTTGTTATGGACTTCTCGTTGAACAATATCATATGCAGATTTGGTGTGCTAGTCAAAATTGTGGCTGAAAATGCCATGTGTTTTAGAGCTAAACCTTTGATGGAAATGTGGAAGGAGTATAGAGCCAATTTAACTTATTCTTCAAACTATAATCCCCAAGGAAATGGACAAGTTGAGTCCAACAATAAGAATTTGTTGAAGATCATTAGAAGGACCTTGGATTTGAAAAAGAAAAAATGGGGTGAACAATTGAAATTTGTAGTTTGGGCTGATAGAATCACTGCCAAGAGAGCTATTGGTAAGAGCCCATTTGATTTGGTGTATGGAACTCAAGATCTGCTGCCCTTACATCTGTAGTTATCTTAATTTCAGTTTGTTCAACAACTTGAGGATCAAGAGGTCAGTCCATATAAAGAAAGGATCAATCAGATTATGGAGCTAGATGAAGAGAGAAGAGCATCCCATCAGAGGCATATCAGATTTAGAGAGAAGTTGAAAAGATTTTTTGACAAGAAGGTCACTCCTAGGGCCTTCAATATTGGAGATCTGGTTTTGTTGTGGGATAGCAAAAATGAGGATAAGGGTAAACATGGAAAATTTGATGCATTGTGGATGGGCCCTTACTCCATTGATATCAGAATTGGTGAGAATACCTTTTTTCTCAAATATTTAGATGGGGAATTGCTTGAACTGCCTATTAATGGTAGGCATATGAAGCATTTTTTAGATTAATCCCCAAATTTGAGGTATGCACCAGCTTGTACAGTGTATAGTGTTTGTTTTTTTGCTCTATTGTTTGGTGTTTTATCGATTTGTGGTTTGCCTTGTTGTGTGGCAGAAATTTTTTGTCGAGTTCTCGGCTGGTTTTTTGTGATTTTTAGCTCATGAATCCATTTTCCCAATGGATTATTTTGGCACTTGGTCTACATTGTTGTTATGTCACTCACTAGGAGTGCCCATCCCCGAGCAGGAGCTGATGTTGGTGTCCATTTTGATCCTCTATGCTTTTGCCCTAATTTTCTTTTCACTCTGCACTTCCTGAAACATTTTATATAGTTTTGATGTGTGAAATAAAGTTGTTTCTTCTATTTCCATTCCTTAATTCATTTGAAAAATCATTTTTCATGCCTCATTTGTGAAGAAACACCCATGCATGCCTTGTTTGTGCCCTAATATTTCCAAATTTGTGGGTTATGTCGTGTTTTTCCTTTTTCCTGATTGTGAAAAACAAAATTTGTTTGTTTCATGCATATATGCCTTCAAAAACCCTTCTCCATGGTTGAAATTTGCATAAAATCAAATTCCCCTTGTTTTTTGAGTAAGAAATCCTTCACCCACGAAGAGAAAATAAAATTTGGGCATCTTTGGCAAACTCTGTGTTTTTTGACGGTCGTACGGGTGTCATTTGACCGTCAAAATTAAGCTCAAAATTCTACTCATACGTGGCTGCTTCTGGTTGGACAAGGATCAACGGGTTTCTCTGAAAAACTTATCCATTTTTGGGCTTTGGGAAAAAATTCAAAATTCCCCCCGCAACTCTTCGAGGGGACACGTGTCATGTTCTTATGCGAAAGCGGAGTGGGAAGCCAGTGGGGAACTTAGGCATTTTTTGCCTTTTTGGTGAAGGGGAAAAAAGATGATGAAAAAGCTGTGGGTTTGAATTGGAGCAAGACGTGGACACGTGGCGGTGTGGTGGCAATGTGGGGAAGTGCAGGCCACGGAAGGAAAAGGGAACTTTTTCCCTTTTGGTCAAAAAGGCCTAATGTGAAATTTTGAAGCGCGGCCGCATGGCCAATCACAGGTGGAAACATTTCAATAAAAATTAAAAATGGAGGAGTAGGCAAATGGAAAACTTAATGAATTTTTAGCTTTGTTTTTGAAAGTTAAAAAATGGGATGCATCTTTGCTCCAATAAGAGATAGACACGTGTCGAAGGCAGAGCAGATCAGCGAGGCAAAGGAGGCAAAAGGGAAATTTTTCCCTTTTTGCAATAAGACTCAGTATGGAAATTTGAAGCACTGGCCCATGAGCGAATCATCGAGTGACATGTGGCAAGGGAGAAATGAGAGGTGCGGGCCCATGGAAGGAAAATTGAAAATTTTCCCTTGGCGAAAAAGGGGGTCAAAACATGAAATAAGCATGCGGAATTTCAGCGATAGAAAGCATGACACGTGTCAAGGACAAAGGTGGAGATGTGGGCACATGGGGAAAAAGGTGAAAGTTTTCTAATTTTCTAAAAAGGTCAAAATGCGCAAAATTGAAGCGCAATCCCAATAGGACCCACCATATGCCACATGTCATCACCAAAATTCAAGGGTGGAGGGGCAGAGAAAAAGGTCAATTTTTTCCATTTTTCAAAAAATATCAAAAATTCAAAAGGTGAGCCCAAATCGATTCCCAATCATATTTTGACACGTGGAGGGCCTAGATTGAAGGTGAAAAAGTAGATCAAGGGAAACTGTACATTTTCATTTTTGGCCATGATTTTGCTTCAAGAAGCTTGGAATTTTGAATTTTGCATCAAATTTTATCAAATTTTTGGCAATTCCATGTCAGTTTGGCCTTACAGGATCATTAGAATATGTTTCATGATTCAATTTGTAGATTTGAGGTGTTTTTGAGATAGATTTTACTCATGCAAAATGTGAAATGTCAAATTATAAAGTTGCAGAACCAAATTGGAAAAGGATAATATCAAATGATGAGAGGATGAGGTGCATGCATGCCTTGAGGACAAACAAACGTGCCTCCACAAAGGATAATGATTCGAATATTTGTAATGATTTACCTTTTTGCATGCATGACATATCTTCCTCACAGAATTGGTTAGATGTCACTTTCAGAATATCATGAGGAATTTTTGTAACAAACTTGATGCCATGGATTATTATTTTCTTGGGAAAGAAGGATAAAATGTAGAAAGAGATATATAATGCATTTAAGAGAAATGCAAAGAGGTCGGGTAGTTGAAAATCACGAGAAAATTTTGAGAGAAAGCTCATTTTCTGAGAAACCCACCAAAGAACCAGGTTAATTTCTCCTGTGTTGGATCTTCATGTATGTGAGTTGGTTACAAGTGTATAGCCATCACACAACTCTGAGATTGTTCATGAAACCCTCCCCTGCTGATGAATCTAACAAGCTTTTGAGTTAATCTATGTTTTTATGGGAAATATTCTGTTTGTTATCATTTTTTAATGCCTGTAAATAGTTTTCATAGTTCTTGTTGCAATATTGCATTGAAAGTTTTTAGAAATCACACAGAATCTCCATTTCTTATTGATAGTTTAGTGGCATTTGCAATCTCATATTCATAAGAACCTTCATTTGATAAAGAGATAAATAGATTTAAAATCACTTTACCTTCCTTGACTGCAGAGGTTTCTTGTAAGCCTTTGGGGGTACCTTAGGTGTGATTTGATCAAGGATTTTTGTGTTTAATTGGGTTCTTTACTTCAAGATTTTGTGGTGAGTTCTCAAAGATTGTGTGAAGAGTGCAACATGGGCTCTCATTTATGGATCTTTTGGTTGAAAGAATATCCTGATTATTTGAAGCATTTTATCTGATAGTTGTTCAAGTATTGTAGAGGTTGTCAAAGATCTGATATATCCAAGTTTGTATTTTCAATGCCTCACCAAAAAATTCATTCAAACAAACTAATCCTACTCATGCTACCCCTGCATTGCATTGTGTTTCAACAAAATAAATCTAACCCATCTACAAAAATGCACAAGGCAAATTAGGATTATACAATGTCTCCAGTAGCCTCAACCTTGTCTTGAAAGCATTTCCATCATTTAGTAGTGACAACTCTGTTGAGTTTGAATAATGGAAAAATGATCATGTTTTCCCAAGGCCATCTCCATACAATATGCATAGTATAAGGATATCTCCACCTCCTTAACAAAATAGAGGCTCTAATATAGGTTCTCTTACCTTGGTTGAAAGGCACAACCCAAAATAGCGAGGATTAGATCAAAATACTTTCAAGGTGCTATCCATATCTCCACAAATTTGAGTGCCAGTTAGATCACATCCCCGGATACAAAATGAAATACATCATGATCTATCTAACTTCAAGATTCATGCCATATCTCTGATGCTGATCAGACTAAAAAGGAAAACAAATCTGGATACCAACAATTCCAATTTACGGGCAATGATAAAAGCCTCATCAAAAGTTTGGAATGATTGGATTTGTAATGTGAATGAAATATATTTGGCACATGCATGGTAGAAAACTTTGATTAATTTTGTTTGTGGAAATCAAAAGGACAATTGATTAACTACACCTCTCCAAAGGGCGACAATATCATCAATAGATTCATCTTAAAGTTTTTTGATAGCATATAGGTCATTTATAGTGACTTAGCGAGATATGTTTATGGAAAAGTGTTCTAAGAAGAGATTATAAAGTTGTGTAAAGGAAAATAAATAATTTTATGGAATGTTATTGTACCAATCCAAGGAAGGATTGGCAAGGGACATGGGAAAGGTGCTCAGGCTAAGGTCTTGATCATGAGATATTAGATATCAGGCATGATGAAATGCATGGATATGTTGTTTGAAATTTTCCTTGCTATAAAACTTGATAAAGATAGGAAGTTTCGAGTGAGGCAGATAGGATTTATACAACACTGAAGGGTGAATGGGATCATTCTGAATTCATTCATAGGAGAGCACATTCTTGGATGAAGAGAAATTTGCTTCGAGACTAGATATGTGGTTTGGAAGGGATTGGAGATGATTGGGTTGAGCTTGTTACCACGAGGATGAGCCACATTGAAATGAAGACTGACTAGGATGGGAGTATTCCTGATACTGCTGAGGAATGCCTTGCTGGTATGGAATTTTTTGTTGGAGAAGGTTCTGTTGGTAAGGGAAATTCTGTTGTGGAATGTTGTATTGTGGAATTCTTTATTAAGATATGTATTATTGAGGTATATGGTATTGTGGGATGTTTTGTTGTGGTATATTCTGTTGATAATGGATGTTTTGTTATGGGATATTTTGATGGGAAGGAATACATTTTTGATATGATAACAACTGTGAGGGTTGTATATACTAGTATTGCAATGGTACTGGTGTATAAGTAAGTCATTTTGAATATGTGAGTGACTATTGGGAGGATATGGTAGAGGTAACAAAGGATGGTGCTTGTTGCAGAATGTTTTGCTATGGAATATTGTGTTGTGAAACATTTTGAAGAGGTGTAGATTGTGATATGGAGATCAATGGTTGTGATGGTTCTGGTATGTACTATGAAACATGGTGAGTACTAGCAATGAAAATAGTATTAATTAGTGGTGTAGTTGTAGGGATAAACATGGTAATGTTTTGAATGGGACTAGTAACCGGTTGTGAAGACATGATATTAGAAAAGGCCATGGAACTAGATAGAGGTGTTTGTATCTATGAAGAGACTGAGGAAGTAGGGGAAGATGTTGTGGTGTTACTTAGGAGAGGTTTAGAACCTGTATAAGGGCTTGGTGAAGAAGTAAATTGTTTTGTAGATGTTTTTTGTGATGAAATCGTATGAAGGTCATAAATAGGGATTGAAGAGACATCAGATATCTTAGGTTGACCAGTAGAATACTAGTTATTCGATGCTTCAAATTGGATAATAGGAATTGAGAAGTTGACATTTGATGTTTTGACTTGATTTTTTGATGTGTATGGGTATAATTGATGGATGACTGGTTCTCGATTTTGATCGATGAGACGTGCAATTATAGATGAAGGATTGTAAGTGTATGGAGTTGGTTAGGGTGTAAATGGTTGGAGTTGAACATTTCTAGATGCTAAATAAGCCTTGAGGGAAATCGGGTTTGATTCTAACATTTATTCAAAGAAAAGATCTCCAATATTATAGAAATGAGTTTTAGATGCCTCTAGTTGAGAAATAGGAGAAAAGGGGTGTTCTATTTCTTGTAGTCCAGATGTATGAAATATTTGACTATGATATTGATGCGAGGAATTAAAGAGTGGTTGCCTAATTTCTTCATTATATTTGACCCCTAATTTATTCCCATTATTTTGGGTGTTAGAAAGGGGAGTAGATTCAATTGTTTGATGAAATGGGATTTGCTATTGTATTGGTGTAGAAAATGTTTTGGGAAATGGTGTAGTATAAAGTGGAACATGTTGTTGAAATGGTATAGGTAGTGGGGTAGACATATTTTTAAGATCTTGAATACAATATTTTTTACTGGTAAGTACCATGATAAACAAACACACAAAACACCTAAAAACAAAAAAAATGACTAGTTGGGTCGATCTACAGACAACAAGAAAAAGAAAGTAAAAACATTGTTTTATTTATCTTGATTAATTATGAAATAGTAAAATGTGTAAGATAGTCAACAAAGGTCTTAGTAAAATTTTGTCTATAGTTGGTTTTAGGAATTTTTAAGGGTGGAGTCCTCAATATAATCATAGGTATGTGAGGCCCAACTCTATACTGCTATCGGTACGAGTGTGTATATTGGCGCCTACCCCCTCCTTTCACAGTCCCATAATGATAAGGGAGTCAAGTACTGAGCCAATATATACCAACAGATAGGAGATTATACTTGGTCAAAACCCTGAGTTAGATTCCCTGATGGGTGATGAAATGCCAATCCATTTCACCTGGGTGGGAATTATTTTGAATGTGTTTTTGATGTTGAAGTGATTCGGTCGTGTGTGGGGGAGAATAAGTGGATGGAAGAAATTTATTTCCCAATTAGACTATGTGAGACAAGAAGGATGCATATTGTTTATTTTAAGATCACAAAATGAATTGTTTCTCTTCGATGAGGAAATTCAGAAAAATGTGTAAAACCAAAAGAATAAGGAAGGTTTTAGGATTTACCGTGAGAGAACTCCCTTTTTTTTAGATTTTAGCAAATTTTCAAAGCAAACAATTCGGGAATCTAGAAAATGATTTTTTCAGAAAACTTACCCTACAAACAAGTTAGGAAAAATAGAAAAATAGAAGGAAAAAAGTGAAAAACAAACTGTGAAGCTATATATGAGAAAAACACATAGGAAAAATGCAAGTGAGTTCTTGATCACAAGTGATTAGACTAAGCCTAGGCAATAATCACATAGTGAATTAGAAAAGTAAATAAATATTTAGTTGAAGAAATGAAAGATAGAATCAGGGGACAAGGTCCCACCTGACATGCCAGAATGTTGATGAAAATTTCACCTTTACTGTTGGATTGATAATACAATGAGGTAAAATTAGATCAACCTCGAATATGATGGGGTTTCCAAGGTACCTGCAGATGGTGCTAATGGATGTTTAATTATTGCACTCAGTGAAGGATGGAGCAAGATCCTTTCGTATGACTAAATATGTAATCACAAACACTACACAAGATAGGATTAGTAATATTGGTAGGTGGGTTTCCTGAAAAAGGCCAGTTCCTAGAAGCCAAAGGAATTACTTATGTGGATGTCAACCCACTTTTTAAAAAAACTTAAATTTATTTATGAAAATGGGCTACAGTATTAGATATGTGAAAATATGTGATCAAATGTTTATAACTTATTTAGCTTAATACAAATATTTAGATGATAATGTCAACATGGAAAGAAATATATCTAGAGCTTACAATCAAAATCTAGATCAATATCGAGGTTCTCAGAGAAATTTGAAACTAGAGTGCAAGCTAGGTATTCCTCCATAAATAAGTACAAATCAGGCTCCTCAATTTAGTCATCTATGAATAATTCTAAATAATACTCCTCGGTGTCATACTAATGTGTAAATTTAGAGTCATAATATTCAAAGATTACTTAACTTTCAATTTCTGGCTCGAGTTTGGTATCGGGATCTGCAGGGATATTGAATCCCACCTCATGTTGGTACTCAAACCAAGCTAGGTAAGCTTGGTTGCACTACACTTCATAGTAGGATTCCAAGAACTCGTCAATGGCCTCAGGGATCTTCTAGGTGTACTCAAAGATGGTCTCTAATTCATCAATAGGATCTGCATGGATAGCACCCAACTCTAGGTCATGCAGAAGATCATACTATTCCCAATGGAGAGGATGTTGAACAATTGGAAGAGAATTGATGTTTGTGATTGGGTGGTTAGATCTTCTTATGGAAATATAAAAAAATCCATGCTTGACAAAATATTAGTAACAAAATGGATAAAGGTGTTTGATAACAAAATTCTAAATGAAATATGGCTGCTAAATAAACATATAACATAAAAAAAGTAGGCGATTACAAGACTCATATGTGATTCTAGGAAACATAGGTGATTATGAGAAATTTTGATAGGCTAAAAAAATAAAAGATTTGATTGTTTAATAAGAAACTATGATTTCCTAAATTAAAAAATAAGAAAATAATGATTAGGTAAGCTTGTTTAAGATGGAAAATAGAATTAAAATATAATGACAAATCTTGGTAGACATTAGGAGATGATAGGTTGATAGTGATCATAGTTGGACGATGAACGAGCTTCTTAATAGCTCCAAAATTATTGATGAATGTGAACATGCATTGGCTAGTTATGAAATGACATTGATGAAACTTGAAATTCTTGGAAATTCTTGATAAGGGTCTTGAATTCACCTGGATGATCATGAACGACCCCGAAGTTAGGCAGGAAAACTGGTATTTATAGATCACCGGCGACCGAGGAAATTGGTGGTGTTTTTGGTTAGTTTGAGTTTGGGTGAGATATGAGGGAAAAAATTCTATTTTGAAGTATCATGCTTGGGATTTTGAATATGAGAGTGAAGTTATGTTAAGATGTTAAGGGGGATGGGATAAGATGAGGATATAAGTGGTTAGGATAGGAAAATAGTGTTTATGGTAGGTTGGCTTAATTAAACTATTCATAACTAGTATGAAGTAGGGACATGTCATAGGGATGAGATATATGAGGTTAGAGGTGGTTAGAATAGATAGAGGAGTAGACTTAGAAGGTTTCCTAGTTAACCTAGATTTAACTAGGGGTTCATGACAAGTTCACGTGGTGAAATGAAGGGGTGAAGTGGAATATATAATTAACTAACTAATTAATTAATTAGCTATGAGATGGGGGGTGTGACCTAGGTTATGTGTAGTGAATTTATTAATTTAAAGGCTATAGGGGTAATAACATAGGTTTATTAATGTCGTTTAAATGGTGGGATGACAAGTTTAATTGAGTTAATTAAATGGATGACTTTGGTAGTGAAATGGTATGCAGATTGGTATAGTTATTTGATTATTTGTGTGGGAACTGGGTGTGCAGATTTTTAGTTTCTACAATGAATTTATATGTTAAGGGTATTGAATATGTGGCTCGCATGCCATAGATTACACTAGACCATAGCCTTCTCACTGCCTTAGCAAAGAGATGGTAGAGCGAGAGCCAGACTTTTAGGTTTGAGACCCACGAGATGAGCATCACTTTGGAGGATGTCTGGTGCATACTACGAGAGCCAATCTAGGTAGATTAGTTACATACAATGGCGACCATGCCCATATTCTGCAGAGTATCATGGATATGTTTGGCATAGTAGACATACCTTATCGGGGCATGACAATTGACATGGCTAGATGTCTTTCTGACCATCAAATTTCATGGGTTCTAGTGTACTTGATGGCTCTTGTCAGCGGCATCATGATGCCTGACAAGATGGGTAAACACTTCTCTCTTGGTCTTAATGGAGTTATACATGGCCTCATCAACAAAAAGGTTTATTGCTAGGGGTAGTGTTTATTAGCCCACTTATATTCATATCTACAGTTGATAGCATAACACAATCAAAAGACCGTGGGTCCTGTAACATTGTTATATATATGGGCTTGGGATCATATTTCCATAGGACACCCATTAGGAGTGGTGAAAGTGACGGATCCTAATGAGCTATCGATTATGGGTTGGGTGTCAATTGGGGATGATATTCATGGCCACACTTAAGACATAACTTACTACAGGAAGGCCCTTGATGAGATTCAACTTTGCATGGTTACATGGTGGCCATATAGATTATATCAATGGCTTGAGGATGAAACAAAACTCAACACAATAGAGTTTGAGAATTTTATCATTGGTAGCAGAGAATACATCACTGAGTAGTAAAGAGTGGATATATTTGAGTCCTATTTATGCCATATCTAGGGGATTACCATAGATGAGATGTGGTACATTTTTAAATCTAGAGAGACATTTGATATTGGCACACATATCAGACCACAAAAATATCATGATAACTTCTTATAGGTGGATCCACAACCTTGGGTTTCATGGCCACAGATAGTAGATACTAATTATAGTAGAGTCTATGCATATTGGTATTTAACAATGTTACCATGATGCCTTACTATACCACATGCAACCATATAGGATGAGATTGCAATAGTAGCATATGGATTATAGGGCTAGGCTCTTAGAGCACAACCCCAAGAAGGGGCACATGTAAAGGCACAAATAGATCCGCATGTGTTGGGCTAGAGAAAATTGGGTACCCAGATACATGTGCCACAATAGGGTCCTCCAAAAGTACCACTACAATAGGTTCCATTACAAGTGCATTTATCGCCTCCGTACGTATTGAGTCCACCACATAGCCCTCCAGAGGATGTATGGGATGGAGGAGATAGGGATGGATATGGAGATGGTTGGGATAGATGGGGATCCCCATGATACAATCTAGTGGGGGGAGGATGGAGAGAAGACTATAGGTTTCCACTGATATCTCCGCTAAGATAGCCTCCTAATAGTGCAAGTGATCTAGCTTCCTTAAGGTATTTATTACAGGAGGTGGTATCATAGTATCTTTAGGTCATTGCTAAGAGGAATCGACTGGATATGAATAGCCTACAGTTACAAGATTATCTAGCAAGTGTGAGAGCGGAGCATTATGTGCTCCAGCAGGTAGGGGTGACATCTAAAGTACATGACTTAGCCTTTGATAGTTCTACTACTTCAAGCGTGGACACATACTATAGGATGTTATACCATGGGGTCATTCTAGTTGGGAAGAGAGCCATAGAATACATTCAATTAGCTGGTAGAAGGTCTAGATCTAAATCATAGAGGACATCTCGTTCTACTAGATCTATGCAGCAACCATTAGCTCATCATTGAGCTTCATGAAAACAGAGTATAGTGCCACCTTTAGAACCATCTCAGAACATTACTTTACCTTGTGCTAGGTCAGGTAGTTTGGGTATGGGCAAGAGTCATGGTTGACTTTTTATATTATATTGGATGTGCATTTTTTTGTATTCCTCGTGATGAAGGAAATTTTTTTTATTGATGTATTTATTTATTATTTTTATTATTCCTTGTGATGAAGGCACATTTTCTATCCATTCCCATGATGGCATATTGTATCTAAGATGTATTGAGACACTTTGTTTTGTACATGGACATTTTTATTATGATGATATATGATGATGATGAATTGTTTTTATTTATCACATTTGTGTTTATTAAATAACATATTTAATCCACGTTTTTACTATGGTATATGTTTGAGGAGGGATAGAAGGTGATCCCTCTTCCCGCTCTTAGTGATATCATATGATGTTAGCTTAGCATACATGTTTGAATTTCAGTTTCATCATGATGTAATTGAGAATTAATTGATATATGATGTATAAATTTGATGATAGATGATATGATCATGAGATGACAAAAAAATGTACAAGCAAACAAAAAACACAAGTTAATCAAACCTAATCAAATCAACACAACTATATACAAGTATGCAAAATAAAATGCACTCAATGCAATGCACAATATATTAAAGTAACACTCAATATTAGAAAGAAAATGAATCCAATTTAAAGCACACAAAATGAAGAAGAGATGTAGCCAAAACTATGTATAATCAAATAACTAAAGTAAGAAAACTACTAGTTTTTTTAATGGGACAATTTTAAAACGTTTTGCATTGTTTGTGGTATTATATCAAGACAATGTTTTAATCATTTTGGGTTTTCTACAAAAAATATGTGAATGTTTTGGGATTTTTCAAAATTTATATGAATGTTTTTTGTATTTTTCCAAAAGTTTTTCGAAGCTATGAGAAAGAAAACTAAGAACTATTGATGTTTCTAGTATTAGATGGGATGTACAAGGGAAGAATACCATGCATATGTTCAAGAATTTAATATGCAAAGTTTCCCCTAGAATGAGATGGGAATATGCAAAGGCAAACTCTTTACACAAAAAATTGGATCATGCAGATCAAGGCCAAGAGGGATAGGCTCAAAAGGATCTCAGACACAAGCAAGGACTAGCTTAGGATAAAGCCATCATACTCCTATATTTTGAGATTCTTGTGAATAATGGACCCTCCTATGGAGCCAAAAAACCATTTTTCACCAAAAGACTTGTCCAAAGTGCCACAATTGTGTGTTTTTAAAACTTGGACACATTAATTTCTCTTTACTTTTTCTATTTTTCTATTTTTATTTGTTATTATGATTTTTGAGGAACCCCATAATCAAGCATAGAACCATTTGAGATGCATGAAATTCATGGGTTCCTTTAGTTCGTCATCATCTGAGTGAGAAATATTGTATGCAACCAAACCATATTTAACAACCACAACATATGGCCCTAACTAGTTTGGCTCAAACTTTCCTTTATTTTCCTAATCATTGAAGGTGTTGGAACCAATTTTCCTTCATCACAAGGTCTCTTACCTGAAATTGGAAAGGAATTAATATTTTGTTAAAAATTCTACGCATTTGATTCTAATACACTTTGAGGTGATCAAGGGTGTGAAGTATCTTCTCATCCAATAGCTCCAACTCTACTAGTTGAGCCACTATGTAATCCTCTTATTTATCCAAGTACTCTCTCAATTCTATACGAAAAGAGGGGAGCTCAATCTCAAGAGGTAAAATGGCTTTAGTGCTGAATACTAGGGAATATTAAGTTGTGCCAGTAGGGGTGTAGATGGATGTTCTGTATGCCCATGGATCTGGGTGAATCTGTATATGTGAGTTGCAGCTAGTATTTCTCACAATACTCTCCATAATACGGGCAAGGGTTTTATTTATGGCCTCAAAATTTCCATTACCTTGAGGATAATAGGGGGTTGATTACCTGATATTGAATTGAAAGTGTTTACATAACGCCTTGAAAGTATTATTTTTAAAGTATTTTCCATTTTCTGTGATTAGGTTAGAAGGTATTCCATAGCGGTAAATGATATGGTTCATTATAAACTTGGATATCTGTACACCCATGATATAGGTGATAGGAAAATCCTCTACCCAGTTTGTAAAGTACTCAGTGGCAGTGATGATGAACATATGGCCGTAAGAGAATGTTGGGGTAAGATTTCTAATGAGATCAAGCCCTCACATTGAAAATGGCTATAGTGTTGTAATATTCTACAAATATTAGGCCAATGCATGAATCGAATTTCCGTATTTCTGACATAAAAAAAAAATTCATGAATGGCTAGGACTATACCATTCATATAGCCCCCAAAAATAACTTCATGAACCTCCTTAATTGCTTTGATGGATTCATCAATGTTAAGAAAATGTAACAGATTCCCATCATACCCTCTATGATAGAGAATGCCCACAAGTAAGGTGTAAGGGGATATACACTGAATAAGGTTTATTTTATTAGAATGGGGACTAAAACCTTAACATATAAGAGAATACTCAGGCATGCCATATCCTGGTGTAAGTAATTGATCCACAAGGAAATGTTTATCATTTTGTTCATGTGGGATGTGCACCAAATAACCCATCGTAGCCATGACATCTGCTGCTCGATTTTGCACTCTAGGAATCTGTTTAAATGTTATCTACATAGAAATAATTTAATGTATCAACCATTTTTTTAGAAGGAATGAGTATTTCATCCTTAACTTTATACTCATTTGTAACTTGTTTTATAATCAACATAAAATCTCTAGTCATGTTGAGTTGTCGCATATCTCAAGGTATAGATATCTTCAGACCTACAATGAGAGATTCATATTCCACTATGTTGTTTTTGCATGGGATTCATATTGTAAAAACTTGTCGGATTAAGTCCCCTTAAGAAGTTATAAGAAAAAATCCTTCTCCCAAACCATGGAATGTGAAGGATCCATCAAAAGACATGTGCCATGTTATGGATTCCTCGAGATACATCATTGACGTAGTCAAAAGTTCAAGAGTCAATTGTTTTGTACCTAGTAAAGGGAATTTTATCCAAATAACTCTCCTAGTTATTTGGACAACTTACATACATATTCTGGCTTAGAGATCTTCATTATAGTGGCATACACCTCAATTATCTCTTTGGGACATTCATTTGGGCATTGTTTCCTTGTGTGCCCTTACATGCCTCCCCTTCTCCCCTTTCCATTTTCCTTTTTCTCTTTGTTCCACTCTCACCTTACACCAATATTTAGTGCATTTTCATTCTTCCTAGCAGCTATTCATCCTACATGTACACCTTGCACTTTCTTTAATCAGCCAAGTCCCTGGCCCTCACATGTACTACACACATTACCTGGTAATAGTTTTTCCATGACTATACATTCTCCTCTCACCATTTTTCCCCATTTATACAGTGCACATTGCAATTATGCATGCCTTCCTTATGCCTTCTTCCCATGCCTTAATATTTCACACACATATCTTTACTCCCTCCTCTGTGCTATTCTATACCACGTCATTATTTTACATTCTTGAGTGTGCCACACACAACCAATCAAAGTGCACTAAGGGGGAACCGAATCCTTGCAAGAAACTAGTGAGTGACACATGGAAGAAGTGACAAAATAGTTTTTTATAGAGCTCCAATTATCATGTACCTAGTCTCAGTCAATGGTTTCTGATGTAGGCTACAATGTTAGATATTCAAATTCAAATTCTTAGTGGATCTGGTAGGTGAGAAATGGGAAAATGTATTTCTGGGCAATAATGAGCAGATCTGATTATTCCGACCACCTGATTTGATTTGATCCACCATCTTTCCTTCTCCAATATGCCAAGAAGACTTGGGGAAGCACATTTGATAGATTTACCAGTGGATTTGTAGGAATTGAATGCTTCTTGTTGGTGGTTGCATTAAAAATTCAGATTTTCACTCTTTCTTCTATTCTTTTCCCATGGATTCATCTATAAATGTAAGAGCTTATTATTTTCTATATTATGAGTTACAAACCTCTATATCTGGCCCATGCATGTTGATATCAACCTCTTTTTCCATTGTAAAAGTTATGTGCATTTCTTTAAGTAATGTAAGCATCATTTTGTGACTATTCTCTGTCCTAAGTATGTTTATATTCTTTATTCTTTCCTATCTTTTACATTGCATGCTTATTGTGTCATTCCACATCCCTTGTAGTTCCCTTTTTAGTTTTTTTTCATGAAACTAATCTGGTAAATGTGTGTTAGTTTTTCTACACATGCCTAGCCTTCTTTAATGCCTTTCCCTTCATTTTTGCTTAGAAAAGATAATGTTCATCCATTTCTTTCTAGTGCTATCGACTTCCTTAGATTAGTTTTCCTTTCTGTTATCCTTTTATCCCTAGTCCTTTGGAATTGTTAGCTTAATTTTACCTTTCATCATTAGGAGTAGAACTAGTAGTAGAAATAGATAGATGAACCATCCTTCTTTGGAGATCCATCTCAAGCGCACAAGGTCCCACAACTTTGAGATGGTTCCATTGTTGTCTCAAACAAATTGGTCCTTCTAGATCCAAGACACGGGTGTAAGTTTGAATGACTAATAGTTTCTAGAACACTTAGTGGGACAAGAAGTGAAAGGTTAAATTTCATATTGCTAAGTTCTAGTGTGTGAACTTAGTATTTCCAACCTTTAGAGGATTATTTTTAACACATCTGGTGGCTCCCAACATTTATAAAGCTCCTGTTTTGGCAGTATTGAGTTCCTTTAATGAAAAGAGTGCATACCAGATAGAGTGCTATAGTTGAAATATATTTTGAATACCTCTATATTTCAATGAGAAACACATGTATTAGATCTTCCACACATGCATCCCCATATCCAACATGCTGCACACACTCTACTACTCAAAATAGACAAGTTTGCCTTGTCATGACACTTCAACCTCCTCCTCCTCTAGGGAGCTTTGCTAACTTCATTGCTGGAAGTCTGCTCAATCTCAGTGTGCAATATGATATGCCAGTGGCCATTCTCAAAAGTATTTTTTACTTCACGAGAGAAAATCAAGTTGCCCATGTTGAAAACATTCAAGATGTGGGCAATGTATGCTTTGTCTATCTGATTGCACATGATGATGTTGTTGTTAGGTTTCCTACAACCTATTTCAGGGATCAAACACTCCAATGGTACCGTGGCCTGATACCTACATCTATTACTACTTAGGATGAGCTCGGAACAACTATTTACAATTACTTTGAAAATAAATATGATCATTTGTCACTGGTGGGGCAGCTGACTACAACAAAGCACACACCAAATGAGCAGATGAATGATTTCAACATCAGATTCTAGAGGAATTAGGATAGGATTCCTCAAGTTGTAAGGCCTACAACCCAACATGCTTTCTTGTACTATCTAAGGGCTTTGAATAGTTTTTTATTAGATAAGGTGAAAAATAGGGATAGGCTCCCAGAGGCCGAGTACAAAAATATTACATTGTGATAGAAACAAAGTGAGAAAAAAAAGGAATAGGACCCCTAGATTTAAACAAACTTAACTCCAAGACACAAAAGGGGGTCCAAGAAATAATGAGAAGAAGAGAATTAAGCCGTTAAACAAGAAAAAACAGAGAAATTTCCTCGAAAGTCTGCAGATGGTTTGGAAGAAGTTCCATCAGTTAGTTTTACTTTTATTGGAGGGTTTAACCTCCCTAGTCTCTTCTTTTGTGCTAGAATAAGAATTCAACTTCTTCTGGGGGGTTTCTTAGCCTCCTCCTCAGTATCCTTGTCAGAATTCTCCTCCTTGATGGGTGTCATTATTCCTTTCATTTAATCAACTCTTTGTTGATGTAATATTCAAACCAGGGGTGGTGTCCAAAGCTATATGCAACAAGAAATCTTAGTCATCTAGTAATTGAATAAAGGTATTTGTTTCTTTTTATATTTTCTGGGGGATTTTCTCAAAATCTTGAGGATTCCTTCGCTAAAAATTTATTAAAATCAAACTGTGAAAACTTGTTGCAAGTAAACACTCTCTGTAGAAATAGATTATTGGAAATAAACACACATTTGTAGAATAGATTACTGTAAGTAAACACTCCTTACAAAAATAAACACACTTTCTTTGGAAATAAACACACAATTTGAGAATGCTGAAAGATGATTTCAAAGAAAGAAGAATCTAATCTAGAATACCTGCAGGAACAAGTATACGCTAGATTATAACTTGAGTAATCAAAAACATTTACATAATTAATAGATCTATACTATTTGATCTAGAAATATAAATACCAATAAAACAAAGATCCTGGTTCTTGGAATATTTAGCCCTTGCTCTACCTTGAAACAGGATTCGACAACTTAATATACTCTCAAAACAGGAATGGCTATTTTATTGATAAAATGTTTTGCATTACATAAACCTATTGTTTCTTTCTATCTCTCTATCTTTGTCTATGTATACATATATATCTCTATCTCTCTCTCTATATTTATCTATCTACAGGTTTGCATATATATACTTCTTCCACAGGTGTATTTATAGCCATAGTTGTCCTACCGATTCAGATAGAACCAAATTGTTCCCAAAATAGATGTTGAATTGGATCATGGCTGGACGTACTGTTTTATGATAGTTATCCCTAAATCTGTGAGTATGAAGAATCATAAATCTTCCAATATACTCCTGATTGAAAGGATCATTGATTTATAAATAATAGGATGTTGTTGGAATAAATAAATTCTCATCGGTTTCAGAACTTTAGAGAAGTTCCAGAACTAAAGGAAATTGTTCCAGATCTAACTATGAGGATTCTAGAGCTACATGCAGGAGTTCCGAAACTAATTCCAAAAGTTCTAGAACTAAGTGATGGAGTTCCTGAACTAAGTCAGAAAGTTCTGGAACTAAGCGGTAGAGCTTGTAACTACATAATGGAGTTCTGGAACTAGGTGATGGAAGTTCCAAAACTAAGCCGTATTGAAACAAATGCTTCCAAAAACATGCTAACCGCTTCATACTCTGTTCTTTCGACTGATTGTGACCTGTTTAATTACAAAACTAAATTTCCAAAGCACTTAGTTAGGAATTACATATTTTTTAAATGTTAGAACTACAATCAACAAAATATGGACAATTACATCGTAAATTATATTAGATCAAACAAAAGTCACAAAATGCAATCAATGTTGATAAAAAGGAGAGTAAAATAAGATCATTTATTGTACATTAACGAGACATATTCTAGCCTCATCATTTCCCCCATACTTACTTGTTTGTAATTCCTCTTACAAAATTTACTCTTCAAACCTTGGATTGTGTATTCTACACTCCAATTGACTGCTCATGTCAAATGGATGAAACTTAATATCACAGTGTTTTAGTTTAGAAACACTATACCCTGATCTTGATTCTACTTTCCTCTTCCAAACCTCAAATTGAGTGGGATCTTGAGGTTATCTATTTTTCCATGGGGACATGTGAGAAAGAATAAGGGGAGGCCTTGTTCTCATTCCCATCCATATGCCTCTATGCTTTTCATAGATATGAGGGATTAGTGTGTACACATATTTTTCTCTTTCCAGAATCTAGATAAAATTTGTGGGAGATATTACTTCCATTCTCCCCAAGGAAACTGTAAGAATATCCCATATTTTTTTATCATCCATCATAAATATCCTCAAAATTTTTCACCTTATAAAAAGTAAAAGCATCAATACTTTTTTTTAAACTGGCAAGATAATGTGTCTTGAACCATCTATTAAAGGCATGGGTTCTAAAATGTTTAACGAAAGCAAATGGTTTACAATAATGAGTCCTCATGTTGAGACCAGATGATCTATCTTTCAATAGATGCTCATAATCCATTTCCTTCCATGCAATATGATTTTGAATAACATAAACAAATTCATTAAGATGGATTTATCCCACATACAAATTGATCATGAAGCCTGTGTTCTTTTCTAGCATAATATTGAAGAGATAGAATTCACAGAGAATATTCTTCTACTCTGCACTGGATGAAGAATAGGTTGTCATGAACTTAGATTCATCTTTTATTTCATGTGGACGGCCACATACAATTCTTGACAACTGTCCGAGATTGAATTTTTCTTCTAGAAACACGCTATATGCAGGAGAAGGTCTCCTACATGCAAGAAATTTTTCACTCATTATGCAAACCATTTTTATTTTTGCAAGACTTTTAAATTTGTCTTCCTCTTCTTTGTAAACATTTTCTTCCGATTCCTTTCTTGATTTCTTTTCATCTTCCATCTTGATTCTCAAATCCTCATTGTATGTTTTGATTTCACTAAGTTCCTTGCAAGTATAATCCCATAACTGCTTGAGTGGCCAGTAAGTTAATTCAGTCTGTGCATACACTGTTGACATAGTACTTTGTGTTCTACAAATTTTACATTCTTCATCTTTCTTCATCATCTACTTCTTAACTCTTATTAATTCCTCAATCCTATTTTTAAGCTAAGTTTTTAATTCCCCAAAGAGCATCTCTCTCTGTTCCAACTTGAGTTTGAGGAAGTTAAATTCCTCATCCTTTTGTTTGATAATAAGTTCTACTATGGACAATAACAGATCCAGTCTAACATGTTGTTTCTCTTCTTTCTATAAAATTTATTTGGGGGTTTAGCACTCCTCTTCTACCAAAGGAAATTTCCCTTTCCATCTCCATAATTCCAACTCTTTTTCTTCATGTGATAATGGTGTTGGTTCACCTATCTCTTGAAAACCATGTTCCTCAAATATCTCATCTTCTTTTTCCATTTCAGTTTGGCTTGGTCTAGGAGTCATGACCATGCTGCCCAAAATATCATCAGATTATTTTTCCAACTTGTCATGTTCTTTTATTTCCTCTAGAATTTCTCTAGACCTCTTATGAATTATTCTTCTTTGATAAGCTTCAGTATGTTCAGAAATAGGTTTCCTCCTAGAGGTTCTTCTAATTTTGACTTCTTTCTCTTGCCTAGATGATCTGTCACTATCAGAGACAAATATTAGCTCTCATGTATCTGCTACAAAGGAAGGAGTTTATTTTAAAGGTACAATAGGTTCTGCAACTTTAATTCTTCTTCCAGATCTTATCCTTTTTGGTATAGTCTCCCCACCTATTTCCTTATTTTCCTCTGTAGGGGCACCAATTTCCAAATTAGTTGTAGGAGGAAAAGGAGTTGATATTACTATCCTGATAATATCAGGGTTTTTCTTAAACTTGTTAAGAAATTTATCCCATATTTCTTCTCGATTTTTCTTTGCAAGAAAATGGTGTTTGCACAGCAAATGAAGTAACCCATGACATCTTATTGTTCCAACACCCCAGGAATACCTTTGGGCCATTGTATGAATGGAGTCAAAAAGAAACCCTAGAAGGTTTACTATGTATTCTGGTTTTGTAGCTCCATATCTAAGATGTATGAGAATCCTCAGATCTTCTCTTCCTACTGACCTAAATTGACCATCACAAGTTAAATACTTGATTATCCAAAATGCCACTCTATTAAAGGGTTTCAAAAAGCTGGCCCTTCTAACCCCTTTTATGATTTTATTAGTGTTGTCAATATATTGGGGTTCCATTTCCCCCTCTTGTAGTAGGGTTTCAACTAATTCTATTAAGGTCCCCTTGACAGGATTTGGGACATGCACAATTAGAACACCAGATACATTTCTTATTTTATTCACAAAAAAGGGAATTACAATATTTCTAACCTTTATTTTGGATTGTTCTAAATTTATAATGAATTATCTTACCAATTCATTGTTATAATTCGAGAACATTTTTAGGAATTCCAACTATCCTTTCTGTTCAAAGACATTTTCCACTTCTTCATCCACAAGAATTTGGGTATCATCCTCAGGTTCTGACTTATTTTTAATCCCCATGGTAAAGTGGGTGATTTAGATTCATTCTCCTTCAAATTATTTCTCTACTTGAATTGGATACAAAACTCTTTGCTTAGCTATGTAATGGATGGGTTTAGCTTTGGAACTATCGTGCTTAGTTGTGGAACCTACTGTGTTTAGTTGCAGAATTCCTTGAAGTTTTTCTGTAGCTTCTTCTTCACTTTGTTTATTCCACATAAATGATAGATCATTATAAACATGCTGCCACTTTTGTTTTGTCGACATCACTCTCATGATTATTCTCTTTTAATAATAATGTACACTAGATGACTCATTATACCACTTTTAAATCAAATCCAATCACACATGCAAACTTTTAATCTAACCTTTAATAAGTTAAATACATAATTACCATATTTGAAGATGTGATCCCTCCGTCATGGGACTCATCATTCAAAAAAGTGAAACAAAAAGAAAATGATTAGAAAAGACAGATGGAATTTCAAGGAAGTTCCTTTTATTTTGGATTAGCCATTTATTTGAGGAGATCAACTGCCATTGCTGGTTTTTAGTTGATCTCTGAGAGATTTTTTTGGGGAAGAGAACGCCATTTATTGGTTTTCATTCCTTCCATTATATATATATATATATATATATATATATATATATATATATATATATATATATATATATATATATTGGGAAGAGAACACCATTTACTGGTTTTCATTCTCTTCCCTTATATATATATATATTGGGAAGAGAACACCATTTACTGGTTTTCATTCTCTTCCCTTTATTCTGGATTTATCCATCTGATTATTTGATCATTTTAGAAGAACTGGGTTCTTCCATATTATCAAATTATGTTTGCTTCAATCTACCTCAAGAATTCATCCTTAGTAGGAGGCTTCCCATAAAGTTTTAGCCTATGTCCATTGACCAAAAGTGTCCTTCTGCCATCATCAATGGGAAGTAATTGAATATAACCATTGTCAAATATCTGCTCAATCTGATAGGGTCCCAACCATCTAGTTCTCAATTTTCCCTTGAATTTTCGGTAATTAGAATCAAACAATAATACCCAATATCCTACCTTGAATTTCCTCTTCTTGATATGTGTGTCATGCCCTTACTTTCTTTGATCTTGGATTATTTCTGTCTGCTAAAGTGCTTCCATCCTTAACTCATCCAACTCATTGAGTTGAAGAATTCTTTCTTTTTTGTGTTGCATCCAACTCAATACCTATTTTAGTTGTTTTCCTTAATGTTTGCAATTCAAATTCAATAGGTAACAAGGGATTTTTCCCATAGACTAACTTATATGGTGAAAATCCTATTGTAGTCTTCCAAGTTGTATTGTAGGCTCAGAAAGCTTCAGGTATTCTCTTTTCCCAATCTCTTATGCCTGATTCAATTGTTTTGGTAAGGATATTTTCCAATTATCTGTTTGTTACTTCATCATGTCCATTTGCTTGTGGGTGATAGGGGAATGACTTCCTATGATTGATCTAATAATGTATTGTGAAGGCTTAGATTATATTAGACGTGAATTTTGGCCCCTAATCTGAAACTATACTTCTTGGTGTGCAAAAATTTACCATAATTTTGTGCCAAAGGAAATTAGCAACTACTTCTTCAGTTGCAGTTGTTAAAGCCTGCACTTATGCCCACTTTGTCACATAATCAATACACACAAGAATGAACTCGTTTCCTTATGAAGGAGGACTAAAGGTACCAAAAAAATCAAACCCCCATATTTCAAATGGTTCAATCACCACTTGAGGCTATAGAGGCATTTCATTGGTAAAAGTTGGTTATCCCATCATTTGATAGGGATCACACTGCTTGATATATCTCTTCACATCCTTGTATAGAGTTCTCCAATAATAGCTAGTGCCAAGTATCTTGTGAGCTGTTATTTTCATTGAAAAAGTGTCCTCCACTTGGTTCATCATGACATGCCCTCGGTATGTCAAATATTTCATCTTCTCTCACACAACTACATAAAACCAAATTAGGACCACATTTAAACAACATTACATTTAACCATTTATATTGTGCACTAGTTTTGATCAGTTTTTTCATTTGTTTCTTAGTGAAAGAAGGAGGAAACTTCCATGTTGCAAGATAATTTTCCATATCAACAAACCATGGTGTATCAGCTGAAATAGAAAACAATTGTTCATATGGAAAGTTGTATTTAACTAGATCTTTCTCCTTTGTAGTGGTCAATATTGACAAGAAATCAACTACCACATTAGATTTCCCTGGAGTATCAACTATGGTAATATCGAATTCTTGTAAAAGTAATAACCATCTAATTACCCTACCTCCAACCATTAGTTTTTTCATTAAGTACCTAATTGTTGAGTGATCTATATGTACAAATATTTTATACTCTGTGATATAATGTCTAAATTTATTAATTGCATAGATCACAACAAGAAATTCTTTTTCAGTGGTAGTGTAATTTCTTTCAGTGGGAGTAATATTTTTAATGAGGTAATAAATAGCATGCATCTTCCCTTCTTCATCTTTTTGTCCCAAAAATTCACTAATGGAATTATTTGCGGCATCTCTTTGAATGTGAAAAGGTTTTTCCCAATTAGGTCCTCTCAATATTGGGGCAGTGATTAATTTTTCTTTGATTTCATAAAAAGCATGCTGATATCTCTCATCCCAAAGAAATTCACAGTCCTTGGTAAGCAAATTAAACATGGGGGCAGCAATTTTACTAAAATCCTTGATAAAGGGCCTATAGTATCCAACATGCCCTAAAAATTACTTGATATCTATGGGGTTTTGAGGAATAGGTAAGTCTGAAATAATTCTGATTTTGTTTTGCTCAACCTGAATTCCTCTTTTTGAAATGTGGTGTCCTGATAAAATCCCCTCATCAACCATCATTAAAAACTTCTCATGACTAAGAGATAGATGGTGTTGCTCACATCTTGTTAATACTCTGTCTAAATTCCTCAAAGAATCATCAAATGTGTCTCCATGTATAGTGAAATCGTCCATGTATACCTCTGCGTAGTCATTTTTTAGGTCTACAAAAGTTACTAATACAACTCTTTGGAAATTTTCCAAAGCATTACATAATAAAAATGGTATTACCCTATAGGAAAAGGTACCCCATGTCCATGTAAGGTTATTTTTTTCCCGATCCTCACTAGCAACTCTGATTTGATTATATCCACTAAATCCATCCAAGAAGGAAAAGTACTGCTTACCTGCAATGTTGTCTAGGACTTGATCTATGAATGGTAGGGGAAAACAATCTCTTAGTGTGGCTTTCTTTAGTTCCTTATAGTCAACACACACTCTCCATTTTCCATTCTTTTTAGGAATAATTACAAGAGGAGACACTCACTAACTATCTGAGATAGGGTAGATAAAACCTACTTGTAATAGTTTTTCAATTTCTTGTTTGACTATATCTCTTAAGGCTGGATTAATCCTTCTCTGAGGTTGCCTAACTGGTCTAATTTTTTCAGTATAAATATGATGAGTAGAAATAATTGAATGGATTCCTTTCATATTTTTTCAGTCCGAAGAAAAATCCCTAGTATGATTTTTCAAAACATCAAACAATTTAGCTTCTTCATCATTCTTCAACCAGCTATTTATGTTCAAAATCTTACTTGACTCAATCTCAACATGTTTGGTTCCAATGTGTGATGAACTAATTTTTTGAAAGGGTTCTATTAAGGTATTTAGTGGACATGTATGTGGAAACAACATATGATGTGTAGCAACATCTCCAAAAGTTCCTTGAGACAAAATATTGGAAAAAGGACATTAGGAAGAGTTATGACACTTATCTTGTTGTAGGTCGAACTCCTCGTCACTGCAACTCTCCAAAAATTCTTTGTCGTTTCTTGATATATTAGAAACTGAAGCTACTAATTCTTCCTCCCCCCAAGAGAAATATCATTCCTCTAAAGTGAAATTATGTACAGTCATAGGGAATTGCTATTGGTGTGGTTTCGTAACTAAATGTGATGGTTTCATAACTAAATTTGATGATTTCAGGACAGAGTCTAAAGGTTCTAGAACTAATCTCATAGGTTCCAGAACTATTCCCAATTTCTCAAATGACAATTGGTGTTCATTCAATGTATGACTAATCATATCTTCTACCTTACGTATGTGATCTTGCAATGTGATCATGGCCAAACAAGACAGGTTTTTATTATTAGTATCAGAATCATCAACCCAAAATTATTCTTGATAATCAATAGAAGGTTGTGTAGAAGGATATAAGGATATTTTATTAGAATTCTTACCATTTGAGATACTCATATCATCTGATCTAAAATCAATTAAAGAAACAACTGTAGCTAACCATGCTCTGCCCAAAATAATGGGATAACAAAGTGTTTTACCTTTTGGCTGTAATATAAGGAAATCAACTAGATATTCCCATGACTCCACCATAACTACTACATCTTCAATAAATCCTTCTGGTTTTTCTACAAATTAATCTTCCATCTGCAATATGGTGTTAGTAGGTTGTATACTTGTTAATGGTAATGTTTTCAAAGTGTCCACTGTCATCACATTTATGGCCACTCCTAAATCAACCAAAACATTATGTATATCTTTATTCCCTATAGAGATAGAAATAACAGGACTTCTATGATCTCTATATTTGGGAAGCAAAAGTTTTCCTGCTAATAAATCAGCAAGTTTCCCATCTACCTTAATAGTCTTGGGGTACTGCTTCTTTCTTCCAGGTCTTTTTTTAACATAACATTTTGATTAACTTGTAAAATTTTGGAATGTCCTTAATTTCTTGTAACAATGGTATTTCAATATTCAATCTCCTTAGTTCCTGTACCAACTTAGATTCCTTAGTTTCTATGGATTCCTTAAATCTTTCTAGAAATGGAGTCTCAGTAGTGTTGCTATCTGGCTCCTTATCTTTTTCTTTTTCATCCTTCTTGGGAACAAACGTACTAGGGGTTTCAATTTCTTCTATCATCTCAGTGATTATAATAGGTGGAATACTGATTAATTTTTTAGATCTAGTTTGAATATCCTTACAATCCATGTCATTCAGATCAACTAATTTTTCTGGTTCTATTATGTAGATAGAATTTGTTTCTTTCTTTCTTGGGTTTTCTATTGGCTATGATGGTATTTAGGTTTGGAGCACATTTTCATTTTGTGAATTTTGTGTTGGGGAACCCATTATGGCTTGTTGATTCTGATTGAGATATGTCCTTCCTTAAACATAATTATTAGGGCTCCACCTAGGTTGTGACCAAGAATTTGGGTTTCCTTGACCAGACCATGGTTGTTGGTGTCCTTAGGCATACCAAGATTGACCTGCCAAATCCTAAGGATTCCATGTTGGTTGAGGTGCCCAAGGTGGTTTTCCCCAATTTTTTGGCACTACCTAAGCTTCCCATGGCATCATCCAGGGGTTAGGAACTGACCTGGGCATGAATTTCCCTTGGCTAGGCTGTCTCTAGACAAAATTTACTTCTTATGATGTGGATGGAATGCTGCTTTGTTTAAGCTGATTTTTAATAAAAGGAAGAAGAGAACAAAAATTACTCTCATGTTCCCTACATTCATAGATACGACACATTTCTGTTCTATCCAGGGGACAATCCTTTATTGCATGCTTCTTCCTGCATCTAGGACAATACATAGCTAATAGTTCAATTTTAGCATTTTCTTTAGCTTGCAATCCATCCATGGTGGAGGTTAATTGAACTAAAATGTTTGTTTTGAAATTTTCCAATTCATCCATCATTTTGTTCATATCTGGGTTTAAAGTTTTAACTATTTTTCATTTTCTAGGTCCAACCCTTGTTCGTGAATAACATCTACAAATGTCTTTAATATCATTCATTCTTATTTGATCAATATTTCCACCTCCCATCAAATCAATTGCTTCCTAGACCTTTAAGAAAAATGGTTTTGCTTAACTCTTCTTGTAGTACAAATCCACATATTTTTCTCACAAAGAGGAATCTATCTAAATAATCTTCCATATTCTCATCCTCCTACTTGATTTTGAAAAAATTTTCCTTCCTATTCCACCCTCTACAGTAATATTGATACTTGTCTAAGAAGGTACCTTCCATTTGTGCCCAAGTGGTAATAGAATTAGATTTTAATCCCATAAACCACCTCATTGCTGCATCCTTTAGGGTAGATGGAAACAACTTGAGTTTCTTATTGTCTATTTTGTAATCATAAGTTTGACATAGTACTTTAAATTCAAATCAAAATTGGTCAGGGTCTTTAGATGACATCCCTCTAAACGTGGGTAAATGTGCAGGTGAAATATTTTTCATAGGTGTATCATCATCATCCAATTGAATTGGATAAGTGAAGGTCCTATCAGGTTATCTGTCAAATTCTCGTTCCACTTCCGTAGTACCTTCTAGACTTTTCCCCCAATCAATATGGTATGAAATTTGTTTTGGGGAAGATGAAAAGTCAGGAGTAGGAGGTTGAATAATCAGTTGTGAATTAAAACTTTCTCTAAACAGGTCTTGGGATATGATCATTTTTATAAAGGTTCTACTTCCTTCTGGTCATTGATCTAAGAATTCCAATCTACTTTGTGCCTAACAAGGGATAATAGTGCTTCTAATTCTTGATCAATTTCCTTGTTTGATGATGATTCTTGTTCAAATATTTTTGGGAGGAATCGACCCTTAGAGTCTCTTGGTCTATTCATAAATTTTATGATGACATAGGGAATATCCTACAATTACTAGATGTATGATTTCTACTCTTGTTGAAACCTAATTAGACAATTCTAATTATTGGTTCCCCAACAACAATGCCAAAGATGATGGGTTTCATTATTCCCTTCATTTTATCAACTCTTTGTTGATGTCATATTCAAACCAGGGGTGGTTTCTGAAGCTATATGCAACAAGAAATCTTAGTGATCTAGTAATTGACCATAGGTATTTGTTTATTTGTATATTTTCTAAAGGATTTTCTCAATATCTTGAGGATTCCTTGGCTAAAAAATTATTGAAATGAAACTACGAAAACTTGTTGCAAGTGAACACTCTCTGCATAAATAGATTGCTAGAAATAAACACACATTTGAAGAATAGATTGTTGTAAGTAAACACTCATTACAAAAATAAACACACAATTTGAGAATGCTGAAAGTTGATTGTAAAGAAAGAAGAATCTAATGTAGAACACATGAAGGAACAAGTATACACTAGCTTTCAACTTGAGTAATCAAAATCATTTACATAATTAATATATCTATATTATTTTCTATGGAAATATAAATACCAATAAAACAAAGATCCTGGTTCTTAGAAGAGTGGGCCCTTGCTCTACCTTGAAATGGGATTTGACAACTTAATATACTCTCAAAATAGGAATGGCTATTTTATTGATAAAATGTTCTGCATTACAAAAATGTACTATTTATTTCTATCTCTCTATCTTTGTCTATGTATACATATATATCTCTCTCTCTCTCTCTCTATATATATATATATATATTTATCTATCTACAGGTCTACATATATATACTTCTTCCATAGTTATATTTACAACCATAGTTGTCCTACCAATTCAGATAGAACCGAATCATGCCCAAAATAAATGTTGAATTTGACCATGGCTGGACGTACTACTCTATGATAGTTATCCCTAGATCTACGAGTATGAAGAATCAGAAATCTTCCAAATTGCTCCTGATTGAAAGGATCATTGATTGCTAAATAACTAGATGTTGTTGGAATAAATAAATTCTCATTGGCTCTGGAACTTTAGATAAGTTCCAGAACTAACTATGAGGATTCCATAGCTACTTGCAGGAGTTCCGAAACTAAGTGATGGAGTTCCGGAAGTAAGCCTGAATGTTCTGGAACTAAGTGGTAGAGCTTGTAACTACATATTGGTGTTCTGGAACTAAGTGATGGAAGTTCTAGAACTGAGCCATATTGAAACCAATACTTCCAAAAACATGCTGACCACTTCATACTTTATTACTTCAACTGATTATGACTTTTTTATTACAAAACTAAATTTCCAAATCACTTTGTTTGGAATTATAGAGTTTTTAAATGTTAGAACTACAATCAACAAAAGATGGACAATTACATCCTAACTTATATTAGATCAAACAAAAGTCACAAAACTCAATCAATATTGATAAAAAAAAGGAGAGTAAAATAATCCACCTCCTTTTCCAATTCTCCTTTTCCACAGTATCTAGACGATCACCCAAATCTTGAACTAGAGAATCCAACCGCTTTATATCCCCTTGGATGTTCTTCTAGGCCAAGAATATTTTCTTGGTCACCTTTCTCACCACTGAGTTAGTCTCTTCCATGACCTAGACCATTGTATCCAAATACTAAACTTTGTTCTTCCACATAGCAAGACCATGCTCTCCTTCTAGGGTAACTTTATCCTTCCCCTTCGACGGACCAGCTTCCTGATTTTCCATCCCTTCCACATTCTTCCCCTCACCCATATGCTTAATACCCAGATTTCCCTCCCTCATCTTGGACACACACTCAACTAGGATAATATCCTCCTCATATTCAATTAGGGGCATTTGTTTATCCTAGGCCAGTTTCCCATTACGAAACAGGATAATAATGAGGCCCTCATGGATGGGAGACTCCACCTTACTCTATTAGAAATACCTCACCGAGGTGGTCAGAGACATGAAAAGATAGAAGGTAATACTAAGGAATTTCTTATGTTTTAGCATGTTTAGAAATGACAAGTGGTGGGTATACATCTTGTGGTATTTACCCTCTAGAGTCAGATATTTCATGATGTGTAGGTATACCCCTCTCCACACCCTAGGAATACAGGAATGAGCAATGCCATCAGTGAAGTAATGAAAACTTTCCTTTCCCACAAAGAAAGTATTGATTTCATACTCTCTCAGAATCCTATCCTTTAATATTTTCAAACCTTCCATGTGCATGCTAGTAATTTGGGCAATGACTTCCTCCAACGTATCAATTTCCATGCCACATATCACCTATTTCACTTCTTTCCACGTCATCCCGAACTCCATAGTAAGCGAGGGGTTATGCCCTTGGAGTTTGGTGATAAAGTTACTGAAACCCTGAATCCTAAATGCATGCCACATGGACTTATCCTCCATAATATGCCCTTGAATGGACCGCTAAAATCTGGTTCTATAACTGCCCATGGTATTCAAATTTTTACTGCAATACACAACACTTTGAGGTCTGTAATTTTTGAAATTATACTTACCTTTCCAAGAATAGCTTAAGCCAAACTCACTTTTGTAATATTGGAAAATGAACCCATTATTCTCCATCGCATTGCTCAAGGTGAAGTGCTTACAACTTTTCATGATTAATAATATCATTAATATGCATAGGTATGACCTCACCTTTTTACCAAACTTTAAAATCATTACTTTAAACTCCCTTATTCACAAATCTGTCCACACAAGTATTGTCGATGTGAGAGAGATGAGTAATGAAATGGGAATAAAAGTACTTAATGTGCTCTTTAATATTGTTAATAATATTACCCAAGAACCAGTCTTATTGATTGCATTTAAAATAAGAAGAGTGTCCCCCTCAATAAGAACATGTTTAATTCCTTTCTCCTTAGAAGGACTAACACCCCAGAGAAGAGCGCAAGCTTCAACCACATTATTTCTCTAATTCCCTGAAGATCCATCATAGGCTAAGATCTAGTCCCCATTATGATCCCTGATTACACCTCCTCCACCAGCCAGGCCAGGGTTTCCTTTAGAAGCCCCTTCAAAATTAAGTTTGAATTTTCCCCTTTTAGGTTTGGACCACTTAATTTTAATAGACAAGAAACTGACTTGAGGTGGAATGAAGATGAACTATTTGAGAAATCCCTCTTCTCTACTAGAAATAACCTTTTTATTCTTCACCCTAATGAGTTTGGAGTTCTCTTTAATCAAGGAAATCAAAGCAGCACTGACCTTTTTGATATTGTCCTTCTGATTTCTGAAGATGATATCATACCTTTCCTTCCATTAGCTCTAGATGAAGTGGGGAAAGGCCATTTTCTAGGTAGCCATAAGAAATGGATACCTAAAAGGAAAATCCCATTGTACCAACATTCCTCAACAGAATTAGGACAAACCCATTGAACCTTGAAAATATCCAACACCTTAGACAACACCACTTGAGCAAAGGGACAAGAGATGAGGAGGTGGTTGACCCTTTCCTCCTCCTTTTTACAAAGTACACACCTATTGGGGAAGAACATGTCACGTTTCATGAAATTTTCCACGGTGAGGATTTTGTTCCTACCAGCCAACTAAAAGAAAATGTTAAATTTAGGTAGAAGGTATTTTACCAAAAGTTTAATCCAATAATATTTTTGGCTAGAATTCTTGAAGTTTAGGAGGTATGCAGATTTAACAGAGAAATTTCCATAATCCTCTTCCTTTTGTATAATAGAGTCCTCATTTTTTGGAAGAGTAGAATATAAATACTCTTTAACTTAGATTTGAGGTCATGAAAACGTTGAGTGTCCCAAATGAAATTGGGAGGGGGAAACACCTTCATCAAAGAACAAGATTATTAGAGAGGATCCAATAGTCCCTAACCCAAAATTTACCATTGTCTTCAAAGAACTGCACCACATTTCTCCCAGGATATTCCTCTACTAGAGGTTTATTAGAGAGAAAAAAATTCCCCCAAAAGTGAATTTTATCTCCTTTCCTAATATTTCATTTAATACCCCAACTCAAGATCTCCCTAGAAGGGAGAAAAGAATTCCAGAAAGAAGGATCCCTTAGTGATATTTTCCTGCAGAAAGAAAGTCTCTATTTTACCAACATTCCTTAAATATTTCCTTTTGATGATATTAATCCATAAGCCTTCTTCCTTTATCACTCTCCAACCAGATTTAGCCATAAAAGCTCCATTCATGAGTCTCATATTCTTTAATTCCAACCCACCAAAATCCTTTGTCTTGGTCAATTTTTCCTAGGACACAAGAGGAAATTTGAACTTCTCCTCAGCACCAGCCCACATAAACCTTTTTTGAATTTTTTCAAGAGCTTCCAAAATCTTTCCCGAGAGCCAAAAAAGGGACATGACATAGATTGGGACACCTTGAAGAGAGATTTGGAGCAGTTGAATGTTTATAGCTTGAGATAGGAGAATCCCCTTCTAAGAAGACATCTTATTGGAAACTCTCTCGCGTAGAGTATTCTAGATGGAATGATTCTATTTTTTGTGAATGAGGGGCATTCCCAAATAGGAATCTAGAAAATTATTTATCTTATAGCCAAAAATGGGGGCCATTCTCTCTTAGAAATGCTCTTCCACATTTATGAAGAAAATAACACTTTTGAGGAAGTTGACCAGCTGACCAGAGACATCCTCATACTCATTCAGAACATTTTTGAATATATAGGATTCCTGTATAGATGCCATCCCCATCAAGAAATTTTCATCCAAAAATTGGTTGAGGCAGGTAGGCTAAAGACCATTAGAAATTTTGAGACCTTGTAAGGGAAACTTCCTGGTTGCAGAGTCTGCTTAAAGTCTCCACCAAAATCGTATAGAGGAAGGGGGAGAGGGGATCTCCTTGTCTGAGTCCTCTACTAGCTTAAAAGAAGCCTTATGGTTTCCCATTGATCATAACAAAGAAGCTGGTTGAATAAATGTAGACCATAACCATGTTGATAAAGAAGGCATCAAACCCCAACTTGGTTAGAATGGTATAGATAAGGGCCCACAAAACTTTGTTATAAGCTTTTTGCATATCCAGATTGACAAATAGGGTAGATATTTTAGAAATTTCGATAGAATGAATGGATTCTTAGATGACCACAATGCTATCAAGAATTTTTATCCCCGAAATAAAATCCCATTGATTAGGAGAGATAAAATTGGGCTTTAAATAATGGCATTTCAGTCATGACTCAATATATGGGAGGTAGAACCTTGCTTACTACATACAATATTCTAATAAGGGAAGAAAATAGTCTCATTCAGGCTAGTAAGTTGGATCCTAGGCCTCATGCACCTTTGTTTCCTAAGATGAATCTAGCGTCCAATCCTTCTATTACTCTAGTTCTAGTGCAGAGCATGCAACCATTTACATCTACATCCTTCTCTCCTACACAACAAAGAAAAGATGATGAATTGAAGGCCATGATTATAAAATTGTCGCAAAAGGTCATATCATTGGAGAAGCGGTGGGTCCAAGCCTACAGAGAAAATTTTAATCAAGTGAAATGCTAGAGAAATCAACCTTGGAAAAATTAGTATGGGAATCAAAGATATGGAAAAAACTAGCAGAATGATAGATGGCATGTTAATGTGTACTTTCCTTTGTAAGTTATTCCTCCCACACCTTCTCTTCCAATTCTAAGTACAACTCTAGCACTCTTTCTAGTCTAGAACAACATGGCACAGGAGTTTGAATGGTGTTTTCCTTGCATTATGCATCATAGTCAATATCATTGCGCCAATGTTGCGTGTGCACAAGTCTACATGATTTGGAATGCTCCTAGCTATGAGCCTTCAACAAGCCCACCTAAAGCAGTAACCAAGAAAGGCCATAAGCTCCTCCAAAGGAATATTTGATGTTCTTTAGTGTTGAGGAATTTTGGGCCATCAACCAAGATGCAGAGGATACAAGCAAATTGTACACCCAAGTTGCAGACAACATAAGATAAAAGAAGAGAATTCTCAAGCTTGGCTTGTAGGTAACAATTCTAGTGACACAAGCAGACCCTCATAAGTAGAAGGATGCAACTAAGGAATCTAGTAGTAAAAGTGCTCAAGTTACTACACCTGAGGCTTTGCACAATGCTCCTCTTGAAGTGGTGTGTGTCCCTCCTTTGGTAGGTCAAGCCCCTGCATTAACTAGGGTTCCTGCCACTACACCTGAAAAATAGAGAAAACAAGTTGTTTTTCCTAAGATGTATAAGTCATTGGGTCTTCCATTAATCATTTTTGACCAGATGAAGAAGAAAAACATAAATGTTATGATTTGGGATGCCTTGAACATTCCATCCCAATGCGAATTGTTGCATGAAGCTCTGTCCCAACTTCCAAGCACTGATCTAGCCGTAAAAAAGTTACATGCTTCTATCAGTATCTTCCATGAAGAGAAGAAGCAAGTAAGTAAAATTTTTAAAACCCCACCCTTCTATATGTCTTTGATCATAGGAAAACATCTTTTCCATAACAACATGATTGACTCAGGTGTGAGTAATTCTATCATGCCTATGAAAATTGCTGATGTCTTAGGTCTTAAGTATATCCCCTTGGCAAAAGGAATCCTGCAATATGATGGTTTGACTATGACTAATCTAGGAATCATCAAGGATCTTGAGTTAATCCTTCATGCATGTCCAGGTCTGAAAATAACTCAAGATGTGTAAATCATTAATCTCCCCCCTTTTTTTTTCTTATGTTTGTCAAGAGATTTTACTACTGAGGTTGGTGATTACTTGTCTTTTGATTAGACCCATATGTTACTCAAGACAAGGTATAATACCCAATTTACCATACAGGTTGAGCTAATAGCTCCTATCATGTAGAGCCTTATATCCCATCCCCTATCCAAGCCACCTATTTAATCCAAGAGGAAAAAGATTCAATTTCTTAATATTAGCCTCTTCCACCTTCTATTCCTCATCTAGTACTTGATGAGTGGGTGGAGAGGCACCATAAATTTGACCCATATACTGAATATTTGGAATCTTATGAAACTAGGCTTGGTACTTACTGCATTCTTGAAGAAGAATTTGTGCTACCACACACACTCAAGCAAAGTGAAGAGAACCTTGGTTTATTGAAGTTATACTTTGATGGATCGAGAAGTAGAAATGACATGGGAGCAAGAGTTGTTCTCATTTCCCCTAAGGATGATAAATACTTATTCATGCATAGGTGGTAGTCTACATGTTCTAACAATATGACAGAGTATGAGGAACTGGTGCATGGTCTTACTATTGCTGAAAAGAAGAAGATTAAGGCATTGTAGATCTTTGGAGACACATAATTGGTTATCCACCAGGTCACTAAAAAATTCTAGGAAAATAAATAGCTTCTTAAATCTTATAAACACAAATTTTGGTACCTCTTTGAGAGTTTTGATGCTCTAAATATGCAGGTAGTGCCACACAAAATGAATAAGGAATCTAACCAGATGGCCATATTGGGATCAAAGTTCTCTCTTGCTAAGGAATTTTTCAAAGGAAACACTTAGCACATTAAGATGGTGATCAGACCATCCATTCTAGATAACAACATCAAATGGCAAGTGTTTGATAGTGATGTGCAGATCATCCAATTCATCCAAAATGAATTTGAATTCTCATCAATCATACAAGCTGACTTACATGATAGGTATGGTGACCAAGTGATTTAACTACTGTCAAATAAGTTTCCTAAAGGATTGTTCAACTTAGAGAAAATGTTTAGCCTTGATTATGAGTTCAAGGGTGAATGCAAGTATATGCAATCCATGTAAGAAGACTGTTCCCTAGTCACTATTGCATGCAGAAAGGATTTTTTTAGTAAAAAATACACCCATGATGAAAAAAAAGCCTTCATCTCTCTCTGTCAAAAATATAGTGATATATTCTCATGGGAGTATTAAGACCTCAAAGGTTTTGATCCAAGTGTTTCTCAACACTCCATTAACCTTGATCTTAGTATCAATCCCATCAGAAAAAAATATTGACCAGTCAATCCAAAGATAGAGCCCCTCATGAGGAAGGAATTATCCAAAATCATTGAGGCGATGATTATTTTTCCCATCAAGTACTCTATCTAGGTCATGAATCTAGTTCTGGTGCGCAAGAAGAATAGTGAAATCAGACTCTGTATTGATTTCATAGATTTGAAAAAGGCATCTCTAAAGGATAATTTTCCTTTTCCTTTTATGGAGCATATTCTATAGACTTTGTCCGGCGTGAAAATATTCTCAATATTGGATGGATACTCGGGTTTCAATCATATCCTGGTCAAGGAAGAGGATCAACTCAAAATAACATTTACAACCAAGTGGGGAACATATGTGTATCAAAATATGCCCTTTGGTCTATCAAATGTAGGCAAAAAAAATAAGCGCGCCATGGAAATTGCCTTTAGAGGTTAGATTAATGATTTCATCTTGGTCTACTTCGATGACATGATTGTCTTCTCAAAGAAAAGTGTGGATCATATGGCACATCAGGAGAAATTATTTGAGAGATGTAGAAAATTTGGGGTATCCCTTAACCCCAAGAATTTTAATTTTATAGTGGCATAGGGAAAGCTCTTGGGCCATGTGGTTTCAAAAGATGGCATCATAATTGATCTTGAGCGTGTTTCAACCATCCTAGATCTTTCCCTTCTAGCACACAAAAAGGCCTTAGATTCCTTCCTCGATAAGATCAATTTTTTAGGCATTTTATTCATAACTTCACAGGAATGGTTTGTCCCATCACCCTCATGCTAAAGAAAGACATGAATTTCAGATGGACAACAAAAGGAAAAGAAAGCTTCAACAAAATTAAGAAAGAGATTGCTTGCATGCCCACACTCATCAACCCAAATTACTCAAAGTATTTTATCCTTTATGCTTATGGCGCTGATGCGAGTGTTGATGTTTTCCTAAAAAAATAAAATGAACAAGGTCTGGAATAACCAGTGGCTTTCTTCATCTAGATGCTGTTGGTCGTCAAATGGGACTTTTAAGAAGAGCAATAGTCAGGGGACAAGAAGTCCCTCCTCTTTAATGGGAGAGGTTCCCTTATTCAGAAACGAACTTATTTACAAATATACAAAACATGCTTTTATGGCTGAACTTGGATATTACGAAAGTGTTTTCCATAAGGATCATCAGTTACAAAAGGACTGAGGAAAGGGAATACGAGGATGAGCAGAAGAGCAACATGCAGAATTATAGATAGCAGAATAATCCTTTATGTATACGAAGTTGCAGTGAATTTAAAACAAGATCGTTTGCATTGGATGAACAAGATAAGATTACCAGACACAAAGTTCTGTAAATAACCTTCTTTAGATTCTTTAATCAAGGACACAAAGTTCCTTCTTGGTTGTACAAGATCACTATACTCGCAATATTTGAAAATATGCAATCAGTGAGACTAACGAACTAAAAACAAATGATATTCACGAAATTAAATGAAACACAGGGATAACAGAGATTAGATAGACAATGAATGGAAAGCCCTTTTGTATTGATTTCTTTATGATCTGTTTACACTTTCAGAAAATATGCCAAGTTCTTCCTCTTGAGAATGGCGTAAAGAAGGCCATTATATAGCTTATAAATCAGTTACTCTTCGTAACCGTTTCTTTTAACCAAGAATAGTTAAGGATTGCCAACCGCAATACCTCAACCTATTACAAAGAAAACGGAAAAAGAAAGGGAAGAAGAGAAAAGAATGGGGAAGAAGAAAGGTGGCCGATCATTGAGAGGGACCCACTGACTTCAGAATCCGCTGTCTGAATCTCTTCAATGCCTCAGCTATGTCTCTGCCACGGGGAACTGACGTGTTGGCTGCAGACTGAGTCCAAAATCCCAGACACTTCTCCATCTCTTTATCAAACTCGACATGAGTATGATAATATTTATTTTCTTCTTTAATGGCAGATTGAAGAGAGAAGATCTCCTTCATTTTTTCTTTGGAGATGGAGCTTTCCTTGAATAAATTGTCTTTTACAAAAGTTCTGAACTGAGATTTGATCTCTTGTAAGGAAAGGGAAGCACCAGAAGTTTCATCTTGAAAATGACAGTGTATATCTTTGAAAGCAGAGACCACCAGTGTCTTGAAAGCTTCGCCCTTCTGCCAGCTGTTCTTCATTTCTGCCAAAGCCTCCTCCAAGACTCTGATCTTCCAATCCAAACTGTAGACCCAGGACTTCGACAGATTGTCCTTTGCATCATCAAAAACTTTATTCTCCAGCAAAATGTTCTCGTCTGTCTGTCCCATAAGGTGAAGGTCTACTATGCAACTGCTCCAGATTTTGAGCTCTTTATCCATGGTATTGATAGTGGAGGAGAGATTCAGTTGCACATTTCTCACCTTTTCATGGAGTTTGAAAGCTTCGCCGATGAAGTTTAACCCAGCAACAAGCATGTCATCCACCATGGCTTCAATAGCTCTGCCATAGACAGAATACTTGTGCATATCTTTAATACTCTGCACTTCATCTTGGCTTAGAATTACAGGAGGTGGGAGAGCAGTCAAGGGGGTAGGGTCCAAAACTTTGTCCTTAGACAAAAGGGACTTGATGAAACCTGTGAGAACTTGGGCCTGTTCTTCCAACTACTCAATAGTTTGCTGGCCCTTTTCTACCCTCCCAATGACTCTTGTGACTGTTTCCTGGAGGTTGTGAATTTCCCCTTCAGGGGTAGACTCTCCCATTGGGATTCTCGAGAGCTCCAAGTCAGATGCCTGCAAGTCCTGTTCTGATTTATCCGTTGTAGGCTTGGCAATCTCTAGGAATTGCTGACCTTGAGCATCAGACACTATTCTGGAGGTGACTTTGGCTTTCTTGGCACGAGAAGGAGTGGTGCCCAACAAGGCTACGACAGCATCAAAATTTGATCCCAAGCTTTGAGAGGAGAATTTTCTCTTCTTTTTGTCGACCAAAGGTTGCACCCACGCGAAAGAGGAAGAGGAATCAAAAGGAGGGGCAAGGGGACCAAGAGACAGGGAGCTCATGACGCTCAAGGTCTGTGCAGCGGTTGACTCGAGTTGAGATGTGAGCGGGGCACTGGAGGCAATTGTGGTAGAAGGATCTACAGCATTTGGAAGCTCAGTGCTTTGGACTTCTGTATCTTTATCAACTGGGTCCTCAGGAGCATTTGTAGGGGTTGGCATTTCACTTTCTTCACTTTCACTAAGAACAATGATGTTCTCTGGCGCTATAGGTAAATTTGCCTGTTTTTCCTGGAGATCTTCTTCCACAGGTTCTTTCTTTACTTCTTTGAGTTTCTTCTTATATACCTGGGTGGATGAGGAAGGAGTAGATTCTGCAGGTCCCTGAGTTAATGAGGCAGGAGGGGTCTTCATTGGTGTCTCAGACCTTGGAATAGATACTTCTCTTCTCGGTGTTGAAGTGTCCTTAGAAGAGGATTCTCCTGAATGCCTCCTGAACTCTCGAACTCTCCTGTCAAACCAGACCCTAGTCCTGACTAAAACTGGAGCAAGGATCTCAGCCAGGTCGTCCCTCTCTTTCCTGTTCCAATCCACGCCCTCTAAAGGAGTGTGCTTAACCACATTTTCATACTCATACGAGTATGGATCAGAGTTGTCATCCTTTAGCCCTTCAGGAACTTGATATAGGCTGAGTTCTTTAATTAATTGCAAGGAGAATCTACCATAGTGCCTCCTTCTAGCCTCAAAATCATCAGCACAATCAGCCCAATAATCTTCTGTATCAGCTCTATGACAATAGACTATTTTGATGTTCTGCCCAATGAACCTCTTCAAGTCAAAGCAAGTCCTTGGCTTGAAGAAGTGAACCATGATGGGAACCAGGGCTCTTTCTACATTCTGTGCATCTAGGGCTGTTTTGGAGGTATAATTTCCCAAAGAGATGGGAAAGTGTAAACCAGTGATCCTCTTATCCCTGCAGGTTCTGTGTAATTTGTCCAATTGCCTGCATATTTCTATCAAGGCCATCCTATCATTACAGAACATGGGTAGTCTTAGAGGGGTGCCCTCAAAGCCGGCAAGCCTGATATAAGAGAATTTCCTGAACTGGATGAAGTAAGCATCGTAGTGCAATATCAGAGTCATAGCTTCATCAGAGAATCTCCTGGCAGTATCGCCTTCGAGCAGCCTAACCACGTACATGGTGAAAGCGTCGTTGACCCTTCTGAAGTTACGATTGCTGGTCTCCAGGGTGAACTGCGGGCAGTATGCATATATTGGATCATCTTTGTGTTCATCTATGTAAGAGAAACCAAACCACTACCTTGATGCTGCCAGAGTGTACATCAGGTACGAAGTCATATAGAACTTCTTTGTTTGCTGCACGTTGGACAGCTGCTCTGCCAAATTCATGCTAATGATCTCCGCCCAGTTGATATTCTGTGTTCCCTCGCATACCATGTTGATGAGCGGGCACATCCAGAAGTGGAACTCTTTGGTGGAGGGAAAACCCATAACCCGAGCCAACAGAGTTATGAAATCAGAAAACTCTTCATTAAAATCTACCCGCAAGAGGGTTTTGGTCAGACGAGAAGCTCCTTTCTTAGGGTTCTTCAGCCAGGACTTGGCAACCCATGCTTTGTATTTGTTGCTGTCCTGATTGAACAGGGCCTGTGGTTGATCCTGGGAAATGACTATGGCATTATCCGTCTCTGGGATCCTCAGAGCAGTGCTAATGGTGGCAGCATCTAGTTTGGCAATGAGTTCCCCGTGTATATTGGTCAATTCGCTTGAGGCGGGGTCGAAGTGAGCTCCGCATGAAAGCATGGTATCAGCACACTGTACTGAGATCGGGAAACTGCCAGCAAAGGCCAAACCGCTGTCGTGAATCATTGCTGCCATTGGAGTAGGGTTTGTATCTGCCACCCTCGCCCAAAAATCACTGAAGTCGAGATGTCGAGCTTCGCTATCTCTAATGTTGAGAACGGCAGACTCTAGTGGTGAAACTTGCTCCTGTCCCTGGAATTTGATCTTCATACTGATAGTAGTTGAGAGAGAATTGCAATCTAGACTTGGGAAGGAATTGCAGTAGGGAACGGGTATGCGTGCAAGAAATTAGGTTGCAGGGGTTCGAGCAAGGAAGCAATGTGAAAAATGTAAAAGGGGGTCTGCTCGTTATATAGCCATTTTGGAGAGAGAAAGGAAATCAATGCGCATTAAATTCATATCTACCAATTTGAAAAGCAACATATTCGGGTAGAGTGGGAAAAACTAAGTATGAATGGCATTTGGTTCACTTGGGACATGTGAGACGCGAATGCGCGAAACACGCGGCTCAGCCAATTTGGGCGAAGCAGGGAGAATACGCACCAATGTGTTTTGGGACATTTGGGATGAAAACGTGTGAAGTACGCGGTTCAGGCAGTTCAGCCGAAAATGGGACAGAGCGCACTTTTAAAATTGGGACATTTGGGACAAGAACGCGTGAAGTACGAAGTTCGGGTAGTTCGGGTGAAATTGGAACGACTTGCACTTTTTGACTTGGACATTTGGGACAAGAAGTTCTGAAGTACGTGACTTGATCAATTCAGGAGAAAACGTGACAGAAGGTCCGGAAGTGTTTGGGACATTTGGAACAGAAATGCGTGAAGTATGTGGCTCATGCGTTTCGGGCGAAAATGCAACAAAGGGGCCCGTTTGAAACTGGGACATGCGGGAAAAAAATACGCGAAGTACACGAGAAACACACAAAATGACCCAGGAATGCAGATCTGTTACAATTTCTTGACTTTTAACATTTTCAAAGATGACAAAGAAGACATTCAAAACTCGAAATTTCGAAAATTTACTTTAAGTGCAGGGAAATTTTGAGTGGACAACAGCTGGCTCCTTCTGGGGATGACTTGGCATAAATTCAAGGAATGAGGCAAGGCAAGAACTTAGACAAATTTGGGGAAGCAGACCAGTACCTTGCTCATTGGGCAACGGAGTCAAAAAGAACACCAAATACAGAGGGCAACACACCAAAACAACAAAAGGAAAACACACCAAAAGCAGAGAAGCAAAAACACTGTACAGAATATACAAAGGACTCCCTAGTCACCTAGGACTTGAACAACTTGAGATACTGCCCACTATAAGGAAGTGGGAGGGGAGTACCATCCATGTAATCAAGATAGAAATAATTCCTACCAGCAAAGTGTCTGATCTTGAAAGGCCTGAGCCAAAGGGAATCAAACTTTCCATGGCTGCCACAAGGTTCATGTCTTTTATCCCATAGCAACACAGTGTTTCCAACTTGGAAATCTCTAAACCTAGCTTTCTTGTGAAATAGGACCTTTACCTTCTACTGGTGAACAGATATCCTATCAGTAACCATCAATCTGTCCTCATTCAGTTTGTGCAGGTACATAATTATCTTATCCAGAGCATCGCTGAAACTAGTATCCTCAATGGCCTTCATTAGGTGCAAGGCTGGCAGTTCCACTGTCACTGGCAATTGAGCCTCTACTCCATACACCACTTGAAAAGGAGACATTCCAATAGCTCTCTTTGGTGTAATCCTATCTACCCAAAGAGCATCATAGAGCTTCTTGTGCCAGTTTCGTTGAGACTCATTGACCAACTTCCTTATGATAGTCACCAAATTTTTGTTAGTGGATTCTGCTTGCCCATTGCCCTGAGGGTAGTAATCTGAAGAGTGAGCCAAAGAAATACCATACCCATAGCAGAAATCCATTATCTCAGCTGAAGAGAAATTTGAAGCATTATCTGTTACAATCTTGTTAGGTACACCATACCTTACCAAGATGTTCTCTTTGATGAAGCTGCATACCACTTCAGAAGTAGTGCTCTTGACTGGAATAGCTTCCACCCATTTGGTGAAGTAGTCAGTGGTAGTTAGCACATGAGTGTGACCGGCACTAGAAGCAGGATTAAGTGTACCAATGAAGTCCAAACCCCACTGTTGAAATGGTTCCTCAATCACAACTGGCTTGAGAGGCAACGACACTAGTTTAGGTCTTCCCACAAAAGTCTGACAAGCCTCGCATTTATCCACCCACTTGGATGCATCTCTGAACAAGGAAGGCCAGTAGTATCCTCCACGGTGTATTTTATGAGCTGTAACCGTTGATGAAAAGTGCCCTCCACATGTATGATCATGAAAAGCTGAGAGCAACTTTCTCTGTTGTTCCTTGTCTACACACTTCAAAAATCTCCCATCTATTCCTCGCTTGAACAGGGCGTTTTCCCACAACACATATTGCACTGACCTCAATTTAATAGTCATCTTTTCTTTGGAAGTTAAATGAGAGGGGTATTACCCATAGGTGAGAAAATGGGTGATGTCAGCATACCATTCGTCAACTGAACTAAGGATTAGAACAGTGGGAAGGTCAACTTTCTCCTCCAGCAACTCATGTTTGGCTCCTTCAGCAATGAGCTCACAAAGGCCTTTTCCACGAACTAGCTTGGTCGGTTTGATGTCAATGTCATACTCTTGGACCTTAGCAACCCAGTTCCCTCTCTTAGATCCAAATTCTTGTTGTGTGAGGATCGACTTAACAGTTGTATCTGGAACCAGCACCATGGAGTGAGAGTTGAGGATATAAAAATGAAACTGCTTCACAGCTTTGACCACTGAAAAAGCATGCTTCTCCATCATGGTGTATTTCAACTCATGATCCTTCAGAATATAGCTCATGAACGCAATTTGGAGTTCATGCTCATTAGAGTCTTCTTGAGTTAAGACAGCAGCCAGGGTATTATCTGTAGCATAGCAATAGATGATGAAATCTTTGCTGAAATCAGGACAGGCCAAAACTGGGGTTTTAGCGATAGCTCTCTTGATACCCTCAAAGGATTCCTTTCCTTTAGAAGACCAACCAAATGTTTGCTTTCCTTTCATCATTTGAGAAATATTCAAAGTTAACTCTGTGAAATCAGGGATGAACCTTCTTAAAAAATTGACCTTACCGAAGAAGGAGTGCACACCCTTTTTACTGGTTAGGAGAGGAATTTGCTGGATAGCTTGTACTCGTTCAGGGTCAATCTTAATACCATCCTTGGAGACAATGTGCCCTAATAGTTTTCCCTCTATGACACAGAAAACAGATTTTTTAGGATTCAAAGAAATTCCATGCTCTCTTCATCTTAGCATAACTGTCTCTAGGTGATCAAAATGATCTGCTCTTGTCTTGGAAAACACTGTCAGGTCATCAAGATATATGACAATACACTTCCCTTTCAAGCTTCCAAAAACCAGATCTATAGCTCTTTGGAAAGTGGCACCAGCATTAATAAGCCCAAAAGGCATTCTCTTGTAGGCAAAGGTACCCCAAGGAGTAGTGAAAGCTGTCTTGTGTTGATCTGCAGTATCAACCTCTACCTGATTATATCCAGAAAATCCATCAAGCATAGATAACATTTCAGATCCTGTTACTACTTGCAATACTTGATCCATCATGGGCAAAGGGTAATTATCTTTCAGAGAAGCCTGATTCAGGTTCCTGAAATCAACACAGATGCAGATCTCACCATTCTTCTTTCTAACAGGCATGATGTTTACAATCCATGTTGAATGGTGAATGGGAAAGATGATTTTAGCCTTCAACAATTTCTGAATCTCCTGAAAGATGGTGTCAGCTATTTTGGGGTTGTACTGCCTCTGTTTCTACTTGAAAGGCTTAATTCCTGGTTTGAGAGGAATAGAATGCTACATATCTTTTGGCTTGAAGGCTTTCAGATCCTCATAAGAATATGCAAGAACATCCTTATACCTCCTTAGAAGATCAATTGCTTTTCTCCTCTCATCTGTTGTGCAACATTTTCCAATATTCACGAGCTTGGGGTCAGTAGAACTTCCAATATTGATTTTGTCATGTTCAACTGATTGTTGAGGCCCAGAGGAAGCTCTAGATTTCACATACCTGTCATGCTTATCAAATAATTCCTCCAAACTCACCAAACCTTTAGGAATATTGTTTCCTTTGAGTTTAATGCACCCTTCCTGATCTGTTTCTTCTCCTTGGGTGACAACTTGGTCAAAGGACACACTTTCACGAGGCAGGTTGTCACTTCCCTCAAAATACAGTTGTTCGAAATTACCCTTGAGTTCCAGGAAGGAAAGCAAATGCTGATCATCATTAAAAACTTGCCAGTTATTGGTATTGTCAGGAACACTAGGCCGATGGACCATTTCAATGGTGAATTTTTCCTGAGAGAAATCAGGATGAGGAATCAGCAGTGACCCTGAGACAGCTAATGAATCAGCCCTGCTGTTCTTTTCCCTAGGTATTGCTTCAATAGAGAAAGCATCAAGGAATTCAATGGAATCCCAAACCTGATTCTGGTAATGCTTCAGCCTCCCATTTTTTACTTGAAAAAGGCTTCTGACTTGCTTTACAATCAGCTCTGCATCACCACGAGCCACAAGGTTCTTTACACCTTGTTCTTTGGCCACTTTCAATCCGAGAATGAGAGCCTCATACTCTACTGTGTTATTAGTATTCTCGAACTGTAACTTGAATGAAAAGGGGTGTAGGCTTCCTTCAGGTGACACTAGCAGGACACCAGCTCCAGAACTAGCTAAGGAACAACTTCCATCAAATTCTAAAATCCAAACACCATTAGGATCTTTAGGTGATGCTTTGGGGTGTTGGATTTCATCAGGGGACATAATCATGTAATTGACATGAACCATATCCTCATAGAGTATTTGTGCTTTAGGGTCATCCGTTTTTTGCACAATATACTCAGACTGCTTCTCAGGCAGCAGCTTCTTCATTTGTCCATTAACCGGTACAAGGGCATGTGACCAATCCATTTGAATTTCTCCACCCACATCTTTACAAAAGTTCCTACTTAGCAACATTCCATATGAAGGAGGGATGTCTGCTACTAGGATGGTAGCCAAAACTTTCTTCTCAGGCAAAGCAGCAAAAGCCACTTGTGCATCTTTAATCCTTCCAACCAGAGGCACTTCCTTGCTCTCCATAGAGTAGCAAGATCCATAAGTACGAGTGAGGGTTAGGCCTAAAGCATGAGCTACTTTAGCTGGCATGACATTGTCTGAGGCTCCTGAATCTATGACACAATTACTGAGCCTATGGCCAGCTATGAGAAGTGTTACATAAAAAGCCTTGATTTTGTCACCAGGTGAGGTGACAGCAGCTACCAAACTAGGCTGTGGTGCAGAAGGAGTAGGTAAAATACCTTTAGAGGTGGTCTTGGAATGGGAATTAACAAATTGAATCATCTTCGCAAAAGCTTTGGGATGGGTTTGATAGTACTCATCTTCTGAGATTTAGACCTTGGTCTTTTTCAGGTGATCAACAATATCAAAAGACCCAGAAGTGGACGGGCCATCATCATTTGAAATTCTAGGCTTATCAACTTTAGGAGAAAAAGAAGAAGCAACTTTGGTAGCAGGATTGATAGGACTCACCTTTGGTGTAGACGAAGTAGGGATAGGAGATCCTCTTTTTGCAATCACGGGAATAGTTGTTGACTGCTCCTTAAATTTATTGATAGGTTGTGTCACTTTCTCCCTCTGACGTGTCTGTTCTCGAGTCATGACAACAAATGATTTACTATTCATGTCTGCTACCACTTCATCATAATCATCTCCATCATCAATACCCTCGGTGGTAAAGAAATTAACTCGAGATCCCTCAAGTTCTTCTGCCTCATTATCAAATTCCTCCACAAACTCCTCGCAAGCTTCATTATCCTCATCATCATCTGGCTCTTCAACCTCACAGGTTGCATTCAAAAGAACCTTAACAGGAGGTCCTTCAAGTGCTAGTCTTGTTTGAGAAGCAGGCAAACGATTCCTGGGCTGGAAATTTCTTCTTGGAACATCTGCATAAGGGGCATGCTGAGCCAATTGTTTCTTTATAGCAATAAGATCATTCGCAAGTTTCTGAACTAATGGATCAGTGTTAGGTCCAGGGGTGGAAGATAAAGAAGCAGCATATTTAGATTTGGGAGGGTCTCTTCTCAACTTCCCTAACATGATCAAGTCATCTTCGACACTAACAACCAGTTCTTGATCTAGAGCTAACGTTGCGAGATTAACCCTTCTTAGTGCATAACTAACTTTAGGTGATTGGGCATTTAGAAAGAAACATTTTTGAATCCGATCAACAGGTCGGGTGTTTGTTGGAATTTTATTTATCAACCTGTTGAACCGGGCCACAAATTCTCTCATGGGCTCTTGTGAATCTTTCTTTATCTAAGAGATTTGGGCTAGCAAGGCATGTACATCTTCTGCCGGCTTGAAACAATTCTCGAACTGAGTTCTCATTGTGTCCCAGTCGGTTATAGCACCAGCCGGAAGGTGAAAGAACCAATCAGCAACATTATCTTGTAAAGTCTCCATGAACAGCCTTACGGAGACGTCTTCATGTTCAACTCCCAAAACTCCACATGCAACTATGAAGGTTGCAATATGTTCATCAGGATGTACTTTGTCGTCACCTTTGAATTTTGGGAAGTTCTTCCGGTTACCTCTGGGTAACTCATATAAAGGCTGAGTAAGGGCCAGGGGCCCGACACATTGACCCCATGGCAATGGTGCCGCCATTCTTGGAAATATGGCTTGGAGAGGAACTGTAACACCAGCGAGGATCAAAGCTCGTAGATTGGGACTAGCAGGCTCTGAAGGAATACCACCCGTAGGACTTCTATCTTGAATAGGTGGAGTTCTTTTCGAACGAGTCCTTCTATCTCTTGTTGAAGTTGAAAGGAAAGGAAAACCTTGTTGCTCTAAAAGCTGAAACTGAGAATCTTCAATACCAAGGGCCCTTCTCCCTCCAGTGAAACGCGGAGTCGCCAGATCAAAGGATGATCAAAAATTTACAGAACTGGAATGTGATTTTCCCCAGCGGATTCGCCAAAAACTATTGGTCGTCAAATGGGAATTTTAAGAAGAGCAACAGTCAGGGGACAAGAAGTCCCTCCTCTTTAATGGGAGAGGTTCCCTTATTCAGAAACGAACTTATTTACAAATATACAAAACATGCTTTTATGGCTGAACTTGGATATTATGAAAGTGTTTTCCATAAGGATCATCAGTTACAAAAGGACTGAGGAAAGGGAATACGAGGATGAGCAGAAGAGCAACATGCAGAATTATAGATAGCAGAATAATCCTTTATGTATACGAAGTTGCAGTGAATTTAAAACAAGATCATTTACATTGGATGAACAAGATAAGATTATCAGACACAAAGTTCTGTAAATAACCTTCTTCAGATTCTTTAATCAAGGACACAAAGTTCCTTCTTGGTTGTACAAGATCACTATACTCGCAATATTTGAAAATATGCAATCAGTGAGACTAACGAACTAAAAACAAATGATCTTCACGAAATTAAATGAAAACACAGAGATAACAGAGATTAGATAGACAATGAACGGAAATCCCTTTTGTATTGATTTCTTTATGATCTGTTTACACTTTCAGAAAATATGCCAAGTTCTTCCTCTTGAGAATGGTGTAAAGAAGGCCATTATATAGCTTATAAATTAGTTACTCTTCGTAACCGTTTCTTTTAACCAAGAATAGTTAAGGATTGCCAACCGCAATACCTCAACCTATTACAAAGAAAACGGAAAAAGAAAGGGAAGAAGAGAAAAGAATGGGGAAGACTACAGGTGGCCGATCACTGAGAAGGACCCACTGACTTCAGAATCCGCTGTCTGAATCTCTTCAACGCCTCAGCTATGTCTCTGCCACGGGGAACTGACGTGTTGGCTGCAGACTGAGTCCAAAATCCCAGACATTTCTCCATCTCTTTATCAAACTCGACATGAGTATGATAATCTTTATTTGCTTCTTTAATGGCAGATTGAAGAGAGCAGATCTCGTTCATTTTTTCTTTGGAGATGGAGCTTTCCTTGAATAAATTGTCTTTTACAAAAGTTCTGAACTGAGCTTTGATCTCTTGTAAGGAAAGGGAAGCACCAGAAGTTTCATCTTGAAAATGACAGTGTATATCTTTGAAAGTAGAGACCACCAGTGTCTTGAAAGCTTCGCCCTTCTGCCAGCTGTTCTTCATTTCTGCCAAAGCCTCCTCCAAGACTTTGATCTTCCAATCCACACTGTAGACCCAGGACTTCGACAAATTGTCCTTTGCATCATCAAAAACTTTATTCGCCAGCAAAATGTTCTCGTCTATCTGTCCCATAAGGCAAAGGTCTACTATGCAACTGCTCCAGATTTTGAGCTCTTTATCCATGGTATTGATAGTGGAGGAGAGCTTCAGTTGCACATTGCTCACCTTTTCATGGAGTTTGAAAGCTTCTTCGATGAATTTTAACCCAGCAACAAGCATGTCATCCACCATGGCTTCAATAGCTCTGCCATAGACAGAATACTTGTGGATATCTTTAATACTCTGCACTTCATCTTGGCTTAGAATTACAGGAGGTGGGAGAGCAGTCAAGGGGGTAGGGTCCAAAACTTTGTCCTTAGACAAAAGGGACTTGATGAAACCTATGAGAACTTGGGCCTGTTCTTCCAACTGCTCAATAGTTTGCTGGCCCTTTTCTACCCTCCCAATGACTCTTGTGACTATTTCCTGGAGGTTGTGAATTTCCCCTTCAGGGGTAGACTCTCCCATTGGGATTCTCGAGAGCTCCAAGTCAGATGCCTGCAAGTCCTGTTCTGATTTATCCACTGTAGGCTTGGCAATCTCCAGGAATTGCTGACCTTGAGCATCAGACACTATTCTGGAGGTGACTTTGGCTTTCTTGGCACGAGAAGGAGTGGTGCCCAACAAGGCTACGACAGCATCAAAATTTGATCCCGAGCTTTGAGAGAAGAATTTTCTCTTCTTTTTGTCGACCAAAGGTTGCACCCACGCAAAAGAGGAAGAGGAATCAGCAGGAGGGGCAAGGGGACCAAGAGACAGGGAGCTCATGACGCTCAAGGTTTGTGCAGTGGTTGACTCGAGTTGAGATGTGAGCGGGGCATTGGAGGCAATTGTGGTAGAAGGATCTAAAACATCTGGAAGCTCAGTGCTCTGGACTTCTTTATCTTTATCAGCAGGGTCCTCAAGAGCATTTGCAGGGGTTGGCATTTCACTTTCTTCAATTTCACTAAGAACAATGATGTTCTCTGGCCCTATAGGTAAATTTTCCTGTTTTTCCTGGAGATCTTCTTCCACAGGTTCTTTCTTTACTTCTTTGAGTTTCTTCTTATATACCTGGGTGGATGAGGAAGGAGTAGATTCTGCAGGTCCCTGAGTTGATGAGGCAGGAGGGGTCTTCACTGGTGTCTCAGACCTTGGAATAGATGCTTCTCTTCTCAGTGTTGAAGTGTCCTTAGAAGAGGATTCTCCTGAATGCCTCCTGAACTCTCGAACTCTCCTGTCAAACCAGACCCTAGTCCTGACTAAAACTGGAGCAAGGATCTCAGCTAGGTCATCCCTCTCTTTCCTGTTCCAATCCACGTCCTCTAAAGGAGTGTGCTTAACCACATTTTCATACTCATATGAGTATGGATCAGAGTTGTCATCCTTTAGCCCTTCAGGAACCCGATATAGGCTGAGTTCTTCAATTAATTGCAAGGAGAATCTGCCATAGTGCCTCCTTCTAGCCTCAAAATCATCAGCACAATCATCCCAATAATCTTTTGTATCAGCTCTATGACAATAGACTATTTTGATGTTCTGCCCAATGAACCTCTTCAAGTCGAAGCAAGTCCTTGGCTTGAAGAAGTGAACCGTGATGGGAACCAGGGATCTTTCTACATTCTGTGCATCTAGGGCTGTTTTGCAGGTATAATTTCCCAAAGAGATGGGAAAGTGTAAACCAGTGATCCTCTTATCCCTGCAGGTTCTGTGCAATTTGTCCAATTGCCTGCATATTTCTATCAAGGCCATCCTATCATTACAGAACATGGGCAGTCTTAGAGGGGTGCCCTCAAAGCCGGCAAGCCTGATATAAGAGAATTTCCTGAACTGGATGAAGTAATCACCGTAGTGCGATATCAGAGTCATAGCTTCATCAGAGAATCTCCTGGCAGTATCACCTTCGAGCAGCCTAACCACGTACATGATGAAAGCGTCGTTGACCCTTCTGAAGTTACGATTGCTGGTCTCCAGGGTGAACTGCAGGCAGTATGCATATATTGGATCATCTTTGTGTTCATCTATGTAAGAGAAACCAAACCACTACCTTGATGCTGCCAGAGTGTACATCAGGTACGAAGTCATATAGAACTTCTTTGTTTGCTGCACGTTGGACAGCTGCTCTACTAAATTCATGCTAATGATCTCCGCCCAGTTGATATTCTGTGTTCCCTCGCATACCATGTTGATTAGCGGGCACATCCAGAAGTGGAACTCATTGGTGGAGGGCAAACCCATAACCCGAGCCAACAGAGTTATGAAATCAGAAAACTCTTCATTAAAATCTACCCGCAAGAGGGTTTTGGTCAGACGAGAAGCTCCTTTCTTAGGGTTCTTCAGCCAGGACTTGGCAACCCGTGCTTTGTATTTGTCGCTGTCTTGTTTGAATAGGGCCTGTGCTTGATCCTGGGAAACGACTATGGCATTATCCATCTCTGGGATCCTCAGAGCAGTGCTAATGGCGGCAGCATCTAGTTTGGCAATGAGTTCCCCATGTATATTGGTCAATTCAGTCGAGGCGGGGTCGAAGTGAGCTCCGCATAAAAGCACGGTATCAGCACACTGTACCGAGATCAGGAAACCGCCAGCAAAGGCCAAACCGTTGTCGTGAATCATTGCTGCCATTGGAGTAGGGTTTGTATCTGCCACCCTCGCCCAAAAATCACCGAAGTCGAGATGTCGAGCTTCGCTGTCTCCAATGTTGAGAACGACAGACTCTAGTGGTGAAAATTGCTCCTGTTCCTGGAATTCGATCTTCATACTGATAGTAGTTGAGAGAGAATTGCAATCTAGACTTGGGAAGGAATTGCAGTAAGGAACGGGTATGCGCGCAAGAAATTACGTTGCAGGGGTTCGAGCAAGGAAGCAGTGTGAAAAATGTAAAAGGGGGTCTGCTCGTTATATAGCCGTTTTGGAGAGAGAAAGGAAATCAATCCGCATTAAATTCATATCTACTAATTTGAAAAGCAACATATTCGGGTAGAGCGGGAAAAACTAAGTATGAATGGCATTTGGTTTGCTTGGGACATATGAGACGCGAATGCGTGAAACACGCGGCTCATCCGATTTGGGTGAAGCAGGGAGAATACGCACCAATGCGTTTTGGGACATTTGGGATGAAAACACGTGAAGTACGCGGTTCGGGCAGTTCAGCCAAAAATGGGACAGAGCGCACTTTTAAAATTGGGACATTTGGGACAAGAATGTGCGAAGTACGCAGTTCGGGTAGTTCGGGTGAAATTGGAATGACTTGCACTTTTTGACTTGGACATTTGGGACAAGAAGTTCTGAAGTACGTGACTTGATCAATTCGGGTGAAAACGTGACAGAAGGTCCGGAAGTGTTTGGGACATTTGGAATAGAAATGTATGAAGTACACGGCTCAGGCGTTTCAGGTGAAAATGCAACAAAGGGGCCCGTTTGAAACTGGGACATGCGGGACAAAAATATGCAAAGTACGCGAGAAACACACAAAATGACCCAGGAATGCAGATCTGTTACAATTTCTTGACTTTTAACATTTTCAAAGACGACAAAGAAGACATTCAAAACTTGAAATTTTGAAAATTTACTTTAAGTGCGGGGAAATGTTGAGTGGACAACAGATGCTGAAGTATTATGAATTAAAATACAATCACATGGAGAAGAAGGTCTTCACCATCATGCACATGCTCAAGAAATTAAAGAGTATGCTCACCAAAAATCATATCAAGGTGTTCTCCCACTCTTTTTTTAGGGACTTCATCAATGGAGTAGAAATTAGTGAAAAGAGAGCATGGTGGGTAACCAAAATCATGGAGTATGATGTGACTATCAAAGCCATAAAGATAGTAAGAGGTAGCATGCTCTTCAAGAAACTTGATGAGGACATGCACGATAAATATGAGACTTCATTATTTCTTGATGAAGCTCTCCCATGTGTAGAACTTGAGCAGAATACAGATCTTGACACATGTGACTGGATGAAGGACATGATCACATTCCTTTCCAAGGACACATACCCTTTTGGATTGAACAAGGAAAAGAGAAGAGATCCAAGTTTATAATCTATTCCTTATATTTTTATTGATGGACTTATCTTCAAGAATAATCTAGATGGCATGCTATTAAAGTGAATAAATGGTGTGTAGAATGAAAAAGTGTTAGAAAAATTTCACGGTCGATTCTCTGGGGGAAAATTCTCTTCCAAGACAACAACAATGAAGATCATAATGATAGGTATCTTTTCTACTATGTTTTCAGATGCACACGAGTGGGTCATAAAATGCATGGAATGTTATTTATTTGTAGGAAAGAAGAGATTGACAACCCTTTCGCTCTGACCAATCCAAGTGGATCAACCTTTTGCACAATGGGGTCTCAACTTCATAGGAATGATCAATCCACCTTCAAGCATTGGAAATATATGGGTGTTTATAGATATAGAATACTTTACTAGATAGACAGAAGCTTTCATGCTCAAGGAATCAACAAAGTTAGTCATCCTTGACTTTCTCGAGGGAATAGTCACAAGGTTTGGCATTCCTCAAACCATTACCTATAATAATGCAAAATCCTTCCTTTACTTAAAAATCACTGATTGGGCTCTAAATATGGGCATATATATGAAGAATTCTTTCAATTATTACCCTTAAGGCAATGGTCTAGAAGGGTAAAAAAAGGAACCTAATTAGGATCATGAATCGTACAATGAACATTAGCCAAAAGCAGTGGCATACAAAGGTCACATGCACTCTGGGAAGATAAAATGAGAGTGAAAAAAGTATTAGGAACTTCACCGTACAAGATTTTCTATGGAAAAGAGGCTACCCTTTCTTTAACGCTGGAGTTGAACTCATTGGAGCTTGCCCAAAAGATGGAGCTTGAAGGAAAAGACTAGAGAGAAATCACAATGACATAGCTGGTTAATCTTAATGAATCAAGGAACTCTACCATGATCAAACTAGAACAACATAAAAAACCAACAAAAAATGGTTTGACTGAAAGGCTAGGCCTTAAGCTTTTAAAGTTGGGGACTTGGTCTTGAAATGGGATGCTGATAGAGCTAAACCAGGGTGTCATTCAAATTTTGATGCACTTTGGATTAGACCATACATGTCTAGTTCGTGCAAGAAGGCTAACTCTTTTGAGCTACCTCATCTTGATGGAGGTGCACTGCAAATCCAATAAAATGGGATCTATCTCAAACCCTTCCTTTAAGTTTTCTACATCATTTTGTATATATTAGATTAGTTTAATTCCTCCAAGTACACTTTGCACAATTATTTTTTTGTACATAGTTCTTTCTTCTTGTGTGCTTCCTCCGGTAACTCTTCTTTTCTTTCCAGTGTTATGATATTCTTCCAACAATTTTCAGCAGTTTGCAGGATTCATAATAAAGTCAAGAAATGATCTTTCAAGTGACTTCAAGGGAAGTTATTCAAAGTTGTAAATCAAAATTTCATGATTACATAGTAGACTTCATGCCCAATTGATTCTTTAGGCTACTGATCTCCTTCATCTAGCAAGAAGATGGCCCCAAAAGCCACCAAAACTATCATCCAAATAACTCTCCTAGTTATTTGGACCACTTACATACATATTCTAGTCCAGAGATCTTCATTGCAGTGGTGCACACTTCAATTATCTCCTTAGCACTTTCACTTGGTCACTTTTTCCTTGCGCACCCTTACATGCTTCCCTATCTCCCCTTTCCATTTTCCTTTTCCTCTTTGTTCTACTCTTACCTTGCACACATCTTCATCACATTCACCTTCTTATTAGCATCTATTCATCCTAAGAACGTGCCTTGCATTCGATTCAATAAGAAAAGTCCCTAGCCCTCGCACATGACCCACATATTACCTGGTAATATTTGCACCTTGATCATATGTTCTCCACTCACCAGTTTCCCTTATTTCCTCCATTCACGTTGCGATTGCATGCACCTTCCTTTTACCTTCTTCACATGCCTCATTCTTCTACACATATATCTTTGCACCCTCCTCTACACCATTCTGTGCCACATCATTCTCTGATATGCTTGAGTGTGTGACACATAACCAGTCAAAGTGTGTAAATGGGGCATCAAATCCTTGCAGTAAAATAGTGAGTGACATGTGGTAGAAATGACAAAACATTTTTTCCCAGAGATCTGATCAGTGCATTCCTAGTCTTAATCGATGGCTGTTGACATGGGCTATAGTGTTAGATATTAAAATTCAAATTATTGGTGGATTTTGTAGGTGAAAAATGGGAAAAAGTATTTCTTGGCATTAATGAGCACATCTGATTATTCCAACCACCCAATTTGATCTGATTTTCCCTCTTTCCTTCTCCAACATGCTAAATAGACTTGGGGAAGTGTATTTGATAGATTTAAAGGTGGATTGGAAAGCATTGAATTCTTCTTTTTGGTGGTTACATTTAAAATTCAGATTTTCCCACCTTCTTCTCTTCTTATCCCATCGATTAATCTATAGATGTAAGAGTTGGGATCATTGTCAATGTTGGAGATTTGGGATCCTTACACATTTTACTAAGGACTTCATATTTTCTATATTTTGAGTCACAGACTTCTATGTCTAGCTCGTGTATGTGGATATTGGATTCTTTTTCCATTGTAACAGTTCTATGCATTTCTATAAGTAATGGAAACATCCTTTTGTGACTATTCTTTGTCCTACTCGTGTTTTTTATTCTTTCTTCTTTCCTTTATTTTACATTGCATGATTATTGTGTCATTTTATGTCACTTGCATTTCCCTCTTTAGTTTTGTTCCATGAATCTGATCCGGTAAATGTGTCTTAGTTGTGCTACACATGCCTAGCCTTCTTTCATGCCTTTCCCTTTATTTTCACTAAGAACAAATAGTTTCCATCCCTCTTTTTCTAGTGCTATCACCTTCCTTAGATTAGTTTTCCTTTCTATTATCCTTCTATCCCTAGTTCCTTAGAATCGTTAGCTTAGTTTTACCTTTCATCATTAGCAGTAGTAGTAGTAGTAGAAATAGATAGAGGAACCAAACTCCTCTCGAGACTTGTCTCTAGTGCACAAGGTCCCACAACTTGGATACGGTTCCATTATTGTATCAAATGACTCAGTCATTCTAGATCTGATACATGGGTACCATTTTGAATGAACAATAGGGACTTTAACTCATTGATCTTCAAGTACCTTCCCCTTGATTAAGTTGTGATGGACATATTCTATATCAAATTCACTGAGTAGGATGATTCAATTAGCCATCCTTCCTGTAAGTTCTTTTTTTTATAGTAAATACTTCAATGGGTCCACATTTTATATAAGCTTGATTTTATTGTTTAGAAAATAATGATGCAATTTTTGAAAGGAAAAAAATATAGTCAAACAAGCCTTTTTGATCCACGGGTAATTAATCTCGTAAGAAATTAATGTTTGACTTAGATAATATATATATTTTTCCTTTTGCTCACTGTCATATTGGGCCAAGAGTGCTCTAATTGTAAATTGTGTAGCAAAAATGTATAGTAGCAGTGGTTCTCTTGTAGTAGGTAGCATTATAACAGGGTGTCTAGAAAGATACTCTTTAAGAAAATAAAACACTTTCTTTTATTTTGGACCCTATAAAAATTTGACATCCTTCTTGAGATGATGCATATATGAGTGCAACTTGTCTGCGAGCTAGGAAATGAATCTCCTGATTACTTGTATTTTCCCCTATAAGCTACATAGTTCTTTGATATTTGTAGGAGTAGGCATCTCTATGATAGCTGATACCTTAGCTGGGTCTACTTCAATTCACCTCCATGCTACAATAAAACCTAGTAATTTCCTTGATAACATACCAAAGACACATTTCATTGGATTGAGACAGACCTTGTAGTCCTTTAAATGCTGAAAGATGTGTCGTATAATAGCTAGATGTTCTTATCTCATTCTTGACTTGCCCAAGATTTTGTCCACATAATCTTCCATTATGTCATTTATCATATCATGAAATATGACTGTCATATCCCACTGATAAGTTGTGCCTGCATTCTTGAGGCCAAAGGGCATGAATTTGAAATAGAATTTCCCTAAAGGGGTTGTGAATGTGGTCTTATGTTGTTCCTCCTCTGTAACATTAATCTGATTATAACATGAAAACCCATCCATGAGTGATAGAATTTCATAACCTACCGTGGAATAGAGAATCATGTTGATATTGGGGAGAGGCAATTCATCCTTAGGAAAAGCTTTGTTTATGTCTCTAAAATATGTACAAATTATGATTCCTATGGGATTTTTTGTATAGGTACAATATTTAAAATACACTCTAAGTAATCAATAGGCTAAATGAATCCTAATTCCAATAATTTTTCTATGTCCTCTTTAACCATCAAGGAAACATGGGGATGCATTTTCCTAAGCTTTTGTTTGATAGGTTTTGTGTCTTCGTGCACAACAAGATTATGTACTACTAGTTCCAGATCAATTCCTAGCATACCCATGTAGTACCAAGAAAATATGTTGGAGAATTCATGTAAAATTAAGATAAATTTATTTTGTTCTTGTATTGAGAGAGAAGCTCCCAACTTAACCATCCTAGGCAATTCCCTTGTTCCAATGTTGACCTCAATAGTATCCTCCACAAGAATATTATATTTTTCCTCAATGCGTGTAGGATCAGGGGGGAGATTGAGATATGATTCCAAGGACATCTCAATGATATTTTCACCCTTAGATAAGTAAATTTATTTGTCATATAATTTTTTCATTTGTTTATCTACCAGTGCCTCAAAAACATTTTCACTGTAAGACTTGGATTTGTTCTTTTTGAAAGGTTTCTCTATGGAGATTTTTTTCTTACTTTTTACTTTATTTTTATGACCATAGAACTCAGCCTCATCCCTGAAATATGTGCATGTGTCTAGGTTAATAGAGAATCCTTATTTATGATCACCTACTAGGATGTCATCTTGGATACCTATAAAATCATAAATAATGTCATCATTGGAAAACAATTCAATCGATACATGTTGTTGTTGGTCCCAATTCACCAAGTAAGGATAAATGAGGTTTAATTCAGGAATGGGGATAGATAAGGCAGGGGATATGGTCAATATAGACATATCAAAGAATAAATTGGTTGAGGAAAGGTCTTCATAAATATTACACCAGGAATTTGTTTCACTTTCATAGCTTGACTCACTATCTTCAAGTTCAGAGGCAGTGGCATCACACACAGGTTGAATAGACCCATATGGTTGATGACCAATACCATTATTTCAAATTTTTATGGGGTTATGGAATAGGTTATGACACTCCTTGTTCATGTGTGTCATAGCCATACCCTTAGTAGCCCATGACATGTGTCATTTTGTTTAGAATTACATATTTTGGAGCCTAGTAACATGATGTCATTGCATCCCCAAAAGTTAGTATCATAGAGTTATATAACAATTGTTCATCATATAGTAAACCACCAAGATTGAACTCATTAAAGGAGAAATTATCTTTACGACATTGATATTTATGACAAGGCTTATATTGTTTCTGGGCGATAAGGTAAGGTTTGAAACCAGAAAGGACTGTTGGAGATTATAATCCCCGCAACAAGGGTCTTCATCTCCCATGTAGAAAAGGGAGCAACTAATGTTGCAACACTATTTTAATTAGGGTACAAGGCATCTGAATCAACCTATGAGGAGATAGCCTTATATTTGGAGAACTATATTTTTAAAAGGGAAATCAAGAAAATTAGAGAAGTAACCTCATAATGATCTGTAATGAGAAAAAGGTTGATAATCCCCATGAATAGTTATAATTTTCCCTTCATAGTATAGTTTCAAAAACTTGTGATACATGGAAGACAAAACCTGCATGACATGAATCCATGGGCGAATGAGAATTATGTTATAAGGTAGTTCCAAGTATAGACCATGTAAATTTGTATCATGAGTAGTAGACCCTACTCCCAATGATAATGTTATCATATCGGATGATTGCCGCTCTTCATTGTCATACACCTTGATTGTGATGACCTTTGTTTCTAGATTATTTTTAGTATGACATAGTTTCTAAGCAATTTTTAATTTACAAATTTTTAGGCCTGATCTACTATCCATAAACACCCATTTCATTTTCTTATGATTGATAACAACCTCAATGTGTAAGGGAAAATTGTGTGAAGGATATTCTACAGGAATTTCTTCTTGACTAAAGGTTATATGCTTTAAAGGAGAAATTGCGCAACCATTGCTTGGAAGCAAGTAGGGCCTATATCAACTGACACGCATGACCCTTGTAATGTCTTATAAATAATTTCCTTGTGTACTTTATAGATCATAAAAATATATAAGATCGAGATCTTAGTGGTAGTATTTTCAAGTTGCTCCAAGACATCATAATGACTATCCTAATGGGTAGAATGAGGATTTTTTGAAATAACAATGTGAGCTTGTCGTGTTACCACAGAGCACTCATTTTCTTTGACCTTTATTGTGTTGATATGATAAATGAATGGGTTTACACAGCCAATTATGAAATCATAAGAATCATTCTTCTTGGCCACATAGTTTGTGTATTTATAAATATTGCCAATACCTTTATTTTGGGACATCTATCCTTAATCCTACTTTTCCTTTCCCTTTTTATGTTTATGGAAAGGTTCTTTACAAATTCCCAAGTGAACATTAAAACTTTTTAATGCCATAGGAATCCATTTCCACGTCACTTCTTTCAATTATGTCATCAATATAGTGTTTCAATTGTAGGCACTTGTCCATTTTGTGGCCCTTAACACAATAAAAGATACAATACTCATTTTATCTAAACCAAGATGGTTAAGGTGCATCATCGAGATAAGGGTTTATTTCTAGTTCTTTGGCCATATTAAATTCTTCTAACTATTTAAGTATCAATGACATATAGTCAGATAGAGGAGTAAATGCACGACGTTTGTACTTAAGGGCTGGAGGTCCCTTAGCTACTTTCAAGGGAGCATGCTTTTGAACCTCTTGCACCTGTTTAGAATTTGTAATTCCATCACCTACTATGTTTTTTTTCTTATTTGGAAAAAAATTGGATTTTTCACTCGTTTTGAGTCATTATTAGATTTCGAATAGTGGTTGTCTCGCGTTAAGGGTTTCAATGTTCCTTTTGTTAACAATTTTTTTATATTTTGATACCATGTTCTATAACCTCCTTGAATGTATTACCACAGTTCATTTTTAATTGGAAAAAAGCTTGGGGTGTAAGTTAGGTACAAAGATGTTGACTAATTATTTCTTTGGTATAGAGAAAGGGAAATGACTAGCTAACCCTCCCCATTGTTGTAAGAAACCAAAAAAGTTCTCATTATTACGTTGTTTTTCAGTACAGAAGTCAATCATAGTAACATCATTCTCTATGTTGAAGGAGAAGTGGTGTACAAATATTTCCACTAATTATGGCCATGTAGAGATGGATCCCTTTGGTATATGTACGAACCACTCGAGTGCTTAACCCCCTAAACTCTACGTGAAAAGGCGTATAAGATAGTTGTCACTAAAGGCTACCTCTTGGAAAAACATGAAGAATTCTATGAAATGATCCTTTGGATCACCCTTTCCCTTGATTTTTTTGAATTTTACATAATCAAAATTTCTAGGGAAAGAAACTTGTAACATAGCCCTATCGAAAGGATACAAACACAACTCTTCAAATTGATATTTCTTATTAGGTCCTAACTTACCTTATTGTAAGGTAGTAATGGTGTTCTTCGTTGATAATATCCTTCATTGAATATTTTTTCTTGTGTCAATGGGTTAGGCCTATACAAGCCGTAATCCTAGTTGTTTCTTTGTCTTGGTTATCTGTATATAACCTTTCATAACCCCTTGTAGGTTTGTTCTGTTTAAGAGTTTTGGTATAAGAATCGTAGTACAAAGCTTTTGGTTTTTCTTATCTAGGATTCTTATTATAAAACTCTGAATAAGAAGCTCTAGGTTTTCCTTTCCTAGGAGTCTTTGTGGATTCCTTAGTAACATGTGAAGCCTGACTTACCAATTGGAAAGAAAGGGATTGTATTTGTTATTCTAAGGTTGGTTATTGGGTGAGGATCCCTTTATGAACTTCACAAGAAGGAGGTTGTTCATGATTGACATGCTCTTCATGATCCTAAAATTGTACTTTGATAATGGGGATGTGATATCCACCATCATTTTGTGAAGGCGTTTCTTCCTCATTCCTTGGGTCAGAAGTAGAAGTGCATCCTGGCTTTAACATTTCATCAAAATTATGATGTTGATGCTCTACTTATTCTTATCATTGAACCATGTCATCAAGAAGAGAAGGATCAACCATGGAAGAAAAATTCCCCCCAACTCTACAACACATATAATAAATTCATGTTTTTGTGAAACAAGAAGTTGTCTATTTGGGAAGGGTTAGATTTGAAATCCGCCCAAGGAAAATTATCCTCGCCACCAATATGATCAATCGTAATGTTTTCTTCCAAGAGTGGATTTAACTTGTCATCTGTAAATGTATTTTCCCCTTCTTTGTGATGGCCCATTCTCATTTTAGGAGGCATGATGAGAAAATTTTGCTAAGGTTGATTAAAATGGACCCTAGGTAAAACCAAGTTGTGTAATGATGTGAAAGTCATCAAAAATAATTTCAAATAAAGAATGAAAACAAGCCCAAAGGCAATATTCACTGAGGAAACCAATAAATAAAGAATGAAAACCTACTAAAAAGGTACGTGTAGCTACAAGTATCTAGGACACAATTATCAAGTACAAGACTTTGATCCAATCATAAAATAGTTACTCCCTACATCTTTCAAGTATAGTTTTGGTGAAAATAGTGACAACACAATATCACTACTTAGGTCAAGTTTAAAGTAAACAAGACCTAAATACTAAGAAGGTGTTGCCAATAAGGTATACTAAAAAAAGTTTTAGATAGAAATAAAGTCCAAGTTATGAAAAAGGAGGCTACAAATATGAGAAGTGCACTATCACTATTTGGAAACATTAATCAAAGTTTATGGAAAATAAAATATTTTAGTATCAAAATGATGTCACTACAATGCAAAAAAAGTAACAACATTTTCAAAACTTAAGGAAATGTTGGGATCAAAAACTAAGTCTAAGTATATCAAGAATTTATTATTTATGCAACTTAGAGACTTAGATCTAGTTTCAAAAAGAAAGCAAGATGTAAGTATAAAAATTACATGCATATAATGTGGGAAACATAAAAAATCAAAGGAATTCAATGATGATACAACCTAACTACAATGATAATCTTGACATGGGTATCAAGATAATGACTACAAAGATACAAATACGTACCAACACACTTTCAATGTTTACTATCACAATTGCAATAAGGAAGGATGTAAGAGGGTGCAAAAGTGGTGGACACAATCTTTGATAACACTTATGAATGTATTTTGTATTTTTTTCCCAAAATGGGAAACAAAAAAATAAAGGGGTAGACAGAATGGTGATGAAAAATACTAGGCATAACTTTTGCAGAGTTTCACCTTGTCTTAGGACAAGTGAAAACCTAGGGAAAAGTAACATGTCGCAAGTTTTGTGATGAATAACACTGAGATTTAACTTCAATGGACTCTCCCCTTATTTGAATAACATGGTTATGAATCCAAAACATTTTTTTCTTTTTGAGAGCTCTGTAGAACACGATGGATAAAGTCTAGTTGGGTATATAAGCCACAACCTTCCTATTGTTTCACTCTCTAGGTATCACAAACTATCTTTGCGAGAACATTTTTCCAAGAAATTCACACTAAATAAATCAAAGATTATTCCGTATTTAATTTACTCCCTTTGATATAATGAGAAATAACTTGCATTTAGTTGTATCTCACTAGGGTCGCATGAAGATAATTTTGATGCTAATCTCACAAAGGCGTACTAGTCAGTTAGGTGGAAGAGCACTTCCCATTTTGTTTTCCATTTCTCTCAAGGTTTGAACTACTTTAGGGTTCCTTGGGTAATCCTCACAATGATTTTTATGGTTTATGCCAAAATAGTTCCCCTAGTTTAAAGAAGACAAGTTGTAGCTCTTAACCAAAACCCGCAAATACAATTTGTTAAATAATATGGTGTGTTTTTTATCTTTTAGATTAAGAAATGAGGTTTAAAACACCATTTTCAACCTACAACACACGTGTACTTAGATTTTTTTTAGATCCCATATCTTGGGCAAGTGTTTAGGTCCTGCACACAAATGCTTTTAGTAATTTCCAATAGAAAGTTATCAAAAGTTACTTTTGATTCTTAAGATCATCTAAGGATAAAATAGAAGAGCATACAAAATCATTTGATCCAACAAGATAAATTCAAAGGAAAAATTTAAACCAAATGAACTTTAAATAAAAAGTGATAATTTTTTCATTCCCTTAAGCCAAAAAAACGATGAAGTTTTCAAATTAACTAAAATGTTAGAAAATGAAAACTATTTTTTTTTGTTCTCAAGATCACCCTAAGGTGTAAGAGAAGAGTATACACAAAATTTTATCGTAACTTGCATAAAGCATGGAAAAAAAAGTAATCATCAAAATTATGTAAATTTGGTTAGAAATCTGATTAAAATGTTGAAAACCTACATAAAACAATTATAAAAACCTGCAAACAACATAAACATATAAATTAAAAATTAAAAACCTTGAAGTTAGTGCCATATTTCAATAGATCATGTAGGTGCGCCCCTTTCTATAGTAGTACATACCTTTGAACACCAACGCATCCCTGACTATAACAGTGTGACCTTTATAGCACCAATGTGCCTCTGAAAAAGATCATAGACTTTCAACAAATAGTTAAACAATAGCACAACTAGGGAGACACCAGCACATCCCTAATTACACTAGCACAACTAGGACACAAAGAATTAAAACACAGTGAAACATATATGTACCTAGAGAGACACCAATGTGGCCCTAATAACATCATTGTGGCCTTAATAACACTAGCATGACATTAGTAACACCAGAACAATGTTTGTAACACCAATGCACAACTTTAGACAAGAGCATAGAGTATAAAAACACCAGCGCATATTTCCTGTAGGTGATCAAAACATGGGAATTTTTTGACAAAAAATCTGAAAACTTTGAAAAATTTGTCAATTTAGATCAATTTTGATAGCACCTCACCTCCTTTGATTCTAGATAGAGCACAAAAACATGGAAATCCTAACTATACTAGTAAAGAAACATCATATTTATCTAAAAATGAAAAAGGGGGTTAGCAAATCAAAAATTTAAAAATAATCTAAAAAGATTGAAAATGAATGCAAAGGACAATGTATTATGTCCCATCGGACATTCCAAATGTGAACATGATAAAAATTTTCAATAGCTAACTAAACATACTAGCACCTAGTAGTCTAGAGCTAAGCTTAAATTTATTAGTGAACCATCAAGATCATAGCTTATGAGAAACCATAATGAAAATTACATGCAATTACTCATCTAATCTATAAGAATTATTACTAATTTAAATGATTGCTAATTAAAATGAACCTAGTTAGATTTATCAGCAATCAAATTATATTGTTATCTAAAGATAGGGATAAGATCTCACGAAAGAATTATGACAAGGCCAAGTTTGGATCTTCTTCTACTACTAAAAAATGGTAGACTTATTGCAAAGTAGATATTCCAAATTAAAGGAGAAAACACATGATTATATGTTTTATATGAGATACTATTCAAAGTATGGTGTAAGGTGTGAAGGTAGGAACTTGGTCCTTTTTATAGATTTATATTTGGGGAAAGCTTGAAACTTGGTGCATGTGGGACAAAGTCCAAAGTAGAAATACAAAGGATAAGCTTGTTAAGAATAATTAACATAGGATGTGCAACTCATGGGAGTTGGAAATGGTATTAATTAATCAGATAAGACTAATTAATAGGGTAGAATAATATTTTTAGTCTATTTGAAGTGATTGAGGTGATTTTAAATGGTTGGAAGAGGTGTTTTTAACCAAAAAAGGGTTAATTGATTAATACAATGATAAATAAGTTTAATTGGCTAATAATAGCTAATTGTTTGATTTGAAGAGGATTATAACTAACGAAGTGTCATTAATTGGCATCCGGAATGTGATAGAATAAAGTTAATTAATGAAGTGTCGTTAATTGACCAAAATGGAGGGAAACAGTAGTCAATTAGTGAAAAATCACTAATTATAATGGAAATAGTGAAATAGAGGATAATTAGTACCACTTTAGCATTAAAAATATTGAAGCAGGTTTTAGGTGTTTACAATGTGATCACTATGATATGAATTAGAATGCATGGTTTTATGGTGGTTAAATTGAGTGAAAAATTAAGTTTTGCGATTGAGGAGATGTTAGGAAAGTATCATTTTAGTTCTCACATATTTAATATTTATCATATGGTAAATGTTTTGGTTATTTTGTTATTTAGTCTAATATATTGTTTCAACAACAATATATTTATAGAGTATGTTGTACCGATGAATATTATTCTGAGATATTTCTTGTAACACCTTATTATTTTAGAGGTTTTTTTGGCTATATAATAGCCATGTATTGTACGTTTGAATAATAAGAAGACGTATTACTTTGTTTCATGTGTTTTTAATCTGAACCAAATTCAAGATTTGGTATTAGAGTAGGCCAACCTTTAACCATGAGATTCTTGTGCAACTGATTCAAGAGTAGGGAGATGCATTGGATTGTAAGTTATTACATTGAACATACATATCTCACTATATTATTCCAGTATAATCTATAATTTTATCATAAACTTGTATCTAAATTCATTTGTTTAAAATAAAAAGGATCATAACATAAGTATATGCTAGTAACATGCATATTCAATGTGCTCTCTACCATCCTCACTGTCTCAGTCTTGAATAACATTCAAATATGTGCGCATATAATCTCTAGATCAACATTCTAGAATTATTTACACTTTAGCATATGCTTCACATCAGATCTTTGCCACCGTTCAAGCTCTACATCAAGCTTAATTTATCACATATTAGCAAAATATCAAATCATGGCATTGTAACATCCTCTAAATGATTAGAGATATGCAAATACTATGCAGTAAATAATTATGTCTATTGATGAATAAGATCAGTCAAATATTCATCTATACTAGACACTACCACACATAGAGGAATACATGGCAGACATTTCCACGCCATATCAGTCATACTTTTTTTTATATCATGTAATAATATCTTCTAATTTTGGTACCATTTTGAAGTTCTAAGAACAAGCTCTCCGACGCATCAAACAGTTTGAAAAATGGATTTATTGATCTCAACTTATCAACAAAACATTGAGTTCATGTCATGTGCTTCCATAATGACGGTTTTCAATTTTTTAAAAAGTTGTTTTAGGTGTGAATTCGTGGTATTTGATAGAATAATTTATTTTAAAAGTATATATTCTCATTTAATTATGTCTTATAGGTTTTATGATATTATTAATAAATAATCATTAGAATCGTTAAAAAAAAATAATTTTCATATTTGTTTTTAATCGCTTTATCATTTATTAATGGTTTACAGGAATTTAGTATCAATAAGTCATGTTTTATCCTTGTAATTTAGAGTTGTTCATCTTGTTATGTATTTTAAACGTAAAGACTATATTTGTGGTCTATAGGTTGTAAAAAAAAGGCATTGTTGTAAGTGTCATTGTAAGAGTTGTAAAAAATTAAACAAATAAGAATTGCCTTACGGACACATTTTCAGTATTATCCAACGTTCAAGTTCAAACCAAGGGGGAATTTCAAATTGATTTGCATGATCAAAATTAGATGACCTAGCAACATGAAACTTGAGGTTGGAGGAAACAGAGGAAGGAGGTCATTCATCAACCTCTCATCAGTCACCAACGATGGGGCCACATATCAGTTGTGGTGGCATTTTTCTACTGTGTTACATTTGCAGTATTTCTAGTTTAATAAGTGGAAATTTCAGATCGAGGGGGGGGGGGAACATGATCCAATGTTCCATTTCTAGTTTTTCAGTTTGTGTGTATGAGTAAAAAAATTTAGTTTAATTCCCTATGTTATTCCCTAAAGTGAGATAGTGATGAGAGCCGATGATACTACTACAACATCATGATGTTTTGGTTATTAGTTATCCACTAGATAAACTATCTTGAGGTTTTTGGTACTTTCCTAAATAACCGTCCGTTGCGTGGTTTTTGGTTAACCACTTGGAAAACCATCTAGAGGTTATTGGTATTATCCTTGAAACCATCCAGATCATGAGCAGGCTACGTAGGGGTACATTACAGTACAAGGAAGTTTTTTCCCATGTTCACACTAAGGGGGGAATTTTTGGAAAATATCATTTTAATGCTCACATGTTTAATATTTATCATTTGGTAAATGTTCTGGTTATATTGTTATTTAGTATAATATATTGTTTCAGCAACAATATATTTGTAGAGTATGTTACACCCATGAATATTATTTTGAGATATTTGTTGTAATAACTCTCTATCATTTCAGAGATTGATTTGGCTATATCTTTGGCTATATAATAGCCATGTATTGTATGCTTGAATAATAAGAATAATTATTCATTTTTTTCCTGTGTTTTCAATCTAAACAAAATTCAAGATTACTAACATAGTTTAGAGGTTGAAAAATATAGGGTGCAACACAATTTTTCAACTTCAGTATAATGGGATTCATATTCATAGAGTTTGTGAATTATGAAATAGACGTCTTGTTCATGACTGTGGTCATCTTGATGGAAAAGTACGGATCTTAAGGCATGATATGTGGTATATATTTAGAGATAGAATGGATCCCCCTCGTGAGGAATTATAAGCATGGGTGCTGATAAGAGATAGTGTTTGAGATCATAAAAATCCTTTTGACAATTAAGATCCCATCTGAAATGTATATCTTTGTGGAGAAGGTGATGAAAATTTTGACAACATTTAGATAATTGAGATATGAAATGATGGATGGGATACAACTTACCTTGGAGGCTACGAATTTGTCTGAGGTTTGATGGAGGAGGCATTTCAGTGATTTCTTTAATTTTGGCTAGGTATACTTCAATGCCTTGAATGGATACGATGAACCCTAGGATTTAACTAGTGAGAACACTGAGAAAACACTTAGTGGGGTTGAGAAAAAGGAAGTATTGGATAAGATGAATGAATATGGTTTCAAGGATAGAAAGATGGTGTTTGTGTTGTTTAGACTTCCCTAGGATATCATCAACGTAGTCTTCTACAATTTTTTAGATAATATCATGAAATATGTATGTCATGGCATGTTGATAAGTGGCTCATATGTTTAAAATTATGAATAACATGATGGGGTAATAGAAGGTCCCTCAAGGGGTAATGAAATATGTCTTGTGTTGATCATTGGTGGTGATAAGGATTTGATTGTAACTAGAAAATTCATTCATAAGGAAGAGCATTTCATGGTTAGTTGTCAAATAAATAAGTTAATCAATGTTTAGAATGGGGAAATCATCTTTGGTGAGGGAAATATTGAGATCCCAGAAGTTAGTACAGATGTGTAACTTGCCTTAGGATTTGGTTACAGGCTCGATATTATAAAGTCATTATGGATAGTCAATGGGTATGATGAAATTGGTGGAAAGAAAGCGTTATAACTATTATTTGATAAGGAGAGACACACGAGGATGCATCCTATGGAGTTTTTATTTGATTGGTGTTATCCAGATTTATCGTTTGTTAATCAAATCAATTCACTAACTACTAAAGAAAATAACTTAGAAATGATAGGGGTTTTATGTTACCTTAGATGCTTGATACTTGATACAATCACTGAATGATGGATTGTTCTCACTATCAAACCTAAAAATAATACTGGAATGGTATTTGATTAGATAGATAGGGGAAAGGTTTCCTGAAAAATTGGACCACAGAAGTGTTAACTTTGATGGTGGATGTCCACCATCGTTGTTAAGCAAAAAATATGCAAGAAAAAGGATAAATTGACAATATACAGAGACTGAAATAACACAAAATATGAAATCAATATTAGTTGATTTAGATATTGATCTGATTAAATAATTAACAGATAGACATACTTGTTCTGGGTCAATGGTGACCTAGACTATGAAAAGGTAGGTCGACGATGACATGGGATGATGGATCAGGAAGATAAGGAAAATATATAGACTATGTAGGATCTGAGTGTAATCAGGCAACTCCAGAAGTTTGAAGATGCTGGGATCTTTTTGTAGAGAAGATAAGAAGAAACATAAACTAGGAACAACATCATAAAATGAGGTTTATAGGGAAATATTGAAACTAAGACCTTGGTCGATGGCGAATAGGATGCAAGTAGCACAATTTTGTTGTAACATAGGAGCTAGATGAAGGATTAACATATTGAAACAAAAACTAAGCGCATGCAGTGGTTGAGGATAACTATGGCATAGAAGGAAAGGACATTTGAGGATGAGTTGACAATGACATGACAGTGTTGATGACAACTATGAGAGGGATTGATGAAGCCGAAGGAAGGAAACCAAGATGATCAACCTACAAAAATGGATTTACAGAAAGAATTTGATGATGTAGATGTGATCTCTACTGCTGATGATCGAAACTAGCAAAAGGTCAGATGTAAAAATTACAAGATGAAATAATAAAGTTGATTAAAGCTATGTAAAATAATGACAATATCAAAAAAAAAATTATCTTGATTGATGAATGCACACTACAAGGAGTTCTGAGAGGTTTGAAATGGCTTCAGGACTATTCAGGTATGAAATATTGTGTGTAGGCTGCTAGAAGAGCTTTAGATTCACATGCACTTGATGGAGAATAGAAATAAAGGACTTTTCTTTATAGGGTCGATGACGACTGGGCTGGGTCACTGCTGATCCAAGGGAAATTTTCCCTAATGGGAATTTTTTTCTAATTTTGGTGTGATTCCTTGTCTTTTTGGATTTGGCTAAATGCTTAAAAGCATTAGGTGTCAAGGGGTTGTTTAGGGATGACATTTAGTTGAGTTAGAAGTGGAGATATGTTAGAAAAAGACTTGGGAAAAATAGGGGTGTATCTTTAGAATAAAAACATTCCAAAATGGAAAGTTAGTTATGACATGATTTATTAATTAATTAATTTATGTGGATTAAATAGGATTCTAAAGGTGATGGGAATTTAATAAAATAAGGGAGATATATGGAATAATATATGTGCACACATGCGATGAGGGTATAGATACCAAATTTAGGTGTCAACATTTTTCCCCTTTTTGTTGAGTGACTTAGTCCAACAAGCCATGAGACAAAAACAAGAAGGATGGGATGAGAATAAATGATTGATGATGAGCTCCCCCTCAAACGTGGGATCAATGACACCAAGGGAAATCGATGATGCATTTGAAAAATCTAGATGATGAAGGGTGGGTAGGTGATGAAAATATGGGTGAAAGAATAACCAAGGCAAGATGCCCCAGACAAAAGGAATCGTAATAACATGGGAAATATATTGTGGTGAATCAAATATCACATCGGTAGGGGAAAATTTTGGTTTCAATGGAGACAAACAACAACATTCTATGGATCAGTGAGTGGGTGAAGATCATTAGAGTATGGATGCAAGTTGGGATGACCAATGGGTCATGTGAAAGTCATCAAATATGCACAATTGTATGTGAAAAGAATGTGAAATCATTTGTACATGAGGAATCAAGTGAATAGGTATGCATACACAAGGGGATATGATGAATGATATGGTGCTAAATGAGACATGGAAAAATACCGAGAAGGTGAAATGAAAAAGTGAGTTATGAAACATTATGATCTAAAGGGAGAAATAATGGGGGTGAAGGAAAAAGAATGAAAACTCAAAATATGCCCCAAATGGGGAAATAATATGGCCATGAAGTGGGCTCTGCATGTAAGTTGAATAAGGTCATGAAAGAAAATGCGTAAAGAGGGAATAAATAAGACCCAGTAGGACTTTGAGAGTAGACTGAATGGATTTGGATGTTTAATTAAACACGTAGATGATGAATGAATATGACCATGTATGTGGTCTTCAAAAATATAGTTGAATAAAATTCCCCAAGGGATAATAGATATGGCCTCAAAGGAGAACTTGAATGTCCAAAATATGAAATAATATCAGACAAGGTGTGGGAAAAGATGTGAATTAAATATTAGTGACCTATAGGTATGAATGAGAGTATGTCATATCAAATAATCGTGCATGAAAAATATTCCTCTAACTGTACTGGAGGTAAACCAAAAGAGGATCCAGGTAATGCAAGAAACATGCGACCAAGAAAGATGTTAGAAAATAACAAACAATAGTTAGTCATTCCAAAGATCACAAGGAGAAAATGGATGAAATTATCTCATAAATGTAATGTTGAAAAATCAAAGAGGTTTGAGATGTACCTTCTACAAAGGAAAGATGGTTCTCTAAGAGTGGTGTTCCCTAAACTATGTCCCAGCTTTGGGAAGGGGAAAGAGAAAATTGATAAATGAGGGAAGATTTCTTAGGATGCTGATAAAATGGAAGGTTGATCAATATTGGAATCCTTCAAATACCATAAGGAGTAGTCATCCTTTGAGGATATGATCTACTTTAAAATATATGGATGGAAAGAATAAATTATTTCCATCCTTGGAGAGATTAATTTATATATATATTGACTCTTTTTTTTGGCATGAATAGTTGTCCTTCTAGGGACTAGTCTAATTTTGATAACTTTGATTTTTGATTTAAGCATCCATGAATTTTTTATTTTTCATGGGGGAGAGATGAGACTAGGTAAGTAGACCACTTAGGAGGGGATAAAGAGTGTACAAGTGACACCCATGGACCCTTTGCATGGTTCCAATAGGTGAATAAGAGGGTGATGGATGTAATGATCGTGGAGTTCTCACTAGAGTAGAAAATCTATTCATAAGGAATATTTTATGGGAAGAGTCATGGTTCCCATATTTAAGGTCACATATAGGAAGCAACGGAAGACCACATAGTTTCAAATCATCACAATGAGATAAAGAAGGGGATGAGATGGAGGAATGACCTGAAGACATGACTAAGGGAACAATGGTAAATGTGATACCAATATAACAGTCACAAGTGCAATGCATTAAGTCATTACACTTCCATTTTTCCATCCAGGGAGGTGAAATGATAGGCTCCTAACCCAGACTTATGTGTAATAATGTATGGTCTGATCCAGTTTGGAGAAAATTTCCATGTTGGCTCCTTTCCAGAATAGTGATGTTCTATTTTTATTTTAGGACAAGGTATTCATTGTTGAAATACAGATCATTAAGATGCTTATCATAATCAAATTTGATGTGCTCATTATAAACATGATGGTGTTCAAGATTGAGAAGGAAATGCTCATCTAGTATCTTGAGTTGTACTAGACGAGCTTGGAAATAATCTTCATCACAGATGAAGTTTCAAAGAGACACATGCAAAGATGGGATTTGAAATTTGAGAGGAGGGATGGTTTCAAACTCATAAACAAGAGAAAATGGCATATTCCCAGTGGAGGTATGAATGCTAGTTCGATAGGCCCAAAGGGTGAAAGGAAGATGGAGATATCGATTACGACCTTCTTCATCAATGGTTTTCGAAAGATTAGGGATAATATGGGGAAGAGAAGATGAGTTGGAAGTTGAATACGTCACATATTTTCTTGAGATATTTGTTTCTAAAAGACTTGTATGTTTCACCATAATGTTGTGTATAAAAAAATAAGGTAAAGGTGAGGTGAGGAAAAATACCTATGAATTTGAAGAAGGTTGTGTATTGTTGAGAAGACCAGGTTGATCGTGAAGAGCTCCTTTTTGGATAGGACGTAATACCTGTAGAAGCAAAAAAATACCACCAAAAAGAGTTAAATAGAATATGATAGTGGACTCCCTAACATATGCTAGATCCGAGAAGTGTGATACTTCCTATAAAGGTCATCAATCCATTGTTTAAAAATAACTTAATTTAAAGAAATGGTAGTAAAAGAAAAGTTTGATCGTAACGATATGATTTAGGTATCTCATATGCTAACAATAGACTATATTTAAGCTAAATATTGAATATACAACTAAATATAGAGAAGGCATGGTATTTTCAAGGCTGAGAGGTGTGGCAGAGGTGTTTAGGAAGGTCTAGCTGAGATTGGGTGAGGTTTGGGAAGGTTTTGGGTAAGTTAGGAGCTTGTTGGTTTGAGATAAAACACCAGTCATAGAGACCAGTATTGGTTGGGTGACTAATGTCAGTACTTGGTAATAGCCAAAATTGGTTGGGTGATCAATGCTGATAGGGGAAATTGGGTGCAAATATTAGAATGATGTTTTTCTGAGCTCTCTGCTATTGCGCAGAGAGTTGGGGAGGATTAGGTAAGGTGGTATGATTCTCTTAAGGACTCAAAGATTTAAAAAAAGGAATTTGGGATGGCTAGAGAGGTCATATGGGCAAGTGGTTGGGTGTAGGTGGGACATAAGAGATCCGGGAAGGGTAGAAGGTGAAAGAAAGAAGATAAATTATTAATAACTTAAATAGTGAAAGAAATGAAAAGGAAGAAATTACTTACTTGCATATTGGAAGGTAGTTGTAGACATAATAGTTGTAGGTGAAGGAGAGACAAGTCATAATCCCATGCAATAGCAACCGAAGGCTCTGGAACACACTGTTGATAGTTGGTGGAGGTTTTGAATGCTTGGAACAATATTTGGTTCATCATGAGGTCACTTAGATTCTCAAGATTACCAATGCAAGAATGCCCCAAAATCCTGAGAGTAGATTCAGAACCAAGTGAATGAGTTGGAATTGTCTTCTTAATGGATCCAACAGTTGTTTCTTTATTGGCACTGACTGAGGGAAAACCATCCTCAATTAGGGAAAATGGTTAATTTTATCTAAAAACAACTGATTCTTTCCCTTTTCTAACATGATTAAGAATGGTTTGGGTCAAGAAGACCGATTCTTGCTTATAGTGGCGGGATTTTGATAGGAGAAAGTGGTTAGTGATTAATGAAAGGTCTAGAATAAGTCTTAGTTAGGTTTATAATGATTTATGACTAGTTAAGACAAGTTGTTAAGTTAGGGTTAGGTGATTAGGGTTTTGGGAATGGGTCTAAGGTGAAGTGGAGAGGTGAGGTGGCAAGGTGATGTAGAAATTAATTTAATTTAGGTAATTAAATTAATAATGATGTGAGGTAATAATTAATTTAATATAAGTGATTAAAATAATTATAATGTGTGGAGGGGGCCATAATCAGGGGATGTGTTGAATTAATTAATTAAAAGGAGCTTAGAGGGTTATAACCCAATTTTGTGTGTCTGCATTTGCCCCTTTTTATCACATAACTTTTATTGATAAGTGATGATGACAATAATAAGAATTGATTTCCCTAGGTATGGGTAAAGGTCATCCCCCTCAAACCATGAACTGATTGAGGAGTAGGTAAAATCAATTATGGGTTTGATACAATGGTAGGTGATGGAAAATGAGGTAAGGTGTGGGTATAGTCCATGGTGATATCAATGTGGGTAATAGGTGAGTGTATTCAAATGCATGCACACTTCTAGAATGTGACAAGGAACTATGCTAAAGAGCTCATGAACTCTACATCATCAATGGTCGATAGTTCTTCTAAATAAGGTTTATATGGTCAAGGTATCAAAGGTATAGGAAGTGATCCTTGAAAGATAACAGGTCAAGCTGCAAGAACGGGAATAGGTTTTTTCTCAAGAACTAAAAGGTTTAGTCTGGTTGAGATAACCATCACAACATAAGGCAAGGCAAGGTCAGTAGGCTAAACAACATGGATAGAATTATCACACAATAGAGAAAGTAAGTGAATTTGATTGTTATGTAGGTGAGGTTGGTATGGTTTTGGGTGTATAGGAAAGGTCATGGGTAAGGTTGAGGTGATGGAAAAATGTACCCCTACGTACACTTAGGTAGGGGGTTAGGTGATAAGGCTATTAAGTGATCCTGTAGGGTTGTGGTAAGGTTGTGGCAACAAGAAAATGGTATCTTTCAAAAAAAAGTAAATTAAGCTGAATTGGTTTAGGTAGGGTTACCGATACTAGTTGAGAGGTAGCTCATACCAATAAGATTGACTAATGTCAGTCACATAGGGCATGACAGGACCGATGTCGATCACCCAATTGAAGGGTTAAAAAAAAATTCCGCATTGAAAAGGATCATTTGATAATTTTGACTTGTTGAAAATGACTAGTGGAGAGAAAAACCCGTGAAGAAAATTATAGAGCTGCCCTATTGAGTGTGTTAGCGAGATTTTAGTGGTTGGAGGAGTAGAGTATGAGGGCTCAAAATATCTACCTAATATATTGGATTGGGAAAAAGGTTTGAAGGGGATTTGGACATAGCAGAGGTAGAGGAGGGCTCAGGAGGAGGTCAGTTCCTATTCCAGAGATCCCACCATAGAGGCGGCATCGAGTAGAGGTACGAATCCAGCTCCATTATTATTTTTGGTGAAGAATGAGGTAGAACAAATTAATTTATTTTTTTGAAATTTGATTGTAATTATGGTTAAAATTGGTTCAAATTAGGTATGGGGAGGGTGAAACTAGTTTAATTAGGGTCGAAAAATGCATATAGAGGTAATTTGGGGGCATTGGAGTGGGTAGTTTATGTATTCTATGATTTTTTTTTAAAATTAGGGACGTAGGGGTTCAGCCCTAGGGACGAACAAGTAACCGACGCTAGTTGGTTATTAGTCAGTGTCAGTGGACTAATCAAAGTTGGTGGATGAAATGGGGACCAGTATAGGTCATGGTGACCGATGCTGGTTACTGTGAAAAGTAACTAAGTGAGAAAAAATGTTATTTGGGGAGGCTAAAAGGTAGGGGAAGGGTGGGTAGGGGTGAGTTAGATTAATATGTGAAGAGGGAAAATATATGAAAAATGGAAAGTGTAGATTTTTAGGCTAGGTAAAATGTACTTTAGGAAAGAAGGTTGGGTATAGGTGGGTAGACAAGGCAAGGCGTAGGTAGGTATTAGGCTAGGTAGGGTCAAATAAATGGTCAAAAGGGACAATTTATTAACATGTGTGAATGTTTATGATGTAGGTGAGATAATCGTTGACTATGAGAGACCGGATACTGCCCCTATTAGTCCAGATGAGACCTAGCGTTACAAAGGAAGAGTGGGATCACATGAGGGTTGTTGGGCTAGGCAGTGTTAGACAGTACATGAGGATTGTGTGAGATCGTAGCATGATGGTCACCCTCATTGACAAATGAAATCCTACAACCAACATATTCCATATACCTACAGGAGAGATGACTATTACCCTGGACGACGTCTACATGATCATGATGCTACCTATTGCTGGGGATTCATTGTATCCTATCTCTTCAGATGATTCTTATGATCCCATGGTTATAATTTTTGGAGAGGCCATGGTAGATTTGTCTTATCATAGTGTGATCATTAGCTACTGTGATATATATGCCACACATCCATAAGAGAATAGATTATCAATATTTATGATGGTGGGGATTAGTTTTTATGCACTCCCAAACTTAGAGGGTGGAAGGTTTCGATGGGCACTAATGGGAGTGTTATTTTATATGGTTAAGGATTGGGTCTACTTCTCATGGGAACTAGCTTTCATAGTGTAGTTATACAAGGTGATTTGGGAATATAGGAAGATTTGATAGTTTGGTTTGAGCTACAATTTTCTTCTTCACTGTTGGGCCTATGAGCATATAGTATGTCTGCATCCATTAGGCCTTCCATGATAGGATTGGTACAGAGGGGTCTACAGAGTAGGATTTAAATAATGGCTATAGAAAGGGGTCCATGTGAGGACTAACATGGCATCCAAGGATGTGATATAATATATGCGGTTGTTAGATAACATATCAACAATTGATATCTTGTGGAAGCCGTATCGTGGTTACCCTTCATTTAGAGGTATGGTGGAAGATTTGGCATGTTTACATCTCTTGAGATGGATACAAGAATGAAGACCTCAAGATCATGAGATGATACTGGTTGACCAGGTCAGATGACAGTTTGGGCTATGGTAGGATGTGTCCCCGCCATTCCCACAGTATCGAAGGGAGGATGTGGAGAAACCATTATCACCACCACATCCTACAAGTCTGGTTGGAAAAGAGGAGAATTTTTTCGACATGAGAATTGATGTAGGCATGACTAACGGGTATAGGAAGTGGTGGATAACCATGTTACAAGTAGCACTATTAAGGCCAGGATAACCTTATTTGGCTACTGTTATAATAGAGAGATAGATTAAAAAGATTGATAGCTGTGTTATATAGGACAAACTCACATCATTACATAGGAAGCTAGTTGGAGCTCAGGTGTAGGTGGCTACTTTATGATAGAATATACACATGTGACCTTCTTCACACCTAACCTCTCAAATTCATGCTCAGACAACCAGTGTAGAATGAATGTGAATGTGAGTGTGGTGACGGGGATCAAAATAATTAGGAAATCTTATGTCTTCAACACACAATATCGAGATTTGCGAGTCTAAGGCGAAGAATGCTCTCCTGACTTGAAGTGGTGTGATGGCTTGGTTTGATATAATAGCTATTAGGAGACTTGAATCAATATCAAGCTCTTCCAAGATTCTATTTATTGGTTGTTGAACACATGGGAAGTGACCTACAGGTTTCTCATATGGATTTCCAGACAAGGTCATGGAAGTGAAAACAAGAGATGAAGTGGAGCCACATGAAGTATGATTTTTTAGATTAGTTCAGAAAATTCTTATCCTGATTGGCTACTATGTTCATAAAGGAAAGTTGTGTAATAATGTTTAGTGGAAGTGGTGAAGATCTGAATACTAATTTACGCAAACTAGTGTAAATTTCTAACTGGTCAGCATGCTCGTTGGGTTGTGGGACCTGAGGATCACAACCAAAGACTCATGGAGGCTATGGCCCTTGTATGGTCATGCACATAATCAAACCCTATTGCTATGAGTGGTCCAATAATTGTATGTTTGATTAGCAATTATGTTCAGCATATTTAGTTCTATTTTCTCATCAAAAGTTATAGGTGTGCGTAAGACTGTCAAACGTAAACTTGTATCAATGTCAGTTATAAATTTTGGCCCATTGGGTTATGGGACCAAGGGATCACAACTGTACATATTTTCTTATTGTGGACCATTGATGGTCATATAGAATAAAATGAAATGATTTTAATAAGAAAACTAAATACTAAAGGAACTCTAATCTATGTCTATTTGTAGTCTTCACAATATATTAGATCGAAACAATAAAAAGCAAAGTAATTTATCAAAGGAAATAGTTTTAATCTTTTCTAGTTTTTAAGTAGTGTGTTCTAATCTAATAAATAAAATAAAGACAAGTAATCATCTGGATGTAGCTGGTTACTTGTGTGAATATGTGAATCTAATCTAAAATAAATAACCTAATCTAATCAAAACCCTTCAAACCCTACCTCAGAGGTGAAGAACAAATCATGACCTTGAAAGAGCTATTGTTGCCCACAACTTCCCTGGTAATGTTACATAGCGAACTTTCTAATGATTTTATCTACTTGTAATTTCCTAACCTATTGAAATGAACAATTTATCTACTCTATTTGATATGCAATTGAAACTAGTGATTTAAAATTGACAATTTAACAAATAAGGAAAAAAAACACCCAATTCCAACCTGGATAAGTAAGAGCTTTGGAAAATCTGGTTGAATATGTATTTTTCCCCTTAGTTTGTTCCTTTCTTTCACCGAGTATTCATATGATTCCAAGGGCTTGGGAAGGCAATAACAACACCAGGAGGATGGCGCTTGAGCAATGGTAGCTTGAAGGTAGTCTAGATGAAATGTAAATAGAAGAGAGATAATATAAGAGATCTGAGCTTTACTATGAGATTCCTAACAAGATTTGGTAGCAATACAATGCAAGATACACAAAAAATCTCAGGCCTTTTGCTTGAATACAAGCATGGAATATATAAGAATTGGGGATGGGAAGTTCCTTAATGCACAAGACAAGAAGACGTAGTTCCAACTAACTAAAGGACATGCAAAAATAGAAGAGGGAAGGATAACCAAGCAATCAAAACTATTTTTAGACATTTTTTCACATGGATGCATGCTAAAAGTGAAGTTAAGTGAATCGTCGCATGTTAAAAACATGCATGACAAAATTTGGAAAAATCGATCAAGACCACTGCCCTGCCTGGGCTGCAGTTTCAGAACCACTGCCTAAGTAGGGTGGAGGTTCTTTCACTAAAGGCCAAAACATTCACAAAAATAGGTAGAAAGATGAAAAAATTGTGGGAAGGCTAAGAAAAGATGTCTAGTTAACAAATATACAATGTGAATGGGTTTTAAAAGCTTGAACACCTTCTTGAAATGACTTGTATCATCATTGGGGACATTTGTAACCATTTTCTGACAATGTAGCACATATAATTTTGGGTGTGTACATATTTCCCCCTCAGAGAAGCATCTTAGCCATGAAAAAGAGTAAAATGTAGAGTCCAAGTTTGGCGTTCCCGAAATGGGGAATTAGAAGCTATACCTGACACACCCGTGTGTCGAAACATCGTCATCTAAATCCCTGCTACTTGAAAGAGAAATAAGACTCAAGTTTAGATAGACAAAGTATCAAAAAATAAACACTAAATCAAAATGAAAAAAGGACTTACCATTTATGGACATAGAGATATACCTATGCCAACGCTCCAACCCTGTAAACACATACACTCAAGATGAGGTCAAAAGATCATATACATATCTAAACAACTCATTTTTAAAATTCATTTGTGCATATTTGATTTGGTGAATTTGGAGTTTGTGGCCCACGACGACTATTTTTGATGAGAGTACAACCAAATCAACCATTACAATATTGTGATCATGCCTCCACGAGTGGGAGATCGACTAGCCTAGTCTAAGGTTTTTTTTTTTCACTTTAGCCTTTTCATACCTAAAATGTAATTTTTTTGAAAATATTACCTAGGTGGGAATATTTTTAAAATTTCTTGTCTTAAATGAGTCTCTAAGGAGGGCACCCATAGTGCAGTCTTCTATTTAGTCAAAAATGGTCAATTTTTGTGTTTCTAGGCATTTTTTAGGGTTAAGGGTGTATTTTGAAAATCAGCTCAGGATTGCTACCCAAAGTAGGGCGGTGGTAATGGGACCACCACCCTACACTGGGAGGTGGTTCTAAACAAAATGAAAAAAATGTGCATTAACTTGAATGTTTTGTGGATTTTTTATTTTTTTTTCATGTTTTTGGTGAGCTTATCTTCTTGTATATGTTACTAACTTTTACTTTTTCCCATGTTTTGGTGAGTGTAGAAGAAGGATGAGTACATACAATCGAGTCAAGAGAGGGAGTGTGATTGGATTCCTAGGATTTTGGATCAGCTGACTCAGGCTCAGAGGGATACACTACAGAGGGTAGGCATCTTGAGGATTGCACACGTCCCCCATATTGCCCCTGCTAGTCACATATTTTGTGATTTATTTTATTATTGGGATGCAGAAAAGAACACTTTTTGGTTGTCGAGTGCTAGAGGTGAGTGGACCATCACCTTGGAGGATGTATAACGCATTCTTGTGCTCTTGATACTTGGGAGGAGACTGACTCTGGAGACAGTAGTGTCCAGGGCTAAGATGACCCTGTGGGACACCTATATTGGAGACGTCGTTGTTTCATTTGGTTCAAAGAAGGGAATTAGGGTGCGGTCCATTACCATTTCTTCTATTCCTATCATCCATAGAGCAATCATGTGCATCTTATCCTCCTAACTGATCAGGGACAAGGGATGTGACACCCTTCTATATTTTCAGGATCCTATCATTACACAGATCGAGGTACACTGTCATACATACACTTGGGGAGAAGACATCATAGGGACTACCTACCTTGACTTATACAGGGTAGTCATATTGTTGGGGCAGTCACTGAGCCACCCCACTCTTTTTATGAGCTTGGTTTATGATTACATCACTCCCTATGGGAGGGGAGTATAGGTATTAGACCCAGGGATATCTAGGAAGTGATGTGGACAACTATGTCAGTTCTTAAGACACCTCATTAGCTAGTAGCTTCTCTGACCATGACAGACATGATTTCCACTCCCTACAAAGACATGGTAGGGTTATGGGGATAGGAGGTGACCATGGTGGTAGATTTCTCCACAATACGTCAGTTAGTTGGCAGGGCCAGGAGATTCAAGACTCATCTATTTGATTGGGTTCCTCAGTAGTTTGGCATCTCGTATGCTAACATACTTCCCCTAGTGGTACCGGTCTACAAATCATTTCAGGAGGCCTGTAAGGGCCCTAGAGGAGATCCTGACAATACATTGGTTACCCCAAGGGTACCTATCATAGTTAAGCATGTGGTCTATGCTCAACGGGAAGCTGGTTCCCCTCGAGTACCTTTGCTTCAAATTACAACTGCTCTTGCTCATAATGGAGAGGAGGATGAGCCCATTTCCATAGACTCTGATTCTCAGGAGCACACAGGAGACAAGACTGAGAAGGATTCAGTTGGGGAGGAGACAGAGGATGAGGGTTTGGTTGTAATGCTAGCGAGTCTACTCATATGGAGGTGGAGGAGAGTGATCTTGAGTGGCATGATACTCAGGATATGCTAAGAGCAACATATGAGGATGTGAGTGTGGAGAGTGAGACATTGGTCTCAGAGGAGACACTTCCTTGAGGTGGGGAAGGAGATGATGAGTCTTTAATGGGACAAAAATTTTCCTCTAGCTTTGGGGAGGCCCCATAGCCACCAGCAGCAATAGCCACTGACCCTACTTGGATGCCAAGAGATCTGAGTATGTTTAATACTCTTTTCTCGACTTTGTTACTTGAAAGATTTTGTTTGGTAATTTCTTTTTATTTGCATTTTGTCGTTTTTTAAATTTCTTGTTTCTTTTTCTTTTCTTGCTTGCAATGACTAAAAAATACTGGTGAGAGCTTATCCAATGGATGTGCATGGACACCCTACTAATTCCCTTGAGGAATACCTGAGTTGAGATGACTGAGTATTTAGGTCATCCGCTAGTAGCTGGTAGACACACTAACGTGTTTCCTCCTGTTTGGAGGATAGTGGAGGTGGTGACCTCCCTTTGTACCCAGGTGGTCAGATATGAGACTATCGAGTGTTTAATGAGGTGAAGCCATTCTCGTAGTGAGACCACAACTAGTGGATTCCACCATGGGTACCCATGCCGTTCACTTCATTCTTAGCGTCGTCACAACCGCAGTAGGATTCCTGGATGTGGCTGTACACCATCCAAGGGATCCCACAAGGACTGATAGGCCATTGGGCCATTTATTTCTTTGTTGCCATTTTTTCAAGAACTATATGATTTTTTTTGTATATCTTGGGCTCATTGTGAGAATTTTTACCATGCCCTAATACATGATGACATTGTATACAAAATTGACTCACCATGATACGTACAGACTTTTATTTTTGGTTTGGTAATCCATTGTATCTGAGTTGACTTTCTTTAGGATTATTTCTCATGTGTACTTTAGACGTTTTTAATTTCTATTTTTCTATGCTTTTCATAATGCATGTAGTGGATGTGAAATGATAACAAAAATATTTCTTTTGGTATTTTATAATGTTGATATATGATAATGCAAACACAATGTGATGTTGAACTTTAGTTTCTTTAAGAAATCTTTAATACTTCATGTTGTCTTGGAAAAACATGGTGATACAATAATATGATAAGTAAATGTACTTGCCCCACTCATAACTCCATGCAACCAGTAGGATGTGAGGGCTCAACACTAAGAGCTAGAAAGGGCACAAGTTATGAAAGTTTGTTGAATGGTAATGATGAGGGAAAGAAAATGTCTTGACAAAACCAAATTGAGACACTACAACCTCAGCCTACTCAATTTAATTCATAGTTTAGAATGTTATGTGCTTTCTAGTTTATCTAGACTTATATCCATCAATGGCCACTTGGTTGACAAAATATGGTTTTGAGGCTTTAAACTCTTTTGGAATTTTGGACACCTAAATCAATTTTTTTTACTTATGATTTCAAAATATTTGAATGGATTGTTTCTAAATTTCAAGTTTATCAAAGAGATCCCATACACCTTGTCCCATGCTACCAGTAGGAATCACAAGCTCATCACCATGGAAAAGAAATAGGTGAGTAAGGGAATTTCTCTCCTTTCCAAACCCTACATCACTAGAAAGAGATGCAGTCTGAACACCGAAGGTTGGTAGGGCAAAGAAATGTTTAAAATATTTTTTTTTTGTGGATTTTCATTTGAATTACTCATTTTGGAAAAATGTTTAGTATGTTCATATTTCCAAAGACATATTCATGGGATAGATGTGACACTATGAAGCTTCTAGAATAGACTATAGGCAAAGACACCTAATCTAGAAAGAGACCATAAGTAGAACCAAGTATGCAGGCCTTGGTATGGTAACGATCAAAACTTTGTCTTATCATATTTGAATTGATGAAATGAATCAGAAATAACTGATGATATGATGAAAATTTGAAGAGTTGTGATTTGAAATATTTTCCATTATTTTCATAAGATTTTTGGAATTGCTATAAGAATAAGTCCCTTAATCACAATTTTTACAGAATGAACTGGCAGATGAAAGTGTAATGTAGATGTAGTAATCTACATATGAGAAATGCTAATGTATCATGTGTAATACCTCTTTAGATGAAGAGAGTTCATAGATTCGTTAAACTCCTTACCCTCTAGTGTACACAGGTGAAATGCCCCATGTTTGTAGTCTTTTACTACTTGATATGGACCCAACCACTTGGGTCTAAATTTCTTCCTTCACTAGTATTTTTGTCTATCTGGCCGTCAAGTTTTAAGAACAAATATCCCTCATATATTTCATGCTCCTAAAACTTCTGATTTTATTACCGGAACATCCAGTCAGCATAACCTCTATATCGTTGTTCAATGTTGAGTCTAGCCTCATCAATACTTTCTAACTGAGAAAGTTATGCTTCTTGATAGCCTTCTTCTCCCAAGATTCCTTGCAATGAAATACTAAGACTCAATATTTCAACCTCGAGCATTGAAATTGCTTCTATACCAAATACTAAGGAAAAGGGGGTTTCCCTTGTTTGTGTTCTAATTGATGTCCAATATGCCCACAAGGCCGAAAAAAGATTTAAATTCCAATCTCATTTGTTTTCCTTAACACTCTTAAGGAGGATGGACTTTAATGTTTTATTCGTAGTCTCAGCCTATCCATTGGCCTAAGGATAATAAAGAGAAGTCGTGTGATGAATTATCTTAAAATTTGTACACAATTCATGTACTTCGTCATTTTTAAAAGATGTGCCATTATTTGAGATAATGACCTATGGAACCTCATACCTACAAATGATCTCATTCAAGATGAACTTAGCAATCAAAGACCCAGGTATAGTGGTAAGAGGCATAACTTCTACCCACTTAGTAAATTCTCTATGGCCATGATTATGAAGTTATGGTCATCTGTTGATGAGGGAGAGAATTTCCCTATCAAATCTAGGCCCCACGTGGAAAAGGGCCATAGGGTCATAATTTGTTGAAGATCTTGTGCTGGTATGTGGATTTTATCACAGAACTCTAGACATTTGTGGCATATGAACACAAATTATAATGCGTCATGCTCTAGAGTGGGCTAGAAATAGCCCATCTGATGTATCTTTTGAGAAGTGGTGTGGCTATTTAAGTGGCCTCCAAATACTCGGCTATGTGATTCATAAAGAATTGTTTCAGATTCTTTTGGGTTGACAAATCTTAACAAAATTCCATTGAAGGTTCTACAATAGAGCACTTGTTCGAAAATAACGTACTTAGCTGCAATGACATGTAATCATCTTCTTTATTTCCATGTTTCCCCTTCTAGATACATATGGTCCATTATAAAATTAATGATGTTAGTATACCATGGACACGTAGAAATTGGGGGCCTAGTCTTGACAAAGTATACACACTCATCGAGAAAGTTTAGATCTACTAGATCGCCTCCATCTAACAGATTATCAAGCAACTAATCCACAATGATTTTTTTTAATGGATTTTTGATTAAAAAATGTTAACTCAAATTCACCCATAAGAGTTATGAAGTGCCCAAATTTCTTAGATAAGGATCCTTGTGTGAGTAATGTCCACAAGTGATCTGACTTAACAATAAGAACTATTTCTTGATTCAATATATAATGTCTCAAACGATTTGTCATAAAGACTATGGAAAAGGCATTATTTTTCTTCCTAGGTGTAACATGTATCATAATCAAGCAACGTTTGAATAATAAAATATACTGCATGCTCTCGTTTATCCTCATCTTCTTGAGCTAACATGTAAGCTAGAAAAACATCTGTAGCTCTCGAATACAAGATCAAAGGGTGATATGACCTAGGCGGCATGAGTTTGGGAGGGGACAATAAGAATCACTTAACTGACTCAAATGCTTCATCAAATTCATTTGTTTAATATATGCATCAATCCTTTTTCAAAAAATTGTTGATTGGGTGAATAGAAAAGATCAAGTCAAGGCTAAACCTTCAGATTGCCCCAAGTTTTCCAAGAAAATATTTGATGCCAGAATCATCAGTTGGTGGATTCATTTCCAATACATCTCTGATTTTGGATGGTTCCACATCAATCCCTTGTAAAGACATGATGTACCATAAAATCTTTCCTCATGTTACATGAAATACACATTTTTCTATATTCAATGTGACACTGTATTCAATTAAGCGAGAAAGGATGATACAAAGCACCTCTGGGTGATCACAACACTTTCTGGCCTTATCCAGAAGGTCATCCACGTAGGATTCCACAATATTATGTATAAGATCATGGAATATATAATTCATCACCCGTTGGTATGTATCACTAGCGTTCTTAAGCCCAAATGGCATAACATCATAATAGTAGGTTCCCTAAGGAGTTATGAACATAGGTTTGGCCTGATATTCTTCAAAGACTCTAATATGATTGTACTTATATAATCCATCCATGAGAGACAACAATTCAAAACTAGTTTTCACGTCAATGATAACATCGATTGATGGTAATGGGAAATCATCTTTGGGACAAGCCTTATTTATATCATAAAATTCTATGTAAATGCAAATGTTTCAATTTCTCTTGAGAATGGGGAGTATGTTAAACACCCATTGTGAGTAGTCAATTGGATTGATGAACCCTACTTGGAGGATTTTCATTTCTTCTTTCTTCACCATGAGGTCCACCTTTGGATTCATGGGCCCTAAATTTTTCTTAATTGGCTTAACATCTGAATTGGTGATGACATTGTGCACTGCAATGTGTGATAAAATTACCATCATTCCTTTGTATCTAAACGCAAATGATTTTTGATCCTCCTTGAGAATGTGGGTATATATTTCAACTTCCTTAGAAGTTAAAGAGGACCCTAGCTTCAAGATCTTTTGTTCTTCTTGTTGGTACCCAAATTTATTCTCCTTTTCAGTCTAAGTAGCATCAAAGATATGGCATGAATCTTGAAGATAGATGGATCATGGTGTGTCTCATTTTGTAGCCAAGGATATGATCTAATTGGCACGTAGATTTGTGGAGAGATGGATAAAACTCAAATAGGACTTGATCTTGTCCTAATTGTTTTAGGTTGTGCCTTTCAACCAAGGTAAGAGAACCAATTTTGTAACCCTCAAATGGTGAATGAGATGAATATATCCCTCAATTTGTACAAATAGTATGAAAATGCGTTGGGAAAATATGATCAATACTCCAAATCTAACTTTCACAAGTTGTCACTTCGAAACTATGGAGATACTTTCAATGCAAGGCAAGGGTTACAAAAGACATTTTGAAATCCTGATCTGTTATGCATACTTTAGCAAATGGATTATGATCTTCTGTGGGTATACAGGTCAAAATAGGGGTAAAACAGGGTAGGATTAGTTGTTTTGAATGATTCTTGGGTGGGAGTTTAGATAAGACAAACCAAGGTCACCTAGACTCTTTGAGGATTTTAGCAAAATATAGATAAACTTAACAAAAGAAAGTATAAAAAAGGTTAATAATTCCTTCAACCAGGATATGTGCATCAAATGGAGGCCCAGACCTAGACTTGTCCACAAAATTTTGGATCATCTATCACAACATCTTGAGTTAGAATTAACCAATGAAGCATTGAAAAATCACTATTTAATCATGACCTAAGGTGCACCCAAAGGTTTACAAACAATCTCTGAATTCAAGGAAGGTAGAGTGATTTTAAATTTGTTTATCTATTTATCAGAAGAAAGCTCTTCTGAATGTGAGATTACAAATTCCACTAAACTAATCACAAGAAATGATACCATGTATGATCAAGAGATATTTTAAACACAAGACTCCAATAGGAAACAAGAAACACAAATTTTGAATGCATTCTGAAATGTAAGCATTCACAGATTTTTCCCAAAGACAACACATAATAACTAAAAAATGATCAGATTTATCAGCGGGGAATGGTTTGAAAGAATATTCTTAGAGATTGTTAATGGCTATACATGTGCAACCAACTTAACATGATTTGAAATATGATATAGAGAGAGTTACATGAGTTTCTCAAGTGGTCACTCAGAGAATGGGCTTCTTCCCAAATTTTCTTGTGAATTTTTTAGTTTTCCAGGCCTTTTAAAACTCTTCCAACCCTTTGCATGAAAAATTCATGTAATATATAGCTTACAATCTCCTTTGATCCTTCTTTCCCAAGAAAAGAATATGCTAAAGGATCAAATTTGTTACAAAAATTTCTCATGATTCGCAGACATGGACGTTTAAAAAAACACTTCCAAAATTTTTCCAGTTGTGTCAAAAAGAGATGAATCATTGTAAAATTTGCATCATTATCCATTATGGAGGAACATTTTTCATCTTCAAAGCATGCAGACCCCCTTCCTTTCAATATTTCATCCTTATCCTTCCAAAATTTGACTCTACAACTTTTGGATTTGATATTTCACATTTTTGGATGGGTTAGGGACAAAATTCATTTCAAAAACATCTTTGATCTTCAAATTGATCCTCAAAACCAATTGCATTGGTCCTTGCAAGCTCAAACGACACAAATTTGTCAAAAATTTGATGAAAATTGATGCAAAAAATGCATCTCCAAGCTTCCTGGAGCTCAAATGGTGACCAAACTGAAAAATGCACAATTACCGTTGAGCTTCCTTTATCCTTTAATCTGAGGCCCTCCACATGTCACAATGTGATTGGAAATGGGCTTGGGATCAATTTTTTTGACATTTTAACACTTTTGGAAAAATGTAAAAATTTGACATTTTTCTCCACCCCTCCGCCCTTTTAAAATGACCTTGACACGTGTCCCAATGTGGGTCCCATTGGAATCACAAACAGATTCTACACATTTCCACCTTTTTTGGAAATTTGCAAAATTTCTCAAATTCCTTTGCCACTCCACCATTGAGATTTGGGCCTAACACGTGGCACAATATGATTGGATATGGAGTCGCGGCTCAATTTTAAACATTTTGCCTCTTTTTTGTAAAAAGGAAAATTTTTCTATTTTTCCTCCGCTGCTCCACCCTCACGCAAGACACATGTCCTCACCCGATTTGTTGTGGGATAGTGCTCTTATTTATATTTTAACAAAATTTTCCACAAAGGAAAAATTTCACCATTTCCTCCACACACCTGCACCTTTGCCTTTCCCTACCATGTGTCCACTCTTGATTGGCCTGGCGGACCTGTGGCCCTTTTCACAACTTTTGTTTCCTTTCGCCAAAAAGAAAAAAAATTCCATGTCTTCTGCCAGCCTCCATTCCCACCTTTGATAAAAATGTGACACATGTCCACCTGTGATTCGCTATAGAGTTCCGGATTGTTTTGTGGCTTTAATCTTTTAACTAAATAAATTTTAAAAACTTCAAAAGAACCTAACCACCTGTAATTCCATCCTTTGCTCTGAAGCCGCCATGTTTTACATTCTAATTCATTGTGGGCCCTAGGCATTTTCTTTGCACTTTAATTATTTTTCCAAAATTCCTTAAGGCAAAAAAAGACCTATTGCTTCTCATCTAATCAAAAGAGGACACATCAGCAACATTAGAACCAATCAGAGTAAAGCGGAGCCATGGGACCAAATTCTCCCTTTTGCCAAAAAAGCAAAAATTGATAAGTTAAAAAAAATTTCCGTTGTCCCACAGCCAATTACAATAAGACACATTACTGATGAATGCTGAAGAAGAAATTGATGGGAAAATGATGCTTGTCTGACCATTAAAACACATAAAACACTAGGGATGCCCTAGAATTTGATTTTTTAGCTAAGGACGACAAATTTCTCGAAATTGAACCAACTAAAACATGTTTTCAAAGCATTTTTATGGAGGAATTAGATTTTCAATGGCATACAAGTGCAAATCGATCAATTTTAAACTTCCACGATCAAGAAAAAAGGAAAAAACGGTAGATCCCGCAGATTTTGGAAAAATTAGGGCACAAAACAAGGCACACATGCTGACTTCATTCAAATTGGGACAAAACAAAAAAATTATGAGCATTTCAAGGCATTCAATCAGGAGGGAAAAGTTGCAGACCACTAATTTAAGAGAAAAAATGTTCCAGAGCATGCAAACCAAAGGAAAATTTAGGGCAAAATTGTTCAAGCTCAAAAATGGCACCAACATCGGCTCCTTCTCAAGGATGGGCACTCCCAAAAAGTGCCACAAGAACAAAAGAAGCAGACCAAGTGCCAAAAACAACCATTGGGCAATGGAGTCAAAAATTCATGGCAAAAAAACTAGACCCAATCGACAAACAATGGCTACTAAGAACAAGGCAAACCACAAACCGACAAAAAAGGCAAAAAAAGAGCAAAAAAAAGAGTATACACTATACAAGTGGTGCATACCTCAAATTTGGGGATTAATCCAAGAAATACTTTAGATTCCTACCATTAACATGTAATTCAAGCATTTCCCCATCTAAGTCCTTGAGAAAAAAGGTATTTTCACCAATTTTGATATCAATGGAATAAGGGCCCATCCACAATGCATCAAATTTACCATGTTTTCCCTTATCTTCATGCCTGCTATCCCACAACAAAACTAGATCTCAAACATTGAAGGCCCTAGGAGAGACCTTCTTGTCAAACAACCTCTTCAAATTCTCTCTAAATATGACATGCCTCTGGTGGGATGCTCTTCTTTATTCATCCAACTCAACAATCTGCTTAATCCTTGCTTCATATGGACTGACCTCTTGATCTTCAATTTGTTGAACAAACTTAAATGAAGACAATTGCAGATGTAAGGGTAGCATAGATTGAGTTCCATACACCAACTCAAATGGGCTCTTACCAATAGCTCTTTTGGTAGTGATTTTCTCATCCCAAACTACAAATTTCAGTTGAAATTTAATCTTGTTCAACTCCAAGGTTCTCCTAATGATCTTCAAAAAGTTCTTATTTTTGGACTCAACTTGTCCATTCCCTTGAGGGTTATAGTTTGAAGCATAAGTCAGATAGGTTCCATACTCCTTGCACATTGCCAATAAGTGCTTAGCTCTAAAACACATGGCATTATATGTAACAATCTTGACTGGCACACCAAATCTACATATGATATGATTCAACAAGAATTCCATAACAACTTGGTGTGTTACTTTCTTAGTGGGGATTGTTTCTACCTACTTGGTGAAGTAATATGTGTCTACAAGGATCCACTTATGTCCATAACTAGAAGGGTCTGAAATCTCACCAATGAAGTCCATCCCCCATTGTTTGAAAGGAGCCTCAATTGATACAGGCTGTAAAGGAAGGGATCCTAAGCTTTCATTATCCTAGAGAAATGCTGGTAGCTTTCACATTTTCTAACTAGTAGGGTTGTATCTTTGAAGAGAGCAGGCCACCAATAACTAGCTCTCAAAATTTTGTGTGTTGTAACCCTTCTAGAAAAATGTCCTCCACAAACTGCCCCATGGAAATTAGCAACTATTTTGGGAGCTTCATCTTCATGGTTCTTCCAAGCGAGCCTAAAGTCAGTGATGATGTATTTTTGAGAAGCCAGTTGGAGGGCCCTTTTCTTATTTTTATTTAAATGATTAGGGCAACATAGGTGTCTAAGATAAAATATTACATCCTTGTACCACTCAGAGCTTACCAATTTCTCAATAACATCTGCCCTTTCTTCCTCTACTTCATTCACTTCCACAATCTGCAAGATACTCTCAGCCATGAGCTTGGAAAGACCCAAACCTCTCTCCAAATTTGTGGTTTGGATATCCATGTCATATTCCTGCAGTTTGTTCACCCATCTACATATTTTTCTTAAGATCTCCATCTCTAATAAGATGTCTTTTACCATGGTGTGGGAGACATAAGCAACAAATTTTGAACTTAAGATATAAGGCCTGAAAACTTTTGTTGCTTTCACTAAGGAAAATGCTTGTTTTTCCATGATTTTGTATTTTAACTCAGCAGCTTGTAAAGCCTTGCTAAATAAGGCAATAGGCCTCTTAGCCCCATCTTCATCCTTCTGCAGAAAAATAGATGCAATGGTATTTTCATAAGAAAAGGAGAAGATTTGGAAAGGCTTCTTGTAATTTGGAGCTGCCAAGACCAGTGCATGTTTGAATGCTTCTTTGATTCCTTCAAAATCCCAAATAGCAGCCTCCTCCCATTTGATAACTTGGTCTTTCTTTAACATGCATGAAATAGGAAGAGTCAATTCAGCAAAATTAGACACAAACCTTCTAATGAAATTGATCTTCCCAAAGAAGGATTAGATGCCTTTATTTGTTCTTGGAATAGGAACCTTGATATTTACTTCTACCCTCTTAGAGTCAATCATGACACCAGCCTTTGAAATAATATGACCAAGAAACTTGGCCCTTTTCACCCCAAAATGGCACTTCTTTGGATTTAAAGAGATTCCAAATACTCTACATCTGATCAACATTCTTTCTAAGTGTTGTAAGTGATATCTTCTGCTCCTTGAAAACACAGTCACATCATCCTGATAAAATTTAATAAAGTCACTTATGTAACTAGCAAAAGTGACATCCATTTCTCTTTGGAAGGTAGCTCCAACATTCATGATACCAAAAGGCATTCTTACATAGACATATGTTCCCTATGGAGTGGTAAAGGCAGTTTTAAATCTTTCTGACTCCTTGAAAATAACTTGATTGTAGCCAGAGAAATCATCCAAGGTGGAACAAAATTCAGATCTAGTCACTAACTGCAATATGTTTTCCATGTTTGGAAAAGGATAATTGTCTTTCAATGAAGCTCTATTTAGATTTCTGAAGTCTACACAAAGTATGATATCTCCATTTTTCTTTCTGACTAGCACAAGGTTTGCAACCCAAGATGAATACCTTGTGGGATAAATGATCCCTCCCTCCTTCAGTTTCTTCAATTCATCTTGCATCTTCATTGAGAGGAGTGGATTAATTGGCCTTTACTTTTGTCTGAAGGGCTTGGCATTTGTTTCAAGAGGATTCTCATGCTGAAACAAGTCCTCTCTGTATGCTTTCAGCTCTGAATAAGACCAAACAAGACAATCCTAATATTTCTTCAATAGTTAAACATAGGATTATTTTACTTTTTTGTTTAGATTGCTGCCCAACCAAACTTTTCTTAGTTTATCATTAGTGCCCAAGTTATGCTCTTCCACATCCCTTAAGGAAGACATGTTTCTATTGATGATGCAATCAACATTGTTAAAATTTGACTCAAGTGCAACAAGACCTCTACGAATGGTGTTATTTTTCAATTAGATGATATCCTTTCCAAAAAAAGTCTCTCTTCCTTCAGTCACACACACCATTGGTTCCCAATCAATATTATGATCTACAAACTCACCTTGATTTTGTACTAACCTTTTCAATTGAGCATAATCATTAAACATTTGCCAATGCTTGATGTTGTCAGGGACAGCTGGCCTAGTTAACACTTTAATATTGTACTCATAATAAGGTGAAACAGTGCAACTTCCAAATCTTGACCCCAGCACTACTAACTTATCAGCAGCAGCATTGAAACTCCTATCACGATGCACAATGTTGAAGGAATCAAACATCTCAATTAGAACCCAAATTGCATGTTTGTATTGTTTTATCCACTGATTCTATGTAGCATACATTTTTATTATTTATTTGAAAACTAGTTTTGAATCTCCTTTTTCAATGATGTACTTGACACCATACTTCCATGCAATTCTCATACCCAACAACAAGCCTTCATACTCAGCAATGTTGTTAGTACATTCAAAATTAAGCTTGAAGGAAAAAACAAACTCTTCCAAGCTAGGAGAAATTAGAATTATACTAGCACCATTTCCAAATTTGGAGCAAGGTCTAAGGGGAACCTACCTATTCAAGGCACTTTGAATGATCCATCTTGTGTTCTTTTCTATCAGCAAACCTAACAAAGTTATCAACATCAACATCAACAAACAACACCTCATAGGAAGCATTATTTGGATCTTCAATAAGGTGTAACATCTTCTTTTCTCCATAGAGCTTGATAAGGCCCCCTTTAATGAGAATAGTGGTAAAATACATGTCCATTTGAATAGTCCCACCAACACTTGCAACCCACTTTCTTAACAAAAGCATACCTCATTTGGTAGGGCAATCAATAATCACAACATCAAGTTTCAAATTCTTACCCGAATAGGCTACAAGTTGTACCACCAAACCCTTCACACAACCAACTACTGACACTTCTCTTGATTCCATGGTAGTACACTTTCCATATGCTGCTATCACTTTGATATCCAACTCATTCATGACTTCTAGAGGCATGACATTGCATGATGCACTGAAATCAAACACATAATTGTGAAATAGTCTATCCTTTATGATCAAAGTTGTAAAGAATGGATCAACATTCAATTGGGAATCAACCAAGGATGTCCCCAAGTATAAGTTAGGTGTTTCTCCAAGATCCTATAATTTTGGTGGTGTTTCAAGGTATGCAATGATTTGAGGAGGAGTTTTAACAATGTTTACATTTCTTATTGGGGTACTCTTCTCCTCTTTCAATACCAAGTACTCAAATACTCTCTTTTTATGCTCAGGAATCCTAAGAAACTCAATGATTAGAACACTCACTTTGATTTGGCTCAATACTTAGGCTATGTCATATGGAACACTCTTTGGCAAGGCAACATTAGAATGGAGACAAGAAGATTCAATAGATGGCATGGGATTCTTGACAGTTTGGGCATGAGGAGAACTAAAAAAATTTCCTGGGACAGCAGAGCTTTTGGCAGGTGTTTCTCTTCTAAGATATTCTTTGGGAATACTTGTAAGAAATGGTGTTTTAGGTTTGGCTTGAGGCCCAGCTCCCTTAACAACCTTGCTCCTAGTGTTATACTCTTTCTCTTGAGCAACAAAAACATTCATTAATAATTGTGTTCAAAGCTCTTAAGTATTCAAAGTCATTGTTAGGAATCTCAAAAGCTTGCACTACATCTACCTCAAGAGTATGAGAGGGAATAAGGACTTTAACATGTTTGATGCAATCCCAAAAGGTTGTAGCTGTCCTTGAACTTATTACCTCAGTTGATATTGCTCCTTCTTGTGAGCTTGAAAAACAACCCACCATGCAAATATCATCATCAGTACCATCATCATTATTATCTTCACCATCTTGGCGGTCTATTTCACATGGAGGATGGGTTAGAAAACACTTATCACACCAATCAATATCAATAACTTCCTCAATTTCAGCAACCCTAGCAGTTAGGGGATCAGGTAATACTCTTCCTTCACATGCTTTAGGATGTCTATTTATAGATCCCATGGGTCCTTTCCCTCTATCATTATATCTTTGATCACCCCTAGGATGATTGATGAATATGTCATGGTTTTTTGTTTTTTGCTGACCTTGTGAAGTCTACCCAATTCCCTTCTCTACCCGGGCTAACTTGTATGAGATTTATTTGACATCCCTTGCCAAATTTTTCATAACCTCCTCCAAATTAGAACCCTTACTAGATTGAGGTTTTTTAGGGTTTATTAACTTTACACCATCCCTCTTGAGAGGTTTCCCAATTGCTTTGATATTGTTTTCAATTTACTGTGCCATGGTAAAGGCCTACCTTAAATTGGTAGTGTTCTTGTCTCTTAGGTAATAGGCTGCCTTCTTGTCAAATGCATCTACATATTTTTTCAAGCATGACTGATAACATGGCCTCAAATTAACTGGCAGCCTTCTCAAAGTTTTTTAAACCTTGTGTTGAAGTCATGAACTTGATTCATTGGGGTTATTCTTGATATTTTCAAATTCAGACAATAGAAACCTAAAATCAGTTTTTTCACCATATTGTAACCTAAATGCATTGTTCATTTCAGTCCAAGAGTTAATAGAATTATCAGGAAGAGCCTTGTACCAATCCCTTGCATCCTCTTCTAGTGTATGAATGAACAATTTCATGTACACATCCTCAAATCCAATTTCAAAATCCTCCATCATATTAATAAAGAGTTTCAAATGTTGATCACTTGTTATGGCATTGTTCCCTTGGAACTTTGGCAATCTACTTCTAACATCCTGAGGCATAGCAATACGATAACCATCCATTCCCCTAAAATTTATTGGGCCAAAGGTATTGACCAAAAATGGAGGCCTAGGTGGATTCTGAGCCATGTTGTCTGGTGGAGGTGATCTTTGGGATGAAACAAGCTGATGAGGAGTGCGAGGTCTTTGGGGCTCAAGAATGTGGTTCACAAGATTGGTATTCTCTAGGTTTTGATTTTCTTGGAAATTTTTACTAGAATTGAAACAAACAGGCGCAGATTGAAGAAGGAACTCACCAAGTATAGTAGAAGTACCTTCACTAGTTAAAGTAAACAAGTTTATGAGAAGATTTCTTGAATCAGAATCACTGGAAAAAGAGTGATATTCCTCTAATAAAGGCTGATCTCTCTCACCAATGGATATACCTTTTCCTGATGTCTAACCTTCAATAACTTTCCAAACTTTTCTTTCCTCTAAAACTGTATTTCCCAATTCTTGAAATAACTTTCTACTTGGGTCTCTTCTGAAGAGAGATCTTCTTCCTTCCAGTTTTGCAGAGATTAGCAACACCAAAAAATAAATGACAGAAAGCTAAGACACTGGTATTTATCAAGATCAAAATAGCTTGGATTCGCCACTAAGGACTTTCACCCTAGTTGTGCAAATACACTAAAATACTCTGTCAAATACCTAGCAGGACTAAAAATCTTGCCAAAATTTATAAGTTAGATCTTCCTTTTCTTGAATCTATCAACCATAAATGCAAATGAAGTGCAACTACTACTAGAAACTGATAAAATTGTAGACAGAGTTTGAAACTTTGCATACACCTTGCAAATCTGAGTATAGAATGTTGCTTTAACAATATATTTGTAGACAGAACTTGTAAGAGACATTTCCATGGTTTGATATGTATTCAAATATCTAAAATATGTATGCACATGGATTAGATTGAACTAAGAATGTCCCCAGAAATGGCGCCACTGGTGTTGCTACCCAAATTTGTTCTCCTTTTTCAGTCTGAGCAGCATAAAAGATATGGCATGAAGCTTGAAGATAGATGGATCATGGTGTGTGTCATTTTGTAGCCAGGGATATGATCTAACTAGCACTCAGATTTGTGGAGAGATGGATAGAACTCAAATAAGACTTGATCTTTTCCTAACTGTTTTAGGTTGTGCCTTTCAACCAAGGTAAGAGAACCTATTTTTTAACCCTCAAATGGTGAAGGAGATGAAGATAGCCCTCAATTTGTAAAAAAAGTATGAAAAGGCCTTAGGAAAATATGATCAACACTCCAAATGTAACTTTCACAAGTTGTCACTTCCAGATTATGGAGATACTTTCAATATAAGGCAAGGGATACTAAGGACATTTTGAAATCCTGATCTATTCTATGTACTTTAGCAAATGGATTTTGATCTTATGTGAGTATACAGGTCAAAACAGGGGTAAAACAGGGTAGGATTAGTTGTTTTTAATGATTCTTGGGTGGGAGTTTAGACAAGACAAACCAAGGTCCGCTAGACTATTTGAGGATTTCAGCAAAATATGGAGAAACTTAACAGAAAAAAGTATAAAAAAGGTTAATCATTCCTTCAACTAGGATATGTGAATCAAATGGAGGCCTAGATCTGCACTCTTCCACACAATTTTTGTTCATCTATCACAAAATCTTGAGTTAGAATTAACCAATGAAGAATTTAGCAATCATTATTTAATCATGACCTAAGGTGCACCCATAGGTTTACAAACAATCTCTAAGTCAAGGAAGGTAAAGTGATTTTAAATTTGTTTATCTCTTTATCAGATGAAATCTCTTCTGAATGTGAGATTGCAAATGCCACTAAAATAATCACAAGAAATGATACCATGTATGATCAAGAGATATTTTAAACACAAGACTGCAACAGGAAACAAGAAACACAAATTTGAAATGCATTCTGAAATGTAAGCATTCACAGATTTTTCCCAAAGACAACACATAATAACTCAAAAATGATCAGATTTATTAGCAGGGGAATGGTTTGAAAAAATAAACTCAGAGCTTTTTAATGGCTATACATCGGCAACCAACTTAACATGATTTGAAATCTGATACAGAGAGAGTTACATGAGTTTTATCAAGTGGTCACTAAGAAAATGGGCTTCTTCCCAGATTTTCTTGTGAAATTTTTAGTTTTCTAGGCCTTTTAAAAATATTGCAACCATTTACATGACAAATTCATGCAATATATATCTTTCAATCTCCTTCAATCCTTCTTTCCCAAGAAAATAATATGCCAAAGGATCAAATTTGTTACAAAAATTTCTCATGATTCACAGACAGGGATGTTTAATAGAACATGTCCAAAAAGTTTCCAATTGTCTCAAAAAGAGATGAATCATTACAAAATTTGTATCATTATTCATTGTGGAGGCCCATTTTTTTATCTTCAAAGTATGCAGACCCCATTCCTTTCATTATTTCATCCTTATCCCTCCAAAATTTGACTCTGCAACTTTTGGATTTGATATTTCACATTTTTGGACGGGTTAGGGAAAAATTCATTTCAAAATCATCTTTAATCTTCAAATTGATCCTCAAAATTGATTTCATTGGTCCTTGCAAGCACAAACGACATGAATGTGTCAAAAATTTGATGAAAATTGATGCAAAAAATGCATCTCCAAGCTTCCTGGAGCTCAAATGGCGGCCAAACTAAAAAATGCACAGTTACCGTTGATCTTCCTTTATCCTTTAATCTGAGCCCTCCACATGTCACAATGTGATTGGAAATGGACTTGGGATCACTTTTTGACATTTTAACACTTTTGGTAAAATGTAAAAATTTTACATTTTTCTCTTCCCCTCCGCCCTTTGAAAATGAGCTTAACACATGTCCTAATGTGGGTCCCATTGGAATCGCGGACCGATTCTACACATTTCCACCTTTTTTGGAAATTTGCAAAATTTATCGATTTCCTTTACCAATCCGCCATTGAGATTTGGGCCTAACATGTGGTGCAATATGATTGGATACGGAGTCACCGCTCAATTTTAAACATTTTGCCTCTTTTTTGGAAAAAGGAAATTTTTCCATTTTTCCTCTGTGGCTCCTCCCTCCTGTAGGACATGTGTCCTCACCTGATTCATTGCGGGGTAGCGCTCTTATTTATATTTTAACAACATTTTCCATAAAGGAAAAATTTCACCATTTCCTCCACACTCCCACACCTCTACCTTTCCCTGTCACGTGTCCACTCCTAATTGGCCTGGCGGACCTGCGGCCCTTTTCACAACTTTTGTTACCTTTCGCTAAAAAGAATTTTTTTTCAAAGTCTTCTACTAGCCTCCATTCCCACCTTTGATGCAAACGTGACACATTTCCACCTGTGATTCACTGTAGAGTTCCATATTTCTTTGTGACTTTAATCTTTTAACCAAATAAAGTCAAAAAACTTCAAAAGAACCCAACCACCCACAATTCTGTCCTTGGTTCTGAAGCTGCCATGTGTTCTATTTTGATTCATTGTGGGCCCTAGGCATTTTCTTTACACTTTAAATCTTTCTCCAAAATTCCTCAAGGCACAAAAAGACCCGTTGCTTCTCATCCAATCAAAAGAGAACACGTCAGCAACATTAGAACCAATCAGAGTAAAGCGGAGCCATGGGACCAAATTCACCCCTTTGCCAAAAAAGCAAAAATTGATAAGTTAAAACATTTTTCTATCATCCCACGGCTAATTAGAATAATCCATGTTGCCAATGAATGCTAAGGAAGAAATTGGTGGGCAAATGAGGCCCGTCTGACCGTCAAAACACAGAAAACACCAGGGATGCCTTAGAATTCAATTTTTTCACTAAGGATGACAAATTTCTCAAAATTGAACCAACTGAAACATGTTTTCAAAGCATTTTTGTTCATGGAATTTGATTTTCAATGTCATAAAAGTGCAAATCGATCAATTTTAAACTTCCATGATCAAGCAAAAAGGAAAAAATGGTAGAGCCTGTAAATTTTTGAAAAATTAGGGCACACATGCTGACTTCATTCAAATTGGGACAAAACAACAAGTTTATGAGCATTTCAAGGCATTCAATCTGGAGGGAAAATTTTTAGACCACCAATTTAAGAGAAATTTTTTTCTAGAGCATGCAAACTAAAGGAAAATTTAGGGCGAAATGGTGCAAGCTCAAAAATGGCACCAACACTTCCTCGGTCCCAATATTTATATCAATTGTTCCCTTGATTAAGGAGGTGTTTCCTTCCTCAAACTTACGTGGGACCAGATTCAACTCTAAATACCCCTTACCTCAAAAATTTCAACTTCCTTCCCAGGGGAAGATTCTATCATGGGATTTCCAAAATAGGATGAAAAGTGTGGATTTAGAGAAAGATTAACCTTTTGATGAGTAAAATTTAATTCTATGAGAGCATTTAGATATCCTAGAGTTGCTTTGTTAGCGTCAACATGATCTAAAATTAAATACTCACTCTCAGTCTCTATGTATGTCAACATCAAAGTTACCAATGTCTTACAAACCAAAGGTTCTGCATGAACTAAGACCGTGAAGTTTGTATCTTTTAACTCACTGCTTAGAGTAAAGCGAGAAGTGAAAGTTGTTATTGATTCTGTAAGGAGATTCTACTCTCGTGGAATTTATTTTATTGATATGAAGTCAAATTTCTTTGTTAGATTCAACACTGCTATTTTATAGATTTTTAAATGCTCAGCTCTAGTCTCATATACTTTGGATATCTGATTTACAACAAGTTGTGAATCACTCATCACCCTAATATTAAGAGCACCCATTCTTTCAGCTATGATGAGACCAAGTAGAAGGGCTTCGTATTTAGCCCCATTATTTGTGCACTCAAAGTTTAATTTGAAGGAAAAAGGTAGAATCCTTCCCTCATGAGAGGTAATAATCACACCTTCCCTAGTGCCAAAACAGAATTTGGCTCCATCAAAATGGAGAGTCCAACAGTTACTTGGAAAAATGGCTGTTAGATCATCTTTTGAATCTTTTTGCTTTACCTCATTTACCTCAACCATACAAACCTTATTTGCTAGAAGAGAACCGAGTCCCAGGGTATGTCCCATGCCCATAGAATCGAAAGGAAGGAGAATGGGTAAATATTCCTCCAATAGCTTATCAATATTTATCATGGTTTCCAATGACACTATCTCTATGATGAAAGTTTCATCTTTGACTACCAGAACACCTTTGATCAAACCCATGAGTTCTAATTCTGTTGTAGGAACCATATTTTCCTTTGTTACTAAGCTTGTAGTTTTATTTAAATGATTTTTAGGAATCTTAAACTCAGAGTGGATTCCTAGCCTCTTCTACAAGTTAGCTAGGTGTATGTTGAAGGGTTTTAGATCACCCTACACTATAAAGACCTTCACTAAATTCAGGAATCTAACTTCCTAAAACAAATTTGAGGGAATCGCCTTCTTAGTACCATCTTAGGTCTAAGGGTGACTAACAACACTATAGTTCCGACTGAAGTTTCCTTGAGGCTATCGTAGCCTCTCAACATTTTTCATGTCAAAGAGAAATTGGTCTCTCTGTACGCTATATTTTGAAGGAAAGGTAATGGAACTATGTTGACCACTTCCTTGTCATCAATCATCACATGCTTTATATAGTTGTTATAAATCAAGACTAGAAAAAATACATCGGATCACCTCTATGAGCTATTTCAATGTCGATGGGCATCTTGCTAATTTTGAATACAAATCCAACATCCCTCTCAGGCTACCCTGGAGGATAGACATCAAATTACACATGGTTTATTTGTGCTTCTAGAGGAGGGGTGATGTTAGTCAAATGACCAAGACCCAGTGCTTCTAGTAGAGTGACTCAGTGAGCATGGGAATTATTTAATAAATCCAAGAAGGAAATGTGAGAGAAAGTCTTGGCTAAGTCACTGATTAATTCAAAATCTCCTAATGGCTTACCTAACATATATTTAATGTCATTTGATATAGTCGAGTAGATCAGGATTGATTGTGAAGTATAATCCTTGGATCTAGTGGCAATGTTAATTTGAGGTTCAATATAAAACTCCACTAACCCCACAATTTTTGTTTTCTAATGACCATCCAAAGGAGGTGCCTATACGTACCCAAAATTGTAAGGTACTGTACTGTGGAACAGCGTAATAAGTGCCCCAATGATGATACAGGTCTCTTCGCAAGGTGTTCAGGATCCAGAAAAGCCCTCAGAGTATGCGTTAACATCCCGCATGCCCCGCTTAGCCCCCACACCCTTTGTTTTCCCCTTTTTCCCTCTTTCCTTGGCCTCTTGATCTTCAGTGATGAAACCACTGCCCTGAAGGGCGGCGGTCCTGTAACCGCCGCCCTGCTCAGAGCGGCAGTCCTGCGCGTGTTTTCCAGAACGTTATTTTGACGCGACTCGCGTGAAAAATCAACATTTCACCAGATTTTCCTTGCCGACTTGAGCATGCATTTATGTTTTTGGTCCCCTGGAATAGTGTTTTTCCTTTGTTTATTGTTTAGGAGTTCAGTTTGGTTTTGATCTTTGGGTGATTGAATTCCTATAAATGCATAGCTTGTGCTGAAGCAAATGGCCACCATTTCCTTGTTAGAGTCTTCTCATTTTCAGTGGTTTGGTCTGTTAGTTTGCTTAGGATTGATAGTATAGTTCATTTCATGCTTGGTTAGCATTGTCCAGCTGTAGGTAAGCCACATATCCAGCTTGTGCAAATAGTGTTGCTATTTTATCTAATCCATTAGAGTAGAATAGCTTAGGAAGCCATTAAAGTTGCAGGTTTTGCTCTTCAAATAGGATAGTTTTAGGTTCTAGATGCATTATGATACATGATTTGCAATAGATCCCGCTAGGAATTGCATAAGCCAAGCTCTGTACTCTTTCGCTATCCTTGTCCTATCCGCATTCTATTCTGTCTGCATTCTGAAGGTTGTCCCTTTTTCCAACACCTATTCTTATTGATGCAAGCATTACACACTTTTCTGGATCTACGTGAGCACAAAGAATGAAGAGATCATACTGAGGGGACAAGTCACACACACCATCGGATTCGCCACTGTTCTGCGGAATCCAGGTTCTAGCTTTCAAAGTTCTAGTTAGAATCATATCAAATAGAGTAGTTAATCGCTTTATTTCAATAAATTATATTCTTGATATTGCCAGGGAAGCTGTGGGGATTGATAGTTTCTGAGAAACTATGATTCATTCCTCACTTCTGAGGTAGGATCGAGAATCTTGCAAATAGATTAGTTATTTCATTGTTTAGAATAGATATACAAATTACACAGACAAATAGCTACACTCGGCTATTTTGTTTGTTTTTAATTTATTAGTTTAGCTGTCAATTCTAAATATTTTAAATAGCTTCTTTCTTAAATTCATATAAATCATCAAAAAATACAAAAAGAAGTCATATATGCTATAAATGTGTTTCATATATTTAGAGTTCACTTTATTGCAGTTTATCTATATTATTGCTTTCGTATGACTATTACGGGACCTAGGGAGCCCAGAGAATACATTTTTGAGCCAATCATGCCTCGACCCAATCTCACAACAGCAATAACTGATATTGACCAAAATCTTAGAATCCAGGTCTTCGAAACAATAGCAGACTTCCAACAGGTCATATCTCAGTTAAGAGGATTAAACATAAAAGACGACCAAGCACATACATTTTGGTCAAAGTCAGCCAAACTACAGATTACCCTAGAAAAACATCCACATGACCATAGAAGGGTTTGAAAGAGAACAAACATTCGGGTGTGATCCTTTAGTTCCACAGCAAGACGCAGGAGACACCCTCATAGATATAGATACCAGCTTAAGAATCCAGGTTGCGAGAATGCCTGTGAGGTATTATGAGAAGATTACACAACTGTTGGTTGTAAACATAAAAGCTGAGAAAGCATATGATTATTGGATACTAGGGATCAGGACTTGATTCTACGTATGACCATAGCTGGCCCACAACAAACATGAACCTACGGTTGTGATCCACAAATCCCACAACCCAACAAATCTATAAGAGAATTAGATATAGACACTGGCCTACGCACACTAGTATTTCAGTCTACTCCACTTCCACCTATGATCATTGAACAAATATCCTTCCTGGACATAGCAACTAACAAAGCTAGAGAATTCTGGACTAGGCTAGAGAACCGTCCATAGAGTTAACTATATTTACCATCCACCATATGAACCTATCCGGAGAAATACACAAAACTATACCGGGTCATTTTCCACGTATTCCACAACCCATAGATCGAATCACGCCAGAGCTTTATATTGATTGGAGCCTTTGCGCAGTCATCCTTGCTGACTGATCTATCACACCAGTCCAGGTTAGAAGGGCCTTCTTTGTCTTAGATTCACAGATTCCATTAGTGCGTATCGAAGATATTAGATTGCCTAACTAGTTTGTCTGTATACCACGCATATTCTCCCCCCCACCAGCTGTCTCGGCACAACCTCGGGAGGTCAGGTACACGGAAGAGTTACTTGTAGATTCCCACACTCGCCTGTCACTTTTCTGGCGTACAAAATTGGTGAACCTGACGTGAAACAAACGAAATTAGTGAAGCTGACATAAAACTTCCTACTTTCTCATTCAGAGTCATAATATCACGTTTCCTTTCACAAATCACGTTCACTCCTTATTATTCTGCGGGTATTCATATACCCCCCGAATATGTCAGGATTCGATGTATATGGCAGACCCCTCTTAGGTCTTGAGGCATACTACACCCAACAAAATAGACAATCATCACCCTCACTCTCAATGTGGGGTAACAACTATTCAACTAGTCAGTTATCAACACAAACCCCAAGGACTAAATATACTCCATCCTTTCAAACTGAGGGGTTGGAACAACTCGCTCAAGCATAGCAAACAGAGCCTTTAGGATCGAACAATATGATGTTCACTAGAGAATCTGTTTCATCTCCTTAGGCACTACTTAGACCACACATTAGTAGACAATCAGACCCATACTTATTTCTAGATGACGAATACTCAGTGCATTATTCTCGGAACGAACAACGCTCTTGGAATATGTATCCACCTGTGTGAGGTTTACAACCAAAACCCGAGGTCTCTTTTCAAGAAAATACCTCTATGCCATTACATATAGGAAATACTCTCGGAGAAACTTGGCAAGATAGTGATCAGTTTATGACAGGATATCACGTACCTATACAACACCAGGGTATACAACAAATACCGCTCAGAAAAAACACCATGACTTCACCAAATGAAGTCATTTCAACATTAGTAGAAAAAGTGAGAGGGTTAGAACTGGCTCAAGCAAGTCAAAATTCTCCGTTCATACAAACAGGAAGTTCCAATCCTCCATACCACTCTAGCCAAGTAGATCTCCTCACAAGAGTAGGCACGTTAGGCATGCCGCCTCATTATCCACAACAAACGCCAGCAAGGCCCATCATCTCTGACACTATTCCTCCCGGTCTAGTGTCAAACAATCCATTCCTTGACAATACCCCATCATACTTAAACATGTACTCCAAATCACCACAAGGAGATATTTTCTCCTCTCTCGACATGTTTGCTCAAACGTAGGGACCTCCTTATGCCCCTGCCAATGCATACGTTGCACTGTATCAACAACCTATCCCACCATCACTCCCTCAGCAACCACCATCAATGGTCGAAAGCTATGCGATAGGGACTTATTCAGAATATCTAAAGGAACCCTTGGACTTCACCATACGAAGCATCATGCTTCCAAGAACTCTTCCTGATTTACCCAAGTTCAAGGGTGAGGGAGATCCAAACGCACATATCAAAGCTTACACTACAGCCATACGAGAATTACTCCCTTGGGATGGGGTTGTTGCTAAAATATTTCCCAAAACCTTGGAAGGCATTGCTCTCGACTGGTATTACAGGATACCTGAAGCCTCCATCCATTCATTTAAACAACTCATGTCAGAGTTCATCAAAGCCTTCGACATGAACAAACTGTTGAGAACAGGAATAAGGGAATTCTTGCACATCAAACAAGAACACAACGAATCTGTTGCCCATTTCATCCAGAGGTGGCGTACAGTTCTTTATTCTTCAGCAAGTGCTCCAAACATGGATCAAATGGAACTATGTGATTTATTCCTTCATTCTCTCAGCAAGGAGGTGAAGGAAGAAGTACAGAAGTTCCCACTAAGAACTTACGATGAAGTACTTGAGAGCGCTCTTCGAATAGACCAAGCAGTGATAGATAGTGGCCGTAAGACATATGAAACAAACGAGAGGTTAATCACCTCCACTCAAAACACTACAACTATCAAAAATGTCAATCAAGGACCCAAAATCCTTAACAAAAATTGGGGTGTAACAACGGATGGGGTAACCGACCAGCCCAAAAAGGTAAATGTTGTCAATACTCCATCACAAACAAACAACCAATGAAACAACAATTTTACCCCGACAATCAATACAGTGGATTTTAGCCATCCACAACAACAACAACAACAACAATAGTGAAATCCCATACAAGGGCCAAAGCAAAACTCATTTGGTTATCAAAACCAAAGTCAAAACCAGAAACAACAATTCCAAAATTTTAATCCTAATAGGCAACAGTTTGATCAGAATTTTAGGCCACAATACACACCTAACCAACAAAATAGGAATTACAATCCCAATTTTTATTGTGGTTTCCACAAAATTCAGGGTCACGATACTAGAACATGTCGTGACTATAATAAATTTATGCAACGCTTGCTAGAAGAACAAAGGCAGTTCTTCATAGATTTTTTTTTGGCAGATCCTGTCTCATCATCACCAAATACGCTCGCAGGGGCAGTTTCCCCTCAGAATGCTCCCCTCAAGATCTTTAACGATCCGCTCCCAAATCATGATAGCAATAGGCTGAATCCAACTGGAACAAACAAAGGTGCAATGACAGGAAACAATGATCATGAAGCCTCGACTTCATTAAATCCATCAGTTGCACCACAGTTAGGAGCTCAACCGAGACCCAAGATAGTCAGTTTGGTAGAATTAGATGCTGAACTACCTATCGAAGCTATAACAAGAACACGAGAGTATTTCTCTCAACCGAACCCAAGTCCTCTGCTAGAAACAGATAAGAGTCAGTAAATAGTAGAAAAACCCATAGGTACCTATGATTTAATTAGTGACCTAACAAAGACCTTCTCACACATTTCATTTTTGGACTTACTAAAGAACTCTCCCCATCACAGAGCTACTCTTTTAGAAGCATTAGGTCTAGGCCATCTAATTAACATCACTCCACCTCCTGAAACACATGTAAATCACGTAGATTTTGATATCCACCCTCCGGGGCAGCCGGACAAGGATGTCGAATTCATATTTGAAATAAGTAAAATGCCCACAGATGCTGAGATCGCACGCCGAGGTGATCCAGCCTTACACTTACAAGTATGGGTTTATAATAACTATGTAAAACGGGCAATGGTTGACGATGGGGCCACAGTTAACATAGTCCCTTTCTCTTTCCTCCAAAAACTTGGATATGGGGAAACAAAATGTTCCACTACTCGAAATGCATTGAGAGGCTATGATAGCCTTAAAGCCACTTTGATAGGAACTATAATACTGCCGGTCACCTTAGGGCGCAAAACAGTCCTGACTGAGTTTTATATTATAGATCGGGAAACTAATTATAATATGATACTCGGTTTACCATGGATACACCGAATGAAGGCAATCCCTTCTACATTATTTCAAGAAGTAAGATTCTTGCATCTAGGAAAGGTATTTGTAGCCAAAGGCGATCCAAAACCTTTCAATTTACACCTAGCTGATTTAAAGAAAAGACCATGTGTACACTCAGAATTTGAACTTCCAACAAACCAACTTAACAAACCCACTGACCCAAAACCAGAAGAGAAGTTGGTACCTACAACAGATCTTGAAACTATCAGCATAGCCAAAACAACCCCAACCCCTAACAATAAAGCTAAAGAAACCGCATCATTAGGGACTACTGTAAAAATCGTTGAATTAATAGAACAAGATTTACCAATATTCTTACCTTTTGATTTAGTATGCATAGGATATTCCCTAGGGATTGGCTCTCTTCCAGTAGAGGATCTCTGCATGGTGGAAGTAGAGTGCATAAACACAACAAATATCCCAACATCTATACTCCTGGTTAAGTATTGGACTCTCCATTTCGATGGAGCTAAATGCCGTTATGGAGCAGGGGCAGGTATAATTCTTACTTCGCCCGAGGAGAAAGTCCTCCCATTAACTTTTAAATTAAACTTTGAATGCACAAACAACGGCGCTGAGTACAAAGCCCTCCTCCTTGGCCTTACCTTATCCAAAAGAATTGGTATTGATAACATCAGAGTCCTGGGAGACTCGCAATTAGTGACAAATAAAGTTTCTGAAGTATATGAAACTAAAGTCGAACATTTGTAACTCTACAAAAATGTTGTATTAGATTTAAGCAAGGTGTTCAACTTCATATCCATTGAAGCAATCCCGCGAGAGAAAAATCTTCTCGCTGATTCAATAGCAACCTCAGCATCACGTTTTACTCCAAGCAATGAGTTAGAAGATACCCAGTTCACGGTGTCCATTCGTGATGAACCATTGATAAAAATAATGACGAATCCTCTTTTAAGCGGAAGTGAATCTACCATCCTAGACCATGTTGATAGTGATGCGGCTACTTTGGATTATTTAAATGCCTATGCAGAACTACATCTCTCCTATCACATGCTAGATTTATCCTTGATTCCACATTCGTCTTCCTACTTCGGAAATCCCGTAACGGATCTTCCCTCACAAATGGAACCTAGCATATACGCAGTAGACAATGGGGAGAGTTTGGATTTACCTCCAGCACCACCTGAGTTCAAAGAGTGTAATGCCTCTTTGATAGAAGAAACAATCGATGTCAACGTCGGGACAGAAGATGAACCAAGAATGTTGAAACTAGGCTCTTCGTTAACCCCAGAAGAGGTGGAAATACATACTTAGATTCTCAAAGAACATCAAAAGGAGTTTGCATTTAATTAAAAGTAGATGACAGGAGTCGCACCCCACATTGCGGTGCATAACCTCGTCACTAAATCAGATGCAAAGCCAGTTAAGCAAAAATCAAGACCTATGAAACCCAAAGTAGCTCTCATGGTAAAAGAGGAGGTAATAAAACTCCTTCAGGTAGGATTCATCAAGCCAGTTGACTACTCCTAATGGGTATCTAACATCATTCCTGTTCTCAAGAAGAATGGAAAGATACACATCTGCATAAATTTTTGAGATATCAACAAAGTGTGTCCTAAGGACGACTTCCCATTACCATCCATAGATGTTATTGTTGATGCAACAGCTGGTTTTGAACTCTTGTCTCTCATGGATGGATTCTCGGGATACAATCAAATCAGAATATCTGAGCAAGATCAAACTAAAACCACATTTATAACTCCTTGGGGAACCTATTGCTATGTTGTTATGCCATTCGGTCTCAAGAATGCCGGTGCTACCTACCAGTGGGCCATGACATACATATTTCACAATCTAATTCTTAAAATCGTGGAATCTTACGTAGATGACTTATTGGCTAAAGCCAGGAAGCGTTATGACCATCCCGAAGTACTCCACGTCATTCTTTCACGTCTAATAGAATACAGAGTCATGATAAATCCAGAGAAATGCGTCTTTGGTGTAACAGGAGGAAATCTCCTAGGTTACATCATATCGTCACGAGGAATTGATGTTGATCCAACCAAAATTCAGGCTGTCCTCGAAATGGTCCCACCTTCCATTGAATCTAGAATCAGATCATTTCTCAGAAAGCTGGGTGCAATCCAAAGATTTATCCCGGACTTAAGCTTCGCCGTTCATCCAATCAACAATTTACTCAAGAAAGACTATAGCCTTGATTGGACCGAAGATTACAATGAAGCTTTTGATGTAGTTAAGCGTTTCCTTTCATCGCCACCTACACTAATGCCACCTAAGCTAGATCGCCCATTAATTCTATATTCACGAGCTACCAATGTCTCATTGGCCTGTATGTTGGCCCAAGAAGACGATAACAAGAGAGAACGTACGATTTATTTCATTAGCCAAACACTGCTCGACTATGAAACACACTATACACAGGCAGAACGAGAATGCCTTACCATAGTATTTTCTACTAAACACCTAAGACATTATATGCTGAATACATAAATGAAGGTCATGGTAAAAACAGACCATTTACGGACTTTTCTCACACAAGGGTCATTATCTAAAAAGGCTGGATGTTTTATAACCTTAATGGGAGAGTTCAGATTAACATTTGTAAATTAGATGTCGGTTAAAGGACAAATCATCACGGATTGGTTAGCTGACAACCCATTAGATGGAGGCAATTCAGTAGATTTAGAATTTCCAGATGAATGCGTATACTAATCGAAACTCGACCCGCTATCTCTGAGTGTCCTTGGTACACTGATATCATTAATTATATCATAGACCATACGTACCCAGAGGCAGTTACACTGCAACAAAGAAGGCGGTTACGCATAATCGTAGCTAAATATGTCATTATAGAGTAGGTGCTCTATCGAAAAGCATTCGATGGAATGCTCCTAAGGTGTGTCGACACAGAAGAGTCCAAGAGGATTCTCCATGAATCCCACAGCGGTATATGTGGAGGCCACTTCGGTGGTCATGCCACCGCTCGGAAAATACATCGAATGGGATATTTCTGGCCCACTCTAGAACATGACGCGATAGAATTTGCACGCAGGTGTCATAAGTGCCAAGAATTCTCCCACGAGATCCACATGCCAGCACAAGCTCTACAACCAATCGCAACTCCATGGCCCTTTTCTACATGGGGTCTAGACTTAATAGGGAAATTCTCTCCCTCATCCACAAATGACCATAATTTTATAATCACGGCCATTGAATATTTTACTAAATGGGTGGAGGCCATGCCTCTTACTACTGTACCTAGTTATGTGATTGCCAAGTTCATTTTGAACCAAATCATTTGCAGGTATAGTATCCCGCAAATCATTATCTCCGATAATGGAACTTCTTTTAAAAATGAAGAATTTTGATAACTATGCAAGAAATTTAAGATAAGCCATCATACGACTTCCTTGTATTATCCCCAAGCCAACGAACAGGCTGAAGCAACAAACAAAACACTGAAAGCCATTCTCCTTAAAACGGTGAAAGAAAACAAGCGAGATTGGCATTTGAAGTTATATATGGCCTTGTGGGCCCACCGAACCTCAATAAGAACACCAACAAGAGCAACTCCTTTCTCGTTAGTATTTGGGGCAGAAGCAGTTCTCCCGCTTGAGGTCGAAATACCCAGTCTTCGCATTTCACTACAAGGGATTCTGGATGAAGACACTTACAGAGAAGCTTGTCTTTCCCAACTAAAAAATCCTAGATGAAACTAGGTTAGATGCTGAACAATGGCACAAAGCTTATGCTGACTGAATGTGCCGGCAGTATAACAAGAAGGTCTATGAATGCGATATATACGAAGGTGATCTAGTTCTAAGACTAGACAGAAGGATCGACAAGAAGACCGGCGAAGGAAGGAAATTCCGGCCCAAATGGTTGGGCCCGTACCGAGTCATGAAGGACTACGAAAATGGTGCTTACCTTTTATGTATGCTAGAAGGTGAGGAATTTGGTGAAACAGTCAATTCCTTGCACCTCAAGGGATTCTACACATAAGCAACTAGCATTTCTTGTACAGTTATCTACATTACATCTTCATATAGATTAAGATCATCTTGTCCACTTGTTTCTTACATAAATTGTGATCAAGGAATCTATTCTCAAAGAAATTCATTACAAACTCGTGATGTTTTTAGCATAAAGTTCTTTAAATCATACCTCTCCATCTTCATGTATCATCAATCATCTCAGAATCTTTTATCAAATAAAATCAGACATGATAAAGTCCTAACGGTAACCATACCAAGATCTGCAAGTTTGTTCTCGCTTTGATTTCTTCTTAGGATAGGTGTCTTGCCTATGGTCTATTCTAGAAGATTCATGGGGTCACATCTATCCCATATATACATCTCTTTAGAAATTAGCATATACTTACATTTTACTCAAATAAGCAAGTCAAAAAGTGATTAAACAGAAAATTTTATTTTTACACATTTCCTTGCCCCACCAACCTTCAATGATGAGCTTGTGTCTCTTACTAGTGACGTAGGGTTGGGAAAGGATGGAAATGCCCTTACTTGCCTATGCCTTTCCCACGGTGATAAACCCACACTTCTTACTAGTAGCATGGGGCAAAGTGTAGGGGATCCTCTTGACAAAGCAAACATTAAAAGGTCATAAACAAACAATTCAAACTTTGAGTCAAAAACGAATGAATCAGATGTTCAAAATCCCAAGAGAGTTAAAATCCTAAAAAACCCAGATTTTGTCTACTATGTGGCCATCTACGGGTCTAAGTCTAGATAAACCGCAAAGCAAGTTGCATCCAAAACTATGAAGTCATTCAGGTAGAGTAAGCTTGTAGTTTTCAATTTGGTTCCGCCAAAGCTTCGTCTGTCTTTCATCACTATCATTTGACCATATTTCATAACTTTCACCCTTCTTGGCTCTTGGTGATAAGCCCTCGCATCTTACTAGTTGATTGGAGTTAGGAGTGGGGCAAGTTAATCTGTTCATCATACTGGTTATTTTCATCACTTTTCCAAAACAAACATGAGGTATCCAAATTGCTCACAGAAGCTAAAATTCAAGATCACAATATATCTACAATATCATGTATCAGCATCATGAAACACAAAAGAAAGCAAACATTTGAATCATTTGTTTACCACTGCATATATTCTAGAAAGCATACAAAACATACATCGTAGTATACACAAGGAAACTGGAAATAGAAAGGAAAACATGAGTGACAAGCGTTTGATCCAAAGACGAATGCATATATAAATAATCAATGTTTATATACAATGCCATCATGCTCTAAGCATGGTCAAAATGCTCAAAGAGCCCTTGATATACAAAGAATATATAGTACAAAGTACATAGGAGCCAAGTGGTCTCTCAACCCCTACGCGACCCCTCCGAAGGTGCGCGACCTCGCCTAGGACTCTGGCTACGCCGACGCTCTGAATGTACATAAGGCTCAAGGTCCCGAGGGGTAGCCGTGGTCTCACCATGAGAATGGCTCCTCATAAGGCGCTCAGCTGTCCTATAGCCCACCAACTTTGTACGTAGGGTCGACACCATCTTGGCCACGTGCCAAACAGGAGTGAAAACATCGGTATGCCTGCCGGCTGCTGAGGGATCCCCGGCATCTACGGATAGCTCCGCACAGGTCTTATCCATGGGGATCATCAGGGAATTATTACATACCCTGCGGATCAGATCCCGCCACTCATCAACAGTCTCTACAAACAAAAGGAGAAAAAACGAATTAGAAACTAGACAAGAGGCTAAAATAAACAAGATACAAACATAAGGAGGGATAACAAATCCTAAATTAAACAAACATTAAAAGGAAGAAAGTATAACTTACTCAGATCACCGGGTCTCCAAGATGGGTCGCTGGGGCTAGCACCCGCCGCGGATGTCGCTGCCGACTAAGGGGCTGCTCCCATGGCAGGGGCAACATGTTGCCCTACAACTGACTCATCCTCCCCACTATGGCCCTGAGAGAGTGGCTCCTCTGAAGCTAGAGTGTCCTTCTCTACGCTCTACTCAGCCCTCTCCACCTACATAATTTCCTGAGTGTCATGCCGCTCAGGATCGCTGTCATCAGTCTGCTCCTCCGACCCTCCCTCTGTAAGCTCCTCAGAATCGGAGTCAATATCTATGGGGTCATCGCTGCTATGAGCAAGACCCGCAACAATCTGAAGCAAAGGTTCCCAAGGCGCACCGGCTCTCCCTCTGGTGCGAACTATCCCCCTGGCTGCAATAGGAATGCCAGGAGTGATCGCTGTCCAACCTCAGCCTCTAGGCCCCACTCTGGCCTCGCGAACTGATCTGTAAACTGGTGCCACTGGGGTAAGCATGCCCGTATATGGAAGGCCAAACTGCTGAGGAACCCGGCTGAAATGATGTACCTCTACTCACCCCACTCGATCAATGAGCTGCCCTGTGGTGGAGCAGGAGATCAGGGTAAGAGTCTCCTCACCCCATATGCCAGCCATAAGCCGGTACGATGTCACCTCCATGTCTGCAGTAGTGAGGGAGGCAACTGGTTGATGAGGTGCTCTGAGCACCGACATATCTGTCCATCTGGCTGCCCTCACAGCCGCAGGATCTGCTACCTCCACGCCTCTACCATAAGGGATAAAGCGCTCATACACCCAACTCATAACTAAAGTCAGGTGGCTCAATGATTGTCCCTGTAAATGGACCACCCTGTATAAATCATGGTAGGTGGTCCCCAGAATATCTACACCCCAGGCATATGTCTGTCCGTGCCCCTCTATCTGTGCAATGATGGGGGCCTAGCAGTATAACAAAGTTTCCCCTCCCTTGTCCTCGATTAATCTCGAGGCAAGGATCCCCATGATGGCCTGTCGAAATATGGGGATAGGCAAAGAAGGGATGGATCGAACTCTCACTCCCTTCTTCGACCCCATGGAGATAGCTGCATCTCCCATGTAACCTGCCCACTGTGAAATCTGTGCCCGTGAGCCTTCCGTCTCTAATGTGAGTCTCCTCCCGATGATTGGGACTCCCAAAATGTGGTAGACATCCTCTAACATGATAGTCCACTCACCGCGGACCCCTGGCAGTCAAAAAGTGTTCCGATCTGCGTCCCAATATGAAAATAACTCACAAAGGATGTGACTAGATGGTGTGACATGTGGCACACGCGATATGCGCAGTATACCGGTCCTCTGAAGTGTGTCCTCCTCATCTGGTGAGAGGGCATCCAGTACCCCTGACATCCAATCACTCTCTCTCTCTCTCGGCTCCATCTAATGTACTCCGCTCTCACCTGCATACACCCAAAAACACACAAAACAGAGCAATTTAATATCAGAACAATACCAAGAAGGTCATAAAAACGTATAGAAGTGCAAGAAAATACAAGTGTAATCTCAAAAGTTAAGTTCTTTTGCATTCTGTTCAAAACCGCCACCCTGAGTAGGGAGGGGGTTTTGTAACCGCCGCCCTGAACAGGGTGGCGGTCGTGTAATCGCTGCCCTGGCCAAGGCAGCGGTCGTGGTCCGAAAACCCACGCGGGTTTTTAATCCTAAAAAGCCTAAAACTAACAAAAAGTGACCATTTGACCTAAAAATGGAGCCTACCTAGTAGGCACCACCCTAGGTGGACCTTTTGAACCTAACATTTTCAAAAATAACCCCCCCATTACGACAAATTTAACATTTCAAATTTAAAGGGGGAAAAACACAAAAATGAAAAAAACCAACCTGTGATCTAGCAGGGTGGTGTTCCATGCATGGAGGCATGATCACGATCTCACTATGAACGTTTTGACTATACTCACGCAAGAAACCATCACCGTGGGTCCCAGAGCTCAAAAAAACAATCAAATCAACTCGCACAAATGAATAGGAAAATGGGCCCACTTTCATATATATATCGCTCTGTTTCATTTTAAAATGACTTTTCACAGGTTTGGAGAGCTGATGGAGGTAAATTTCTATCCCCGCACGAATGGTACATTCTCATTCCCTATTATTTTAGCATTTATTTTCCAAATTATTGTATCTATCTGCACTTGAGTTCTACTTTCATCTTGCAGATGGTGGGAATTTTGGATGGCATAAATTCAACACACGAACGTGTAAGGTATAACCTCTAACTTCCCATTTCAGGACTGCCATACTTGGACCCACCGTTTTATGCCTCTTCATGGCTAAAACGCATCTCCGAGGGGGCAATATGTACGTACCCAAAATTGTAAGGTACTGTACTGCGGAACAGCGTAATAAGTGCCCCAATGATGATACAAGTCTCTTCGTAAGGTGTTCGGGATCCAGAAAAGCCCTCGGAGTATGCGTTAACATCCTGCATGCCCCGCTTAGCCCCCACGCCCTTTGTTTTCCCCTTTTTCCCTCTTTCCTTGGCCTCTTGATCTTCAGTGACGAAACTGCTGCCCTGCAAGGTGGCGGTCTTGTGACCGCCGCCCTGATCAGGGTGGTAGTCCTGTAACCGCCGCCCTGCTCAGAGCGGCGGTCCTACGCACATTTTCCAAAACGTTCTTTTGACATGACTCGCATGAAAAATCAACGTTTCACCAGCTTTTCCTTGCCGACCTGAGCATGCATTTATGTTTTTGGTCTCCTGGAATAGTGTTTTTCCTTTGTTTATTGTTTAGGAGTTCAGTTTGGTTTTGATCTTTGGGTGATTGAATTCCTATAAATGCATAGCTTGTGCTGAAGCAAATGGCCACCATTTCCTTGTTAGAGTCTTCTCATTTTCAGTGGTTTGGTCTGTTAGTTTGCTTAGGATTGATAGTATATTTCATTTCATGCTTGGTTAGCATTGTCCAGCTGTTGGTAAGCCACATATCCAGCTTGTGCAAACAGTGTTGCTGTTTTATCTAATCCATTAGAGTAGAATAGCTTAGGAAGCCATTAAAGTTGTAGGTTTTGTTCATAAAAAAGAATAGTTTCTAGGTTCTGGATGTTTTGTGTTACATGACTCGCAATAGATCCCGCTAGGAATTGCATAAGCCAAGCTCTGTTCTCTTGCGCTATCCCTTCTCCTACTCCACATTGTATTATGGTCTGTATCCTGAAGATTGTCCATTGTTCCAATATCTACTTCCTGTTGATGCTAGCATTACACACTTTTCTAGATCCATGTGAGCAACGAAGGAATGAGGAGATCACACTGAGGGGACAAAGCCACACACAACCATCGGATTTGCCACTATTTTGCGGAATCTAGGTTCAAGCTTTCAAAGTTCTAGTTAAAATCATATCAAATAAAGTAGTCAATCGCTTTCATTTTAGTTAATCTATACTCTTCGATATTTCCGGGGAAGCTGGTGGGGATTGATATTTTCTGAAAGAAACTATGATTTCACTCCTCACTTCTGAGGGTAGGATCGAGAGTCTTTCAAATAGATTAGATCAGTTCATTTGGTTACTTAGAATATATATACACAACTGCACAGACAAGTAGCTATACTCGGCTGCTTTGTTTGTTTTTAATTTCGTTATAGTTTAGGTTGTCAATTTCTAGACATATTATATAATTTAGCTGCTTTCTTAAATTCATGTAAATCAATCAGTTTATACAAAAATATTAGTCATTTAGGAATATACATGTGTTTCATATATCTTGCGTAGTTCGACTTTATTCTGTCATTAGTTAGCTTTATATCATTTCCTTTTGCATGACAATCACGGGACCTAGGGAGCCCAGATAATACATGTATTTGAGCCTATCGTGCCTCAACCCAATCTTGTCACAATAGCAATAACTGATATAGACTAGAATCTTAGAATCCAAGTCTTTAAAACAACAACAGACTTACAACAGATCGGTTCGTCAGTTAAGAGGGTTAAACATTGAAGATGACCAAGCACATACATTTTGGTCAAAGTCAACCAAACTACATGATTACCCTAGATAAACATCCGCATGACTATAGAAGGGCTTGAAAGAGAGACAAACATTCGGTTGTGATCCTTTGGTCCCACAGCCAGACAGCAGGAGACATTCTCACTAGATATAGACACTAGCTTAAGAATTCAGGTTGCTAGAACACCTGTAAGGTACTCTGAGAAGATTGCACATAGCTATGTAGCTCTAAACATAGAGGCTGAGAAAGGCATACGACTATTGGATACTAGGGATTGGGACTTGATTCCACACATGACCATAGCAGGTCCACATACATAACACATGAATCTACGGTTATGATCCATAAATCCCACAACCCAATGAAGTCTATGAGAGTCAATCCGACGTATAGACACTATCTTACGCACATTAGTATTTCAGATCCACTCCACTTCCCCCTATCATCATTGACACAGTTATCCTTATTGGATTATAGCAGCTAGCAAAGCTAGAGGATTTCTGGACTAGACCAGAAAATCACGTCCGTAGAATCCACTATATTTACCATCCACCCATCTATGACCCTATCTGGAGATATACACAAAACAATCCTAGGTCATTTTCCCCGTATCCCACAACCTATAGATTGAATTACGCTAGAGCTCGATATTTATTAGAGCCTTTGAGAAGTCATCCTCACCAACCAATTTATCACGCCAGTTCAGGTTAGCAGGGCCTTCTTTGCCTTAGATTCACAGATTCCATTAGTGTGTTGTTGAAGATATAAGATTGCCTAACTAGTTTGTACTGTATACCCCACTGCATATTCTCATCCCCATCGGCTGTCTCGACATGACCGCAGGAGGTCGAAGATGCGAGGAATAGTCACTTGTAGATTCCCATGCTCACCTGTCACTTTTCCAGCGTATATAGTAACCACCATTGTAGACCACCAAAACAAGAGTGAGGCTTCGTGATCAAGGGTCCCTATTAAAATACCTTTGTTTGAACCCTTTGGGTCTATTATACCATCCTTTGGTTGCGTGGGGAGAGGACGTTGAATATTCTAAGTGGTGTGTTCTATGGAGATACCGGTCTCATGTAGGTGTTTTGAGTGGGTACTATTGGGTTTTCCAAAAACATGTCAACAAATAACTGTCTTTGATCCTCTATAAAACACTGTAAAAACTTGTTACAATCACGGTATGTTCTTGCATCATGCCCGTGAACCTTATGGAAAATCCAATCTAAATCAAGATCATAATCTCGAGGCCTTTGGTTCATACCTTGTTGTGGTCCGAAACTATGATTATTATTTTAATTTTTATTGTTATACCCAAAATTTTGGAACCCTTTCCCTTTGTTTTTAAATTGGTTTGGATACCGACCTGGGTATTGGTTAGGGCCTTGGGTCTACTTTTGTCTTGATTGATGAGGTTGTTGTTTTTTTTTATGGTTAAAATCTATAGTGTTGATTGAGGGTGAGAAATTATTATTCCTTTGATTGTTACCATTGTTGTTGTTGTTGTTTAAAGTGCTTGTACTTGGGATATTAACAACATTAGGTTTCCTAGGTTAGTCTGTCATCCCATCCGTTGTGACTCCATGATTATTATTAAGGATTTTTGCTCCTTGATTTTTATTCATGTTGTTGGAGTAACTGGGGTTATTTTTATTAGGGATAACTAACTTTCCATTAGCTCCATAAGTCTTACGACCAATTTCAATGGCTATTTGGTCAATTCGAAGAGTACCCTCTAGTACCAATTCATAGCTCCTTAGTGAGAAATTTTGAACTTATTCCTTTGTGTCCCTATTGATAGAGTGGAGGAAAAAAAATAGAGCTCCATCTGATCCATAATTGGAGTGCTTGTAGAGGAATATATAATTTTTTTCCACCTCTGAATGAAATGGGTTATGAACTTGTTGTGCTCTTGCTTGATATGAAGGAATTCCCTGATTCATGTTCTCAAATTTTTGTTCATATCAAAATCCTTATTAAATTATGATACGATTTACTTGAAGGAGTGTATTGAAGCCTCTGGTATCCTATAATACCAATTGAGAGAAATACCTTCTAGTGTCTTAGGGAAAATCTTTGCAACAACTATGTACCATGGGAGAAGCTCTTGAATGGCCATTGCGTAAGAATTTTTTTGGGCATTAGGATATCCCTCCCCTTTGAATTTTAGAAGATCAGGAAAGGGTCTCAGGAGCATGATTTTCCAAATGGAAAAGTCTAGAGGCTCCTTAAGATATTCAAAATAGGTCCCCATTGAGTACGTTTCCACCATTGACGATCCTTGTTGGGGAGGTGGAGGTTTTACTAGTTTTTGAAATTGGACATCATAAACATTTTTTGGGGCATATTACATCCCCTGTGGTTTTCCATACAGACATGGGTAAGTGTACATATCCCCATGTAGAGATTTAGAATACATGTGTACGTAGGGGGTTTGGTTACCTTGTTATGGAATCGAAGGAACGAAGCTAAAGAACATTACATTTCCATCGGGTATAGCATTTAAGAATACACTTCTAGCTGGTACCTATTGTAGATATCCACATGTGGCATGAGGAGGCATAACCAAGGTGCCTATCCCTATAAGTAGATCTCCAAGGTTTGGAGTACCCGTATAAATTGGAGGATTCTGTGCAGTAGGTATTTTTCTGTAATTCTACAGATACGAAGAAGTTTTTGTTTTCTCTGCATATGAATTTTGATCATTTTGGGAAAGCTCTAGCTCCTTGACTTTTTTTACCAACCTTGAGATGAAATATCCTATTGATGGTACATTTCTCTCCCTAGGTGATTTTTGTTGAAACCTCAGAGGTAGTTGAGGAGTATGGTATCCTGCTATGAATTGTTCACTATGCTGCCACCCCTCATTAGTAGTAATTTTAGTTGGTGTAGGGGTAGTGTTATTGTTTTTGAGTAGAAGGTCACTTTTTCCTTACAACCTATCAAAATCACGGTTCATATTCTTGAATTTTTATTCAATCATAGCATATCATACTAAGTATTACTCATCTAGATGTGAGAGATGGTCTTATTGCATGATAATGGGTTGTTGAAACAATACCCTAGGAGATGAAATTTCTTCCCTAGTGAAATTAATGTTGTTTGAAGTTGATTGTTTATGAGGATAGGTCTGCATGATTTGGTCAAGTTCCTTAATACATATAGAGGAACCAACATTGGTTCCCTAAAGAAGAGGGTTCTGAGAAGTTGAGTGGTTGTACACCCACGTTCAGAGTGAAGGTGATTGTTAGTGTATACTTGTCAGGTAGTTGTACATGTCAAAACTTGGAATGGGCCAACCATACTCATCCTATCCCAAAATATTTCGGGGGTATAAGAATACCCACATAATAAATGATGGATGAAGAAAGTGGAAATGTTTAGAGACTGGATGTTCACATCAGGTTCACCAATTTATATGATAGATAATAAACACGTGACCTTATTCGCACCCAACCTCTTAAGGTCGTGCCGAGACAACCGGTGTAGAATGAATGTGAATGTGAATGTGAGTGTGGTGATGGGGATCAAACTAATTGGGAAATCTCATGTCTTCAACAAGCAATATCAGGATTTACGAGTCTAAGGAAAAGAATGCTCTCCTGACTTGAAGTGGTGTAATGGCTCAGTCTGATATAATAGTTACTCAGAGACTATAATCAATATTGAGCTCTGATGAGATTTTGTTTATTGGTTTTTGAAAACGGAGAAAGTGACCTGTGGGAGGCTCGTATGGAATTTCTAGACAAGTTCATGGAATTGAAAATGGAATACATAGTGGATCCACAGGGACTATGAGCGATTTTCTAGTCTAGTTCAGAAATTATTAGCTTGATCGGCTCCTTCATTCAGTATGAAAAGCTATGTAAATAATTTCAGGTGGAAGTGGTGAAGATCTGAATACTAATGTACACAAAAGAGTGTCAATATCTAAATGGTCAATAGGCATGTTGGGTTGTGGGACCTTAGGATCACATCCAAAGACTTGTGGAGGTTGTGGATCTTGTATGGTCATGCACGTAATCAAACCATGTTGCCACGAGTAGTCCAATAATCGTAGGCTTGATTAGCAGTGATGTTCAACATATTTAGTTGTTCTATTTTCTCAATGAAATTTGTAGGTGTGTGTAATACTGTCAAACATAAACTTGTATTAATGTCAGTTATTAATTTCAGCCCATTTGGTTGTGGGACCAAGGGATCACAACTATATGTCTTTTATTGTTGTGGACAGTTGATGGTCATACATAATGAAATGAAATGATTTTAATAAGAAAACTAACTACTAAAGAAAATTTAATCTATGTTTTTTGGATTTTTCACAATATATCATATCAAAGCAATAAAAAGAAAACTAATCTATCAAAGGAAATATTTTTTATCTTTCCTAGTTTTTAAGTGGTGCATTCTAATCTAATAAATAAACTAAAGACAAGTAATCAGCTGGATGTATCTTGTTACTTGTGTGAATATGTGAATCTAATCTAAAAAAATAACCTAATCTAATCAAAACCCTTCAAACCCTACCTCTTAGGTGAAGAAAAAATCGTGACCCTGAAAGAGCAATTGTTCCCCACAACTTCCCTGGTAATGCTAAAGAGAAAACTTTCTAATGATTTGATCTACTTATAATTTTCTAACCTATTGAAATGAACAATTTTACTACTCTATTTTATATGTAATTGAAACTAGTGATTTTAAATTGATAATTTAACACATAAAGAAAACAAACACACAATTCTAACCTAGATAAGAAAGAGATTTGGCAAATCTAGTTGTAGATGTATCTGTCCTCTCAATTTGTTCCTTTCTACCTCTAATTGTTCATATGAGTCCAAGGGATTGGGAATGCAAGAACAATAGCATGGGGATGGCTCTTGAGAAATGACATCTTGAAGGAAGTCTAGATGCATTGCAAGTAGAAGAGAGATGGCACAAGAGATTTGAGCTTGGCTATGCAATTCCTAGCAAGATTGTGGCAACAATACAATGTAAGATACATGAAAATTCTCAGGCCTTTTTCTTGAATAAAAGCATGGAATATATAATAATTTAGGTTGGGATATGCCTTTATGCACAAAGAAATAAGAGGCAGTTTCAACTAACTAAAACAAATGCAAAAATAGAAGAGGGAAGGAGAACAAAGAAATCAAAACTATTTTTAGACAATTTGGCCCACCGATGCATGCTAAAATTTAAGTTAAGTGAATCGTAAAAACATGCATGAAAAAATCTAGAAAAATCAGCTAGGACCACCACCCTATGTAGGGTGGTAGTTTCAGGACCACCGCCTAGGTAGGGCGGTGGTCCTAGTAATAAAGCACAAAACATGCACAAAAAGAGGTAGAAAGCTAGAGAAAGTGTGGGAAGGCTAAGTAAAGATGTCTAGGAAAAAAATATACAGTGTGAATGGGTTTTGGAGCTTCAACACATTTTTTAAAGGACTTGAATTATCATTGGGGACTTTTGTAATTATTTTATGACAATGTAGCACATTCAATTTTGGGTGTGTACAGCTGCCTTATAGGGACAACTAACAATAGCATAGGAACAAGCACAGGCACAGGATGGAAAGGGACAAGGTCCATCAAGATAGGTGCAGGCAACAAGATAGGTTCCATGACCTTATGTATAGGGATAGGGGCCACTATTACTAGGACATGGTTTGCAAATAGGTGTTAAAGTGATGACACCTCCATAGGTCATATCTATGGACAAATACCAAGAGGTTATCGCATAGGAAAAATACTACGATGATCAAATTATAGAGAGCGATATCCCTTTTGTTAGCTATACCACCTACAGAGCTTAGCAAGAAGCCAGTAAGAGGTCCAATTTATGGATCCATAATGCTAGCAATTCAGGGAGCCACTAGTCTCATGAGCAGGGTCACTGGGAGGTGACTAGTTCATAGAGACATACGCTAAGTGAGGGGACAAGACATAGTGGTAGAGGTGTTGGACCCTCCCAAGGATGATATATAGATGGATATCATGTTTATTTAAAATTTTTGACTTATATTTACCATCCTGCGTGCCAAAGAGGTGAGATTTACATGAGATTTGTTGAGATAGTTGTTTATATATGTATATTCAATGTATTGATACATGAACATTCCAATATATAGATAGATGATGCTATTTATATATGTTGTGTTTTGTTTTCATTTCCATTTTATTTTTATAATGGAATTTAGATGATTAGGCATGTTTTGGTTGATGTTGTTGTGATATGAGATGATGTTGTTTTGATTTCCAAGGTATTTTTTAATGGAAACTAGCTATGTAGGAATGGTTGAGTTTGATTTGGATTTCCAATGTATTGATGTTATGAAAATTAGATGTAGGTATGGATTGGTTTTGATTGTTTCAATTTAATTTCCATGTTATTGGTATTATGGAAAGTAAAAGATGATGTGTATGGGTGATGTATGGTTTGTTTTGGGTTAATTTCCAAGTTATTGTTTTTATAGAAACTAACTAACTAGGTTTGTATATGTGGAAAACATGGTGGGGGAAAAGAGTGTCCGAGATAACCTTCGAGGGCCCCAAGCCCTTGGAGTGCTTTTGTTTCACCATTTTCTTTACATTTGCAAAATGACAATATAGATAAGGGTAAGGGTTAGAATAAATACCTATTTAATGGGTTAGTTGATGGTTGTTACACACATTCTGACTTCTCGATCTAAATCTGATTATGAGATATTCCTTTTGGCTAGGAGGAACTACCTGTAATAGAAAACATGACCACTAAATAGAATTTAAATAGTATATGATAGTGGACTTCCAAGCATGTGCTAGTTATAGGAAGTGAGATACTCCCAAGATGGCTGTCAATCCACTGTTTAAAACAATTTAATGTCATAAATAAAATAAATCCTACTGTAGATGATATGATTTAGGTTTCTCATTCAATTACAGTAAGAAAATCTTAACATAACAGGCTAGGCTATGGTCAAATAAAAAAGGTAGGTAGTTGTCAGGGTATTGGGACTAGTCAAGGTCTGATTCTGGGTTGTTTAGGTCGACTGGTGAGATGATTGTTGGGTTTGTTCTTGGTCAAGGTATAAAACATAGAGACTGGAGTTAGTTGGGTATGACTGATGCCGGTTTAGGTGAAATCGATGACGTCTGTGGATAACTGGTGTCGGTATGGTCGAGGTGAAAGAAACTCAAATAGATCAACTCGTAGGGAATGATTTGAGGTCAAACAAGGTTGGGAGGGTGGATGAGAATGTTTATGGAGATCTCAGGTATGCTAAAAAATGGATATTAGGTCATAATGGTTATTTTGTGGTGTGGGTGAGGGAAATGGTTGAATTACAAGCTAATAAGTAATGGAGGAATGAACATGTAAAGTATAAACTAATGACAGGAATGAAAAAAAGTTAACTATGCTGAAATAGACAATGCAGGTAGAGATGCAATTGTTGTGATGTAGGTTTTGATGGATGAATGATGGTGGCTATTGATAAAAAGAATGGTGTTGGATATTGTAGCAGTGGCTCCCAAAATGATTCTGTGAGTGCAATGCCTCCAAAATATGTCCTGATGATGGATCTAGATGTTTGGATGCATGAAAGGATCTGCATTCTAATTTTATGTAGATCAGTTTCTTTCCCCCTTGCTCTTATAATGTGCCAACCCTAAAAAAGGTTGTTTAGGTCTATAAATGGTAACCGACGATGGTTCCGGGTTGACCGTGCTAGTTTAGGTGTGACCGACGTAAGTTAAGGAGGGATTCACTAGGCTTACTGAAATGGGTAGATCTTTCTAATTTCTTGGGTCTAGTTAGTTTATTCTCATGGATTAGAACAAAAACTTCCCTTCTAATGGGTGGGAATGTGGTTAGAAAGATTTTATGGATTGATTTTAGGGTTAGAACAAATATTAGCTCATTAAGGCAAGTAAGAATTAATTATTGTTGGTTATGGAAACATGCCAATAATAAGTCTAGGATGAGGTTAATGGATGAGGTGTCTAGGTGAGGTGGTGGGGTATTAATTAAGGTAATTAGATATTAAATATTGTGAGGATATATATTAATTAAATTAAATTAATGGTGATGTGGGGTGGAAGGGGCCATGGTTAGATGAGTATGTTTGAGATGGTTTTTTGACAAAGGACCAAGGGGAGTGTGACCCAATTTTGGTGTCTACACTTTTCCCCTTTTTATTGTGTAGCTTGTATTGGTAAGTGATGGTGAGAAAAATAAGATGTGGTTACCCCATGTGTGGGTGAAGATGATCCCCCTCAAACTAGGAACTGATGAGGTATAATAAATAATTGGTGAGTGGTTGGATAAAAGATGGATGTGATGAAGAGGAAGGTGGATAATGGGGGTAATTGGATGAAGGTCCAATCATGTAAATCAAGGTAATGGGCCAGGGTCAAAGGTAGCGATAGTAAAACCTATGCAAATGTATAAAGTATGGCATGGTACCAGGTTGAAGAGCATGTAAAGTCTACATCATCTACGGTCGACAGGTTTATCCAAATAAGGTTAAGGTGATTCCATTATCCAAGGTATAGGATATTGTGTGGAGGCACTTCGCAGGTCAGTTGCAGGAACGTTTGGGTATGTTCCAGTACACCAAAGGAAAGGTCGAGATAAACGGAAAGGAAATAAGCAAAGTAAGCTCATTGGGTCAAACAAAACAGGTAATAGTTTTACAAGGTATAGCGAGCACATGAGGTCATAGGTCAGTAAAATTTTTCTAGGTCTAGGTAGCTAGGTCATGACATGGGTAAGGATGAGGTATGGGTAAAATTACAAGTCCCAAAACACAATTAAGGACAGGTATATGTAAGGTAGGCAAGGAGGTTGGTTGCAATAAGGGTGGGTAAGGTCAAACAGTGGCCAGTTTGGTTAAGTGTTGGTTGGAAATGGGGAAAGGGAATGGGCAAGAGTATGATGGGTAACTGATGTTGGTCATATGTAACTGGTGGTGATCTAGGTAAGCCAATCACAGTTTATTAGGGTAGATGACCGATGTTGGTTTTGGTATAACCGACCACAGTGTGCTAGAGCATAGGACTGACATCGGTCAGGTCGACATGGGTATATAAAAAGAAAAAAGCTGTATAATACGAATTCATTTATATGTTTTGGATTTTGTAAAAATGATAGAGCATTTAACGAGTTGTGATTTTTCAGGAGGAAAGGAAGAGGGATGATATACTAATGAGGTGGGGAGATCCAGTTGGTTAGAGGAGCCAGGTAGACGGGTCCACGAGAATAGGGGGGTTGATTGTGATTGGGTGGAGGTTAGGAGTATTGGATTTGGTGATTAGACATGGTAGAGGCTGGAGAAGGTTTGGGTGGTCCACCGGCACATTGGCCAAATGTGCCATCGCGCTGACGACATCGAGATGAAGTAGGATTCTATCTACTCTTGTATTTGTGATTGAAATAGGCTATTTAAATGGGTTTGGAGTGAAAATTTGGGTGTAAGTTTATTATTGGGAATGTATGGGTAAGAAGGAAGGAAATGAGAGGAAGTAAATGAGGGGTAGGAAGGTCCAATGTAGATTAAATAGGGTTGGGAATAAATCTAGGCTAGGTTTAGGTAGGTTAGAGTGGAGGATTAGGGTAGATTTTGATAATTTTTAAAAAGTAGGGTAGGGGAATTTGAGAAAAATAGGGGATTAGGTATAAATGGCATGAATATATTGGTCTAACAAGGGGTAAGTGGTTGGGTTGGTAGAATAAGAAGTGAGGGTTGGATACAAGGTTTATGAGGTGAGGGGTGTGTTCGGTATGGTAAGGTTTTGACAATAGTGTGTTTCTTTGGGTACAGGCAAGGGACTAGTTACAAATGTAGGATAGGGTACCTGCCTTGGTCATGGAGGTACGAGGGGGTTCGATAGCTGTGGAATGGTACCATATTGTAGAGGTTGGCCTGATTAGGGTCAGATGCTTCCGGCATATGGTCTGGGAGCTGAGTTTGATGGTCACTCTCATCAATAGATGGGACTCAACGACCAATACCTTCCATTTACCAATGGGTGAGATCACATTCACCCTGGAGGATGTGTATAAGATCCTATGTCTATTGATAGTGGGGATGCAGGTGTATTCTATCTCCTCAGAGGCCTTTGAGGAGTTGATGCTAACCATGTTTGGTGAGGGGCTGACAGATTTGAGGTTCCATAGTGCTAGTATGAGATATGGTGATATGTACCGAGCCCATCAGGAGGAGATGAGGTTAGTAGTGTTGCTGATGGAGGCAGTCTGCTACTTTGTACTAATAGATGTAGAGGGTGGGATATTCGCATGATCCTTGATGGGGGTTTTACACTACATGGTGGAGGAAAGGACCCATTTTTCTCGGGTTCTTGCATTCTTGGTATATTTATACAGAGAGCTATGGGCTTATGGGTGGCTATGGATATATAACTTGTGTTGTATTTTCCTACTTCATTGTTGGGCGTATGAGCACATTGTATGTGTGTGTCTAGTTGGTATGCCCCAAGCTGATGCATTTGACAAGGGGTTTGTTCGAGTGGGCTGCAGGTGATGGGTTCTTGTGATTGGAGAGTGATGAGATTGTAGAGCTACACATGATGTAGCCTATTACAGGTGATTTCTAGAGGGGTTTTCCAGTGTGGACATCATTTGGAGGCCCTATATGGGTTTTCAATTATATGGGTGGATGACAGAGGAGCTATAGGAGCTAAAAATGCTTTAGTGGAAAGAGGGGTGACATGTAGGAGAGCACAAGATGATACATGTGGGTAGGGTTAGATGACAATTTTATCTACTTCAGGATATACTACCACCTTTCCCATAGTATAGGAGGGATGATGTGGAGAGGCCTTTGCCTCTACCACAGCCCAAAGTGCCAAAGAGGTAGGAGGAGTAGGTGATAGACCAAAAAATTGATGATGCTAGGGTGACTGATAGATATAGGCAGTGGTGGGATGCACATTTATGAGCAGTACCATCGAAGCCAAGGAAGCCAGATTTATCCACCATCATTGTTTTGAGGGATGCCCTATAGGGGCAGGTGGCTACCCTGATTACACAGTTGGGGATAGTACAGGGGAAGTTGACAGGTTCGGAGGCACATGTTGCTATGTTATAAGCACAGGGGGCCACTCTACAAGCCCAAGTAGCATAGGGATAGGTACCCGCATGGGGTGGAGATGGGGATGGGGTACAAGTGGCCGCCCTACAAGTGTAGATTATAGGTTTTCAGGGCTAGTTGGCCACTACACATGTGTAGGTTGTGGTCCTTTAGGCATAAATACATGCACAGGTACATGTTCCCTCAGGACATGCATAGATACAGGGATAGTGTCCCTCTTTAAAGGTACTAGCAGGAAAAACTCTCGGTAGATAGGCACAGGGGCCGAGGTTAATGGCTCCACCATAGACAATATCGATAGGTAGGTCTAGGGATGCCCTAGGCAATGTCAGGTATTATCAGGATATTTTGATGGCCATCGGGATATATTTTCTATCCTATGGGAAGTATAAATCACAGAAGGCCTCGAGTGAGAGGATTAGGTCACGTACCCATATTGTGGAGAGCACAGGGGGCCTTCAAGCCCCTAGACAGGGTTACGGTGAGGCCACCAGTTCATGGAGGCAAGCCTTGGGTGAGGTACCAACAGAGATCTAGCCAGGACTGATGATGGGTGGTAAGATGCTAGTTGAACGTCATATAAGGGAAAAGGAGGAGGAGGAGACATGTGAGACAAATATGGAGGATATCCACCAAGGTGATGTCTAATAGCCACATGTACCTCCTTTTTGTATAGTTTTTGTTTTGGATATATACCAACCTGCATGCGGAAGAGAATGGGGATGTAAATGAAAGTTTTGGAGATTTTTAATGATATACCAGCCTGTGTGCCGAAGATGGTGAGGCTATATCTGAGTGATTTGAGATTATTGTGATTATTATTGGGATATATGTTCTCATGTATTTTTATATAGACTATCTGATTTATAGATGATGGTGTTTATAATATGGATAGTATACATGTGTTAATTTTCATTATTATATATATATAGGTGGAAATCAAGTGGATTAGGTATGATAGAGTCAAGGTCATGTAGGCATGGTGGATTCAGGTCTATTTATGCATGGATGGAGTTAGGGAATAGGCATGGATGGAGTCAGGTCATATGCATGGATTGAGTTAGATCTGTTTAGGCATGGATTTCATCAAAGTTTTTAAGTATGTTTGAGTTTCTAATTCATTAATTTGTGCAATCAATGATGGTGTGGATTGTGTTAAGATGATTTGTATGAAAATGTATGATTATGGTAAAGAAATTATAGACAAGATGAAATGAATTTATGAGTGATGATGATAAAGATGTTAAGCAATTGTTGTTTGTTTGAATTAATTTCCAATTATTGATATAAAAAGGAAACTAACTAGGGTAGAATGTGAATAGGAAAGGGGAAGAGGGAATTGTTTAGGGTAGAGAGTGGCTAAGCTAATTTCCAAGGGCTCCATGCCATTGGAGTGCTACGTATATAGTCTCAGCGAAAAGGGACCTTAGGCCAATGTAGTTCTCCCATAAGCTAGGGAAGATTATGATGAAGTAGAGCAATGGATTGATAGGTGTTAGGCATGGGTGAATGTAGGTCTTGGGCATGGTTGATTTTAGATCATAGGCATGATTGAGTTATTTTAAATATAAGTGTCGATGAGCTGGTCCTACTATAAGATACTCAATAGGTGATAAAAGAAGGTAGAAAGGTAAGAGCTAGAAAAATAATTGCCTAATTGATAAGAAACCTAATGAGTCTACCATACCCCGGATGGTATTATGAGCATAAGACCCTATAGGCCTTGCATAATGGGCTATTCTAAGGGTGAAGAAAAGTCACATGATTATGAAATGTTACAGTTGTGATGAGTCCCTTGAGTAGAGAGGGAGTTAAGATAAGAAGGTAAATGAGGAGATAATGGGTGGTTTAGCGTAACTTAGTGTACGACAGGATGTGTTTTTTGGAACAAGAAACCCAAAATCCAAAATAGGCAAGTCCATGATGAAAAATTTCATCTTTTTTTTTATTTGTTTGTTTTTAATAGATTGATTGATGTGGGAAGTCTATATGGGATGGGTATATTATATCCTTGAGGTCTTCATGAAGTTGATCGATGTGGGAATCTTTCATATATTTATTATATTTTTTTAATGACTTTATATAGTTGTTCTTCAAGGGATAAGTCTATTTATAGTGGTAGTATAGAATGAAGAGATGTCCCTTTTGAGGGAGTTATCTTTTTCTGGAAGTTTTACTCAAGGAGTTATATCCCTTTTTGTCTTTAGACGTTTAAGCCATGGACAAGACTATAGAGGAAGATTAGGTTCTTGTTTAGAAGACAATAACATATCACACAAAGATAATTATGGAAGAGGTGGTTTCCAGTGATAAATGACCATGGGATTCCATCTTGAAGAAGATGAAAAGTATCCATGAGAATCATGTTATGATTAGATCCATGGTACTGTTATTGAAGACAAGGATACAAGGTGAAGGGTAATCACATGATTCTTGTTTAGTCATGGATCCTCAAAATGGGTAATATAGAAGGTGAAAAATGCTCAAGGGATGAGTGATCAACTGACATAAAGTGATATAGGACTTTATATCAACAATAGAATGTTAGAAGATATAAGACATTAAGGGGCTCAAGTTTGTTTTTACATTCGAGTGAAGACAAATGATAAGCACTTGATCCATAGACATGGGTAACTATATATGGTTCGAGGTAATTAGGAGAAAATTTTCCTTGTTTACTTTTCTCCTCTTTGGTTATGTGTTGATTTTCCTTCAGGATGAGGTCACCAACCTAAAAGGTTTTTTCGTGAACACGTTTTTCATAGGCACATTTGATACGTTTTTAGTAGATTTAGAGATGGTAAAGAGCATTGAGAGGACACTCATCTAATAATTCAAGTTATGCCAAACAATCCTGGTGAAATTCATCATCGTTGAGCATGTCTTGTAGCGAGATACAAAGAGATGGAATCTAGACTTTGAGAGATAAGACAGCCTCAGTACTGTAGACCAGAGAAAATGGGGTGGCAGCAGTTGAAGTGTGAATACTAGTGCGATAAGCCCACAAGGTGAAAGGAATGTGTGTATGCCAATATTTCCCAGTATCGTTGACTACCTTCATAAGATTTTTTTTCAAGGTTTTATTGGTGTATTTTTCTTAGCCATTGGTTTGTAGGTAATAAGGTGATGAGAAACTGAGTTAGATGCCAAAATAATCACATAGTTTGCGGAGGGTTTTATTTTTGAATTATTTTATGTTATCAATGATAATGCGGTGAGGGACACCAAAGTGATAGATGATGTGATGGTTGATGAATTCACATATTTTCTCAGATTTTGTAGAAATGAGGGGAATGGATTCTACCCATTTAGTGTAGTATTTGGTAGCAGTTATGATCCATTGCTGGCATTGTGAAGAATGGGGGTTGATCTAACTAATAAGATCCAAACCCCGTTAAGAGAAAGGCAAAAGGTCTCATGCAATCTATAAGGCATGACAATGTGTGTGATGGAGATTATCATGTTGTCAGCATTTCACACAACGTTTGACATAATCACAATAGTCACGGTTCAGGGTTGGCCAATAATAGCCTAGGAAAAGAATGTAATTTCCTAGCCCTTGATGGACTTTTGATGAATGAATTCAAGGTCGAGATCGGCCAGAAGCATAAGCCAATGTGCGACACATTGATTTTGATAAGGTTTGGAATACATATAGTGTAATGGGTCAATATGAGTAATGATGAAGGTTTTGTGGTTGAGTAGGTAATGGCGAAGCTTGGTGGCGATGAAAACTAAGGCTAGGCAGATTTTTTTGGCATGGGTATATCTAGTTTTGTAGTCAAGAAGGGTACAAATTATGTAATAAACCACTTTCTCTTGGTGTTGGTCGTCATGATGAGTGAGCATGGCACCTAGAGAATGGTCAGTGAAATAAATATATAGGTAGAAGGGCTGGTCATCCTTAGGAGGAATGAGCACTGGTGGTTGAAGGAGGTATTGTTTCAAGGATTCGAAGGATTTATGGCATTCATCATCCCATTTGAATGAAACATATTTCTTGAGAAGATGATGGAATGGTTGACAGTGTTTGAAAATTTGCGAGATAAAATGAAGAATTGATTGCAAATTTCCTTGTAGGTTGCAGAGTTGAAGAAGATTTGTGGGTGGTAGCATTTCAAGAATAGCCTTGACATTAGTAGGATCAAATTCTATAACACACAAAGAAATTATGAAACCTAGGAGTTTTCTAGAAAGTATCGCAAAGACACACTTTTTTGGTTGAAGATGAACACAATACTTGATGAGGCGGTCAAAGATGAATTTAAGAATAGGCAAGTGTTCGGTTCGATGCTATGATTTGGCAAGAATATCATCTACATAATCCTCCAATATGTGATGCATGATGTCATGGAAGATGTAATTCATGGCCCAATGATATGTAGCACCAGTGTTTTTGAAGCCAAAGGGCATGAATCAATAGTAAAAATTCCCCCAAGGGGTGATTAAGGCAGTCTTGTGTTGATCCTTGGAGTTAGTAATATTTGATTGTATCCCAAGAGATCGTTCACAAGCGATAACATTTCATGACTAGCAGTGAGATCAACTAGTTGGTCAATGTCTAGTAGTGGGAAATCATCTTTGGGACAGGTGAGGTTGAGGTCATGGAAATCCATGCAAATGCAGAGTCCCCCTTTTGATTTTGTAACAGAAACGATGTTAGAAATCCATTAGAGATAATTAATGGGTAGAATGAAGGAAACTGAGAGAAGGCACTAAATATCTTCTTTGACTAGAAGTGTAATATGAGGATGCATTTTTCACAGCTTTTGTTTGATGGGTTTGGCATCAGGAATGGCTACAATATTGTGAACCATGATTTTTGGGTCAATACTGGGAATATTGGCATAGGACCAGGAAAATGCATTACTATGGTCCTGAAGGAAAGAGGTGAAGGCTTCCTGTTCAGTAGAGTCTAAGGATTGGATGATATTTAGAATCTGTGGGTCATCCTGAGTATTAATGTTGATTTCGATGGTCGATTCATTCAACATGGTTTGCGTCTCAGAGGGTAACAACTGATGAATATAAGAGTTTTCTACACTAAGGTAGGTGAGGATGGAATCATCATCCTGACATTAAACGATGTTAATTGAAGGTGTATCATTATTGATCATGTCAGTATACAGGAATGGGAGAGAAGAGGGAGCCTCACCATCACATTGATAGGTCAGTGGTCCCAGGGAATTGGTGTTTACAAAAAAAAAGTTAGGAGTAATAGATTCAAGATCTATGGACTCCATGGGTGAAGATGGTAATGTCGGTGAATGAGAGGGGGGAGTTTTCTTGTCTCAGATAGGGTTAACGTGAACTTTATTGGAGGGTGGAGTGTCAAAACCAATGCCACTACGGTCATTGTGTTTATGAGAGGTACAATAATTGACCATATGGTGGCCTTGTTCATAAAAAATGAAGCCAAATCCTTTCCACACGTAGTGGTGGAGTAAAGTGTGAGCGAAGAAATAGTTAGTGAGGGAGTGTAGGTCAGATGAAAATTATTAGGTTTGGGATGGAGGTTCGGGTTTATAGGTGGCCATATCAAGTCCCGCATACATTAGGTTGGTGTGAAGGTGGGGAGGGCCATAAGGGAAAATGTCACTGATGTAGATGTTGTAGTTAGGGTGTTGACACAGATTCCTATGCTATTGTGGGGTGAGGAAGGTGTCGATATTATATAGGCAATATTCCCCTAGAGTGAGGAAATGACAAACACCTTCTAATGGATCAATAGTTTTTATGTGGGTAACGGGTATAAATGGCTCGCTAGATGATGGGGAAACAAGGGCATCAATGGTAGAGGCTACAACCGTAGTGGGGATAGCAAGGTTAGATGGAGCAGAAGTAGTGGCAATTTTGGTGGATGGGCTCGTGGGTGAAGGTCAAGTGGTGACATTGGTAAATTCCTTGATTGGTACAAGCACATCATTGGGCCGATATAGCATGTTACAGGTCTTTAAAGGTGATGGGTTGATAGGGATGGTGTAATTATGTCCCTCATGTTCAAATTTTAGGCATCGATGTAAAGTTGAAGGGACATAACCCATAACATGGATCCAAGGTTGGCCAAGCAACAAGTTATACTGGAACTCTCCTTCTAGAGTATAAAAAAGTTCCAGGATAGTGTGGGGACCCATGCAGACATGGAGAACAACAATACCCAGGGTAGAGGTCATGGTGTCATTGAAGGAACGCAACATAACAAGGTTACCATGCATGTAATTGGCAGGTATCCACATTTGGTTGTATGCATAGGAGAATATGGTATTAATGCTAGCACTACCATTGATCATAACACATCATATGTGTATATTATCAATAAAGAAAGAGATGAGAAGAGTGGGGTCGGGGTCGTCGGACTGGAAGGGAGCAATATCTTCATCTGAAAAGCTGAGAGTAGCCACTTTGCGATTAGATGGAGGTGGAGAGGAAGGTGAAGACCTAGTGAGAGAAGCTGCGTGGTGGGGGGTAATGATGGAGGCTATGGGTGTGGAGTCATGGTAAGACTTCAATAGATTGAAGGAATTCTATGAGGGATTGACGATGTGATTCCAAGGTTTGGATGAGGTCATATAAAGAGATTTTGAGGGGGGATTGGTGTAATTGTTTTAGCATTGTGCGATGTGTGACCCCATCAGAAATAGAATATGTAGGACCTTGAATGATGAATTTGGGTATGGGTGCAGATGGTATGTTGGTTATAGGGTTAGTTAATGGTCCAGTTGCTTTTTCCTTTCCTTTGTTTTTCTGGGCATAGGTGGTAATGTGAACCATGTTAATTTCAAATCTCAGGGGTGGATTAAAGGACTGTGGGGGTGGAGATTTTGGTCGCTGAGTAGGTAATGGAAGGAGATCTTGGGAAAGTGGTGACGGAGAAATGGGGTCATCATCAAGAACATCATCATCATCAAAATTTTCTTCTAGAGGACATAATTGGACTAGGGCATTTTTTAAGGCCTTACATTTCTCTACATCATGGCCTGGCACATGATGGTAGTTACAAATTTTGGTTTGGATTTGAGTGGGTCGTAAGGCCTAAGAGGTGGCAATATGATGACAAAATTTTTGAGGAGATTGGTTAAGATTTTGGTGTAGGACCATGTTAATGGATCACAATGGGAGGTGAATATGGGTTTGGGTATAGGTATGGCTAATTGTGGAGGAAGAGGCTTGACAAGAGGGGGAATGGGTTAGTTCACTAGTTTTGTGTGTGGTGTGGCCTTAGGTTTTGGACGTATCTGCTTGGGTAGGGGCATGGTAGAAGAACTAGCGATAGAAGACTTGGTTGGTTTAACTACCTTATTGGAAGGTAGTAGATTCTTAGCTTTAGGTTTCACCTTTTTGGTAAAAGGTGATACATATGTACAATATGTGGAGGGAAAATCTGATGGTGGAAGAGGATGGGTTACCAATGGGGGTAATCGAGGTGTTTTGGAGGTAGGTTGGTAGAGGTCGGTGTGAGTGAAAGAGAGGGAAATGTTATGGGTAGTGAAACAACTATGGACGGTAGTGGTGGTATGAGTCGTAAGAAGGTTACGGGTGACGACGAAGGTTGTATGGGTCTCTTGTGTACATTAGAGGTTCATGATAACGAGGTGGGTTTCTGCATTCTTGGTTTACCGGTGGACGGGATTTATTTTTCCAAGGTCGAGGGGTGAGGTCCTAGGATGGACGACAGGGGTAAAGGTGATATTGGTATGGTAGGAAAGGTCGGTGTATGAGGTCTAGGAGGTTGGGTCTTCTTTTTAGGGGCTAGGGTGAGTTTAGTGTCAATTTTGGAGGATGTGGCTAAATCTAATTTCATGGGTGGGTGAGTAAGGCTAGCTATCAGTATGACCCCTAAGGTAGTGATACGTTTAGGTAAGGAAGATAAAATAGGCATGGGTAGGTGTTTGGGTGTAGATGTATGTTGGGGCATGGGTGGTGATGTGGAAGATATTTTCATAGTTGTAGTTGAGTTTGGTTTGGTTGCTCAAAACACTTTTGGATAGATAGTGGAGGTGTCAGTGAGCGACAACAACATTTGTGTTGAAATAGGAAGTAGAATGCATCCCGAAAGTAAGGTTCTATCGACATATTCTAGGTGATCAACCAAGCATGAGAATGGTATTGATGTAGGTGGGGTTGATGTGGATCAAGTGGAAATCTCTGTAAAATGTGTTTGAGATAAAAGGAAATGGCTAGCCGCAGACTCTGTGGGTAAGAGAGCTGAGATTAGATCAACAAGATCTTGAAAGTCCGATGGTGAATGGGCATCTAAAGGTAGTGGTACTTATATAGTATCCTCTATGGGTAGAGGAGAGGATGGGCCAACCGAAGCGGACTCTTCTTGTGTTAGTGTAGGTGGTGGACTTACATCTTCTATGACTAGGAGAGGTTCCACTGACAACTACTCGGTGGAATATTCTTGTGTTCACAGATCATTTAGGTTTTGAATAGTCATTTTTGGGTTTTGAAGATGAAGAAGCATCATTTGATTTGAACACGATGTTCTTGTTATGAAGTTGAATCTTCTTTTCTTCGATAACATGAATTTATAATTTACGTGCCATGGTGAATGGCTCGTCAAAAGTGTGAAAGGTCTGCACCTACATGGTTAGTGAGATGTGTCTAACACAAGCCTAAGTAAATAGTAATTTAAGCTCATTTTTAGGTAACTGAAATGTGAGTTGGTTAATGAGGCTTTGCCAGCAAGCGACGAAGTCAGCAATAGACTCACCATTATATTGTCGTGTGGAATAAAGATCAGTCATGGTAACCTTCTTAACAATGTTGATGGAGAAGTGATCTAAGAAGGCCTGGGCTACTTGATTGAATGAGTAGATGGAATGTTTTGGTAGCCCACTATACCAATCTAATCTAGGTCCTGTCAGGGACATTGGGAAAATCCTCAAATGTAAAGCATCATTGTGGGCGATCAGGTAACACACATGTTTAAAGGACCACAAATGTTGTTGTGGGTCCTCTTTGCTATTGAAGGGATTGAATTTTGGCATTTCCCAATGTACGGGGTATGGTCGAATAGGAATGGATGGGTGAATATGCTCATTACAAATCACATCATAGGTGAGGGAATTACGTGAGCTGAAAACTGATGCTTCTAGTGTCTGCATCTTTTCCATCATCAACTTGATGAGGTCATTAGTAGGTTGTGATGGAGAGACACCTCCTATGGCATAAGGGGGTGGATATTGAACCTAATAGGGAGGCTGAGAATAGGGAACCAACATAGAAGGAAAATATCTTGACTGGGTGACAGAAAAGATAAGGGGCTATTGATAGTATGTGTATGTAGGTGGGACAGTTGTGGTGAATCTAGTAGCAATGGGGGGTAGTGTTTGTGGGATGGAGAGGAAAATATTTTGTAATGGAGTAGGAGTCACTAACACCACGAGTAGTTGTGTTGTGATGGGTATTTGTGAGACAATGGGTGTAGACTGGGCTATGTCCTAGGTGGTCGATGAAGGGAAAACGAAATCGATAGGTGTGAGCGGTACTACAGACGCAACGGTCATGGAGGGTATGGGTCCTAGCTGAAACTACTGGGGGTGAAGCAGGTGAGGGTAACGCTAGAATATTAAGGACCGATGTATAAGTAGGAATAAGGGTAGGAGAGATGGATACATGCATGTCGTATATCAATGGACCTGAGGAGTCTCAGGTAGAAGAGTGGGAAAGGTAGAACAATAAGGATGCGGGATTCTGATCAAGGATTTGTGCAAATTCTTCTTCACGTGAAACAATGGTGTTAGGTAAGGTTGAATCCATGGGTGAAAGGACAGAAGGGTATGAGGTACTATGTGGGAGTGGTTGACGACTAGCATGGAATATGAGGGTGGTAGTTTGGCTACGAGTTAGGACCATGTGAACAAGTGCTAACCTGGTAAGACTGTATTTTTTAGATAACACAAAAAATATTAGGAACAACGAGTAATGGGATCTGGAAGGTGAATCTGGTCAATGTTTAGATTTGAAAATCAAATATAGGAAACTGACAATAGTTAGGTTACCTAGTGATGGTTGAGGGAAAACTGATGATGGTTACTGAAATCGATACCGGTCACTATGGAGGAAAACGAGTCTCAAAGCATGGAACATGAATGTTGGATGTGTATAGGGGAAACTGTGTATGACAGTAGGTATGAACATGGGAGAAATATGATGATTCCCTGAGGGCCAGAAGAAGAACAAAATTAGTGATGAAGGCTATTCCAAGTAAAGTAACTAGAAGCCAAAAGCTGACACCAGTTAGGGTTTAACTGACAATGGTCAAATGTGAATCGACGATGGTGGTTAGACTGACGTCGGTGATTGTGAAATTAGAAAGAAATGAAGAAATTGGGTTTTTTGAATTAAATTATGGGGAGAATCAAACTCAGAAACCTAATAATGAGGAGATGGGGCCCTGAAACACTTAGAAAAAGTCAGAGTACTCTAACTACGATGGTGGAGTGTGCAAGGAAGAAAAAAAATGGAGATTTTTAGTCTCACACCTCAAAACACAAGTCAAGAAGAATGCTAAGAAAAAGCATGATCCCAATAGTTATTTTATTATGTTTGTTTAGCTTATGTTATTTATAAGACGGACTCATAAATATTGGAATAGATTTTTTGGTGAGGAAGGCTTACTATGAATAAAGATATCTAAAAGGAGAGGTTTCATTACTCGACAGAGGAAATGAGATGGGGAGTACCTGCCAATCTGATCATGTGATCGCGAACAAATGTTCCTAGGTAAGATGTTTAAGAAAGATGTGTATATTTCAAATTTTGTGCAAGTTTGGTATGACACACAGAGAGAGAAAATGGGCTTTCTATGATTCTTTGTGTCAACCATCTGTTGGGCATGACTTCCAGCATATAGGTTTCCCTCATTTTAATGTGAGCTAAAGGTAGCAAATCAAAATGTAATGAAACCAATTTTAAGCGCAAACTGAAAGATTTTGTTTGATGACACAAATGGTGAATAGGAGTGTGTATGTTCTTTCACTAAATGCAAAAAAAAATCAAGAAAAATGGTTCTTTTTAAATGCACCAAAAAGAAAATGTATCCTTTAGAGAAATTAGAAAGAAGAGAAGATTACCAAGGAAGAAGATCAATGTGTAAGCTTTTTGAAGGGAAACAAACACACAAATTTTACCTAGGAAAGAATAAAATGTAATAGAACCCCTGATGGGTCCCCTCGGGCATGCTAAAATGTTTCACCATTTTCTTTACATTTTCAAAATGACAAAATAGATAAGGGTAAGGGCTATGAGGAATACCTGTTAAATGAGTGGTTTGATGGTTGTTGCATGTGTTCTGAATTCTTGATTTAATGCCGATTGTGAGAGCTTCCTTTTGGCTAGGAGGAACTACCTGTAATATAAAAAATACCACTAAATAGAAGTTAAATAGTATATGATAGTGGACTTCCTAGCGTGTGCTAGTTTCGAGAAGTTTGATACTCTCTAGATGGCTATCAATCCACTATTTAAAACAATTTAATGCTAGAAATAAAATAAATCCTACTATAGATGATATGATTTAGTTTTCTCATTCAATTACAATAAGCAAATCTTAACATAACATGCTAGGCTATGGTCAGATAAAAAAGGTAGTTAGTTATCAGGGTGTTGGGACTAGTCAGGGTATGATTCTGGGTTTTTTAGGTCGACTGGTGAGATGATTGTTGGGTTTGTTCTTGGTCGAGGTATAAAACACAGAGGCTGACGTCATTCAAGTATGACTAATGTTGGTTTAGGTGGAATTGATAACAGATGTGGATAACCAGCATCAGTATGGTCAAGGTGAAAGAAACTCAAATAGATCAACTAGAAGGGGCTGATCTAAGGTCAAATGAGGTTGGAAGGGTGGATGAGGTCTATGGAGATCTCAAGTATACTTAGAAATGGATATTAGGTCAGAATGGTGATTTGGTGGTGTGGGTAAGGGAAATGGTTGAACTACAAGCTAATAAGCAATGGAGGAATGAACATGCAAAGTACAAACTAATGACAAGAATGACAAAAGTTAACTATGTTGAAATAGACAATGCTGGTAAAGATGTACTTACTATAATGCAGGTTTTGATGGTTGAATGGAGGTGGCTATTGATTAAAATAATAGTGTTAGATATCGTAGTGGTAGCTCCCATAATGATTACGTGAATGTAATGCCTCCAAAATCTGTTTTGGTGATGGATCTAGATGTCTTGATGCATGAAAATATTCTCACTCTACTTGCATGTAGCTCTTTTTCTTTCCCCCTTACTCTCAGAATGTGCAAACCTAAAAAAAAGGTTACTTAGGTCCATAGATGGTAACCGACGATGGTTCGAGATTGACCAACATTGGTTCAGGTGTGAGCGGCATCAGTTAAGGTGGGATCTCTATGTTTACTGAAATTGGTGGATTTTTCTAATTTCTTGGGTCCACTTAGTTTATTCTCATGGAAACTTCCCTTCTAATGGGTGAGAATGTGGTTAGAGATATTTTAGGGATTGATTTTAGGGTTAGACCAAATCTTATCTCATTAAGTCAAGTAAGACTTAGCTATTGTTGGTTGTGGAAACATGCCAAGAATAAGTCTAGGGTGAGGTGTCAAGATGAGGTGTCTAGGTGAGGTTTCTAGGTGAGGTGGTGGGGTAGAAATTAAGGTAATTAGATATTGAATATTGTAAGGATATATATTAATTAAATTAAATTAAGTAAATTAATGATGATGTGGGGTGGAAGGGGCCATGGTTAGATGAGTATGTTTGAGCTGATTATTTGACAAAGGACCAAGGGGAGTGTGAGCTAGTTATTTCAAAAAAAAGGTTAGGTATGAAAGAGGGGTTTCAAGTGATGAATGAATATGGAATTCTATCCTGAAAAGGAAAAAAAGTATCCATGAGAATCATGTCATGACTAGGGCCGTGCTACTCATATTTAATATAAGGCTAAATGGTGATGAATAATCACACAATTATGTTAAATTCATTGGTCCTTAAAAGAGGTAGGTTGAGGGGGAGGTTTTCTTAAGGGACGAGCATATAAGTTACATAAAGTGATGTTGTAATTTATTCAACAGTAGAACTGTCAAAGATGCATGACATTAAGGTGCTCAGGTTTTGTTTTACCCTCGAGAGAGGATAAATGATAAGTTCTTTATCCATAGGTAAGGGTGACAATATAAGGTCCAATCCAATTAGGAGCAAACTTTCCTCATTTTCTTTTCTCCATCTTGGTCACATGTTTATTTTCCTCCAGGGTAAGGTCACTGATCTAGAATGTCTGATCTTGGATGCATTTTTTATAGGATTGCTTGATATGCTTTTGGTATATTTTGAGATGGTTAAGAGAATTTGAATGGCGTTCGTGTAATAACTCAAGCTGACCCAAATGTTCTTTGCGAAAATAATCGTTAGAGAACATGTCTTTATGTGATATATGAAGAGATGGAATTTAGACTTCGAGAGGTAGGACAACCTCTATATCATAGACCAAAGAGAAAGGTGTGACACCAATAGATGTGTAAATTCTAGTATGATAAGCCCATATGGTGAAACGAATGTGCATGTTCCAATCCTTACCAGTTTCGTCAACCACTTTCATAAGAATTTTGTTGAGGATTTTCTTAGAAGATTTGGCTTGACCATTTTCTTGTGGGTAGTATGGTGAAGAGAAACTGAGTTGAATACCAAAGTTATCACACAGTTTGTGGAGGGTTTTATTTTTGAATTTTTTTCCATTGTCAGTGATGAGGCAATGAGGAACACCAAAATGGAAAAATGATATGGTGGTTAATAAACTCAGTTATTTTCTTAGATTTGGTAGAAATGAGAGGGATGGATTCCACCCATTTAGTGTAATATTCAGTCAACATGATGATCCAATGATTACATTGTGAGGAATGAGGATTAATCTCTCCAGCAAGATCTTAACCCCGTTGAGAGACGGGCCAAAATTATCAAGTGACTTATAAGGGATGACTAGGAGAATGATGAAGGTTAACATGTTGTTGAAACTTCACACAATGTTTAATGTAGTCATGACATTCTTGGTTAAGGGTTGGAAAGTAATATCCAAGGTGAATAATATGTTATATATCTGCAAGGCCACTACAATGTCCCCCAAAAATCCCATCATGAATTTCTTTGATGATGTATGGGATTTCCGAACCAGTGAGGCACTGCATGAGGATACCATCAAAGATGCATTCATAGAGAAGACCCCCCATGATGAAATATTGAGATAAAATTTTTAGGAAGGCTTATCATGACGTATGAGTGAGATCCAAAGACAAAATCGAAAGGGATAGGTAGTCAAAAAACTTCTTTTACAAATTTCATGTGGGTTGGTTTCAATTCTTCCCAAAAAAATTATGTTTTGGTTAATATAAGAGGGTGAATGCAATCATTGTACTCTCACAAATATTTTTGAGTCCAAAGGCGAGGAAAGTATTTGAGAAATAAGAGAAGCCATGGTATCCACAAATTCATTAGTGGATCGTGGAGTGGTTTAAATGAGGAAGTTATCAAACGTGGTCAAAAGTATGTCCACATGTTTTTTATACTTTTGAAGTTCCTTATTATGACAATGGTAAAAACCATTGACATAGGTCACAACAGGTTGAGAGTTACCAAAGATATTAATGGATATAACATATAGGGCGATTGCAGTTTGAAGACCTAACACAAATTCTTCATACTCAGCGATGTTACTAGTGCAGTCGAAGTCTAACTTAAAAGATAGTGGCATAGGCTCACCATCAAGAGTAATGAGGAAAACCCCTACACCTCCCTCATGTTGACATTCTAAACTGTTAAAGAATAATGTCATTTGGTAAATAGTATCACCCAAGGAAAGAGTGGCAATGGGTAAGTGCAACAAGTTGGGGGACAAAAAAGGGGTCATAAGTGGACGTCATATTGTAAATAACAACATAATATCAACTTGTAGGGATTATTAGCAATACATACACTCAAAATTAGAAAAAATTATATTAATATGAATTGTAGCATCCAAAATCTAGTTTCAAAAATACTATTTTTTTAAAAAATGAACAAGATTAGCTATATTAAACACTCAAAATTCAATGACTTGGTTTTTTTTTAAAATGCTTATAAGATTGTAGTCCGTTTGCCCATGATTTGGATGACCAAAAATTGATATATATTTTTGTCCTTTGGTGAGAAGTTAGATGCCGCTATCCATCTTGGGATGGATTTTATTTTGTATTTTTTTAGTAATATTTTATTTTTTATGATTTTTTCCATGAAAGTGGTATGAAAACATAAATAAAACAGAGCACTTCCTATTTGCCCGCCATAGCTTCATAAAAAAATATTGAAATCAAATAATTTTTTTTGAACATGTATATAATTTCACCACGGTTGGGATGGTATAAGTTTTATCACATTTTGATAAGTGAAACAAAATTTACAGTCTTAAACGTAGACATAAACATTCACGGGAAAAAGTGTCTTAAAGACCTACTATTAGTAAAAAATTATAAAATGATATTTATCCTATTCTATTCACTTTAAAATCAATATTTCTCCAAAGCTAACAGTCTTCCCTATGTGATGGTACCATTTTTATGACATATTTTTGACTTTTCATCATGGTTCAAGTCTACGTAAGACTAAATTTGATGTTTTGATGTTTTTAATGTAAAATTCAGGATTTGATGTCCACTTAATTGTCCCCCAACTTGGTGCACTTACCCCAATATATTCATCAGGAAAATCAAAGTTAGAAGATTGATTTCCATGAAGAGGAGAGTCTACAAGATAATCTATAATGGTTTGTCCCTCAATAGACTTTTGGTGAATGAATTATAGGTCTAGGTATGCAAGAAAGATGAGCCAATGTGTGATGTGTTGGTGTTGGTAAGGTTTACCATACATGTAATGTAGAGGGTCGGTGTTGGGGATGATGAATATTTTTTGGTTAAGTAGGTAGTGGTGAAGTTTGGTGGCCATGAAGATCAAAGAAAATAAAATATTTTCAGCGTGAGTATACCTAGTCTCATATTCTACAAGAATGAATTATGTAATAAAATAGTTTCTCCTTGTGTTACTCATCGTTATGAGAGATCATGACACCTAAGGAATGGTTAGTGGTAGAAATGTAGAGGTAAAAAGGTGTATCATCTTTAGGTGGGATGAGCACAGGTGGCTGAATAAGGTATTTCTTCAACGCTTCACAGGATTTTTTGCACTCATCATTCCAATTGAAGGAGACATCATTTTTAAGGAGATGATGAAAAGGGTGACATCAGTTAGGAAGTTGGGAAATAAAGCGTCCAATGGATTGTAATTTTCCTTGGAAACTATGGATATTTCAAAGATTAGTTGATGGAGCCATCTCAATAATAGCCTTGATTTTGGTGGGATCGAGTTTGATGCCCCACAAAGCAATGATCAAACCAACGAGTTTTCTAGAAATAATGGAAAATATTCACTTCTTTGGTTAAAGGAGGATGCATTATTGGATGACATGATCAAAGATGACTTTAAGAACTATGTGGTGTTCGACATGAATTTTTTACTTATCGAGAAGGTTGTTAACATAATCTTCTAATAAGTTATGCATGATATCATGGAAGATACAAGTCATAGTGTGCTAATAGGTGGCACCATCATTTTCCAAGCTAAAGAGCATAATGTGATAACAGAAGGTCCTCTAAGGGACAATGACTGTGGTTTTATGTTTATATTTCAGAGTGAGTAATATTTGATTATAACCTAAGAATCCATCCATAAGATAAGCATCTAATGGCCGGTTGTAAGACCAACAAGTTGGTAGATGCTAGGCAAAGGAAAATCATCCTCAGGGAAAGAAAGGTTAAGGTTGTGGAATTCCATGCAGATGAAAATTCCCCCTATCACTTTGGTGACAAGAACAATGTTAGAAATCTATTGTGGATAGGCAATGAGTAGAATGAAGGAAACACAAAGGTGTTGGATTTCTTCTTTCACAAGAATGGAAATGCATGGATGTAATTTTTGTAACTTCTGTTTCACAGTTTTTGTGTCAAATATAGTCATGATATTATGGACCATAATATTAGGGTCAATACCAAGCATATTGGTATAAGACCGCGAAAAATATTTACTATTATTTTGAAGGAAAGAGGTGAAGGCTTATTGTTTGGTAGAATCTAAAGATTGTCCTATCTTTAGAATTCAAGTGTCATCCTAAGTGTGAATTTTTCTCTCTAGGGTTGATTCATTTAGCATGATTTGTGTCTTAGAAGGTAACGACCAGTGAATGTAAGTATCATCTACACCTAAATAGATGAGAATAGAATCATCATCTTGATATTAAACACCATTGATAAAAAGTGTCTTGTCATCTAACATGTCACGATAAAGAAGAGGAAGGGAAGAGGACACCTCTCCATCATGATGATAATTTAGAAGTCCAAAAGAAATAGTGTTCACAAAAAAAAAGTTAGGAGGGATGGATTCTAGATCCATGGACTCTATGGGTGAAGACAGTGTGGTAGGTGAGTTAGGTGGGGAGGGCTTATCTTCCTCTATGAGGTCTATTTTATCCTTTTTAGGAATAAGTAGAATGGGAAATCTGATACTACGACAATATTTTTGTTTTCAGGTGGTGCAAGGTATTACTGTGTGAGGAAATTTCTCAGAAAGACCAAATTCAAATCCCTTCTAGGCACATCGATGAAGAAAAATGTGGGTGAATCGATAGTTGGTATGATATTGGAAGTCAGATGAGAAAGGATAGGATTAGGTAGGTGGTTTGGTAGAATAATAATAAGTTTCGAGTCCCCCATATGTCAAGTTGGTGTGAAGGTGGGGAGGAATGTATGTAAAACCCTCTCCTACACAACGGTTATAACATGGGTGTTGGTGAAGGATTCCATACTCTTGAGGAGTAAGGAAAGTGTCTATGTTGTATAGGCAGTACTCCTCTTGGGAAAGGTGTTGAGAACCACCTACCAAGACTTCTAAGGTTGGTACTTGGGTAGAGGGGAGGGATGAGCTACTAGAAGCTTGAGTAGGTGGGTCATCAATTGCCAATGAAATAGGTGGGTTGGTAGATGGGCTATATGTTGAAGCTGTGACAGTAGAGGGGGTAGAGGGGCTTGTTGTGGAATGTGTAGCAAAAAAAGTGGTAGACAAGGTAGTGGAAGAAGATGTAGCGGCATGGGTGGTAGATACATTGACTAGAACAAGGACATCATTTGGTTAGTAAAGTATGTTACAAGTTTTAAAAGGTGAAGGATCCACCCGAATGGTGTAGGGTTTCCCTTGATATTCAAATTTTAGGCAACAATGAAGGGTTGAAGGTACACACCCCATGGCGGGAATCCAGGGTCGGCCAAGAAGCATTTTATATTGAAATTCCCCCTCAAGATCATAATACTTCAGGACTAGTGTGGGGACCCACGTGAATGTGGAGGATGATGGTGCTAAGGGTAGAAGTCATGACATCATTGAAAGAATGCAATATAACATGGTTATTATGCATGTAGTTGGCGGGTATGTGTAATTTTTTATACACATGAGAAGAAATGATATTAATGATTACACCTCCATCAATCATAACGCATTGAATGCGAGTATCATTGATGTAGGAAGAGATGAATAGGGTGATATCCTGATCATTTTATTATACAGAGGAAATATTTGAGTCAGAGAAACTGATGGTAGAAACTTGAGGATAGGTAATGGGGGCAGAAGTTTGAGACAGAGTGGTGAGGGAGGCCACATGTTGAGGGATAAAGATGTTGGCCATAGGTGTAGGATCATTTGGTGGAACCTCGATAGATTGTAGGACCTCAATGAGGACCTGACGATAAGACTCAAGGGTTTGAATTAGGTCATACACAGACATCTTTAGAGGAGATTGATGAAGTTTTTTAATCATAGAGCGATGTGTGACTCCATCAAAAACATGATAAGTTAGCTAATAGATTGTTACCTTTGGGGAAGGTGTAGGTGGAATGGTGGGTGAAGGTGCACTAGATGGGCTACTAATTTACCCTTTTCCTTTATCCTTTTTTGATCAAGTGGCTACTCGGTCCATATTTATTTCAAAGATAAAAGGAGGAAAAGAGGGTTATGTAGATGTAGGTAAAGGTTGTTGAATAGATATAGGGATAGACCATGTGGCAGCAGGTGAAGGGGGAATGGAATTATCCACCAATAACTCATCTTCGTTGAAGATACCATCCAAAGTACATAATTGAACAATTTTTTTAGGGCCTTATAACCTTCAACATCATTCCCTGGTGAGCGATGATATAAGCATATTTTTGTGTCATCAGACTCTACTAGTTTGTGTTTGAGCGGATCATAAGGCTTAATATGTGCCAATGAGATAGTGGAGGTTTATAACAACCTAGCAAGGATGTTATTATATCATCCTACTAATGGATCATAGTGAGAAGTCAGAGTTGGCTTAGATGAAGGTGTAGGTGATTTTCATGGGAGAGGTGTTGGTTGAGGTGTTGTAGGTATGAATACCTTTTTGGTAGGTAGTGAATGTTTTGGTTTTGGTTTAGGTTGCACCTTCTTAGGTAAAGGTACATGAGAGGTTTGTAAGGTAAAAGGATATGTAGGAGGGGGTACCCTAGAAATCCAAGTTGATGCAGCCTAGAATTTACCAGATAACTCCCTAGACATGCTGGCACATCACTTAGCCTAGACTAAATGGTCACCCGAAGTGCACAAAAGGTACCATGTCTCTCTTTAGGGTTGTTGTAGTAGGATGTTAGCATGATGAAGGAAGAAATATATAGATTCATAACTAATCTATCATTCTACAATGTATGCTACTTTTAGATCTATGAAAGAAAATTTTTTAAACAGTAATCATGACTAAATCAATAACATGCACTACTCAATTACACATAAGAATGACACTTAGATTCAGCCAATATATTCCATCTATTAATAAACACAGAAGCTCCTTACAATAATGTCAATCAATACCAATGCATGTATGGATCTGATATAGTAATTCAATCATATGCATATATATCTATACCTTCATACATCCATCTCACTCCTTCTCTTGTATACTATGTACCTCACATTATATATATAGAGCGGGGACTTTCCCTTCACCTCTTATCTATTCCAGAAATAGGCTGCATGCTATTTAATAGCCACATGCCATTCACAAGCATAGCCACACATGTAAGTGTGCTATCTATAGGCCTCTTACAGTTAACTGAAGTTTCAATCCTATTCTTATCTCGTCTCCATGCAAAATGATTTTATCCAATCCTCCAAAGATAGACAATGCATGGTCCGCACGTCTCTGCACCGTTGGTGTGTTCCGCACACCATTTTCTAAAAATAGGTCATCATGCTCAAAATTGGATAAGTCCTAAATGCTGAAATTGCCTTTCGTGTGTGGGTCCTTCCGGTCCTTTCGCACCCTTAATCGTGGACTTATCTCCCGTGTGGAATCCTTGTGCATTCTCTGGTCAATATTACCCCACACTAATCTCATTATCATCCCAACAATGGGTATTCATCCAAAAATTGAAGTAAATAATAGACTAATGGAAATAATAAGAATTAAATAATGTAGACAAATAAAGAATTTTTATGAGACAACCTCATCTATATCATTTTTTAGTATCAATTCTGGATACTCCTCCTTTATTTTGGCCTCCAAAACCTTCCATTCAGTGAGTGCTTGTTCTACTTTTTCTTGGATGTCCACACCAATGGATACCAAATCATACCTCACAATCTCTCCCTTTTCATTCTATAGAACCAACACATCGCTAGACATTGATGTCATTATTCCTTATAAGAGATACATGTTCTATGCAATTAGCTTCCCAAGCTCTTCTAGCCGAGTCTTGTGTAGCTCTTGTGCTGCTACAAGCACCTCGCACTTCTGCTTAACTATTGACAATATATTTGTGCGGCCCAATGTCTCATCCTTCATTTCTTTCTGGACTTCATTATTTTCTTCTAGGGTATTTATATTAATAAGCACATCTGGAGCTGTGTAGGTATTTAAAACCTAGTCTGCTTTCTTCAATACTTCTTGTAATGCTTGCAGCAGCCTGTCATAAGATGTAATCTTTCACATCACTGACACTCTCTCTCGTTATGCATCTTATTGACTTCCTTGGCATTGTCATGTGCAGAGATTCATCTTCAAGTACCAAGTCCACCAACTTTATCACATAATGTATCACTGAAGGAAACGTCTGTAATACCTTGGCCTCCATGTGTGGCCTTGTTCTGTTGACATTATCCCTAATATCCTCTGCGATGCTGATAAATACTTCATTATTTTTCTATGTGGAGTCCCTCTCTTGTGGTATGCATGTTATCTCTTCATCCTTTGTCTCCAGCTCCTCACGCAATGCTCTAATTGTTGTAGATTTTTCCATGTTTCTTCTAGCCACTTCAACAGAAACCTTCACCAATGCATTACTTACCTTCTCATCTGATATGACAGTATTCTTTACTGTCATGTGTCTAGCTTGGGGTGCCTTCTTCAACCGTCTCAAAATGCATGACTCTTTACATACATCAAAGGTAGGCTCATCCATATGGGTGTGCATTAACCATGATAGTTTCTTTCGAGTGTGGACAATCTCCGTATCCTCATCCATTAGCTCCCAACCGAATAAATCCTTCTATGCTAACGTGCTTTGGAAGTGGGAGTGGAAAATTTTACTTGCATCCTCTACATACCCCATGACTTGTGGAATGTTCTCCCCACTTATTCTTCTATACCGTTGCTACTTAGGGACTTTAGCTTCCAAATTTGGCAATTGTGTCTCCATGTCTTGAACATTCTCGACCACTGTCTCCTCTGGTCTCTTCTCATCCTCTTCTCTTCCCTTTTTTTCCTCACCCTATTCTTCTATGTTCTATGGAAGTGTAGGAGAATTAGGCGCACTTTCTTCTTAATCTTCCACCTCCTTATCTAACTTTAGTTTCCTCCTTCTTTTCACGCTTTCCTCCTTCTGTGGAGAGATTCTGGGTGATCTGTGCACCATGGTTAGAGTAGCTCCTTGGGTCCTTGTTCTCCTAAACACCTTCTTAAATTTGTGCTCCCCTTGGATTGCATTCAATTCCTCATCATCCCCCTCTTATGGCTGAGGTGGTGTAATGGCGCACTTAGCTTCACCCTTATTTATAGGATGTATCCTACCTCTATGCTCCAAACCAACACTATCTTTCCACTCCTACTCCTCATCCTCCACTTCAATTGGCTTTGTTAGCTTAGGCATTGGGATTTTATCCATTGTATTCTTTCCCTTTGGTGGTGCTAGAATAGAAAAATCACCTTCGACATACTTGTTATTTTCCATCTTTGTCTTCAGCCGAAGATACACCAATGCTGCCCCTATATCTATTACAACCAGACTTATTGGCTTAATATTCAACACCTCTGAAATGATCCTCTCGGTGAAGGAACTTCTTCCAAGATACACATACTTCTTTCTCAATGTGTGGTATTCATAGTCTACCTTATCTGCATTGAATACTAGTCGATGCGTGTCATTAAATTTGTGAACAGATGCTTGGAAATACCTTGCAGTGAATTCATAAGGAAATTTACACCAAGGGCTCCTGACTCTATCTTTCACTGGGAAGCGTATGATACAGAAATGCTGATATACAAAAAACTAGACTTGTGTCCCTAATATTGATGGTAGGTCCTTTAGGATGTGCCACTCTTCTCCAAATACCGTGTGGAGCTTATCATAGAATTTCTTTTCCCTTTGCTTTATGTCATCTGTCATGGCCCCTTTACATAGATACTTATTGAACCTTTCAGCTGGTAACTTATTCTCCATGGGTTATTCCCATACTTTTTCCTTCAGTTCATCTGGTACTCCAATTATCATGAATACTAGTGATAGTAGAACAGCCCCAAATCTGATCTTCCCTCTTGTGCACATTTCCTCAACTATTTGTTCTATAATATAGCTTGTAATATTGTAGATTACTCCTTCTGACATCTTACGCACAACATGTAACCACATAGTATTTACCTATAACCATCACTCCCAATCATTCAAATTTGTAATAAGGTGTGTTGAGATTGCACAACTAGACAGTTCTTCAATTTGTCTATATCCATACCGTGCAGACCCTCAGGTATCCCAACTCCTGTATGGTCTTCAAGATTGTGGCTTTATCTGTGAGATTATTCTTTATGTCTTCTCATGTGACTTTCAAACCTGTAACTCATGAGATAAGCACAGATGAGATTCTAACTCTGCATCCAACAAGGTAAAAGAAGTTCTCATGCACTCTCCTCATGAGCCACTGATACAAGGGCTCATACTTCCCAAAATATGAAAGCTCGTCTAATTGGTAGACCTGAATTCTCTTCAGAAGGTTCTCACCCACATCATCAAAAGCTGGCATGTCATCTACCATACGTTTGTTCATCCTAGTAGTGAGAAAGGAATCAAGCTCCTTATTATTCTACATGGTCCTGTGATTGTATTCACTCACTTTTCTTTTTCTAATGGGTGAATCCTACTCTTGGCCAATGATGAATCCTTCTAGATATTGCATTTCAAAAAATGGCTTTAAGGTGCCATCTCTTCTTCCTTGATGACCACATTCTTATTTCCTTTTGTTATTGTTGTAACTTCCTTCTTGGGCACCATTTTGACCTTGTAATCGTCTCCTCTATAACTCTGCAACATGTGAATCAAAACCTAGCTCAATTCAATCATTCCCTAGGTGGAAACTTCATGCCCTAACTCCTCTCTACCTCCTTGCTTCACTCAAACCCTTCACTATCGAGGATGCAAGCTTCTTTTCACACAAATCTGTTTATCATGCTTGATTTCACACCCTTCACACCTTAACCCGATCACTCGACTCTTCACACTTGGGTTTTTCCTCAAATTCTCTTAGTCATAATGGTAAAAATGAACTTGCATCCCATCCTTATATATTTTTTTCAAATTTTGATGCATCTATTAATCCTTCACCTACCAAGTATCCTCTTATTTACTGACCAAATTCATTTATTCCACATGGTACATCTTTGTACCCCAGTTATAACCTTCTAGCATGCCTTCCTACCCTCTAGTCACAAACTTACTTTTAGTGCGCACCCTTCCACCTAAGTACCTCATCACCGTACCTTCTCCTAGTAGTTATCATGGCCTCTACTTACCTCGCATTATACTTTCCTTTCATTCATCTCCATCCTTGGTCACTTTTGAGAAGTAATCTTCTTTTGACTTAAAGCACACCTGTAGTAGCTTATTACTTTCAAATTCTGGATCAAAATCTTGTTGAAAATCCTTAGCAGTTCCATTTTCTTGAGGATGGTAGGGTGTAGTTTTATGGTGTGCAACCACACCTTCTAATTACCATGGTCTTTTACTTGGATAACTACCTTATTAGCTTATTACTTTCACCTCTAGGGCACCCTCTGGAGGTGCTTATGCTTGGAGAGGTTCAGGTGGTTGTTTTGGGTTTGGAGTAGCGGGAAAATTTTGGAGAGATTTCCCCCAGAACCCTCTTAAGGGTATCTTTCACACCATAGCACCAGTAGTCCCACCCACCTTTTAGGCCTCCTCAGAGAGTTGATGCACAGAGAGGTTGCAGCATGGGGCCTCCTCCTAGGGGACCCACCAAGACATAGGGTGGAGCGAGATCTTAGTCAGTAGGATCTTGACCACAAGGACCACAACAGACTATAGCTAGATCATCAGGTTCCATAACACCTACCTCTAGGGAACCCTCTGGAGGTGCTTTTTCTTGGAGAGGTTCAAGTGGTTGTTTTGGGTGTGGAGTAGCGGGACACTTTTGGAGAGATTTCCCCCAGAACCCTAATAAGGGTAAGGCACCCATCTCAGAGCCTATAGTCGAAGACATGGGACAGAGTCACATGATCTATGTAATAGTTGAGAACTACCATGCTGAGCACCAGAGCATGGTCATCAAGACTACAGGTAGTATTGGAGGTGTTTCCACTTCTATATTGTTTGACTTTGGTTCTTCTGATTCATTTATTGCACCATCCTTATTAGAGCGATGCAGGCTGGTGGTTGTTAGATAGGGTCATAGTTGGGATCTCGAGATGGCTTCGGGAGCCAAGGTCTCTATAGACTCCTTAGTAAAGGAGTGTGTTGTTGATTTGGGACCTTTCACCACCACTTCAGATCTCCACATACTTCCTTTGGGCTCGTATGGAGTCATACTAGGCATGGAATGGTTAGCTGCATTAATAGCTTTCCAAAAAGTGCTTTTTTTCCCAGACCTAAGTTCTTTAGCAAAAGTTATGACACTGTGTAGTTTTTGTGCCTTGGCTTGAAAATTTGGGAAAATTTTCCCTGGTGGGCCCGCAACCCAAAAATTTCCTGTCATTTTGGCCTTAGAAAAGTTTTTTTGAAAAAATTTGGTTCGAGAAATGTTTTGCTTTTTCCTTTGCCAACCCACAGCCAATCAGAGGCTGCCATGTGTCCTCACGGGGCAAAGGTGGAGGCGCGGCATATTTTTTCCCTTTGATCTTTTTAAAATTTTGGAAAAATTTTCCAATTATCCCCGCTAGCCCGCAACCAACTAGAGGTCGCCATGTGGCACCTTGGGGTGTCAGTGGAGGATGGAGAACTCCATTGCCTTTGAAAACTTTTTCTTTACTGAAAATCACCGAATCACCCTACCACTCTACGTCCTCCTTCTGTCTTCTCCTCAAGGCAATTTGTGGTGAGCCATGTGTCCCTGGCAGACCCGCGGGTGCATGGAAGGAAAATTGGTTTTTCTCCCATCGGGTGAAATGCTCCAAACTCTCCCGTCGCCCCACCCTCCTTCCCTGTTTCCTCGGCGTCGTTGCTTTGGCCACCATGTGTCCCTGGAGGACCCGCAGAACCGAGGGATTTTTATTGACTTTGCACCCGCGCAATGGAAAATTTATTTAAGTCACCCCATGACCTACCAACCCACCAAAGGGGATTTCCCCTTCTCTTGACACGTGTCCCCTTGGAGAAAATTTGACCCCTAGACTCCACTTGCTCATATCTTGAGTTTCTGGAGGAGTTAGGAGGACTCTTTTATATCACCGAAAAGGTGATAAAAATTCCTATCCATCGGGAATGGTTTAGGAAAATGTTTGAAGCATTAAGTATGAGAAAAATCAAGTTGAAACTCTGAGCTTGTTAGAGAGTGGGTATGGGAGTAAAATTGCTCCCTGAACCTAACTGAAACTTCTAGCCCTAAGTTTTGGACCTTGTGACCTCTGTGAACTGTTAATAAAAGAGAAGTTTATCCTTGTGGAATTGAATTATTCTAGAACCTATCAGTGAAAACTTGTGTATTGCAACTTGGTGGTAGACACCCTAAATCAAGTTCTAGGAGTGGGTAAGTGAGACCTTACTTTGTTGATTTTAAATATGTACTCTTTCCCTCAATATAATTAAACCCTTCTCTTGTCTTGATCTTTTGAAATTAAATACCTTGGGTATTTAATTGTTTTGGATCCCTTAACCATATTTTTTTTTCTAATTAGGAAATGTTTAGCTAAAATTTTAATGTAATCAGTGATTAAATTAATTCCCTAGAGAGTTTTGATCTAGGTGTGGACTTATTGCTCTTGTTGCTTTTTATTGTGGAATTAGTAATTATTATAAGTGGGAAAAGTTATCAGTTGAATTTAATTTTCCTTGAGACTTTGGTTGTTAACTCCTAACACCTTTTTTTTAAAAAAAATATTCCAGAATTTTCTAACTAAACCTAGGTTGTTCATGGTTCTCAAGTGGGTTGTTTTAACCGGACATTACACTTGGTATCAGAGCAGTGGTTCAAAATCTTGGACCATTGGGCATACTAGAAAACTTGAGACATGAACTATAAACCTAACACACTTTTGAATCTAAGAAATCAAACTTGTTTGAAGATTGAAGAAGAAATAAGTATGAAGAAATATTAAATTACTCTGTTCATTTGAACTGTCAAAATTAAAATGATAATAAAACAATAATAAGTTGTTTGAGTTGTTATGCTTGCTTAGTGAAATTTTGTCTAAACCCAGAGTAACTAAGAATGTCATATTAAATAGATTTTTTGAACTTCTAGTATAATGGAAACTTGGTTCCCTTTTGAAAATGTGTTGTTTTACAAGCCCTAAAACTTGATTTAATTGTATGATGTATTAATCCTTTGTTGAGACCCTTCCTTATTAGAGTTTTTGGAATGATGAGTGGTATGGTGTGATTCTTGTATTTGGACAATAGTGGTTTTGTTCTGGGTCAGGAAGAGTTATTAGAATTTGTTTAGAGCTTCCTTCCTTGAGTGGTTAGGAAAGAGGGTCTGGTTGTCAATTCTCCATGTTGTTACCCATATGAGAGGGTGAACACTAAGAATGGGTGTCATATAGGACCCAATCCTATGTATGTGTTATTGGAAATAACCTTGAGGTGGAGTACCCCTATTGGTGGCCATGAAAGGTTGCGGAGTGAATGTAGTGTTAACTTTTGTGTTTTACATTCGTAATCTTGTGTATTTTATCAAGGACCGGCATCTTATTTTATGATTAGATTGATAAGCTCTAAGAATATTTTATTTATTTATAATTCTTGCAAGAATTTTCAAACGTTGCAATGCAGCTACTTAGCCACTTTTATTGATTGCTGATATTTTTTAGACTTTATTTGATTGATGACTCGGAGCTCATGATGTTGTTGGCTACTTGGATAAATGTTACATGTTTTCCTTCTTGCATGTTGTTGAGTTGGTTCTATGATTCATGTATGGTGACAATTTTTGTATAGGGGTACACCCTAGGTGTCTTGAAGGTCCTTTTTGGTGATTAAAGTCATGCCTTGGTTATGGATGCATGGAACCTTGAGTGTGTCTAAGATCTTAGAGAGACCCTTTTTGTTGCTTGACATTGCTAGAAAGAAAGTTTTTTGTGTAGTGTGGTCTAGAGGGCAGTCTGGCAGTGGTAGTGGTGATTCTATTTCAATCTGGTAAGAGCTTAACCCTCATTAGAGTAGAAGTGTTTAATTATGGAATTTCATATTTTGTTAGGATTAGATTGCCTTTGGTTAAATGTAAATGTTACTGGAAAAGTGTTTGTTTTGATAGTGACTTTTCATCAACGGCATGATAAATTGTATCTTGGGTTCTTGGTTACATCATAGAAAGTTTGGACTCATGGAATGTATACATATTGGTAATTATGGATAGATTTAATCCTTTCAGTCACTGTGCTTATTTAATTGTACTTTTTTTACCCTCTTGACTTATAAATAAGTTTACCCTCACCTTAAAATTCCTTTACTATGAATAACATTCTATGACCTATTAATCTTTGGGTTACTTGGAAACATTTATGGATGCTTTGGGTCTTTTGGACCTTTCTCTTAGAGATGTTAGTTGGGTAGATCTTAATAGTTAATCTTGATGGTTCTTATATGGTACTTCATCTTTAATTTTTTTTTTGTAACTCGTAGCTGTTAAGTTCATGATTTGGTAAATTGTTTGGTTTCCCCATTGCATTAGATGCCTTTTGTGTGGATGTGGTTCTTTGGAGTATAGTTACATTGTCATCTGGTTGCTTGGCTGGTGTTAACTCGTGGAGACCCACTAAGAATGCTTAATGATGCTTGAAATTATTTGGTGAATTTTTTGAAATCTTGGTGTGATTCATGTTGGTTCATTGTTTCCTAGTCCTTACAGAAAATTCCCATAATTTTTTTTCTACGTTGAATGTCTCTTGTTCCTTTAGAATCAAAATGTGGTGTGTTGATTTGTATCTCCTTCCCATAAAATTAATTTTTTGATGTGCTTAAACCATCATTCTCATCAAAATTTGATTGATAAGACAACTCAACCAAAACACCATAAAACTATAATTAGAGAGATTTGACCTTGGAACTTAACTAATAAACTGGAGCATAAAAAGTGAAGTGATCCTTGTTGTACCCTTGGTAGATTAATAGAAGAAATAAAAACCATGTAGAAGAATAGAATGGAAATCTTGTCCATTCACCTTCCTTGCAAGTAAACTAAATGCTCTCTACCTATACAGAATGGTGAGACATCATGCCCACCTTAATGGTTCTCTTTATAATGTAAACTAATGATGTCATAATAGAAGGAAGTTTGTAACTAAGGAAGTATGAAAGGGATGTTCTTATCAAGCAAAGATATATATTTTGACTTAATAAGTTGATTGTTTTTATAAAATGGGTAAAATATATGTGTATTGAGTGCAATATATAGTTGAACTTGCAGTTTTTTCACCTACCTGAAATTGTGAAGCACCCGGTGGATAGTAATGTGTTCTAGTTTCTTATTACTTATTTTCCATGGATGTATGTGCCTTTCTTGTGGGAGTTGTGGGTCATCACACCCTTATCATCCCGTAGCTCGACGGATGTGAGTTGTGGTCCTTTTGGATTGAGACTTATCTATTGTTTGAGAAGTAACCTTTGTGCATGTTATCTTGTCCTTAGAAGCCTAAGTTGTTTTAATTTTAAGGAAACATATGTTAAGGATATAAGATAACTATGGGAAGTCTTATTTTCTTCATCTTTTCTCAGATCACCTTGTTGTTGAAGCCCTTCTTCCCATTAGGTTGGAAAGCACAATATGATGGTATTCACCTTTGGATTAATTGGACCCCTTGTTACTTACTCTTCTCCCTAACAACGTTGAGTGGTCCTTGGTGTTCCTTATGCTCTCCTCATGGTTCTTCTGAGCTTGAGTAGGAAATAAGATAAGTATTACCCATTGTGATATAAGGTATGGAACTTGTATTGTTATGTTAGTTGCTAGGGGATATATATATATATATATATATATATATAGGTGACTTCTTTAGATTTGGTTGGTATGGTGTGTTTGATTCTTAAAACAAAAGTGTAAAAATCAGATTATAGGAAAACCTTGTGGTCTTGACTTCACTTGCATTACCATGAAAAGTTAATTATGCTTCTTGAGTTATAGAAGTTTTTTCCTTGAACAGTTCTTGTTCTGTAAATATTTGCTGATTTAGGTGTCCTTGTTGATTAACCTCATCTTGTGTGATCTCAATTTGTGGGACCTTGAGTGGACTTGTTCCTCATACAAATTTGGTCATAGTTTATTTTGCTAGCCTTGTCTAAACAACGAACCTTGAAATCATGGCTTAAACATGTAGAAACCTTAACTTTTATTAATGTGGTATGTGTATAAGTGGGAAACTATGTGGTCATCTCAATTTTATGGAAATTTTCCCTATAATTCCCTTCCTTGGTGGTCACTCTTGTTGATAGCATAAATTTACTCCTTAGATTCTTATGTTCATAACCTGGCATGCAAAAAGTTTAGAACTCATCCCTTGCAATCTCCCTTCTCCTTGTTAAATTATATTGGGCCAAATTGGAGTTCTGTAGACCCACACTCGTTGAAGCAAAGAAATTCCAAAAAGGGCATGATCCTTTCTCTATTGCATTGTTCCCACATCGGCTCTTGTGACTTCCAGGAGAAATTCTAATCTAAGGGGAGGGGGATGTAGTGTCCACTTCCCTTTGGCACCTTTTATTACTGATCATGATACTGTATGACTATATGATTTTAATAGTTTTGATTTAGTATGGTGTTAGATGTCAGATCCTGGATTATTGTTGAATCTGATTATATATAATGCATGATGATTATTAGAGACACTCATATGTGGATGATGATATAACTATTGACATGGATTTTTAATGGAAGTTATTCAGACATGTGATTTTGAGGATTATGAGTAAACCTAAAAAAGGAAAATTATTTGATCATGATATAGTTGTCAATATAAATTGTAAATGATCTCATTGATTGTCTTGGTGATTATTGTGATTCATATGTATAGATGGTTTTGTGATTTTATTATATATTCATTTTGGATGTTCTGATATGGCCACGAGGCCGAAGGAGGTATTTGTGTTTTTGCAGGTTTAAAAATATCACAACAAAACATCGAGGGATTGGAGACCAACCAAAATAGAATTCTAGGTGAATTCGACAAGGTCACCATGGGAACTTGTTTTGTGTGTGTTTTGTATTTTGTTATGGATTCCCATGGGGGGGATTACCTTTACATGTGACCGTGGGTTTGTGTATTTTATTAATGTGTTTCTTTTATTATTGTTGTATGTATTTTATTACGTAATGTGTTCCCTTCTTTTAATTAATTAAAATTGTGATGGATTAATGTGAGAATCATATGGTTAAAATTTAAATAAATCAAATTGGGATATGGGAAAGTAATAATGAAGAGTTGTTGGCTCTTTGTATTTAATGCAAGGGATGTTAAGTTTGTGTAAGAGCTTGTGTAAGTCAAGATTTGGAGTATGAAATACTCCACCTCCATGGAAATTCGAATTTGACCTTGGGGGCTATTTTTGGAGACTTGTGGGACAAGTAAAACTTGTCCCATGCCTCTAAATTTAATATACCAACCATACTTATGGATGGAGATGTGATTTGTGACTTTTAAATGCATTTTATTCATCATGTTTCTTGTTTTGGATTGCACTTTCTTACATTTCATTTAATTTGATGTCCCTTGAGGTGTGGGCTCTTTTGAGTGTGCAAGTTAATTTTTCATTTTCATTTATTGTGCTTGGGAGAATGGAATTTTGTCCTTTTGTGTTTGAATTGGAGGATGTGTGATGTGGCATCCTACATGGATCCACATCATCCTCTTCTCTCCCTCTTCTATTTAATTCAAACTCTCTTCTTGTTTTGGGTTGTTGAACCTTTTTGCATTCTTCCTTGGGGCACATTTTCTTGTGGGAGCTCTAGTTTTTGAAGGAAGTTTTGGAGATAGCTTTGCATGCTTGGGAGCTTTTTGTTTTGGACTGTATTTTGCTTGCATCCTTGGGCACATTTTTTTCTGTGATTATAGCTCTTGTTGATTTAGAGAAAATTGGAGAGCATTTGATACTTTGGTACTACTGTTTTGGGACCACGTTTTTGACATTCAAAGCTTGTTGTGTGGAGAAAATCCTTCCATGGAGAGGTAGGAGATTATTCCTTCTTTTATTGTTGTTATTTTCTTCTTGTGTTGTGTGTATGGAGCATGCATTGTTTTATTGCTTTTGTTGGCTGGTTGGGTAGACTGCCTTAGGGAAGGTGTAGGAGAAGGCTATGGGGAATCCATGTGGGGGGGGCATAAGGGAATGCCAATGGGCATTAGTTTCATTGTGGAGGGATTTTTGGGTTTGGGATCCACCATGGAAAAGAAAGATATTGCATTTCTTAGTTGTGAGGGGGGAATAAGTGAAAATTTGTGGGGGGGCATAAGGTTTATGGGATATGATATGTTATATTGGCGGTATGATTATAGGTGGATGCCCAATTCCCAATTGGGAGGCATAAGTAGCTTCCCCCATAGTCCTTGCTCCTTTGGCTTACATGATCAAGCCTGAGTTGTGATTTGAATGTTTGCTATTGCAGTTGTAAATTGCTGTTTTGTATTGAGTTGTGTTTTAAAAGGAAATGTGTATGTGAAAGAATGTTGTGTGTGGAAGCCAATTGTTGCCATGGTTGAATTGCACCTTTTATTGTATCTTGGTTGGGGCTCAGGGGCCAATGATGAAGGAAGGATTCTCCTTTCATTGGATGTCTTGGTTGGGTGGAGAGCGTTGCATCTCCCCCTCTTTGTTGTGATCAATTTGGAGAAAAAGAGAAAATGAGGATGCTGCTGTTCCTGGAGCAATGGAAAATATAGTTTGATAGTCCCTTGTGGAATACCCTTCCATTATTGTAATCCTTTCCCACTTTCAAGTGGATGATTTGTATAATTAATTGTAATGAGAAGTTACTTGTATTGATGAGGAAAGATCGAAGTTGTAATGTGAAATGTAAAGAGTTATATTTTACTCTTTGTTTTAAAAAGAAATGTGAAAGAAGGTTACATGTATTGTATATTGTATTTTGAAGTTAAAAGAAAGGAATTGAAGTTTTAAAGTTGTTATTAGAAATCAATAAAGGAATTCACTCTACTTTCTCAAACTCACATTGTTGCTTTATTGAATTGAATTATGTATTGTAAATGTAATCCCTGTTTAATTGCAAATTGAGATTGGAATCTTGTTCAAACAAGAAGTAAAAATAAGAAATGCGTGTGACTATATTATATTGTTTCTCCTTTAAAATATATTAAATTTGAACATCAAAACTTGTACATTTAACATGGAAAATAAATTATTTAGAATCAACTGAATGTGATTGGATTTGTTTGGAAAGCAATATACACTTAACTATATGATAAAATTGATAAATCGGTCCTTTAAAAATTTGATCACCGGCAGTGTGAATTCTAAAACTGGTAAATTTAAAAAAAAATGTACAGTTCAGACCTGTACTTAATAAATCAACTTGGAAACCTTAAAATTTACCATGATATATTAGCAATGAACTCAAATTGACAAAGAATATTTAAGAGAATAACTTGAACCATTGCAAAATTGAGCTTAATCTCTTCCTCAACCATTTCCTGTCATTTGTTGGAAAAATACAATTTTGGAATCAATGGAACAAAATTAACTTCCCTAATTCACTTTAAACCTCTCCCTAGACCAATCTCTCCATGCCTATTTGGACATGTTGAGTGAAGGAGGAGATCCAATTTAATCAAAATTGAAAAGTTAGAAATTTCCAGTTTGCACTAATTCTAATCTTGCATATCCTTTTTGAAAAATTGACCCTTTAAAACTTATCAAAATGTAAAATTGATATTTCCTATGCAAGGAGGTCATCGAGAGCTTTCCAAAAAGTCCTTGTTTTCCGAAAACTAAGTTCCCTAGCAAAAGTTATGGTATTTTGAAGTTATTTTGCCTTGACGAGAAAATTTAGGAAAATTTTCCCTAGCGGGACCGCAACCCAAAAATTTCCCATCATTTTGGCCTTAGAAAAGTTTTTGGAAAACTTTTGGTTCAGGAAAAATTTTCCTTTTTCCTCCGTTGGCAACCCATAGCCAATCAAAGGCTGCCACGTGTCCTCACGGGGCAGCAGCGGAGGTGTGGCATATTTTTGCCCTTTGATCTTTTTAAAAAATTTGAAATTTTTTCCAATTATCCCCGCCGGCTTGCAACCAACCAGAGGGCACCACATGGCACGTTGGGGCATCATTGGAGGAGGGAGAACTCCATCACCTTTGGAAAATTTATCTTTGTTGAAAATCACCGAATCACCCCTTGCTGCTCTGTGTCCTCCTTCTCTCTTCTCCCTGCGGTGATTTGTGGCATGCCACGTGTCCCTGGTGGACCTGCGGGCACGTAGAAGCCAAATTGGCTTTTCTCCCATCAGGTGAAATGCCCCAAACTCTCCCGCTGCCCTGCCCTTCCTTCCCTTGTTGCCGGTGATGACTCAGAGGCCGTCACGTGTCCTTGGAGGACCCGCAAAGGCGTGGGTGCAATTGGGAAATTTCTCCCGTCTAATGGAAAAGTTTCTGGACCTACCCCACGACCCATCAACCCACCAAAGGGGATTTCCCCTCCTCTTGACATGTGTCCCCCTAGGGGAAAATTTGACCAAAAAACTCCACCTTGCCCACTCATATCTTGAGTTTCTGTAAGGAGTTAGTAGGACTTCTTTATATCACCGGAAAGGTGAGAAAATTTCCTATCCATTGGGAATGGTTTAGGGAAATTTTGGAAGCATTAAGTATGAAAAAAATCAAGTTAAAAATATGAGCCTGTTAGAGAGTGGGTATGGGAAACCTATCAATGTAAAATTTCTCCCTAAACCTAACTGAAACTTCTAGCCCTAAGTTTTGGACCTTGTGACCTCTGTGAATTGTTAATAAAAGAGAAGTTCATCCCAGTGAAATTGAATTGTTCTGGAACCTGTCAATGGCAACTATTGCTTTGCAACTTGGTGGTAGACACTCTAAACCAAGTTCTGGGAGTGGGTAAGTGAGACCTTGCTCTGTTGATTTTAAATATGTATTCCTTTCTCACTGCAATTAAACCTTGCTCTTGTCTTGATCTTGTGGAATTAAATACCTTGGGTATTTAATTATTTTGGATCCCTTAACCCTAATTTTTTTAATCAGGAAATGTTTAGCTAAAATGTCGATGTAATCAGTAATTAAATTAATTCCCTAGAGAGTTTTGAGCTAGGTGTGGACTTATTGCACTTGTTGCTCTATAATGTGAAATTAGTAATTATTATAATGGGAAAAAGTTATCAGTTGAATTAATTTTCCTTGAGACTTTGGTTATCAACTCCTAACACCTTTTAAAAAAAATTAATTTATTCCATAATTTTCTAACTAAACCTAGGTTGTTCATGGTTCTCAAGTGGGTTGTTTTAACCGGGCATTATAGAAGATAATTTTTAAGATTGTATTAGATTTTTGACAATCATGGTCCTAATCGAATTCAGTTTCTTTCTAAAGGAGGTGATGGAAAGGTTGAAAATGATTGGAAAGTTTTGAAATGAAACTGAAGATAGATTGAAGATGTCCTTGCAGACTGCAAAGTTTCTTAAGATTGGTAGGAGGAGTCGTTTCAAATATTACCTTTATTTTTATGGGGTCAACTTTGATGCCCCAAATAGAAATGATAAAGCTAAGGAGATTTCTAGTTAATACTCTAAATACACACTTAGCTGGATTAAGATGAAGGAAAAAGAGAATGAGGAACTCGAAAATGAATTTGAGAATAGAAAGATGGTCATGTTGATGCTTATATTTTCCTAAAAGATCATCGATGTAGTCTTAAATGGTCTTGTGGATGAGATCATGAAATATGTTAGTCATGGCCTATTGATAAGTATTGTCGACATTCTTTAAACTGAAGGGCATGATGCGATACCAAAATATCCCCCAAGGGGTGATGAAATATGTCTTGTGTTGATATTCGGGTGAAATGAGGATTTAATTTTAACTAGAGAAAATGTCCATGAGAGAAAGAATTTCATGGCCTATTGTAATATCTACATGTTTTTCAATGTTAAGGAGAGGGAATTCATGCTTAGGGAAAGTGATATTAAGATCTTTAAAATTAGTGCATTTGTATAGTTTTCCCGACGCTTTAGTGGTGGGGACAATGTTGGAAAGTCACTAGGGATAATCAATGGGAATGATGAAAGTTTTTGCTAAAAGGTGCTACATCTCTTCTTTGACAGGAAGGGAAATGTGAGGATGCATGTGACAAAGATTCTACTTTACCGGTTTAACATTAGGATAAATGATGATATTGTGGATGATGATAGAGGGGTCAAGATTCAACACGTCTTAATATGATCATGCAAATTCTTGTTTATGAAAAGAGAGGAATGCGGTGAAAAATCGTAGCTCCTGTAGATCAAGCAATTGGCCCACCTTGAGAATGAAATTCTTGTGCGGAATCCTAATATTGACATTGAGGGTGGCTTCCTTAAGAATAATAGGTGAATTAGATGGTAGGGTGTTCTGAATATAAGAATATTTTTCCCCCATATGGGAAAGTAAGGCCTCGTGATCATCATATTGAAGGATGTCAATGGTAGAATAATATATCCTATAATCTTTAGATGGAAAAGATGAAGGGAATTAGTCTGGTTGTCACACTAATAGGTGACCAGTCCAAAATTTATGGTGGATTCTAAAAAAATAAAATTAAGAGATAAAGGAAATGGTTTCATCTAATTCCATGTCCTCAAGAGTCAAGAAAGATGAGGACAGTATGTTCATGTCCTCGGGAGTTAGAGGAAACAAAGAAAGTAAAGAAGGTGTGTCCATATCTTTGAGCATGACGAGATCCTTGAGGGTTGGAAAATATGGAGGAGGTAGAGAAGGCATGACCTCATCTTCAAAAGTTAGAAAAGACAAAAGAGTTAGAGTAGGTGTGTCCATGAGTATCTCATATGGTGGGATGGGATCAGAGAATTTCTCCTTATATCCTAACCCAAGCTTTTCATACAGTTTACAAAATTTATTAGGAATAAGGTCATGTGGTCTGTATTTGCGACAACCCAAGATGAATCCATTCCATGCAAAATGATGAAAATAGTTGTAGGAAATAGACAGATTGTCAAGAAAACTAAATCCACTAGTATAAAGCATGGCATGTGGAATTTCATGAATGCGGGAAGAAGGAATATAATTTCCACCATAAATAAGATTGGTGTGACGATATGGTGGAACAAAAGGGAAAACATCCCCGACATCCAGTTGGTACATAGGAACCTTATTAAGTCTACCAATATGGTGAGGATTAGGTAGGGTGTTGAGCATGAAGAGGCAATATTCCCTCATCGTAAGCTTTTCCATTATATTATCAATAGCTTCCTTGTTAGGGATATTTTATGAGGGAATGATTAAACCGATGGATGATGCATATGGATCATCCTTAGGGATGAGAATGTCATTTGGTCTATAAGTCATGTTACATCCTTGGAAGGGAGGATAATCCCTAGGAAGCATTAGGATTTTCCCCTCATGCTCATATTTAAGGAAGAAATGAAGTGTTAATGGGATACAATGCATGACGTGGATCCAAGGTTGTCCAAGGAGAACATTGTATTGAAATTATCCTTCAATGATATAAAAGGTTTGACAAATGAGCTTATCACCAACATAGATGGGAAGAACAACTGTTCCCAATGCAAGAGCGATGGCATCATAAACCACACAAAGAACCATAGGTGTTTGAGTGACAATTTACTTTGGAATCTTAAGTTGATCAAAAGTATGTGAAGGGATGATATTAATTTTTACCCGACTATCAATCATGGACCATCGAATGGTTTAATCATTGATCCTAACTATAATGAAGAGAATAAGGTCATGTTCTTCTAGTGGAATGTCTCGGATTTCATATTCATTGAATGATATAGTAGTAGAATCACTAAGTGGCCTTGCAAGATATGTGAAGGGATGAAATTCATCATAAAGTGTCAGAATGCATTTTAAGGATTCAATAAGAGTTTTTCTATGATCTAGTGAGATTTGGATGAGATCGTAGAGTGACATTTTTATTAGTGTTTGATGAATTTTTCTAACGATTCTCTATTCAATAGGCTTAGGAGCTGTTAGAACAGAAACCTTTTGTTTTGACAATATAGCCAACTCCTTAAAAGGAGGGATGGAAATGAAGTTCTTTGCCTTTTGTTTAGAGTTTTTCTTTTGCTTGCATGGGCTGGATCGAGTGGTTTCCTGAACTACATTAATGAAAAAAATCAGATCATCACTATGTGAGTCCTCTCCAGAAAGTGAAATGGTAGATGTTGGACTAGATGCAAAAGGTAGGGACTGAGTTGGTTGAAGGGAAAGTCTCCCATCTTTAATGATATTTTGAATAATGGCCTAGAGAGATCTAAAATGCTTAGTGTCATGCCCAGGCGTACGATAAAAGGTGCATATAAGGTTGAAATTAAACCATAAAGGATTCTTTCCTTTAGGGTCAAAAGATTTTATAGGAGGAAGTGTAATTGTAGAAGCTTATAGTAAGTGTTGGAAAATTTATGTATATGTTCCAACTATAATGTTAAAAGATTGCTTATGGGATACTTTGGATATTTTTGGTAAAGTTCAAGTTTATTGATGCTTTGATGACTCAATTCTAATGTTGATTGGTGTTTTAGCACTAATTGGCCTTAGATCATTGGGTTGAAGTGTTTTTTATCCTAGAACATATGATTTTAGGTTGGATAATTTAGCCCGAGAAGGGATTGTAGAATTTTAGGATGCATCCTTGAGAGGAGTAATGACCACCTTTACTGCGAGGTTGGATGATGGTGCTATGGCTGGTTTGGGTCCAACAAACAACATTTGTCTGAGATGATTCATGGAAGATGGGGATTGATGGGATTGTGTTGATAAGATGGAAGAGATGCACGAGGTCATTGCAAGGTAAAATTACTTTTAAGAACTCTTCAAATGAAAAAATTGGGGTAAAAGAAGAAGATGGTGAGGGTGTTTGCACAATAGTTGATGTGGGTAAAGGAGTTGGATGAAGAACAAATATTGGTTCAACATACGGTATGGTAGAAAATGGTAGAAAAGACATGGCCAAGGTGGTCAAGATTACTAGAATGGATGAAGTAGATAATGGGGTTGATGAAGGACCAATTCTAGATGTGGAAATAAACAAAAATGGTTGCTTAAAAAATGTCTCTAGGGATATAAATGATATATTTTCTAATGGGGTTCTGGTAGTTTTACATGTAGGGGTAGACTCAAAGACAAATTTAGATATAAAAGATGCGAGGAGAATGTCAAAGGGAATAGAGGTGGTCAATGATGAAGTTATGGATGGAATAAGATCATAATCATTAGTGTTCAAGGTGTTTGATCCATAGGGATCCAAAAAAACACACCACTTCATCAGTTCCATCAAAAAATAAGGAGGAGAAAGAGAATTGATCATTTAAATATCCAAATAGATCAAAGAGAAAAGGTTTATGTTTAATGAAAGCAAGTGAGAAAGATCTTCAGTGCTAGAGTGGAATTGTAGGAGCAAGGTGTAGAAACAGAGACAGAAAGCATAGGAAAGGAGAGGTTCACGTTTTTGTCTCCATATTATAATTATTGTAATCTATAATTATCTATAATTGACCAATAAAAGTGGGGAGAAATATCTTTTTTCCCTTCCTGACCGGTTTTCCTCCATTGGGGGTTTCTAGAATAAAATTGTTGGTGTTTGGAGTTTGAATTCTTTCCTATTCTTTGTAATTTTATTTCTATAGCACTAGATAACCAGTCACTAAAGCTATAATCTTCAATCAATTTTTCATTTTCCAAAGTTGAAAGTAGAGCAACATAATTGTGTGATTTCATAGAGTTCCAAAGTATAAGTGTACAGACCATTGTTTATAGTATGAGCATTAAGAGTTTGGGTTGTGGTAGAAGTGGTAGCTTGGATTGTTGATGTATGATTTGGGAAAGGTTATTTGAAAATGTCAAGGGGTTGATTGAGTGACACAATTTGATTAGAAACTTGAAGATCACCTTGATCGATGAGTCTTTGGAAAAATTCATTGAAAGTATGAAATATTTTTATGTCATGACCTCAAATTTTTTGATACTTTTAGTAATGGTATTCATGATACCATACAAGTTGTAGTCTTGACTCATCAATTTTTAAGATAAGAGGAAGTGTGACAAGGTTGGATTTCATTAATTTTTCAAATATCATATTGTATGATTCCTAAAGCTGGTGTAGTTGGGAATTGGTTGAGCTACTTTTTGTTAATTCCATGTGCTAGATGTAGATGTGGGAGATGATTTAACATCCATGGCATTAGCTGCCACCTTTGATTTTTCATTTGGCATGGATGATTTAGTAACCTCATGTTTGGGTTTATTTGATTTGATTTATAAATGTCCCTATTTGAGGGCATGTGTTTCAAGTTTTTGGGTCATGATGAAGGCCTCGTGAAATGTTAAAAATGATTGGATTTGTAAATTCGAATGTATATGCTTCACACATGATCATGAGAAGAGGCCAATGAGGTCAGCTTGTGGAAGAGGAAAGGATAATTGGCTTATATCCGTAGAAACTAGTATTTTGATCAAAACACTATTACCTCTAATATTGAACTAACTATTCTCTTCCTCACCAATTGATGATACATCATCGGTTAGATCTATCTAACTCCCATTTTACGACAGTCTTATGGTCTTATTCCTCTTAAAATTTGATTAAATAGGCTATTATATCCTATTCTCAGCTAGAATACTCTTCTTCACCACCTCTATTAGCTTCTTGGATTATCAATCCATTTCATTGGATTGATTAGGCCTTTCAGAACCCTCCCAAAACCCTAATTTCTGTCTAAACAAGATTTATTAGTCTAACCTAGGTTAATTACCCTAAATCATGATCAACCTCTCCCAAACTTCATCAAATCTTGCTTTGACTTGATAATTAACATATTGACTACCTTTTTAGTTCCACATGCACAAAAAATCCTTCCATTTACCAAATGGAAAACTATAAATAACCTGTTACCCCCCACTCATTTTAAAGAACAATTCTTCCCTCTAACATAAACTATAGTATTATTCCTGGGATTAGGAGTTTTATTTCTTCTTATTGAGCTATCTTTCTTTTCCTTTTGCATTTCACCACACAACATGTAGTAAATGGGAAGAACCATTGGCTTTGAATTCATTAATGGTGAGATCCCATTCTCTTAAAGCATAAAATGATTGCCTAGATCCTTATTAGACTCATTTGATTAAGCTTTCAAGAATAGAGGTTAATTACATTTGCTAAGTTTTTTTGTTTGCTTTAAAATAATGCATGTAAAGTAGGAATCCTTGTTTATTTCTTAACTAATAGTCCATTGATCGGTTTTTCACAAAGATTTGGGATTCTTTAGTGTTCTTACCCCATTCCATAGCTTTTTCAACCTTTATTTGAGAAAATTTGGCATGCCCAATGGGAGACTTATGTCTATCCTCCATTAATGGAGGTATTTTAAGTTTTTCAAAGTTCAATTATATGTTTTTTAAAGGAAACAACTTGTTATTTTCTTATTTCCATTTCTAAAGCTAGTCAAATCAACCTTGTTTGCATATGTTTTGTGGGTTTTACCTAGAAATAAGATTCTTTGACTAATAATTAAACTGTTTTCTTTTGAAATTTTCAAAATATGTGAATTTTACAGGTTTTTCAGGGGGTATGCATAGGTGTCTTGATAGGGCACATCTCCATCGCAACCCTAGTGTTGGCATTGAGTTGGCCGTGCACTTGTCTGAGAATATTACACAATTGACAACTTATTTTAGAATGGGTCATGTCTTTGTTGAGAGGTGGGAATCTCCATCAGTTGGTTAGCATACCTGTCATGATGGAGGCATTGGTGTATATTGTCTTACTATGTAAACTCTTTCCTTTTGACCTGGACGCGTCTACATTGAAATGTTGGTGTTTTTGTTGACTTTTGAGCATCTCTGTGTCTTTGGACATGTTGGTTTCTACTGCCATACTGTGTTTTTAACATTTTTTGCTTGCAAGCGTACCCATTGAACAAAGAGTGCATGTGTCAAAACCCTAGTGTACATGTTTGACAAGCTGACATAGGTGTTATACCTTCCTATCAATTTTTCTTGTTATGCATCTACATCGGTTAGGGCATGTATCCATTGGCTGGGGCACGTTGGTGTCATTCTAGGCCCGTATGTGTCTATGTTAAAATTTGAAAATCTTTTTCCAAGATGTAAACTCATTTTGCTAAATGTTTCTAAGGTTTTTTAAGACTAACAAAGTAGATGCACGGTTTTTTTTTTTAATTTCAATGTGTATAGCTTAAATGTCTTCATTTTCTTAGCTTGCACAAATCTTGTAAAGTGTGTATGCTCTCTCCTCATGCCTTTTAGGCAATCTTGGAGATCAAAAACACTTGTACAACTTTATGTCACACTTTAAAAACACTTGTTCTATGATTCTAAAATAGTAAAATAATTTCCATATGATTTTTCTTAGTGGAATTTTCACATTGTGTATGCTCTTCCTTCGTGCCATTTGGAGATATTAGGAATTAAAAGAAAAGTGTTAATTCTCTTTTTTTATATCAATTTGTGAAGTGGAAAATTACAAAAATCATTGTCTACATGACCTAACACCTGTTAAAGAAAGGTGTAAAAATAAAAAACAAGACTTGTAATACACATGTTTACATGAATATTTCCAAATGGTGTGCTACTTGAAACCACATTTAAGTTAAAAATATATAAAAAACACACCATCTCCCTTCCCACTATATTGCAGGTTTCGGAACAGGGTACGTCCCTATCTTCTCAACTGGAACATAACCCATTTGGCATAATTCCTTAAGCTACAACAATAGGAGTGCTTCCAGGAACCCTAAAGTAATCCACTGCTAAGTAACCTCATGGATGAAATAGGAAGCACTCCTCTTACCCACTTGACTAGTACGCTTTGTGAGTTAGATTCAAAGATTTTTTGTATCGTGGCTCTAGTGATGGTACAACTGAATGCACTAGTATCTCATTGTATCAGAAGGGGGTACCCTAAAGTCGAGATACTCCCAAATCATTCATTACAAATTTTTGGGAAAATTGTGCTCATATCTAGACAAATCATCTGGCACCTAGTTTAGAGAACTTATTAAGGAGGCCATTCTATCTTAGAGCCCACTTTGCTAGTTCGTTATCACATCAAGCCATCATGAAGTGATGACTCACTTCGTATCTAAACCTTGTTCCTCGAATAAGGAAAATATCCCATGTAATTTTAAGCTAAGTGTCTTCTATCATGAAAATCAGAAAATGTCTCACTTAGCTTAGCTTCTTTCTCACCTTCGGATAAGATGTAGCTCTACCTAGCTGATGCTTAGTTTATTTTTCATGTTTTTCAATCTATATCCATGCATTCTCGCTTTCCACTATTGTATTGAGAATGGAGCATATCTCACACATTTTTATCAAAGATAGTACTCGCCACTTTTTGTTTTCTAATTATGCCCATCCATGTTTGTGGTTGGGTTGTTAAACGTCTAAAGTGTGCAGGTGCATTTTTTGTATCTTTGATAAGGTCCTTCAATCTTGATTTCAAGATCATCTTCATTTTTACAATTTTAGTTCATCATTTGTCTCTTCTTGAGTTGATAGTTTTTCTCAAATTCTAGTCACACAATCTTGGTACTTACATCGTGTTTTCATTGAGAACGTGATATAAGTCCCTTTTATTGTGTGGTTATGCTACTCGCACAATTAAAATATCGTTATCATACTTTTTACTTGGTTTCAATTTCGATGTCATCTCAATCTTTTTAAAAAGTTTCGATATCGCCTTATATATATCGCAATGATATTGTCTTGATACTAACACCTTGCTTACTCGGTTAATGAACCAAGATAGCTTTGTTATGCTATATCTAGTCATGACTTCCATTTTTTAGAATACTTAGCTTTCATCGGCATTCAAGCTAATTTTAAGTATACCTCGTCAGGAGAATGCGTCAATACCGCTTTGACATTTAGGTCTTATTAGAATTCTAACTTGACCTATTCATTGATACAATATTGTCACTATTCATATTAGGATATAGGATTAGTAGCAAAAAAATTGAGTGATCATTACATTTAGGTGTACATATGAGTGTTCTTTGATAAAAACAACTTCATAACATTGCATCTAGGACACACTTTGCCATATTTCAAACATCACCTCAAACGACATGCAAAATCATACATTTGGGAGCCCATACTAGCTTCATATAAACATTGACTAGTAATGCCTAAAATCATGAAGATGACAACCAAATCAAATGAGCATGAATTAGGAGAAAACCATTTCAAAAACTTCCCATTTAGCAGCAACAATTTAGTGCTTATCTTTTCTCAAGTCAAGGATGTTGAGCCATTAATTGACCATAGTGGAGAAGATTCAGACTCTTCTAGAGAGCAACAAAGATTAGATCTAGGAAGATTTGATGAACTCCTATATTATAAGAGAGATCAAGTACTCAAAATATTCTTAAAATTAGGAGCTAAAATTCCACATGAATGTGAATTAGAAACCAAAGTCATTAATCAAAAATCAGAAGAATGAGTATCTCTCTTAGACATAGATAACCCCTTTGAGACAGGGTACGCTTCTACTTCTAGGAAGCATCACGCCACTGTTAAAGGAGACCCATCACAAAGGCCTCACTACAAAACTTCACGTAAAGTGAAGATTGAGAATAAAGCTTCACTTCCTTCCAAATTTTATGAATAAGAGGACCCTCTAGTTGAAGAGGATATTCTTCAAAAATAGATCTTGAAATTGAGTCAGAAATTAGAAAACCTAGGCTCTTCAAGAAGAATTATATACAAAGGTAAAGAAAAAATGAAATCTAGTGAGTATCACTTTGATCCATACACTGACACTACCTTTAAGGTGACTTAGACACAAAGACCAATGTCACCTACTAAATAATAACTCATTCAAAAAGAGTTACAATCAATTAAAGATACACTTTCTACACTACAAGAATGAAACGTATGCCGTAATAGGAAATATTCGTATGAAGAACTATGACATTATCATTCCGATAAGGACATGTTATGAAAACCCTTCCCAAAAATTTTTACCATTCTTATGTTTGATAAGTATAAATGCAAGAGTGATCCTCGTGATCATATAAAAATTTTTTTACATGGTTTGCTAGGAGGTTCAATATAGTGATAACTTCTTAATACAACTTTTCCCTCACATCCTAGGATCACTGGGATTGGAATGGTTCTATAGCATTCCCAAGGGCTCCATTAAAACATGGCCTGCGTTGGTAGAAAAATTCATACGAAATTAATCCTATAACATGGAGAATGATATCATGATGAACGATCTATGCAATACGAAACAAAAACCCAATAAGACCTTTGCCAACTTTTTACAATGATGGTGAGGGTTAGCAAGTTGTTTCCCTTGTGCATTACAAGAAAAATAGCTAGTGAGCATATTTGTTCCTAACTTAAACCTAGAAATAGCCTTCCATTTACAAATGCACTGTGGCTCAAACTTTGAAGAGGTCATAGAGAAATGTGGCCAAATTGAGAAATCCCTCATTGTGAAGGTAACACTTAAGTCTGTCATTAAAGAAAAACATGAAGCCAAATACATAGATAAACTAAAATTATTCAATAAAAATAGACATTTATTGGTGATGGCATTACAGACTCCAAGAGATTCCAAGTCATGTAGACATACCCTCTTTTAAAGATTTCATAATGACCTCGTCCTAAGGCACCCACTAAACATACATTCACACCATTAACAGAATCCCTACCTGACATACTAAAGCAGTTAGACAGTGTAAAAATGGTGGGATATCCAACTTTGATAGTACCATCCCCAGAAGATACTCCAAAACCTGGTTGGTTCAAATACCATGAGTACTGCGACTTCCACCGTGTTAAAGGACACAAGACAGACAGGTGTTTAAGACTGAATCACTACATACAAGACCTCATTAAAGAGGGTAATATCACCATAGATTCTCCCCCTGACTCGAGACAAGGTCCAAATGAGAAAATGAGTATCTACAAAGAGCCTTTTCCTAATCATGAAGATAAAAAGAAAAGGAAGCCAGATCATGGACAAACCTCCAATGATTATAGTACTACTGCTTATATATACCCCACTAATGACAGCCCCTTTGATTCTCTCATAGGATGTATTCACTCATTTGATGAACATGTCAACACTATCTATATCTTAGAAAATATTTGTGCAGTAGGGACAAGATGTGCTCATTTAATCATACAAGATCCCATGCCTATCCCTCAGGAAGGTCAGCACAATTTGATAGACCGGTTAGAGAAAAGACCGAATAGGATATCCATTCTCGATCTCCTCAAAATATCTACTGCCCATAAGAACATACTGTACAAAACATTGCAAAATTAGAGAGTCTCTACAAATGTATATCCCACGCGCCTCTAAGCCATGATCATACACCTCGACTCTAATGATCATATTAATTTTGATCACATCGTAATCTCGCATAATAACCCAAAACACAACTTATCCTTATACTTAGAAGTGGTAGTTACCCATCACAAAATCAAGAGGGTACTTATGGATGGTGGATCTAGGCTAAAAATTTGCACTTTGAATCTGGTTAAGTAGCTAGGCCATTCAAAAATAGATATGGGCACCAAGACTATTATGATCACAACATAGAACAATGAAGAATGAGAATCAATGGGTACTATAGTAGTCCCCATGGAAGTAGGCATAACTTGTCATGACACAAAATTTCATGTTCTTGACTTATACCTTCCATATAACATGCTCTTGGGGCATCCATGGATTCATTCCATGCAATCCATTCAATCGAATTTCCATCAATGTATCAAGCTATGTCATGAGGGATAAGTGGTTACCATTATGGGTGACCTAGAACTATTCACACATTGTAGGGCATTGCATAATTTTTCTCGTGTAGCTTATGAGTGTCCTTCGGTGGATGTTGTTGTCCCCCTACAAATGGAAGATATTAAGAAATGGGTAGATTAAGAGTCACTCATGCCTTATAATAAATATTTTCCTTTGTTAGTCAACCCGTTCTCTTCATGGGAGGAAATGTCAGTAAAATATGGCCTAGTTGAGCCATTCACTCTTGAACAAGATTTTTTAATATCATATTTATTAGTATCTCTTAAAACATAGGATAAGCCTTATTTTCACTTCATGAGCACTCAGGAGAAATTTCCTAAACCATTGGAAAAGTTTTTCCATAACGGTCTCCTATCTGAAGAGAAGATGTTAGAAGATCATACTAGCAGAGTGCCAAAAGGTACCATGGCTTCATACCATTAAGCACCCCAGTACTTCAAAGGTCACTGCATGATTTTTTTCATGGATTATAGTGGGTTTGGATGTGGAATCAATGCAAAATGTTGGATAGAGCCTATTCCCATCCCCCATTTCAAATCAGATAAGCATGGCCTGGGGATAAGGCCTCATAACGCTCTATCCTCTGAGATTGATACCACCTCATCTGAACATGAGGATGTTTCATCTCATTCTAATAGTGACATAGATTCCCAGTGTAGCCTCTATGAGGATATTGCTTCCACTAACCTATTCCTAGATTCATCTGTCCTTACCTTATCTAAATCCAACCCCCTAACCAATTATCAAATATCCCTTGTGTATCCCGAACTTATAGATTGGGATAAAAAACTTTACATGCCACTAGACTTATTTGAAAATGATGTGGCATTTGCAGAGTTCATGGGACTCAAGGATTATATTCCAGTTGGGGATCATAAGAAAGGATTATCAATTCAACTAGACACATGTGTATACTTCGGAGAAGATGTAGAGATGTGTGGACATTTGAATAAGAATGTGGTATACAAGAGTACAAACACTTCATAGAAACTTTACATAATAGATAAACAGAAGTCTCAAAGTGAAATACTATTTAAAACAATCATAGATAAATAGAACGAAGAGTCTAAGGATGAAGTGGTTTATCCATTTAAATATAATGATAAGCTACCATAGGAAGTTTATCTTACTCTTCCACCTAATCCTGCACGGATGGAAGATGCATCTAAGATGCTTGTTGAGTAAAAAACTAATGTCAACATTGGCTCAGAAGAGCAACATAGAATGATAAAGTTGTGAGCTTCACTCTCATCTTAGGAACAAAAGGTCTTTGTAGAGCTCTTAAGAGAATATGTAGATATATTTGCATGGAAATACATAGATATGCTTGGTTTGGATCCAAAGTTAGTTGTGCACAACCTCTTTGTGCACCTTGAAAGAGGGTTTAAAACCCACAAGTGAGGATCATGAGGGATGATGTGCACATCAATGGACATGAAAACGGTAGCGTGAAGAGATCTCGGGAGGAGTGAGCATCAACCGAATGTGCATGCAAAGATTTGAAACATGGGTAGAACCTGGTTAAGCCATAAAACTCTCCGCTATCTCATAGATCAAATGGGGTGTACATATAGGAGGTGCTAAGTAACCCCCAGTGTTGCAATCATGAAAAATAGAGTAGAGAGGGGGAGTTACATTCCCATAATAGAAGTGTAACTCCCAATGATGCATATGACGCATTGACGCGTAAGAGAATCTCATAATGACCCCTAAATGACACATGGACCTATGATCTCACCTAAGTGAGATGACTCACCTAATGATGTGGAAAATAACACACACCCACACGCCCCCCATCATCGTAACTTAGGATGAGGTGGCAAGTCAGAAATGAGAAATGGGTCCTGGCACAAAGCTTGATGAGGTACCCATGTACAAGAAAAATATCCCAAGTAGTGAAGGAAAACCCAGCGGGAAAAAAATCCACCACAAGAGAACAAAACACTCTCTAATCTAAGAAAGATGCCAAATATGGGTCCCAGCTCTAGATGAGCCTGAAAAGGTACCCATGTACAAAGAGGCAATCTCTCGGAAAGAAGAATAAGAGAGAAGAAGAGGGAGACGAGAGGAATGCAGAAGATGCCATGGACGGATCTGAACTCTGCAGCTCTAGGAAGTCTCCTAGAAGAATGTTGATCATGAGATCATCTATCTCTAGACTGAAGAAGAGCCACCCACAACGAACTATGTGCCTACCCTTAGGAAGGATAGAAATAATGTGTTGGAAGTTCATCCACTCCGCAAAGGAAACTGAAGGTAGCAACACGAAGAACTCTGAGTCTGGTGCACGAAATTGTGGCATAGGTCTAGCGAGTGAGTGCCAAGGAACCAAAGGTAATGCCACGTGTGTAGAACTATGAGAGTGAAAAAAGAGGAACACCCACAGAAAGGATGTCAAAGTGATGTGAAGTGAACAAAACATCCTCCACAATAGAAAAGGTATCCACAACTAAGGGTGGATCAATGAAGGTCTCCTGAAATGTGGAAGTGACATGATTCTCGGAAGGGGCACTCCCAACAATAGAGATGATGAACTCCTATGAAATACCTGTAGATGGATGAGGGACCTGTAGTGCATCACAAGTAGACTCTATGAAAAGATGACTAAGGTCAGGCAGATACTCATCCTAATGAGGGGGATCAACAAATAGAAGAGCGATGTCAGACAGGTATAAGTAATGCAATGAAGGTAGAGGAGTGGAAGGGGCCTCCCACACTAGAAGTGGAAAGGAGGTGGGTGTGATGACTGCATAAGATTGAATAGGAGACTGCTCGATATCTGATGAGATGTGGGGGCCGAACACAATGTATGGAATAGTGAGATAAAGAGGAGAAGAGTCCTCTGTAGTACTCTTGACATCAGAACAAGGTGCACAATCCTCGTTATCAGAAGTAGAACCAAACAAGTCTATGTCAGTGTAAATATCATCACATGAAGAAATGGAGGAGATGACTGAATTAGCAACAGCAACAATGAATGCAGTATGTGAAGGGTCTCCATAGAAGGACTAAAGAATTCTCCAGACACAGTGAGGTGGATCTGAGTCTGCCATGTGAAACCAGAAAGATCTAGAGACATGCATCATCATGTGATCAAATACATGGTCACAAGTGTCAAATAATTCCTCCAAATGATGATGAACAATGACTGCAGGAACTGGCCCAAGCAAGAAGGGTAAAAGACCCCCGTGGGCAAAGTAACGTTCCATAGAAGCACACCAAGTTGAATAGTTTCCTCTCCCGGTGAGAAGTTGCGGAGGTTGTAAGGGAATCCTACGATGCTCAAGTATGGAAAGAGAACTCTCCATGATGAAAAATGTAAGATGCACAAAAGCAAGATGTTGGACTCAGCCGATAATGCGTCTGCGTGTGAAAGCCCAAAAGTATAATCAACCCCCCTAGAATGCGGCACTTTATAAAATTAGTGCATTTTACAAAATTGGCAATGCCATCATGTAAAGTGTGGAAAATCATGCAACTTTGACTAAAGAAGCGCTAAAAAATGAGCAACGAGTCAAAATTTATAGCACTAAAACAATTCCCGCAACTGATGGAAATATACACTAGATGCTACAAATGCATTAAAAAAGAACACGAGATGGGTGCAAAGGGTATCGTGTGGGTACTCGTTGGAAACAACATGGAATTTTAGTAGGGGTTTGTTTTGACTGTGAGGGGGGGGGGGTTAGCCTCCTGCCAACCCCGGACCTCGCCCTCCGTCTTCGACAAGCGTAGGAGGGGATTTTATACAAGCCAAAACAGCCTTGCAAAAAATGCCAAATGAATGTTTTTTTTTAACCACCTTAAAACATTAAAAAAGGAGGTGGAAGAGGAGGGTTGACTACCCACACAAGAGGGAGAGCTGGCAATGTTGACGGAGCTGTTGGGAATGGAGCCACATGCTGGTAAAGTAGAATTCAAAAACATTTTTTTTTATTTACAGACCTCCACGTGGTACTTGGAAGGAGGGCCAAGTAGAAGGATCTCCTCCACGTGGTGTAACTATTGAATCCCGAGCTCATGGTGATGATTTGGTGTGTAAGGTTACAGGTTGGAGTGACCAAAAAAAAGCAAACCAAAAAACATTTTTCCAATTAAAAAAAACGCAGTTTGTTAGATTCCAATGCAGATTGCAACAAGGAAACACTATGTGTGGAGGAGCTGGAGGTACTGGAGGAACCACGAGAAGCTGTGTATGAGAACAGGTCTGTAAGAAAAAGCGTGCCAGAGGCTGAGAATAACATTTTTCAAAGTAAAAAAAGTAGGTGGAGCAGCAAGTGGAGCAGTAGGTTGAAATGCTTAAGGAGCAAGTGCATGGAGATGGAGTAGGTTAGAGCCAACATGCTGGGAGAAATGAAGTGTTTTCATGAGAAGGTAGCTGGAGGAACAACATGAGGCTAGATGGAGCTGAAATGGAGTTAAAAAGACCACTCCTAAGTTGTCTATAGTGCAAAGGTAACTTGCAACGAGCCACTAATGCATGATCCGGTAAAGACATGAGCACAATGCACATCGGTGGAGCACAAAACACTCGTGAGCTTGGGAAAGACTAAACTCAGAAATCTCAACCCGTGAACTTTGAAATGCACCTCGAAACACACATAAAATGCATGTAGATCCAACCATGAACCACGAACAACTGAGTGGAGGTATAAGCACCCAAATCAATGCACTAAAGCACATAACGGAATATCCATTACGACACAAGCAACGAGAATTGGATATCATGCCTAAAGCTAGAAAATGCACGAGCAATGCTGAGGAGTACATAGATCCACAAGATCTACTCTGATACCATGAAAGAGGGTTTAAAACCCACAAGAAAGGATCACGCGGGATGGCGTGCACATCAACAGACATGCAAACGGTGGCGTGAAGATATCTCAAGAGGAGTGAGCATCAACCAAATTTTCATGCAAAGATTTGAAACATGGGCAGAACCTAGTTAAGCCATAAAACTCTCCTCTATCTCATAGATCAAATGGGGTGTACATATAGGAGGTGCTGAGTAACTGTACGTACCCAAAATTGTAAGGTACTATACTGCCAGAACAACGTGACAAGTGCCCCGATGATGATACAGGTCTCCTCGCAAGGTGTTCGGGATCCAAAAAAGCTCTCGGAGTATACGTTAACATCCCACATGCCCCGCTTATCCCCCGCGTCCTTTTTTTTTCCTTTTTCCCTCTTTTCTTGGCCTTTTACTCTTCAGTGACGAAACTGCCGCCCTACTGCATAGGCGGCGGTCTCGTGACCGCCGCCCTGATCAGGGCGGCGGTCCTGTAACCGCCGCCCTACTCAGAGCGGCGGTCCTTTACGCATTTTCCAAAAATCATTTTGACGCGACTCACGTAAAGATCAACGTTTCACCAGCTTTTCCTTGCCGACTTGGGCTTGCATTTATGTTTTTGGTCCCCTGGAATAGTGTTTGGCCATTGTTTATAGTTTTTAGAGTTCAGTTTGGTTTTGATCTTTGGGTGAATGAAAGCTATAAATAAGTGGCTTGTGCTCAAACAAAGGGTCTACCCCTCATTCACTTTCATGCTTTCATTTTCATAGTTCAGTCTTTTATTCTGTTTAGAAGCCATAGTCTTAGTTCTTTGCATGCTTAGTTAGCATTGTTTAGCTGTTGGTAAGCCACATATCCAGCTTGTGCAAACAGTGTTGTTGTTTTATCCAATCCATTGGAGTAGAATAGCTTAGGAAGCCATTAAAGTTACAGGTTTTTCTCCTCAAACAGGATAGTTTCAGGTTCTGGACGCTTTATGTTGCATGACTCGTAGTAAATCCCGCTAGGAATCACATAAGCCAAGCTCTGTACTCTTGCGCTATCCCTCTCCTACTCGCATTATATTCGGTCTACATTCTGAGCTGCCTTTGTCCCAAAATCTACTTCTGTTGATGCTAGCATTACACGCTTTTCTGGATCAATGTGAACACGAAAGAACGAGGAGATCACACTGAGGGGACAAGATCACACACACACCATCGGATTCGCCACTGTTCTACGGAATCCAGGTTCTAGCTTTCAAAGTTCTAGTCAGAATCATATCAAATAGAGTAGATAATTGCTTCATTTCAGTAAATTCTATTCTCGATATTACCAGGGAAGCTGTGAGGATTGATAGTTTCTGAGAAACTATGATTCACTCCTCACTTCTGAGGTAGGATCGAGAATCTTGCAGATAGATTAGATGAGCTATTTTATTTGTTTAGAATAAATCTACAAATCGCACAGGAAAATAACTACACTCGGTTATCTTGTTTGTTTTAAAATTTTATTTAGTTGTTATTTCTAGATACGTTTAAATAGCTGCTTTTCTTCTTAGAAAGTTAAATACAAAAATAGAAGTTATATATGTTTTAGATTTATTCTACGTAGTTAGAATTTGCTTTGTTGCAGTTAGATTTACATTTTGTTTTGTATGACAATCACAGTACCTCAGGAGCCTAGGGAATATGTATTTGAGCCAATCGTGCCTCAACCAAACCTCATCACAGTAATAGTTGACATAGACCAGAACCTTAGAATACAAGTCTTCCAAACAACAACAGATTTACAACTGATCAGTTCTCAGTTGAGAGGGTTAAACATAGAAGACGACCAAGCATACACGTTTTGGTCAAATCAACCGAACTACAGATTACCCTAGGCAAACATTCACATGATTGTAGAAGGGTTCGAAAGAGAACAAACCTTTGGTTGTGATCCTTTGGTCCCACAGCCAGGTGCAGGAGACACTCTCACAGACATAGATACTAGTTTAAGGATCCAGGTTGCACGAATGCCTGTGAGATATTCTGAGAAGATCGCGTAGTTATTGGTCCTAAACATAGAAGCTGAGAAAGTGTACGATTACTGGATACTAGGAATTAGGACTTGATTTCGTACATGACCATAACAGGACCGCAATAACCAAAAGTCTACGATTGTGATCCAAAAGTCCCACAGCCTAACGAATCCATAGATCAATCAGATATAGACATTGGCCTACGCACGTTAGTATTGAGGACTACTCCACTCCCACCCATCATCATCGAACAATTGTCCTTACTAGATATAGTGGCTAACGAAGCTAGAGAATTCTGGACTAGGCCAGAGAATCGTCCGTAAAGTCAATTGTTTTCACCATCCACCATATGACCTTATCTGGAGACATACACGAAACTATCCCAGGTCATTTTCCACGTATTCCACAACCCATAGATCGAATCACGCCAGAGCTCGATATTGATTGGAGCCTTCGAGTAGTCATCCTTGCCGATCGATCTATCACGCCAGTCCAAGTTAGAAGGGCCTTCTTTGCCTTAGATTCGCAAATTCCATTAATGCGTGTCGAAGACATTAGATTGCCTAACTAGTTTTTCTGCATCCCACGCATATTCTATCCCCACCAGCTGTCTCGGCACGACCTCGGGAGGTCGGGTACGCGGAAGAGTTACCTGTAGATTCCCACGCTCGCTTGTCACTTTTCCGGCATACAAAATTGGTGAACCCAACGTGAAACAAACAAAATTAGTGAAGCTGACGTAAACTTCCTACTTTCTCGTTCGGAGTCATAGTATCACGTGTTCTTCCAAAGTTTAGTTTACTTTTCATCTTCTCCGCCTCATTGGCTTTCATGAATCATTTTCACTCTCTCCCATTATTCTGCGGGTATTCATATACCCCCCGAATATGTCAAGATTCGATGCATATGGCAGACCCCTCTTGGGTCTCGAGGCATACTACGCCCAACAGAATAGACAATCATCACCCTCACTCTCAGTATGGGGTGACAACTATTCAACTAATCAGTTGTCAACACAAACTCCAAGAATCAGATATAATTCATCTTTTCAAACTGAGGAGTTAGATCAACCCCCTCGAACGCAGCAAACAGAGCCTTCAGGCTCGAACAATATGACGTTTACTAGAGAATCTGGTTCGTCTCCTCAGATGCTACTTAGACCACAAATTAGTAGACAATTAGACCCATACCTGGTCTTAGATGATGAACGGTCAATACGTTATCCTAGGAGTGAACAACACTCTCGGGGTATATATCCACCTATAGGAGGTTTACAAACACAACCCGAGGTCTCTTTTCAAGAAAATACCTCTATGCCACTGCATATAGGAAATACTCTCGGGGAAACTTGGCAGGATAGCAGCCAATTCATAGGAGGATATCATATGCCTATACAACACCAGGGTATACAACAAACGCCACCAAGGCAAAGCACCGTGACTTCACCAAATGAAGTCATTTCAACGTTAGTAGAAAAAGTGAGAGGGTTAGAACTTTCTCAAGCAAGTCAAAATTCTCAGTTAATGCAAGCAGGAAGTTGCAATCCTCCATACCACCCTGGCTAGGTAGATCTCCTCACAGGAGTAGGCACGTTAGGCATGCCTCCTCAGTATCCACAACAAACGCCAACAAGGCCTGTCATCTCTAACACCATTTCTCCCGGTCTAGTATCGAACAACCCATTACTAGACAATATCCCATCATACTTAAACATGTACTCCAAATCACCACAAGGAGATGTGTTCTCCTCTCCTGGCCTTTTTTCTCAAATGCAGAGACTTCCCTATGCCCCTGCCAATGCATACTCTGCCCCATATCAACAACCCATCCCACCATCACTCCCTCAGCAACCACCATCAATGGTCGAAACCTATGCGATAGGGACTTATTTAGAATATCTAAAAGAGCCCTTAGACTTCGCCATTAGAAGTGGCATGCTTCCAAGACCCCTTCCCGATTTACCCAAGTACAAAGGTGAGGGAGATCCAAATGCGCATATCAAAGCGTACGCTACAGCCATACGTGAATTACTCCCTTGGGATGGGGTTGTTGCTAAAATATTCCCCAAAACCTTGGAAGGCATTGCTCTCGACTGGTATTATAGAATACCTGAAGCCTCCATCCATTCATTTAAACAACTCGTATCAGAGTTCATTAAAGCGTTTGACATGAACAAACTGTTGAGAACAGGAATCAGGGAATTCTTGCACATCAAACAAGAACACAACGAATATGTCGCCCATTTCATCCAGAGGTGGCGTATAGTTCTTTATTCTTCAGCAAGTTCTCCAAACATGGATCAGATGGAACTATGTGATTTATTCCTTCACTCTCTCAGCAGAGAGGTGAAGGAAGAAGTCCAGAAGTTCCCACTAAGAACTTACGATGAAGTACTTGAGAGCGCTCTTCGAATAGATCAAGCAGCGATAGATAGTGGTCGTAAGACATATGGAACAAACGGGAGGTTAATCACCCCCAATCAGAACACTACAAATTATCCCACTACCACAAACATCAATCAAGGACCTAAAATCCTTAACAAAAATTGGGGTGTAACAACGGATGGAGTAACCGACCAGTCCAAGAAGGTAAATGTGGTCAATACTCCATCACAAACAAACAATCAGCGAAACAACAACTTTACCCCGACAGTCAATATAGTGGATTTTAACCACCCACAACAACAACAACAAAGGTGAAATCCTATACAAGGGCCAAGCCAAAACTCATTTGGTTATCAAAACCAAAGCCAGAAACAACAAATGCAAAATTTTAATCCCAATAGGCAACAGTTTGATCAGAATTTTAGGCCACAATATACACCAAACCAACAAAACAGGAATTACAATCCCAATTCTTATTGTGGTTTCCACAAAATTCAGGGTCATGATACTAGAACGTGCCGTGACTACAATAAATTCATGCAACGTTTGCCAGAAGAACAAAGACAGTTCTTCACAGATTTGTTTTTGGCAGATCCTGTGTCATCACCACCAAATACGCTCGCAGGGGCAGTTTCCCCTCAGAATGCTCCCCTCAAGATCTTTAACGATCCACTCCCAAATCATGATAGCAACAGGCTGAATCCAACTGGAACAAACAAAAGTGCAATGATGGGAAACAATGATCATGAAGCCTCGACTTCACTAAATCCATCAGTTGCGCCACAGTTAGGAAGTCAACCGAAACCCAAGATAGTCAGTTTGGTAGAATTAGACGTTGAACTACCTATCGAAGCTATAACAAGAACACGAGAATATTTCTCTCAACCTAGCCCAAGTCATCTGCCAGAAATGTATAAGAGTCAAAAAATAGTAGAAAAACCCGTGGGTGCCTATGATTTAATTAGTGACCTAACAAAGAACTTCTCGCACATTTCATTTTTGGATTTACTAAAGAACTCTCCTCCTCACAGAGCTGCTCTTTTAGAAGCATTAGGTCTAGGTCATCTAATTAACATCACTCCACCTCCTGAAACACAAGTAAATCACGTAGATTTTGATATCCACCCTCCGGGGGACCCGGACAAGGATGCCGAATTCATATTCGAAATAAGTAAAATGCCTACAGATGCTGAGATCGCACGCCGAGGTGATCCAGCCTTACACTTACAAGTATGGGTTTATAATAACTATGTAAAGCGGGCAATGGTTGACGATGGGGCCGCAGTTAACATAGTCCCTTTTTCTTTCCTCCAAAAACTAGGATATGGGGAAACAAACTGTTCCACCACTTGAAATACATTGAGAGGCTATGATAGCCTTAAAGCCACTTCGATAGGAACTATAATACTGCCGGTCACCTTAGGACCCAAAACAATCATGACTGAGTTTTATATTATAGATCGGGAAACTAATTATAATATGATACTCGGCCGACCATGGATACACCGAATGAAGGCAATCCCTTCTACGTTATTTCAAGAAGTAAGATTCTTACATCTAGGAAAGGTATTTGTAGCCAAAGGTGATCCAAAACCTTTCGATTTGCACCTAGCTGATTTAAAGAAAAGACCAGGTGTGCACTCAGAATTTGAACTTCCAACAAACCAACTCAATAAACCCACTGACCCAAAACCAGAGGAAAAGTTGGTACCTACAACGGATCTTGAAACTATCAGCATAGCCAAAACAACTCCAACCCCCAAAGATAAGGCTATAGAAATGGTATCATTAGGGACTACTGCAAAAATCGTTGAATTAATAGAACAAGATTTACCAATGTTCTTACCATTCGATTCAGTAGGCATAGGATATTCCCTAGGTGTTGGTTCCCTTCCAGCAGAGGACCTCTGCATGGTAGAAGTAGAGTGTGCAAACACAGCAGATATCCCAACATCTATACTCCCGGCTAAATATTGGACTCTCCATTTCGATGGAGCTAAATGCCGTTATGGAGTGGGGGCAGGTATAATTCTTACTTCGCCCGAAGAGAAAGTCCTACCATTTTCCTTTAAGCTAAACTTTGAATGCACAAACAACGGCGCTGAGTACGAAGCCCTCCTCCTTGGCCTCACCTTAGCCAAAAGAATTGGTATTGATAACATCAGAGTCTTAGGAGACTCGCAATTAGTGACAAACCAGGTTTCCGAAGTATACGAAACCAAAGCCGAACATTTGCAGCTTTACAAAGAAGCCGTATTGGATTTAAGCAAGGCGTTTAACTTCATATCCATTGAAGTGATCCCGCGAGAGAAAAATCTTCTCGCCGATTCAATAGCAACTTCAGCATCACGTTTTACTCCAAGCAATGAGTTAGAAGCTACCCAGTTCACGGTGTCCATTCGTGATGAACCATTGATAAAAACAAAGACAAATCCCCTTTCAAGCGGAAGTGAATCTACCGTCCTAGATTAGGTTAATAGTGACATGGCCACTTTGGATTACTTAAACACCTATGCAGCACTACATCTCTCCTATCATATGCTAGATTTATCCTTAATTCCACATTCGTCTTCTTACTTTAGAAATCCTGTGATGGATCTTCCCTCACAAATGGAACCTAGCATATACGCAGTAGAAAATGGGGATGATTTGGATTTACCTCCAGCACCACCTGAGTTCGAAGAGGGTAACGCCTCTTTGATCGAAGAAACAATCAATGTCAACATCGGGACAGAAGATGAACCGAGAATATTGAAACTAGGATCCTCGTTAACCCCAGAAGAAGTAGAAATACATACTCAGATCCTCAAAGAACATCAGAAGGTGTTTGCATTTAATTATAAGGAGATGACAGGAGTCGCACCCCACATTGCGGTGCACAACCTCGTCACTAAATCAGATGCAAAACCAATTAAACAAAAATCAAGACCCATGAAGCCCAAGGTAGCTCTCATGGTAAAGGAAGAGGTAATAAAACTCCTCCAGGTAGGATTCATCAAACCAGTCGACTACTCCCAATGGGTATCTAACATCGTTCCCGTTCTCAAGAAGAATGGAAAGATACACATCTGCATAGATTTTCGAGACATCAACAAAGCATGTCCTAAGGACGACTTCCCATTACCATCCATAGATGTCATTGTTGATGCAACAGCTGGATTTGAAATTTTGTCTCTCATGGATGGATTCTCGGGATACAATCAAATCAGAATATCTGAACAAGATCAAGCTAAAACCACGTTTATAACTCCTTGGGGAACCTATTGCTATGTTGTTATGCCATTCGGTCTCAAAAATGCTGGTGCTACATACCAGCGGGCTATGACATATATATTTCATGATCTAATTCATAAAATCGTGGAGTCCTATGTAGATGACTTGTTGGCTAAGGCCAAGAAGCATTGTGACCATCCGGAAGTACTCCGCGTCATTCTTTCGCGCCTAATAGAATACGGAGTCACGCTAAATCCAGAGAAATGCGTCTTTGGTGTAACGGGAGGGAAGCTCCTAGGTTATATCATATCGTCACGAGGGATAGATGTTGACCCAACCAAAATTCGGGCTGTCCTCGAAATGGTTCCACCTTCGGATGAATCTGGAATCAGGTCATTTCTCAGAAAGCTGGGTGCAATCCGAAGATTCATCCCAGACTTAAGCTTTTCCATTCATCCAATCAACAATTTACTCAAGAAAGACTATAGCATTGATTGGACCGAAGACTGTAATGAAGCCTTTGATGCAGTTAAGCGTTTCCTATTATCGCCACCTACGCTAATGCCACCAAAGCTAGATCGCCCGTTAATTTTATATTCACGAGCTACCAATGTCTCGTTAGCTTGTATGTTGGCCCAAGAGGACGATGACAAGAAGGAACGCGTGATTTATTTCATCAGCCGAACGCTGCTCGACTATGAAACACACTATACACAGGCAGAACGAGAATGCCTTGCCATAGTCTTTGCTACTAAACGCCTAAGACATTATATGCTAAACCAAGAAACAAGGGTCATGGTAAAAACGGACCATTTACGAACTTTCCTCACACAAGGGTCCTTGTCTAAAAAGGCTGGACGTTTTATAACCTTAATGGGAGAATTCGAATTAACATTTGTAAATCAGAAGTCGGTTAAAGGACAAATCATCACAGATTGGTTAGCTGACAACCCATTAGACGGAGGCGATTTAGTAGATTTAAACTTTCCAGATGAGTGCGTATACTACATCGAAACCCGACCCTCCATCTCTGAGTGCCTTTGGTACACGGATATCATTAATTATATCATGGACCATACGTACCCAGAAGGAGTTACACCACAACAAAGAAGGCGGTTACGCATTATCGTAACTAAATACGTCATTATAGAGCAAGTGCTCTACCGAAAAGCATTCGATGGGATGCTCCTAAGATGTGTCGACACGGAAGAATCCAAGAAGATTCTCCATGAATCCCACAGTGGAATATGTGGAGGCCACTTCGGTGGCCATGCCACCGCTCGAAAAATACATCGAATGGGCTATTTCTGGCCCACTCTAGAACATGACGCAATAGAGTTTGTACGTAGGTGTCATAAGTGCCAAGAATTCTCCCATGAGATTCATATGCCGGCACAAGCTCTGCAACCAATCGCTACTCCATGGCCCTTTTCTACATGGGGCCTAGATTTGATAGGAAAATTCTCTCCCTCATCCACAGATGGCCATAATTTTATAATCACGGCCACTGAATATTTTACCAAATGGGTAGAGGCTATGCCTCTTACTACTGTACCTGGTTCTGTAATCGCCAAGTTCATTTTGAACCAAATCATTTGCAGGTACGGTATCCCACAAATCATTATCTCCGATAATGGAACTTCTTTTAAGAATGAAGAGGTTCGCGAACTATGCAATAAATTTAAGATAAGCCATCATACGGCTTCCTTGTATTACCCCCAAGCCAACGGACAGGCTGAAGCGACAAACAAGACACTGAAAGCCATTCTCCTTAAAACGGTAAAAGAAAACAAACGAGATTGGCATTTGAAGTTATATCCGGCCTTATGGGCCCACCGAACCTCAATAAGAACACCAACGGGAGCAACTCCTTTCTCGCTGGTATTTGGGGCAGAAGCAGTTCTCCCACTTGAGGTCGAAATACCCAGTCTCCGCATTTCACTACAAGGGATCCTGGATGAAGACGCTTATAGAGAAGCACGTCTTTCCCAACTAGAAAGCCTAGATGAAACTAGATTAGATGCTGAACAGTGGCATAGAGCTTATGCTGACCGAATGTGCCGGCAGTATAACAAGAAGGTCTATGAACGTGACATATACGAAGGTGATCTAGTTCTAAGGCTAGACAGCCGGATCGACAAGAAGACCGGCGAAGGAAGGAAATTCCGGCCCAAATGGTTGGGCCCCATACCGAGTCATGAAGGACTATGGAAACGGTGCATACCTCTTATGTATGCTAGAAGGTGAGGAATTTGGTGAAACAGTCAATTCCCTTCACCTCAAGCGGTTCTACGCATAAGCGGCTGGCACTACATATATTTATCTACATTGCATCTTCATATAGATTAAGATCATTTTGTCCACTTGTTTCTTACACAAATTGTGATCAAGGAATCTATTCTCAAAGCAATTCATTACAAACTCATGATGTTGTTGGCATAAACTCTTTAATCGTACCTCTCCATTTTCATGATATCATCAAAATATCTCAGAATCTTTTATCAAATAAAATCAGACATGACGAAGTCTTAACGGTAGCCATACCAAGATCTGCAAGTTTATTCTCACTTTGATTTCTTCTTAGGGCAGGTGTCTTGCCTATGGTCTCTTCTAGAAGCTTCATGGTGTCACATCTATCCCATATGCATATCTCTTTGGAAATAAGCACATACTGACATTTTACTCAAATAAACAAATCAAAAGTGATTAAACAGAAAATTTTAATTTTACACATTTCCTTGCCCCACCAACCTTCAGTGATGAGCTTGCGTCTCTTACTAGTGACGTAGGGTTGGGAAAGGATGGAAATGCCCTTACTCGCCTATGCCTTGCCCACGGTGATAAACCCATGCTTCTTACTAGTAGCGTGGGGCAAAGTACAGGGGGTCCTCTTGACAAATAAATGTAAAAGGTCATACAAAAACAATTCAAACTTTGAAACTTTGAGTCAAAAAAAGAATGAATCAGATGTTCAAAATTCCAAAAGAGTTTAAAATCCTAAAAACCCAGATTTTGTCTACTATGTGGCCATCTACGGGTCTAAGTCTGGATAAACCGCAAAGCAAGTTGCATCCAAAACTATGGAGTCACTCGAGTGGAGTTGACTTGTAGCTTCCAATTTGGTTCCGCCAAAGCTTCGTCTGTCTTTTTATCACTATCATTTCACCTACACCTCATAACTTGTGCCCTTTCTAGCTCTCTCGGTGATGAGCCCTCGCATCTTACTAGTTGCGTGGGGCTAGGATTGGGGCAATTTAATCTATTCATCATACTGGTTATATTCATCACTTTGCAAAACAAACATGAGATATCAAAAATTGCTTACGGAAGCTAAGATTCAAAATCACATTACATCTACATATATCAGCATCATGAAATACAAAAAGAAACAAGCATTTGCATCATTTGTTCTCCATTGCATACATTCTAAAAAGCATATAAACATACATCGTGGTATACATAGAGAAACTGGAAATAGAAAAGAAACCACGAGTGCCAAGATTTGGATCCAAAACAAATGCATATATATAAATGATCAACATTTATATACAATGCCATCATGCACTAAGCATGGTCAAAACGCTCAAAGAGCCCCGTGATATACAAAGAATATATAATACACAAATACACGAGAGCCAAGAGGCCTCTCAATCCCTGCGTGACCCCTCCGAAGGTGCACGCCCACGCCTAGGACTCCGGCTACACCGGCACTTTGAATGAATGGAGGGCTCGGGGTCCTCGAGGAGCAGCTGCAAGTCTCACCATGAGAATGGCTCCTCATAAGGCGCTCAGCTGTCCTATAGCCCGCTAACTCAGTGCGGAGGGTCGACACCTTCTTGGCCACGTGCCAGATAGGATAAAAAACATCGGTATGCCTACCGGCTGCTGAGGGCTCCCCAACATCTACAGACAGCTCTGCACGCGTCCTATCCATGGGGATCATCAGGGAATCGGTACATACCCTGCGGATCAAATCCCACCACTCATCAACAGTCTCTGCAAAACAAAGGAGAAAACAAATTAGAAACTAAACAAGAGGCTAAAAGATACAAGGTAACAACTAAGGAGAGCCTACAAATAAACATTAAAAGGGAGAAAGGGTAACTTACTCGGATCCCCAGGCCTCCAAGATGGGTCGCTGGGACCGGCACCTGCCGCAGATGCCGCTGCCCAGACTGAGGGGCTGCTCCTGTGGCAGGGGCAACATGTCACCCCCGCAACTGACTCATCCTCTCCACCATGGCCCTGAGAGAGTGGCTCCTCTGAAACTAGAGTGTCCCTCTCTGCGCTCTGCTCAGCCCTCTCTGCCTGCATGATATCCTGAGTGTCATGCCACTCAGGATCGCTGTCCTCGGTCTCCTCCTCTGTCCCTCCCTCTGTAAACTCCTCGGACTCAGAGTCAATATCAATAGGGTCATCGCTGCTATGAGCAGGACCCACAGCTATCTGAAGCAAAGGTGCCCGAGGTGCACCGGCTCTCCCTCTAGCATGAACTATCCTCCTGGCTGCAATGGGAATGCCAGGAGTAATCACTGTCTAACCTCGGCCTTTAGGCCCCCCCTCTGGCCTCGCGAACTGATCTGTAAACTGGCGCCACTGGGGGAAGCATACCCGTGTATGGAAGGCCAAACTGCTGAGGAACTCGGCCAAAGGGGTGCACCTCCACTCGTCCCACTCGATCGATAAGCTGCCCTGTAGTGGAGCAGGAGATCAAGGTAAGGGTCTCCTCGCCCCATATGCCGGCCATGAGCTGATATGGTGTCGCCTCCATATCGGCAGTAGTCAGGGAGGCAACTGGCTGATGAGGTGCTCTAAGCACTGACATGTCTGCCCATCTGGTTGCCCTAACAGCTCCAGGATCTGCCACCTCCACACCCCTGCCATAAGGGATGAAGCGCTCATAAAACCCAACTCATGACTAGAGTCGGGTGGCTCAGTGACTGCCCCTGTAAACAGACCACCCTATATAGATCATGGTAGGTGGTCCCAAGAATATCTGTGCCCCAGGTGTATATCCGGCCGTGCCCCTCTATCTATGTAATAATGGGGCCCCAGCAGTATAATAACGTGTCACCTCCCTTGTCCCCAATCAATCTCGAGGCAAGGATCCCCATGATGGCCTGGCGAAGTAAGGGGATAGGAAAAGAAGGAATGGATCGAACTCTCACCCCCTTCTTCGACCCCGTGGAGATGACTGCATCTCCCATATATGCTGCCCACTGTGCAATCTGTGCCCGTGAGCCTGCTGTCTCTAATGTAAGTCGCCTCCCGATGATCGGGACCCCCAGAATGCGGTAGACGTCCTCTAATGTAATGGTCCACTCGCCACGGACCCCTGGCAATCGGAAGGTGTTCCGATCTGCGTCCCAGTATGAGAATAAGTCACAAAGGATGTGACTAGATGGTGCAACATGGGGCACGCGTGATATGCGCAGTATACCAACCCTCTGAAGTGTGTCCTCCTCGTCCTGCGAGAGGGCATCTAGTACCCCTGAGAGCCAATCACACTCTCTCTCTCTATGCTCCATCTGGTGTACTCCTCTCTCGCCAGCATACACCTAAAAACACACAAAACAGAGCAAGTTAGTATCCGAACAATACTGAGAAAGTCATAAAAACACGTAGAAATGCTAAAAATACAAACACAATCTCAAAAAACAGGCTCCTTTTGCATTCTGTGCAAAACCGCTGCCCTGAGCAGGGAGGCGGTTTTGTAACCGCCGCCTTAAAGGCGGCGGTCGTGTAACTGCCACCCTGAATAGGGTGGCGGTCATGTAACCCGCCGCCCTGGCCAGGGCGACGGTCGTGGTCCGAAAAAACCCACGCGGGTTTTTAATCTAAAAAAGCCTAAAACATGCAAAAAAATGACCATTTAACCTAAAAACGGAGCCTACCCAGTAGGCGCCCCCCCCTAGACGAACCTTTTAACACTAGCATTTTCAAAAATGACCCCCCCCATTGCAACAAATTTAGCATTTCAAATTAAAGGGGGGAAAAACACAAAACTGAAGAAAACCAACCTGTGATCTAGCGGGGCGGTGTTCCGCACGTGGAGGCATGATCATGATCTCGCTGCAGACGTTTCGACTATACTCACGCAAGAAAACCATCACCGTGGGTCCCAGAGCTCAAAAACAATCAAATCAACTCGCGCAAATGAATAGGAAAATGGGCCCACTTTCATATATATAGCACTCTGTTTCATTTTAAAATGACTTTTTCACAGGTTTGGAGCGCTGATGGAGGTAAGTTCCTATCCCCGCACAAATGGTACGTTCTCATTCCCTATTACTTTAGCGTTTATTTTCCAAATTATTCTATCTATTTGCACTTGAGTTCTCTTTTCGTTTTGCAAATAGCGGGAATTTTGGATGGCGTCATTTCAACACACGGACTTGTAAGGTATAACTTCTAACTTCCCATTTCGGGACTGCCATACTCGGGACCCACCGTTTTTACGCCTCTTCATGGCTAAAACGCTTCTCCGAGGGGGCAATATGTACGTACCCAAAAATTGTAAGGTACTGTACTGCCAGAACAATGTGACAAGTGCCCCGATGATGATACAGGTCTCCTCACAAGGTGTTCGGGATCCGGAAAAGCTCTCGGAGTATGCGTTAACATCCCGCATGCCCCGCTTAGCCCCCCGCGTCCTTTGTTTTTTCCCTTTTTTCCCTCTTTTATTGGCCTTTTTGCTCTTCAGTGACGAAACCGCCGCCCTGCATAGGCGGCGGTCTCGTGACCCGCCGCCCTGATCAGGGCGGCGGTCCTGTAACCGCCGCCCTGCTCAGAGTGGCGGTCCTTTACGCATTTTCCAGAAAGCGTTTTGATGCGACTCACGTAAAGATCAATGTTTCACCAGCTTTTCCTTGCCGACTTGGGCTTGCATTTATGTTTTTGGTCCCCTGGAATAGTGTTTGGCCATTGTTTATAGTTTTTAGAGTTCAGTTTGGTTTTGATCTTTGGGTGAATGAAAAGCTATAAATAAATGGCTTGTGCTCAAACAAATGGTTTGCCCCTCATTCACTTTCATGCTTTCATTTTCATAGTTCAGTCTTTTATTCTGTTTAGAAGCCATAGTCTTAGTTCTTTGCATGCATAGTTAGTGTTGTTCAGTTGTTGGTAAGCCACATATCCAGCTTGTGCAAACAGTGTTGTTGTTTTATCCAATCCATTGGAGTAGAATAGCTTAGGAAGCCATTAAAGTTACAGGTTTTGCTCCTCAAACAGGATAGTTTCAGGTTCTGGACGCTTTATGTTGCATGACTCGCAGTAAATCCCGCTAGGAATCACATAAGCCAAGCTCTGTACTCTTGCGCTATCCCTCTCCTACTCGCATTATATTCGGTCTGCATTCTGAGCTGCCTTTGTCCCAAAATCTACTTCTGTTGATGCTAGCATTACACGCTTTTCTAGATCCACGTGAACATGAAAGAACGAGGAGATCACACTGAGGGGACAAGATCACACACACACACCATTGGATTCGCCACTATTCTGCGGAATCCAGGTTTCTAGCTTTTCAAAGTTCTAGTCAGAATCATATCAAATAGAGTAGATAATTGCTTCATTTCAGTAAATTCTATTCTCGATATTGCCAGGGAAGCTGTGAGGATTGATAGTTTTCTAAGAAACTATGATTCACTCCTCACTTCTGAGGTAGGATCGAGAATCTTGCAGATAGATTAGATGATCTATTTTATTTGTTTAGAATAAATCTACAAATCACACAGGAAAATAACTATACTCGGTTATCTTGTTTGTTTTAAATTTTTATTTAGTTGTTATTTCTAGATACGTTTAAATAGCTGCTTTTCTTCTTAGAAAGTTAAATACAAAAATAGAAGTTATATATGTTTTAGATTTATTCTACGTAGTTAGAATTTGCTTTGTTGCAGTTAGATTTACATTTTGTTTTGTATGACAATCACGAGACCTCGGGAGCCCAGGGAATACATATTTGAGCCAATCGTGCCTCAACCAAAACCTCGTCACAGCAATAGTTTACATAGACCAGAACCTTAGAATACAAGTCTTCCAAACAACAACAGATTTACAACTGATCAGTTCTCAGTTGAGAGGGTTAAATATAGAAGACGACCAAGCACACATGTTTTTGGTCAAATCAACCGAACTACAGATTACCCTAGGCAAACATTCACATGACTGTAGAAGGGTTCGAAAGAGAACAAACCTTTGGTTGTGATCCTTTGGTCCCACAGCCAGGTGCAGGAGACACTCTCACAGACATAGATACTAGTTTAAGGATCCAGGTTGCACGAAATCCTGTGATATATTCTAAGAAGATCACATAGTTTTTGGTCCTAAACATAGAAGTTGAGAAAGCGTATGATTACTGGATACTAGGAATTAGGACTTGATTTTGTATATGACCATAACAGGACCGCAACAACCAAGAGTCTACGGTTGTGATCCACAAGTCCCACAGCCTAACGAATCCATAAATCAATCAGATATAGACACTGGCCTACGCACGTTAGTATTCAGGGACTACTCCACTCCCACCCATCATCATCAAACAATTTTCCTTACTAGATATAGCGGCTAACGAAGCTAGAGAATTCTGGACTAGGCCAGAGAATCATCCATAAAGTCAATTGTTTTCACCATCCACCATATGACCTTATCTGGAGACATACACAAAACTATCCCAAGTCATTTTCCATGTATTCCACAACCCATAGATCGAATCACGCCAGAGCTCGATATTGATTGGAGCCTTCGAGCAGTCATCCTTGCCGATCGATCTATCACACCAGTCCAAGTTAGAAGGGCCTTCTTTGCCTTGGATTCGCAAATTCCATTAGTGCGTGTCGAAGACATTAGATTTCCTAACTAGTTTGTCTGCATCCCACGCATATTCTATCCCCACCGACTGTCTTGGCATGACCTCGGGAGGTCGGGTACGCGGAAGAGTTACCTGTAGATTCCCACACTCGCTTGTCACTTTTCCGGCATACAGTAACCCCTAGTGCTGCAATCATGACAACTCGAGTAGAGAGGGGGAGTTACATTCCCATAATATAAGTTTAACTCCCAATGACGCATATGATGCACTGACGCGTAAGAGAATCTCATAAGGACCCCTAAATGACACATGGACGTATGATCTCACCTAAGTGAGATGACTCACCTAATGATGTGGAAAATAACACACACCAACACACCTCAATGCCAAACCCATCAAGAAAAAGTTGAGAAAGATGCACCCTAAGGTGGCACTCCTAGTCAAAGAAGAATTAGAAAAACTATTAGCTACTGATTTTATTAAACACATTGATTATTCAGAGTGGATCTCTAACATAGTCCCTATACAGAAGAAGCTTGTTGGCATAAGAATTTTTACTAATTTCCAAAACATCAATAAAGCATGCCCTAAGTATGACTTCCCTTTTCCTAACATTGACATGATAGTTGATTTAACCACTGGTTATGAAATGTTGTCTTTAATGGATGGGTTTTCAGGTTATAATCAGATACAAATTACAGAAGAAGATCAATACAAAACTACCTTCATTAACCATTAGGGGACCTTTTGCTACAAGGTCATGAATTTTGGGCTCAATAATGTCAGTGCCACTTATCAGTGGGCCACAACTGTTATCTTCCATGATATGATGAATGACATCATGGAAGATTATGTTGATGAAATCCTAGCTAAATCCAAGAGTAAAGAAAAGCACCCTGAAGTGGTGAGACATATTTTTCAGAGTCTCTGGGATTATAAGGTTCACTTAAACCCCAAGAAATGTGTCTTTGGTGTTTTATCAGGAAATCTCATAGGATTCATTGTTTCACAAAGAGGGATTGAAGTGGAACCTGCAAAGGTTATGACTATCACATAAATGCCACCACCTACCACTCTCAAACAACTGAGGAGTGTACAAGGGAAAATCTAGGAAATCCATCACTTTATTTAACAACTTATGGATAAGTGCCCCCCCTTTACCCATTTACTTAAGAAGGATGTTGCATTCAACTGGGGACTAGATTTCCAAAAGGCCTTTGCACTACTAAAATAGTACTTGGTCAACCCACATGTACTCATGTTGCCTACCCCAAGTGAACCTCTCCTCTTTTACATTTCCACTACCCACTTTGCTATTGGTGCATTCCTTTCCCAATATGACCTAAACCATAAAGAAAGGGCAGTTTACTATCTCATTCACACCTTAATTGCTTACAAGTTGAATTACTTGTAAATTGAAAAGGTATTCTTGGTAGTTTTCTTTACCTTCCAAAAGCTTCGCCATTATCTCCTAAATAATAAAACCAAATTCATATCCAAATTTAACCATCTCAAGTACCTTTTATCCAAACCCACCCTCACATGACGAATAGCTAATTAGATAATTCTCTTGAGTGAATTTTATATTGAGTTCATGAATCAAAAATTCTTAAAAGGAAAGGTATTGGCTGATCAATTAGTAGAAGCTCCTCTCCCAATGATGGAACCTTTATACATTTAAGATTCTGTAGAATGGAAGGTCCTTTTTGATGGATTTTTACCTTACACGGATCCAAAGTAGAAGTGGCGCTCATCACTCCCATAGGGGAATTCATACCAAGAGCATTCTAGTTGGGATTTCCATGCACTAATAACATTGTAGATTATAAGGCACTCATTGCTGGGTTCAGGCTAGCTATTACTTGGAATATCAGATAGCTACGAGTCATTGGGGACTCCTATCTTATCATTAAACAAGTTAATGATGAGTATCAAGTTAAAGATGAGAATCTCATTCCATATAATAAAGTGGTTGAAAAATTAAAGGATTACTTTACACAAATCATATTCGGGAAAAATCCAAGGTTGCATAATAGATCTACACATGCTATGGCTACAATTGGGTCTTTGTTACGCATTCCACCTTAGGAAATTAAGATGCCTTTATTTGCAAAGCATTTACAAATGCTCGCATATGATATGTTAGAGTCATGTTTGGTATGTTAAGTTGTTGATCCACTATCCCCCTAGTATGAGCCTATCTTTCGATACCTACAAGATGGAACTTTTCCACCAGACATTACCCATTCTGAAAAAGAAATCCCTTATCTGCCATATAGCCCATTATACCCTCCGAGGTGGCACCTTATATCATCGTGGATATAACGGGAATATTCTTCGATGTTTGGATGTTACTGACTCAATTCACATTATTAAGGAAGTACATGGTGGTATTTGTGGAGCGCACACTAGTGGCATAGTCTTAGCTAAAAAAATATTAAGAGTAGGATATTATTGGCCTATCATGGAATCAAAATGCTGCAATTTCATAAAGAAATGTGAACTATGTCAGAAGTCTGGAAACTTAATACATGCACCAGCCCAGGATTTGCAGCCTATCGCAACACCTTGGCCATTTTCTAAAGGGGATCTAGATCTCATAGGGAAGCTCCATCCTTCTTCTTCAGATGGACACACTCACATCATCACTGCCACTGAGTATTTTACAAAATGGGTAGATTCTGTGCCTCTTACTTACGTTACTAGTGCACAAATTTCTAAATTCATTATGAAGCATCTCATCTTCCGGTATGGTATCCCCTCCACCATTGTCATTGATAATGGTAAGTCCTTCAAAAATAAAATGGTTAAGACATTGTGTCAATGTTTCCATATTCAACTCAAGTGGTCTACCCCCTATTACCCCCAAGGTAATGGGAAAGTCGAGGCTACTAATAAAACCCTTGTACGGATTATGGAGAAAATGGTCAGTAAGACTGGCCATGATTAGCACTTATAGATACATCCCTCCCTCTGGGCCTATCAAACCTCCATCCACACTCCTACTAGTACGACTCCATATTCACTTGTCTTTAGCACTGGAGCCATCATACCTCTAGAAGTGGAGCTTCCTTCCCTGAGAATATCGCTTAGGGAATATCTTGATAAAGACGAGGACTACAAAGTTGCTCGACTGGTAGAGTTAGAAATATTAGATGAAAATCCTATCAAAGCGCTCGATCACCTGAAACTATATCAGAATATATTATCTATGGGATACAACAAATGTATCCTTCATCAGAAATTTCATGTAGGAGATCTAGTTCTAAAAGAAAATTAGAAGAACACCATTAAATACAGAGAAAAGAAAGGTAATTTTGAAGCTAACTGACTAGGCCCTTATGTGGTGGTTGCTAAGTATGGATCTAGAGCCTATAAACTTACATACTCATATGGTGAAGAGCTTCCAGAACCTATGAAATAAATGCACCTCAATATTTTCTACGCTTAAGCATGGCGAGAATATCAGATAAGAACTAAGAAAATAGAAAAACAAAGAAAAAACAAGGAAAAAAATGGAAAATTAAGAAAATAGTAAAGAAATAGCAAGTTGTCCACATGTGAAAACCACACAATTATGGCAAAGTGGGCAGGTCTTTGAGAGAAAACTAGTCTCTGATGCTCAAATAAGATTCACCGATCACAAGTCACTCTTACAAAAAGGTGGGTAACCCTCACTAATTTCTAGATATTACTTCCTTTGTTAGGTCTAGGAACCCTACTAAATCCATCTTTGCCAAACCACGATATGGCTTATTTTCTCTTATATCTGCATAAAGGTTGTTGCCTTTGTATATTCCCATCTAACGTTGGGGGAACCTTCACATTCCACTTTCTCGTACATACATGTGTGGTATTTTTCCTTTTGTATATTCCCACATCACTTTGGGGGCATCCACGCTTCTTTGTCCTTGTACATTACTTTCTAAGCATGACCTTAGGAATTAAAAAAACATTTGGAAAGGATACACAGAAAACCTAAAAATTTTAGAAAATCCCCCTTTCTAAGGATGAAGCTACACCCACCACATAACGTTGTCTTAGAGAAGCCTCAAAATAATGTTAATAGTAGCCTTGAAAAACTTATCTTTTTAGATAAACCCAAAAACATTAGAAAATATAGAAATGATGTCCCGTAAAAACAAGGTAATAACTTCATTGCTGTTAGGTGTTGGTTTGTATAGTTTTTATTGAGAATATTTTTTCATGTGATGTGGTGACTCATTTTCTTATCATGGGTAAGATCTTGTTTAATTTAATTTTCTATGGCATAAGGTTCATTCGTAGCTTGTATGCATCTATTAGGATTAATTTTACTTAGATTAAATGCCAATTTGATCTCTTTAGTATGTTTAATAAATTCATGTGGTTTGCATCTTGGTTATGTAGTGTTTTATAGGTACTGTTGTTTAGCTTTGTTAACTTTTTCTTATGTTTTTGTCTCTTACAAAATTGTTTGTTATCACATCTATCATTTACCATTCATCACATAAAAACATCATCTACTACATCATATATACAAAAATACTAATTATTACATCATGCGTGTATGCTAAGCTAATCATAACATATCACATCATCAATGGGGGAAAGAGGGGGCGCATGGTCAAAAATCCATCCCCCCCACACCAATATCATCTAGTATCATCCCAAGTACTATAATAGAAATCTGAAACATTCTATAAATCTAAAACATGTGATACTATCTATAAATATATCATCGATATAAAAACATGGAATATACACATATCTAAATCTAAAGTATGTCACATAGATAGAGGAAAGGGAAATCATACATCATGATACAATAATTGCAAAGCAATAAATAAAATCCTAAAAGGCATAATGACAATATAACATGAAAAAAATCATCATCGAATGTCCATATGATACATGTATAAATGTCCTTCTCAAAAATCAAGTATACATCATTGATACAATATGCCATCTAAAAGGGGCATGTATAAAAAAAAGAGCCTTAATCAAGAGGCGTCACCAAAATAATGGTACAATGAAACTATACATCAAAAATCAGACTTCATAAGAGGCATGTATATAATACATCTATAAAAAGGAAAGTTGAAGAGCTCAACCACAGCTCGCGCCCTCTCCGGGGATCCCAGGTCCATGTCCTAGAGGATGGAAGAGTGGTGGCTATGATGGACCAACATCGGGGGTATAACCCTACTCTCTAGATGGTTGATGTCCAACTAGGTGTTGTACAACTGGATGCTCTGCAACAAGATGTCAGACTAATCTAACTGAACGGCCTCACCACCGTGACCTAGAACCTGTTGTGCTCACACCTGACTGCTCAAAAGGTACTAACCACTGCTCTACTGGGACTGCTCTGAAATAGTACATCCTATAGTATAAGGCCTTACCACCATCCCTCATAGTATCCTATATCCATTTGACATCTCCAAACGTAGTGGCTTCCTACACATCAGTATCTCACTCAACTATCAATCTGCCCCTATTAGCATGAGCTTGTCTAGTGGCAGCATCCTCTCGGTATCTATCTATAGTAATAGTCTCCACCTGGGCTCATGCCTGATCTCTTTGGATGATATAACCATGTGACTGTTCCTGGGCATGGTCCCTTTGAGTGATAACCATTTACACCTGGGTCGAGGACTTATGTAAAAGGCTCACTATCTGAGTCCCTTGTGTGACCATCTCACTAATTTGGCTCTACCATGAGGTACTATCCCTTCCATGAGTGGTGTGTACTCTAGCTTAATCCCTCTCAGCTGTCAAAATCTATAACTGAGCGCTGGCCTGATCCTACTCTATTATAAGGGCCTGCTCTGCTATAAGGACCTGTACATGTTCCTTGGCTACGTCTCTCTCTCCAACCACTTGTAATTGTATGGAAATTTCCACCTATAACTGCTGCTGAAGGGAAGCCAATTATCCACCATTTCCACTACCCCGTGGAGAATGAGGTGGTGGGACCTACTCTAGAAATACCTAATGAAGAGGGGTATATATCCCCACTGGAATACCTATTGGAGGAAACTCTATCTCTGGTGCCCTAGGTACCTATCTCTAGCTGAGTTGGGGTCCCTGTCTAGGAGACTGCTATAATGGAAGACCCTGTCCCCTACCCCTAGCATATAGTTTTGCGTCAGGACCATCTTCATCATCATCATAATTGCTATCATCACCACTATCGGCTCCACCCTCATCACTACTGGGAGGCCCCATTGGAGGAGATCTCATGTCATCATTATAAGCTTCCTTGGAAATAGTCAAAGGGCGTAGAAGTACACCATGGTACCATGGTGCATACTTGGGTGTGGTACCAAGATCTCTGATCTATCTCAAGGGCACCCACATAGCAGGTACCACCTGTTGGAAGTTTTCTAGTGCTTTATCCAAGTAAATCATTGGACCCATATCACTATACTCTTGGGCCCTATAAGCATACCATATATCTAGCCGAGGAACATCCTAGGTAATGCTAAACTATCGTTGGAAATGATCTACTCTATACATCTCCCACATATAGTTGTGGCTACCCAACATGAAATGATCAATTGTGGTAGTGTTGAGCTCTAAACCATCCTCAGGCCACTGGAAATGTCTATAAGGCCTCTATAATATGGTATCCTATTGTAGCTCATCATGCTTGTGGCGGTAATGATACACTTCTCCCATGTATAGCCACACATCATCCCCGATCGGGAACCAACCCATAGTAGAAGTCTCCTCTAGAGCCCACACTTTCAAAACACCTAGGGGTGACCAATAGCAATGTGCTTCCATGCCTAAATCTGCAGTAGTATTGTTTTTTCCTACCATATTATAATGGTAGTACATAATAAAATGTAAGTCCTAGTATAGGTGTGCAACAATGCACTGACCCCAGCATTAGGTGTCTCTATCTATCAAACCACGTATCACTCCAAATATTCCAAGAGGAAATGAAGCACTGGTCTTGTCAGGGATTAGAACTCCTTGGCTATCTGGCTAGAAGTGTGTTCTACGCCCCCTTCCCTGACACATATGCACTTTTGCTAATGCATGGGTGCCTATATCAACATGTACATGCCCTCGGTATTTTCCTACATTTTTTCTTGTCCACACATGATGCATACACACCCAGTGTGACACCTACATGCCTGCTCCAACACATAAATGTACGTGTCCCCCTTTCCCCTACCTAGGATGCATAGGTGTCCTCTTCAATGCACTTGCGTGCACGTTTATGTGTTTTTCCTTCAGTGGCCATGCGTATGCGTTTTATTTTTTTTACAGATACACGTACACATATCCACCAAATTTGACAGATGCACGTATGCATATACATCAAGTCGAAACATGCACGTATGCACATATATCAAAATTTCCCTAATCTATCCTAAAGTGCCATAAGAATGACATTAAATGCGTAATTCACAAGGAAGGATAGATCAATCACATAGGTTCCCTCTGTTGGGCCCCGCATGAACTCTTGGATGTGATCTTCTTGCATCCTCTTGCTCGGTAGCCTCTCCATCTCACTCCAGGGTTATTTCTCAAGCTCGTAATAATTTTTTTTGTAAAAGATTTGGTACAAATGAACTGGTCATGATTGATTAACCCCTTGGGGTGGGTATATTAGGTTTTCATGATGCCCCTGGGGCACATTTTCTCTGCCATGATCATTCTAACCCTTCTTCTATACGCCGAAGTAATTATTTTTCTATTAAAATGGTTATTTTAGTCTTTTTTTGAATGTTAGGGCACTTAGTGCCACCTTGGGGTCACTTCTTCATTTCACTAGAAAAATTTATGCATATTTTAGGTGCCATTTCCTATCATTTTCTTCTATTTTTCCTCTCTTTCACCTGTCATGATGATTATTTTTATTAAATAATTATTTTTGTCTTGTAATTCTTCTCGCCAGGACATTTTATGTGCTGACTAACGCCTTTTCCTATAGCTTTAAGTAGTGCATGTTTTTAGGAGATCTTTGATCTCTTATACAAATTATTCTGACCAATCAAAAAAATTTAAAATTTTAAAACCATTTGAAAATCCAAAAACATCGAAATACTTTGAAAATGAACTAAAAATTGGTACACAACTCATTTGTAGTTGAAATGTGTGTCCCTTATATGACACTCATCTCATATATTTCTGAAACTTTAAAAGGTTTTGAAACAATGACTCATGGATTATCTAAATCTCCAATCATCTCAAAATCTATGTTACTTACTTCGTCTGTACTCTAGGGCACTATCAATTGTCTGGTACTTTTTTCACCATGCACATCACTTTTTCATTGGACCCAAGTGTTCTCCATCTTTTCCCTTGCATATATAGATTGATTGAGGAATCATTTTTAACCCTTGTCATTTATCAAAACATTTGGGAATACATCTCGATAAAAAAATATTTGTGCAACTATCTTGAACATTTTTGGTTTGAGTGTGTGTGATTGTACTCATTTTCCTATTAGAAGAGTTTGTTTACTTCTTGTATTGCATTGCATGTTTGTATGTTGCATGGATTTGTTATTTTAGCAATGGAAAATTGTTTGTATCATGGATTTTTTATTCTATTTTATGCTTCTATCGTATGCTTACATCTTAAAAGGCGTGATGATGAGGATTCTAAGAAAAATGATGATTTAAATTTGTTGGTACTGGTTTAAGGATGGCTCAATATTCCCTTTTCTTATTGTTTTTCTCATCTCCTCTTTGTACTTTCTCTTTATTTTATTCTCTTTTTAATCATCAATCGATTTCTTCTATCACCCCATTGTCACTCGAGGGGGCATCCTTCATCCTACTTTCATCCTATTAATTTTTCTTCTACCCCTTAAAAAAAATTCTACTCATTTATACTTTTCTAATTTCTTTAAAGTGACGTAACTTACGTCACCCCAAAGAGGTGAAAATGTAGACACGTGTAGTTTGATCAAAGCAATATTATCTCTAATATTGCACTAACTATTCTCTTCCTCACCAATTGACGATACATCATTAGTAAGATCTATCTAACTCCCCTTTTACGACACTCTTCTAGTCTTATTCCTCTTATAAGTCAATTAAATAGGCTATTATATCCTCTTCTCGGCTAGAATCCTCTTCTTCACCACCTCTATTAGCTTCCTGTATTATCAATCCATTTCATTGGATTGATTAGGCCTTTCAGAACCCTCCCAAAACCCTAATTTCTCTCTAAACAAGATTAATTAGTCTAACCCAGGTTAATTACCCTAAATCATGATCAACATCTCCAAAACTTAGTCAAATCTTACTTTGACTTGCTAATTAACATATTGACTCCCTTTTAGTCCCACATGCACTAGAAAGCCTTCCATTTCCCAAATGGAAAAGTATAAATAACACAATATCCCCCTCTCATTTTCAAGAACAATTCTTCCCTCTAACATAAACTATAGTATTATTGTTAGGATTAGGAGTTTTATTTCTTGTTATTGAGTTATCTTTCTTTGTCTTTTGCATTTCACCACACAACATGGGGTAAATGGGAAGAACCATTGGCCTTGAAGCCATTAATGGTGAGATCCCATTCTCTTAAAGCATAAACCAATTGCTTAGATCCTTATTAGGTTCATTTGATTAAGATTTCAAGAATAGAGGTTAATTAAATTTTCTAAGTTTGATTTTTTTATTTAAACTAATGCATGAAAATTAGAAATCCTTGTTTATTTCTTAACTAATGGTCCATTGATCAGTTTTGCAAAAATCTTTGGGGTTCTTTAGTGTTCTTACCCCATTCCATAGCTTTTGCAACCTTTATTTTAACACAATACTCAGGCACCATCGTGCAAAAAATTCTCTGATGGATTCGTCTTCAAATTTTCAGATGGTGTATAAATCATTGATGGTTACTTTTCAAGCAAGGTTAATCAAACAATGTTCTAGAAATAAGTGCACGAGTTAGGAGAAAGACAATATTCTATATTAGGGGATGTTATTATACCATTCCAAGGTGGGACCAACTAAGAACATGGGAAAAGTGTGAAGCATCAAGTCTTGATCATGCACAATAAGATAAAATGCATATTTAAATGCATGAAGGTGCTATTACGGATCCTCTTTGATGTTAAAATAAAGAAATTTTAGTTATTCCCAATGTAGAGGATATGGTTTAAATTATATGGATGGGTGAATGGGCTCATTGCATATTTTCTCATATGATAACGAGACCTTGGTCCCTAAAGTTGCATCTTCAAGGTTGGATAACATATTTACAAGGGAATGCATGAGATCATTTAAAAGAGTCTGTTGGGGGATGAGGGGTGATGGCTGCATGTAAGAATTGGTTGAATGGGTTTGTTAATAAACTTGTAGATGTGTTGGTGATTGAGGAATATTTTGGGGTAATCCATGGATTTTGATTGAAAGGGTGATTGTTGAAAGAATTTTTTTTGGGTGGTGGGAAGATGATAGGATTATTGGGATTTTTAAGGTTGTTGTGGTAGGTGCTGAACATGAATGTGGGTATGAACAAGTTGATATTGTTGTTGAAAATGGTTATATACTGCATAATTTAAATAAATCATAAAAGGGGGAAGGGAATCATTGATTGGAATGTTGGATGTAAGAAGATCATACTACCTAGAAAATAGATATGATGTTTGGGAATATCTAGTAGAGACATTAATGGGGATGGCAACCAAAGAAGTGAGTGGAATTGTAGTGTTAATTTTTTTATTGATCATTAGGAGATTGTGAGGGATAGGGGTGGCTATCTAGGTGGTATGATGATTCAAAGGATTGGTAGAGAAGGAAATATGATGGGCTACAGAAATCTCATTAGCTGTAGGTTGGGTGGCTTGAGGATTGGATTGATAGGGATAAGGTTGTTGGAGTGGTGGTACATCTGGGGGAATCTAGGTTGATCTGTTAAGGAGGTAATATTGAAGTGAAATTGGATTAGTATCAATTGGCATTCAGAAGTTCTTAAAACATGGTATCACTGAGAGGGACCTTAGGTGGTCTAAAGGGTTCTGATTAGACTGATGGTGGGGTTGGCCTAGATGGGATAGAGTGATGGTAAGATAATAGATTGGTATATCCTAAAGTTGTAGTGGGAACAAGAGGATCTGGTTGAGAGATGTTGATGAGAGGTTGAGTGCTCAAGGGTACATATGAGGTGGCAATTGTAGAGAACATTTGCTAAGACAAAGGGTCAGTGGAAGAAATTTTTTAATCCATTCTTTTGGTTGCTGAACAAGTGATTACAGGCTTGAAAATAGTTTTTACCGAAATAAGAAAAGAAGAAAAATTTTCTTTTATGTTTGATTATTAAGAATGTGTGCAAAATATAAGGGGATGGTTAACCCAGTACCTATGAAAAGGTAAAGTATGTCTTGTTTCAAGTTTTTTATGGCTAGAAAATGTATGAGATGGTTTACTATTGGGTGATGATGTACCAATCGGAAAACTAGGAAAGGGAATGTGTTGATGTGTTAATTTTATTTGTGAGGTGTAAGGCTATGTGTGATAAGATGTTTGATGGAGAGTATTAAACCCCTATTTAAGCTACATGGGAAAGCAAGATGATAAAAGAATATTCTTTTTAAGCCCAAAACAAACAATGATGTTAGATGAGGTGACAAATAGAGATGGTAAAGTATAATGCAAAAGGAGTAAATAGGGAAAAAGAAGAATACACAGATAACACTTTTCCTATTTATCTACATTTCTTGAGTGATGAGCGATCCAAGCCACAAAATAAACAAGAAATAAAGCAAGGCCTCAAACTACGGTGTTAGTGTGAAGCAAGCAAAAGTAAGATATTGAAAAGAATGGAATCACTTAAAGGGTCTCCCACTAGGTGTGTCAGGAATGTTGTCCAAATTTCTCGTTCGTTAATCAAATTAATGCACTAGCTACTAAAGAAACTAGAAACTTAGAAATGATAAAGGCTTTATGTTACCTCAGATGCTTCATGTTTGATACTTGTGTTGATTGATAGATTTTTGCTACTTCAAAACCTGAAAATAAGACTGGATCAAGATTTTATGAGATAAATAGGGGTGAGGTTTACCCAAAAAAGTGGACCCGAGAAGCATTAACTTCCTCGGTGGATGTCAATCCTAATTGTTAAATAAAATAAATGTAAGAAAAAGGGCACTGTTTCACCTAGATCTTAGAACATTTCTTTGAAGTGTTGACGAAAGAGATAGGGTAACGGTCATAGGAGGAATACCTATTGAAATTTTGGTTGTTAGGTTGTTACGTGTGTATGACTTATGAATCCACAGCTGAATGTGAGAGCTTCTTTTTGGCTAGGAGGAACTACCTGTAATGGAAAACAAGACCACCTAAAAGAATTAAACAATATGTACAGTGAACTGCCTAGCGTGTGGTAGATCCGAGAAGTGTGATACTTCATAGAAAGATGTCAGTCCACTGTTTAAAAAAATTTAATGCGTGTAATAAAGTAAATCCTATTATAATTTGAAATGATTTAGGTATCTCACTTGAAACACAATAAGAAAGATTTGATCTAACAAGCTAGGTTAGAATAGGATCTGAAGGGCAAATAACTGGTTCTGGATCTCTGTAGGTCTAATAGAGGTGTCAAGTAGATCATAGGTGAATGAGGGTGATGTAGAATTAGGTGAATAAGTCACGGTTCTGAGTTGTATGGGAAAATATAGAGACCGATTCCAGTTAAGGGTGAGTGACGACGGTTTGGTGTCACCAGCGCCGGTTACTGTGGAAAACTGGGAATAACACAAAATGAGTTTTGGGTCTCCTTCGTGATTGCACAAAGGACTTTGGTTTGTTGGAATGAGGTATTGGGTGGTTTGGGTGGGATTTGGCGAGGTTTTAATAGGTATATGGAGGGGTGTGTATTAATGAAGGTCTGTGGGTGGCTGAGAGAACAAAGGGTGAAAATATAATTATGAAATGAAATGAACCAGAGGAGTATAACATTTTATTTACTTGGATTCTAGTCCTAGATGCCTATGAGTGAGGGCTGAAGGTGCTAGTAAGAGGTTGAAGGCAGCAGATGATCACCAATTGTAGGAGAGATTTGGTATGGGATGCATGTGTATTCCTTTTTTCTTGGTTGGATCAAATCCTTGCTGGGGGTGAGTGCAGGAGAAAATGTTTGATCTCCTTCCTTGTATGTGTGTTCTCACTGGAATTCATTCTCAGAAGATGTGATATCTCTCAAGGATGTGCAAAATGTTTTTCTAACCTTCTGCCAACCTTTCAAAATAAGGTTGTTTTGGGGATTAAAAGGTGACCGACAGCGGTTTCGTCTTAACCAGCGACGGTTAGGGGTAACCGGAATTGGTCAAGGTGGGATTTTATAGGTTTACTAAACTAGGGAGATCCTCTTGATTTTCTCAGATCTCATGTCATTAACCCATGGATCAGATTGGGAGCTTCTTGTAAGCATGCGGGAATGTGGTTAGAGAGAATTTAAGCATTGATCTTTAGGGTTTGGGGAAGTCTTAGTTAGTTATGGTAACTTACAAAGAATAGGACTTAGGGTGATGTGGCTACATGAGGTGTATGTGTGGATATTATCTAAATTAAGATATTTAAATAATGAATATGGTGAGGATAATTAATTAATTAAATTAAATTAAATAAATTAATATTAGTGGGGTGAAGGTGGCCATGGCTAGTTTAATGTAATGAAGGGTGTTTATTTTTCGAGGGACCAAAGGGGAGTGTGACATAATTTTAGTGTCTACATTTTGCTCCTTTTTGTTACATAGCTTGTATTGGTAAGTGACGCTAACAAAAATAAGATGTGGTTGCCCCATGTGTGGGTGAAGGTGATCCCCCTCAAACTAGGAACTGACGAGGATGAAGGTAGAATTGGTGAGTGGTTTGATAAAAGGGTAAATGTGAGAAAGGGGAAGGTTCTTAATGGGGGAAAAAGGGTTGAAGGTCTACTCAAGAAATATAGGTAATGGGTCAGGGTCAAAGGTAGCAAGAGTCTAACACACACACATGTATAAACTGTAGCATGATACTAGGATGAAGAGTAGGAAAAATCTACATCGTTTAAGGTCAATAGGTTTATCCAAACAAGGTTAATGTGATTTTGATATCCAAGGTATAGGATATGGTCAAGAAACACAACGTAGGTTAGGTACAGGAACATTTAGGTATGTTCTGGTACACCAAAGGTAGGGTCAGGATAAATGGTCATGGTAATAGGCTAGGTAAGGTCATTAGGTCAATCAACACAAGTAATAGTGCCGCAAGGTATAGTGAACACATGAGGTCAAAGGTCACTAGCGATGGTCCAAGGCCAAAAATCTAGGTCATGGCACAAGTAAGGCTAAGGGATGGGTAAAATAAGTAGTCCCCAAAGGAGGAAAAAGGTAGGTAGGTAAATGTTGAGTTCCGGAAGGTGAGGTAAATGGTCATGGTAAAGGGTAGGTGAGGTAACTGGTCAAGGTAAAGGGTAAAGGGGAGGTGTGGAAAAAAGGAGGGATAGACAGGGTAATAGGGTAAAATTTTAGGTTTTGTGCTAGATAGGGTGACTGATGCCGGTCAAGGGTAACCAACACCGGTATAGGGCAACCATCCATGGTAAGGTATGGCATGAGACCGATGCCACTAAAGGGTAAACTGACATTGGTTAGGTCAGGTTTTTTATAAAAACAAAAAATACATGTTTTTTATTATTCATTTGTCATATTGTGATTTGTGAAAATGAAAAAAGAGAGAGAAAAGAGAGAGAAGTGTCCAGATGAAATGAAGCATTGAGTTGGCAGTGTGAATGGTGAGTGATTGGTTGGTGAGAATCGGGTCCACAAGATTAGTGCGAGTGATTTGATTTGGTTGCGGGTAGCAATTTGGTGATGGTAGAGGCTAGAGAGGGATCAAGCGGGCCACCAGTGCAGTGGCTAGACATGCCACCGAGACGATGACAGCATGATGAGGTAAGCATCCAACTCTAGGTGTATTTTGTTAAATAGAGTAAGTGATTTACATACTGTGGTTGTAGTTTTGGTTTTTAGTTTTTGGGGTGGGGAAAAGAATAAAATTTGGGAATGGGGGGAAAAGTGGGTAAAATAGGAATGAGGAGAGTAATAAATGGGAGAGGGGGGATGGGTTGAGGTGCAAGGGTAGTGTAGGTAATTTTTTAGGTGGGAGAAGGGGCAAGGGGGTCGGTTTTTGGGGATTGCAGGTTTTTACCGTGATAGTGACTGGCGTCGGTAAGGTTGAACTAGTATCAGTCACCAAACAGGTGACTGATGCCAATAAAGGGGTGACGAGGGTTGATTAAGGAGAACCGACATCAGTCAGGTTTTTGGGAACAAGGGTCCAAAAGTGATGTGGGCTAGGTGGTTGAGATGGGTAGGGTGAAAATAGGTTATTAGGAAATGATAGGGGGAAAATGTGGGTGGGATAAATGTAGATTAATGTATTGTTTGTATTGGATGAAGGGGAGAGATCATCTACGCATGTGGGATAGGGTTCCACCCCTACTTGTGACTGTGCGTGGCGTAGTGACCCCTAAGGATCTGCAGCACGTGGAGGTGGTGGGCCTGAGTAGAGTCCAGTGATATCGGCATGTAGTTTGAAAGCCTAGTTTGATGGTTGTGCTCATCGATAGATGGGATTCTGTGACGAACATGTTACACCTACCCACGGGTGAGATCACTGAGCTGATATTGACGGTGTTTGGCGAGGGGATGGCTAAGCTAAGAATTACATAGTGCCAACATTTGATATAGATAGATGTACCTAGCCCATCTAGAGGAGACAAGGCTAGTGGTTCTTTTGATGGAGGTAGTGTACTGCTTTGCACTATCAGATACAGAGGGTGGACGTTTTCCCCGATCGTTGATGGGGGTAATCCACGATATGATGATAGAGGATACCCTCTTTGCTTGGGTGTCAGTGTTCCTGGTGTAGCTGTATAGAGATTTATGGGCCTACGGGTGGTTACACAGGTTTAGCCTATGATGTACCCTCTTACTACACTGCTGGGATTATGAGCACATAGCTTGTGTGTAGCTAGTATTGATGCCCCAAGTTGATGCATTCCCACCGAGATTTTTATGGGTGAGGTATAGGCGATGGATGCCGGCTATTAGGGAGTGGAGATCTGACATGCCCACACATGATGTAGCCTATTTCTAGAGGTTGTTGGAGTGGTTTTCCAAAGTGGATATTATATGGATGTCGTATGTTGGATTCCCCTCATATAGGCATATGCATGAGGAGCTAGCTGAGCTCCAAATTTTGAGATGGATACAGGGTCACCGTGTCGAGGAGCACAAGATGATCCTGGTGGACAGATTCTAGTGATAGTTCGAGATATTAAAGGTCATACCTCCACCCTTCCCAGAGTACCGGAGAGATGACGTGGAGAGGCCCTTACCTCTACCACAACCTACAGTGCCCACATGGCAGGAGGAACAAGCAATGGATTGGTGAATAGGTGATTTTGGGTGCATATACATGTATAAATAGTGGTGAGTGACTCACTTATGAGCCATACTACTTAGACTCAGGTAGCCAGATCTAGCCACCATCATGGTGCAAAGTAATTCCCTACATGGGCAGGTGGCTACTCTAGTTACCCAGTTGGGTATAGTGTAGACACAGCTGGAGAGATCTGAGGTAGAGGTAGAAAAGCTACATGTACATGTGGCCAGTTTGGAGGCCCAGATGGCTAGTGGTGGGGACAGAGATGGAGAGGAGGGTGATGGTCAGGTGGCGGCCTTACAGGCATAGGTGGCAGGTTTACAGGCCAGTTGGCCAAAGCCCAGGCATAGATTGGGGCCTTACAAGCCTAGATATAGGCACATGGGCAGAGGGCACCACCACAGGCATCAGAACTAGGTCCCAGTTCATAGGTAGGAGCGCGACAGGGTCCCACAGGATAGGTACAGGGGCTGAGACCTATGGGACCACCATAGACCATGCCTATATCCAAGTTATGTGATTCCCTAGGTGAGGGTAGATACTACCAAGACTAGCTAATGGCAGTCAAGATAGACTTCATATCCTATGCCGAGTACATGGCACAACAAGTGTTGAGTGAGAGGATGAGATCCTGCACTCATAGTGTGGAGAGCACAGGGGGTCAGCGAGCTTTGAGGCTAGAGCAGGTAGAGGCTACCACCACACGTAGACCAGCTCTAGTTGAGGTGCCAACAAGGACCCATGAGGAAGAGGGTACAAGTGATACAAAGATGGAGGACATCCTGCCAAGATGCCTGATATGTGGTGCCTATTTTTTTGATGTATGACAATCAATTTTGTGATATATACCAGCCTGCGTGCCGAGAGATAGTTGTAGTTTTGATCACATATCGACCTACATGCCTAAGATAGTGATGATGTATGAGAGGTTTTGTATATTTTGAGCATATATCGGCTTGTGTGCTGAAGAGATTTTGTATTGGTTCATTATTGTATTGTATATATGAGACCGGCCTATGTGCTGATGACATTTTGTATTGAGTATCGACTAGCGTGCCAAATATTTTGAGATGAAGGACATTATGGGACATCCATGTATGTTTTATTGAGATACAAACTTATTTATATGATGAGATACATGAGATTTCTTGATTTGTTGATGTGTTGATGAGATTTTTGATTTATTGTTTTGATATGAATGGAAATTAGGTGAGTTAGGCATGATGGATTCAGGTTGGTTTAGGCATGGATTGATTTAGGTCTTAGGCATGGATTGAGTCAGGTTTGTTAGGCATGGATCGATTTGGGTCATAGGCATGGTTGAGTTAGGTCAGAGGCATGGTGGAGTCAGGTTGGATTAGCCATGGTTGAGTCAGGTTGGTTTAGGCATGGATCGAGTCATGTCTTAGGCATGAATCAATTCAGGTTTTAGGCATGGTTGTGTCAAGTTTGTTAGGCATGGTTGAGTTCAAAGTAAGGGAAGTTATGATTTATTATTTTATGCAATGAATGATAATATGGGTCCTATGTGAGATGTGGTATAATCTATGCATAGTGTTGATAGAGAAATGGTAGGTGTAATAAATGTATGTTGTGATAAGGATTAAGATATGAAGAAACTTGTTATGTAAGTTGTTTAATTTCCAATTGTGGCTAAAAAAGGTAAACTAGGTGAGGTATGATGTAATGTGAGGAACACGGAAGATGAATTGTTGAGGGTAAAGCATGGCTGAGCTATCCTCCAGGGTCCCCATGCCTGTGGACTACTGCCTACATAGTCTTGGTGAAAAGGGACCTTAGGCCAATGTAGTTCTCCCATAAGCTAGGGAAGAATATCAAAGCGTGTGAAAATGAGGAGGTAGGTTTTAGATATGTTGTGGGTGGGTTATAGGTAAAGTAAGATAGGATATATTGAATGTGACAAAAGAAGAAAATAGATTACCTCAAAAGTAAGGATCAAGGACCAAGTCCTGTATAAGGTAATAAAAACGTAAACAAGGACGACTAAAAGAGAAGAGGGGGAAATAAATCCACATGATTTGTGAGGATCATACTGAGTAGATCACACCTTGAAAGAAGTGATGAATGTAAGACCTTAAAGACATTGCATGATTGATTGTTCTACGGTGAAAAGTAGTCACATTATCACCAAATGTCATAGTTTCCAAGAAGTCCCTTGAGGCAGTGGGAAATGGGAGTGGGTATGGATTGAAGGGTGAAAAGTGGGTAATTTTGTATGGTATGAGGTAGCATGCTATTTGGGCAAGATATACGAGGTCACATGATTCTTGTTTAATCATTGGTGAGGTGTATGAAGTGGATACCGCTCAAGGGATGATCATAGAAAGAGAAAAAAGGTGAGGTAGGACCACAAGTCAACAATAGAATTATCGAAGATGCAAGGCATTAAGGGGCTCAAGTTTGGGTTTACCATCGAGTGAAGATAAATTATAAGCACCTAATCCATAGGTATGAGTCCTGATATATGGTCCAAGCCAATTAGCAGAAAATTTTCCCTGTTTACTTTTTTCTGCTTTGGTTACGTGTTGATTTTCTTTCAGGAAAAGGTCAAAAACTTAGAAGGTTCATACATGGACATATTTTTCATAGGCATGTTTGATACATTTTTGGTAAACTTGAAAGTCATCCAGAGCGTTAAGACAACATTCATCTAATAACTCTAGTTGTGCTAAACGTTCTTGAAAAAAGTCATCATCATTGAGCATGTCATGGAGAGAAATGTGGAGTGAGGAGAAGTGACTTTTGAGAGGTAGAACAGCCTCTGTACCATAGACCAGAGAAAATGGTGTGGTGACAGTGGAAGTGCGAATACTAGTGTGATATTCCCATAATGAAAAAGGAATGTGCGTATGCCAATCCTTCCCAGTATTGTTAACCACTTTCATAAGATTTTTTTAGGGTTTTGTTAGTGGATTCGACTTGGCTAAACTGAGCTAAATGTTGAAGGTGTCGCAAATTTTTTGCAATGTTTTGTTTTTGAATTGTTTTCCATTATCAATGATGAGGCGATGAGGAACACCAAAGTGAAAAATGATATGGTGGTTAATGAACTCACATATTTTCTCAGATTTTGTGGAGATGAGTGGTATGGCTTCCACCCATTTTGTATAGTATTTGGTAGCAGTGATGATCCATTGATGGCATTGGGAAGAATGGGGATTGATTTCTTCGACAAGATCCAAACCAGATTGAGAGAAGCGCAAAAGGTCATGGGTGACTTGTAAGGCATGACTAGGTGTATGATGAAGATTGGCATGTTGTTGGCATTTTACACAACGTTTGACATAATCGCAACAATCATAGTTAAGGGTTAGCTAGTAATATCCTAGGCAAAGAATACGTTTAGCAACAGCAAGGCCACTGAAGTGACCTCCACATATGCCATCATGAACTTCCCTAATGGTATAAGGAATTTTAGAACTCATGAGGCATCGTAAGAGAATACCATCAAAGTCATTCTTATAGAGGAGGCCCCCTATGATGACATAACGAGATACCTTTTTAAGGAAGGCACGTTGTCCATTACGGGTGAGATCAGGAGGTAAGATGGAGAGAGAAAGATAGTCAGAGTATTGTTTGTACCAAAAGCCACTCGGGTCTAGGGTAGCAGTTCTGATAGAGTAAACTTCACGCGGTAAATAAGAAGGTGATTGGATTTTTTGTACGGTGAAAAATATTTAAGAATCGGTAGGCAAAGTGGGTATTTGGGAAGCCAATAAGGCCATGGTATCTATAAATTTTTTGGTTGAATGTGGGATGGTTTGAAGGGTGTAACGGTCAAAGGTGGTCAAAATTGTGTCTACATGATGTTTATATTTTTGAAGTATCTCGTTACGGCATTGGTATATACCATTGACTTGGTTTATGACCAATTGAGAATCACCAAAGATGTTTATTGATTTGACATCTAGGGCGTAGGTGGCTTGGAGACCTAGTACGAGGGTAAGTGCAGCAAGTTGGGGGACAAAAAAGGGGTTATAAGTGGACATCATATTGCAAATAACAACATAATATCAACTTGTAGGGATTATTAGAAATACATACACTCAAAATTTGAAAAAATTATATCTATATGAATCATATCATCTGAAATCTAGTTTCTAAACTGCTATTTTTTTTTAAAATGGACAATTTTAGCTATATTAAACACTCAAAATTCAATGAATTGGTATTTTTTTAAAAATGCCTATAAGATTGTAGTCTATTTGGCCGCAATTTGGATGACCAAAAATTGATATATATATTTTTTTTCCTTTGGTGAGAAGTTATATGCCACTATCTATCTTGGGATAGATTTTATTTTGTAACGGTTTGAGAAATATTTTATTTTTTATGATTTTTTCTGTGAAAGTGGTCTAAAAACATAAACATTCATAGGAAAAAGTGTCTTAAAGACCTACTATTAGCAAAAAATTATAAAATGATATTTATCCTATTATATTAACTTTAAAATCAATATTTCTACAAAGCTAACGGTCTCCCCTACATGAAGGTACCATTTTTATTACATATTTTTGACTTTTTGGCATGGTTAAAGTCCACGGAAGACTAAATTTGATGTTTTGTTGTTTTTGATGTAAAATTCAGGATTTAATGTCCACTTAATTGTCCACCAACTTGCTGCACTTACCCACAAGCAATTCGTATTTAGAAATATTGTTTGTACATTCAAAATCGAGTTTGAAAGACAAAGGCATAGGCTCGCCATCATGTAGAATGAGGATAATACTAGCCCCACCTCAACACTGACACTTGGAACCATTGAAGAAGAGTGTCACTTGGTAAGGGGGTTTGTCTAGGGAAAGGGTAGCAATTGACTTATCTGGAAATTCAAAATTAGAGGGTTGATCCCTAGAAAGAGGTGCATCAACCAATTGGTAGGTGATAGCCTAACCCTTGATGGACTTTTGATGAATGAATTTGAAGTCAAGATCAGCTAAAAGCATAAGCCATCGTATGACATGCTGATTTTGATAGGGTTTGGCATACATAAAGTGTAAGGGGTTGGTGTTGGTCACAACATAGGGTTTTTTGTTAAGTAGGTAATGACGGAGTTTGGTGGAAATGAAAACTAAGGCTAAGAAAAGTTTCTCAGGATGGGGGTATCAGGTTTTGTAGTCTAAAAGAGTATGACTTATATAATAAACTATCTACTCCCTATGTTGTTCATTATGATGAGTGAGCATGGCTCCTAAGGAGTGATCGGTAGCTGATATGTAAAGGTAAAAAGGTTGATCATATTTAGGTGGAATGAATATGGGTGGTTGGAGAAGGTATTTTTTTAGGGCCTCAAAAGCTTTGTGGTAGTCATCATCCCATTTAAAGGAGACATCCTTCTTGAGCAGATGATGAAATGGTTGGCACCGATTAGATAATTGTGAAATGAAATGGTGAATAGACTGCAACTTACCTTGCAGGATACAAATTTATTTATGGTTAGTGGGCAGAGGCATTTCCAGAATGGACTTGACTTTAGTAGGGTCAATTTCTATACCACACAAGGAAACAATAAATCCTAGGAGCTTTCCTAAGAGAACTGTGAAGACACACTTCTTTGGCTGAAGGAAAATGCAATATTTAATGAGGTGATCAAAAATGGTTTTGAGGATGGTAAGGTGCTCGGAGTGGCATTTAATTTTGGCTAGGAGATCATCCACATAATCTTCCAATAAATGATGCATGATATCATGGAAGATGTAATTCATATCCCGCTGATATGTGGCACCAGCATATTTAAGGCCAAAAGGCATGACTCGCTAGCAAAAGATCCCCCAAGGGGTGATGAACATAGTTCTGTGTTGATCTTCTGGGGCAAGAAATATTTGTTTATAACCCAAGAACCCATCCATGAGTGATAGCATCTCGTGACAAGTGGTAAGGTCAACCAGTTGGTCAATACCAGGTAAGGGAAATTCATCTTTCGGACATGCTAGGTTGAGGTCCTAGAAGTCCATGAAAATGTGGAGTCCCCCTATCACCTTAGCGACAAGGACAATGTTAGAAATCCAATGAGGATAATCAATGGGTAAGATGAAGGAAATAGAAAGAAGGTGCTGAATTTTGTCTTTGACGAGAAGGGCAATGCGAGGGTGCATTTTCCTCAGCTTCTGTTTGATAGGTTTGGCATCTAGAACAGTGATGATATTATGGACCACTACGGTGGGGTCAATGCTGGGCATGTCTACGTAAGACCAAGTGAAAGCATGGTTATGATCCTTGAGAAAAGAAGTGATGGCTTCCTGTTTAGCAGCATCTAAAGATTGATTGATATTTAGGATGTGTAGGTCATCCTGAGTGTGAATGTTGATCTCGATAGTCAATTCATTCAACATGGTTTACGTCTCAGAGGCTAACAACCAACGAATATATGAGTCTTCTGTACCAAGGTAGGTGAGTATAGATTCATCATCCTGACATTAAATGATGTTAATTAAAGGTTTATTGTCATCGATCATTTCAGGATACAAGAAGGGAAGAGTGGAAGGGGCCTCGCCCTGGTGTTGATAAGTCAAAGGCCCCAAGGAAATGGTGTTTATGAAAAAAAAAAAAGTTAGTAGGGATAGATTCTAGATCCATCAACTTCGTCAGTGATGGTGGTGATGAAGGCAGAGCGGGTAAAGAAGGTGGAGAAGGGATGATGTCCTTGATGAGTTCAATACATGCCTATTTAGTAGGTGGTTCAGGAAAGCCAATACCACTACAATCGTTATGTTTATAGATGGTGCATGGAATAACAGTATGGCAGCCTTGCTTGTAAAATCCAAAACCAAAACCCTTCCATGCACATTGGTCTAGGAAGGTGTGGGAAAAATGGTGATTGGTGAGATATTGGAAGTCAGGGGAAAATGGGTGGGTCTGTGACGGTGGTTCAGGTGTGTAAGTGGTAGTATCAAGTCCCCCATAGGTGAGACTAGTATGGAAATGAGGAGGATCATAAAGGAGGTGTTCTCCTATGCGGTGATCTTAGAATGGTATTGGTGAAGATTTTCATACTCTTGTGGAGTAAGGAATGTGTTGACACCATATAGGCGGTATTCCCCTAGAGTGAGGCATTGAAAAACACCTTCCAAGGCGTCGATGGTTTGTATGTAGGTAGATGGAATGGATGAGGTGTCATAGGTTGACACAGAGGTGGGGTTAATGGCTTGGGAAACTAATGGGTTGGTTGTGGAGGTTATGGAAGCACTAGGAATGGAGGAGGCATATGCGGTTGAGGTAGTGGCTATATTGGTAAGCGGAGGTGTAGGTGAAGCAGTGGTGGTTACGGAGGTGGGTGCCTTAATGGATATAAGCACATCATTAGGTCATTAAATCATGTTACATGTTTTAAAAGGGGATGGATCAGCTGGAATGGTATAGGTGTTCCCTTCATGTTCAAACTTTACACAATGATTGAAAGTTGAAGGAACGTAACCCATAACATAAATCCAGGGTCTGCCAAGCAACAAGTTATATTAAAACTCCCCTTCGAAGATGTAGAATAATTTTGGGATAGAGTGGGGACCCACGTGAATGTGGAGGATGATAGTGCCTAATGTGGAGGTGATAGCTTCATTGAATGAATGCAACATGACAGGGTGTTTATGCATGTAATTATCAGGTATGCACATTTGAGCGAATGCATGGGATGAAATGGTATTAATGCTAGTGCCCCCATCAATCATCACACATCGTACCTATATGTCATCGATGTGGATAGAGATGAAGAGGGCTGGGTCCGGGTCATTGTTTTGGTGTGGTGCAATCTCTTCCTCTGAAAATATAAGGGAGGCTACTTGGTGAGTAGGTGGAGGTGCGGATAAAGGTGATAATTTGGCAAGAGAGGTTACATGATGGGGTTTGATGATGGAGGCGACGGGTGTAGGGTCATTGGGAAAAACCTCAATAGATTGAAGAACCTCCATGAGAGATTGGCGATGGGATTCTGAGGTTTAGATGAGGTCATATGAGGAAATTTTGAGGGGAGATTAGTGTAATTGTTTGAGCATGGTGTGATGTGTGACCCCATTAGAAATGGGGTATGTGGGGCTGCGAATAGTGATTTTAGGCATGGGTACAGATGGTATGTTGGGTATAGGATTGGTTAGTGGGTCAGTCACCTTTTCTTTACCTTTATCCTTCTGAGCACAGCTAGTGACATGTATCATGTTGATCTGAGGGGAGTTGGCAAATGAAGAAGGTGTAGGGTGAGCGGTATAATGACACAACGGGCAAAAACCTACCGGAGGAGAAAAACCCTGTGAGCTGAGCTAGGTGCAACAACATTTGGGTGGTGGCGTGGCAAGCTATCTAATGTGAACCATGTTAATTTCAAATCTTTGAGGTGGCTTAAGGAGTTGTGGGGGTAGAGGTTGTCGTTGTTGAGTGGACAGTGTGGGAATGGGTTTTGGTGAGGTAGGGTCCTCATCGAGAAGGTCGTCATTGTCAAAGTTGGCTTCTGGAGGACACAACTGGATAATGATGGTTTTCAAGGCCTTACAGTTCTCCACATCGTGCCTTGGCACACAATGGTAGGAAAAAATTTTAGTTTCATCAAACCCTTTTAGCTTAGGTTTGAGGGGCTCATAAGGTCTGAGTGGCGGTAATGTGATAACAGAAGTCTCAAGGAGGTTGGTTAATATTTTGGCATAGGACCCCGCTAGTGGGTTGTAATGGGAAGTGAGCATGGGTTTAGGTGTAGGTACATTGGATTGTTGAGGAACAATCCTCGTAGGAGGGGGAATAGGTCAAGCTATGGTTTTGGGGTTTGTTGGGTCTTGGGTGTCAGTCGTGTTTGTCTAGGTAGGGGTATAGTAGATGAATGAGTAGGAGGGTGTGTGGTTGTTTTGACTATATTATTGAAGGGTAACAGAGTTTTGTTTTTGGGTTGCACCTTCTTGGGTAAAGGTGATATGGGTTTACAAGGTCTAGAAGGAAAAGTAGATGGGGGAAGAGGGTGAGTTAGTTATGGTAACTTACTAAGAATAGGACTTAGGGTGAGGTGGCTAGATTAGGTGTTTAGGTGAGGTATATGTATGGATATGATCTAAATTACGATATTTAAATAATGAATATGGTGAGGATAATGAATTAATTTAATTAAATTAATTAAATTTATATTAGCGGGGTGAAGGGGGCCATGGCTAGTTTAATGTAATGAAGGGTGTTTATCTGTCGAGGGACCAAAGTGGAGTGTGACCTAATTTTAGTCTCTACAGGCACACCAAAAATATGCATAGACTGAAATAACATAGAATCTAAAAGAAATATTAGTTGATTTAGATATTGATCTGATTAAATAAATAAAAGATAAATGTACCTGGTCTAGGTCGATGGTAACTCAGACTATACAAAGGAGGGTGGACAATGAATTGGGAGGTTATATCAGGAAGATGAGGAAAATATACAAACTATGCAAGATCTTAGTATAAGAAAGTAGTTGTAGAAGTCATAAGATGCTAGGATATTTTTACAGAGAAGATATGAATAAAAAAAAACTAGGAACAACCACATACAACAAGGTTTATGAGGAAATATTGAAACTAGGACCATGTTTAATGCCAAAGGGGATGTAAGTAGGCCAATTTTTTTGTAACAGAGGAACTAGATGAAGGATTAGAAGACTTAAATAGAGACAAAGAACATACAGGGGCTAAGGATAGATATTGAACAAAAGGAAAGGATAACTAAGTCCAAGTCAATGGATACATGACAAGGTTGACGAAAAATATGATAGGGATTGATGAAGTTGAAGGAAGGATAACCAGATGATCTACTTACAAGAACAAATTTGTAGAAAGAAGGTGATGATGCAGTTGTGAGCTCTGCTGCTAATGATCTAGAGTTGAAAAAGGTGGATGCAAAAATACAGGATAAATTGATAAAGTTGATTAAATATATGTAAAAAAAAGAAATCTCACAAAAAAATGATCTCAATTGACACATGCAAGCTGCAAAGAGGTCTAAGAGGTCTGTTATGGCTTCAATATTGTTTAGGCATGAAATATTGTCTGCAGGCTGCTAGAAAAGCTTCATATTTGCATGCACTTGATGGAGAATAAAAATAAAGCACTTGGCTTTATAGGCTTGATGAAAACTGGGCTGGGTCACCGTTGATTGCGGGGAAAGTTTCCCTAATGTGAATATTTTCCTTATTTTGGCATGATTCCTCGTCTTTTTGGAACTGGTCAAATGATTTAAAGCATTAGGTGGGAAGGGGTTATTTGGGGATGAGATATAGGTGAGTTGGTAGTGGAGATATGTTAGAAAAAGCATAGGGAAAAACAAGGGTGTATATTTACAATGAAAACATTCTAAAATGGAAAGTTAATTAGGGAATGATTAATTAATTGATTTGGATTAAATAGGATTATAAAGGTGATGGGTTTTTAATTAAATAAGGGAGATAAATGGAATAATATATGTACATGTAGGTGATGAGTGTATAGATACCAAATTTGCGTGTCTAAAACTAGTTTAGCATTGGGATAAGTGAATATATTATGTATAATGATGTTTGGATCAATACCTAACATATCATTATATGACCAATAAAAGGTTTGACTATATTTAGGTAAAAAATTAGTGAAGTCATTTAATTCTTACGAGTCTAGCGACTGACCAACCTTAACCATGTGGGGTTCCTGAAGGATCCCTAGGTTAATGTTGATGGTGGATTCCTTAAGAAGGGTTGATGTCTTGGGTGGTAGGGTATTTTAAAGGAAAAGGTGTAACAATCCCATTTTAAGATTTTAGAAACAAGGATTTTTTTTTGTTCTGTTCTAAATACATAATTTAGAAAACACATTCCATAACAACCATTCTTATAATAGATAACCATATGTAGTTGTAATGACTCGATGAGCAACCGATCTATTGATTTCATGAATTGGTGAACTATCGATCTATTCATGCGTAACATTGATTTTTTGAACATTCTCCTGAATACTCTGCATACTTGGTTTTCTTACCCTACTCTGGGTATTGAGTGATCTGTCTAAGGAACCTAACTAAATATTTGTTACCAATATTCCTCGGCATCATGATCCTTAGCCTAGGTGACATAGGACAACGCAATCAGCAGCTTGTGATACTTTGTCCAAAGATTTCTAACATACTATTCATATATCTTATTCCTTGACAGCATACTCGTCAATCCGGAATATGTCCTTCTCCCCACTCCATTGTTATTTAGAATGTCTTATATTGACTTCTGTTAGTCCCCTTGCCTAAGGTTTACTCTAGTTTAGGGTAAAAACATAGCTCATGATATGAAGAGGCTCACAAAGACTTAGGATAAATTGGCATACTGGGTAAACCTAGGTTAACCCCGTGTGCAAAGGTACCTTGAGTCCTAGAGGGCTACTTCATATCCTAACTATGTTACTATCCAAACCTAGAAGGAAAACTTGTTCAAGTTCAAAGGTGTGTAGGTCCTGACGATCAATGCAAAAGGGTGTTGCCACATATTAACTATACTATTGTATCCTTGAGAAGATCCTAATCTTCTCGAAGGTACAACCCTACAGTTGACATGTTCCAGCATCCTACAGAATGGCCTCATTAGGATGTACATACCTCTAAGAGTTTACTTATGTTAAGTTAAATTGGGTTAATAGACATTATGTTCAATAGCCCAACTAACCCCGAGTCCAACCCTCTTTACGTCCTTATTAAGAGTGAGATTTTATTTAATCCCAAGAACTTAATTAACTAAAGGTTGCTTCCAGATTGGTTAGTTTTTCCATAATATCCTGTTGTCCAAAAACAAGACAGAAACAACGCTAGTTCCTTTCTTATAAAATGATTTGACCACTTAAGGAGTTGTAACGGCCTAATAGGCTGAAACTTATAAGACTTATTACAATTACTTCTTAATGTTTTGCAATCATATCTTCCTCTTTTAAGTATATATTTGTTAGATAGGAAGAGTCTTCCTCCTATAGTAAAATGCTAGGGTATAATACACCCCATTTATGTCCTTTATAATCTTGACAATTTTCATTAAAGTTTTACTTCACATCACATGATATAATGAAATACTTAAATAAGAATTTTGCATTCTACCTCTTATTTAATTTCAGCTTACTTAGGGAATTCCTAAAAATCCCTTTTACAATTTACTTAGCAAAATTCACATCTAACCATATAGATAATAAGTAGAATATCCTCAAGACAAGATACCATCCTACCAACAAAGGTACAAGAGAATTTATACAAACAATTCCAGAAAATTATCAACTTTCAATTCATAATCAAACTTATACATTTACAAAATCTATACATCTTAGACACACAACATAACAACAACCTTTCCTCAAATTAATATAACTTTTCTTTTCCAGTATAATCTATGCCAATCAAATTTCTTTAAAAGAATCAGATTTAGAACACCCAATGCATCATATAAGTTTGTACCTTATATTATCACTTACATTTTCCATCTGTAAAAATTACTTGCATGAGTCAGTTCAATGAACTGAGCATGAAAAACACTAAACCTTAATATGAGATGCACTCAACTAATTGTTTCCATAAAACAAGCCCGCTTTAAGGATCAGTTAGTATCTCATACAGTAGGCATAAGTAATTACAATCAGTTAAGAAGAGAAATAACATCTTGAATCACTTCAAAAGGGAAAGAGTGGAATATGTTAAATATTATCAATCCTAACATTTTAACATGATATTTATTCCATTAATTTCCTTTAAATACAATAGATCATACTATCACCTTATATTCCAACTTCACCACAATAGAATAGAATACTAAGTTATTTATCTTAGGATAAAAAGGTTTCTAACATCATGATATAAATTAGGATGATTCATCTAAAATTAATTAATATTTTCATCGCAACAGGATAAAATAATAATACCCAGTAAGGAGAAAGAGAATATCACCCAGTCCCCAGTTTGTATTTCCCATTCAACAGCTAGTCATCATTCACCTTATTTTCTATTACAATGCAGAATAAGTAAAAGAAGGCTAACCAACAATGTTCAAATTTATCCTAAGAACATTCCATCATAAGTCCTTATAGTTGAATTCATTCCAATTGTTTGTAAAAGAAGAAAATCATTAGTGTACTTACCACAACAATCATCTATTTTGCTATCATTAACAATAGTTCCATTTTCAAACCAAAGACAATTTTACAGATGAATAAAAGGGTTCCAAAGAAGAGTTCCAAACACTTTTAAAGAAAAAAGGAGAAACTTACAACCTTGTTCAAAACCAGATCTCCCAATCAAACAAGTATTCCCTTTCATTCATTCATTAAAATAGTGAAGGCTATACACAAGCATAAGAGTTGTAATAATTCCATATAAACGTTATATTAATTCAATGAACTCAATCAAGAATTGTAACCCGAGTAAGATATCATATTTAGATTTTACCCAGGTGTTTAGTCAAGATAGAATTAAATACTTACTTCTCAACTTGTCACTCTTGAAGTAAAAGATTGAATTCCTAACAGGATTAGAAACTACAAAACAATTTCAAGTCAAACCTTTCACGGTTACCTGGAAATTTAGGAAAAAACTATCATTTCCAGTTTCATCCCAAATACATTCAACTAATCCTTTAGCATGCGATGGAGTATGATAACTACTAAACAATCTAAGGTCAACATTTAAAAGTTTACCAAACAATTTGTAGACTATCATTTCCAGTTTCCTTAATACACATGCAATTATCCAAACATGCAACTATATCATTTCAGGTTCAGTGTTTACTGAAGTTCATTCAAAATAGGCTATATTCAATGAAGATCTTGCAATATTTTTAACCAATTCCTTCATGTTCCAGGCTCAAATTATAGCTTGAGCATCTTGTTTAGCACGTGTTCTCATCAATTCAAACATTCAACTGAATGCATCCAGTACAGGTAGTTAAATCCCTTAACAATTAACAATTATACAAAGAAAACCAGACAGTTTCCCAGCTGGGCTGACACCATGCCTAGTCATCTTTACAAACAATATGAAACAAGTTCTTTGAATATCCTTTCAATATATATACCCACATTGAACTAATAAAAACTTCCGCATCGAAGAACAAAAATGGAGCAGTGAGAAAACATAAAAAACTTCCTTAGTTAAAGAAAGGTTTACATAATCATCTTTCAACCCTTAGTTAACAATCAAGGATGAATTGAAAGATTATAACAGAGAGTCCAGTCTATACTCCATAACTATCAAACTGTTTCATTAAGAACTCCCTTCAAAACTTATAGGGTCTCATAAAACATTTACTCCCACCAAATACGGGTTCACTACAGGCCCAAGTTTTCTTGTGTATAACACACATCAAATAGATTTTTGACAAGTTGGAAACAAGAACAACCCATCTAAAACACATCCTGATTATTACAACTAAGAAACAAGTCACAAAGTCATAGAATCTCGAAACCCAATCTACAGAGCTCATAAGACAACAAGTATCAACTAAAATCCAGTAGAAAGTAAGGTTCCTTAAACAAAAACATGGGTCTATCTAGTTTTATCATTCATTTAAACATAACAGAGGAAACTGCAATTCTTCCAAGAAAACTCAGTGAGAAACAACAGTATGTTTTAAACAAGAAAACCAGTACCAATGAGTACCAGGTCACATTACGCTAAGCAACTTACAGAGTTCCCTTTTTGCATAGATTTTCATGTGCTAATACTAACATAACGAAAAGTCTAATCAAAATTATTCTTTGTAAAGGATTTCAAACCAAGAAGAGCAAGATTTATAAACCCAATAACAAATAACCAGGCAACATGCAATGTTCTAAACTAATAGAGCAGAGTTGTTTCAACGAAATCATTTAGAAGTGAGAAAAAGATTTTAAAAGTCAGAGCCTATCATGCCTGATAGTGTCACTGTAAAATCCAAGAAGACCACGAGCTGAACTCGTTTCTTCTCCTCTTCTCCACGAAAGATCCAACAACCATATGCTTCTTCCACAATGCCTTTTATAAATTCCAAGAAACAAAAATAGATTGGAAACCTCAAAAGTAGTCATGAAGTGCAGTTTAAGCTGTTGGTTCGAAAAACTAGAGTTCATGTCTAGTAAAAATTGGAGACCATGCACAATGAAACAACCCTTGCGAAATCCGCTGGCATGCCTACCAAAGTGGTTTGGGCTCGAAAACCAAACGCAATTAATTTCATTAATCCCAAATCTCCCGCTCAATCCTATCTGCCACCGCCCGCCAAGTCGCATTCAACAAGCATTTCAAACTTTAGTGACACTGCCACCTAGGCTTCCACCAACCTAATTTTCCCCTGCCAAAGTTGGTAGTACCACCAGTCCTTCCATCCTTATCAACATCTTAAATGCCCTAGGAACCATCACCCAACACTTGCGACCCTTAGTTCCCCTTTCATGCCAATAACTTAGGATAGATAAATGGCTTAGGTTAGATCTTAGGTAACTTAAAGTTTATACCTTAGGATATAACACTAACCACTAACCCCTAACATAGGTCCTAAAAATTAGGTTAGATAATTCCACATAGGTAAGTAACAAAAATTCCATAGTTAAAGCACTAAGTTAGATCATCATATAGCCTTGTTGTATTAGGTTCCAATTTTAATACATAACAACCCCTTCCAACTCCTTAGTACCAAGTTTAGGTCAGAATCAGAATTACATCAAGTAATCATAGCTTAGGTAGGAGATACTCTCACCTAGTTTAGGGTTCTGGTTTTCTCCAATTCCATGAATAGGTTAAAATCCCAATTATGTCAGTAATGACCTACCAGGGCCTATTTCCAAAGATCCAACGAAAATTTCCCCTGAATGGAAATATTTTCACACAAAAAGAGAATTAAAGAGCTTACGTCTACTAAGTTCAGTCCATATGCTCTTAGTTCATGGAATGCCAATTCATCAGTTGTTCATTCCAAACAGATTTAAAACATTCCTTGGATCACTGAAATTGATCCAAGGGTGAGTCATATAAACATATAAGTTTACAATTTTTCCTTAAATCAGAATGCACACACATCTATAAGAAGTGAAAAATGAATCTAGGAAACATTCCAGTTCAATCAAAAGATCTGAAGAGCAGAAAATACTTAACCATATCAAGCATGATTTCCCATAATCAAGAGAACATATCCTCATAGGAAAAATCACATATCAACACTTGAATGCAAAGGAGGAAAATAACAATAGTCAAGAGTGTTACATGCTCCCCTCCTAAAAAGAATAATCATCTTGATGATTATCTCTTTTAATGATTTATAACAAGGACATTCAATTCATTCTTTTCACTTGTCCTAGTCAATTATTTCAAAACCATATAGTTCCAGAAATCAGTATTAAATAACTGTTATTCAAATCAAGTATATATCTACCCAAAACTGGCTTACTTAATGTCATAAAGGATAAATTCATAAAAATTTATTAGTCAACAGATTCAATTCTGTTCAAACAGATATGGAAAAGTAGTTTTCATATCTTCTAGATTTTCCCAGGTTGCACTCTCCTTGTTAAACTGGTCCCATTGGACCTTACATTGACTTATTTCTCTATTTCTTAAATGCAATTGGCAAGTTTCTAGCACTCGAATGGGCTTAACCATGATTATTCCTGGGTCTTGGACCTACAAGGAATTCCAATTTAACACATGTGATAAATCAGAAACATATTTCTTAAGCAAAGAAATATGGAAAACATCATGCATTCATGAAAAAGTAGGTGGTAGTGCTAAATGATAAGCTACATGACTTATAACTTCAACTATTTCAAAAGGTCCCACATAATGAGGGGATAACTTGGAAGCCTTGCCAAAAGTTATAGAATTCTTTTTCGGTTTAACATGAAGAAAAACCTTCTCACCAAGCTCAAATTTCCTGTCAACCCGTTTTAAATCAGCATAACTCTTTTGCCTATCTGCTGCTTCTTTCAAGCGTTCACAGAATCATTTTAACTTATTGTTCCATTTCCTTTAGGATTTCAGGTCCTATTACTTCTCTATCCTCAACAGCTATCCCAACTAACAGGGGTTCTGCATTTCCTTCCATAAAGTGCCTCGAAAGGTGCCATCTTAAGAGAAGCATGATATGTATTATTGTATGTAAATTCAACTAATGGAAGGTACTCCTCCCACTTATACTACTGATCCATATAGTACATCCGTAACATATCCTCCAAAACCTGATTTACTCTTTCGGTCTGTCCATCTGTTTCCGGATGGTACGTAGAACTGAAATTCAGTTTAGTGCCAAGAGCTACGTTAAGCGTTTTCCAAAACCTTGACATCATTCTAGGGTCTCTATCAGATATGATTAATTCAGGTACCCCATGTAATCTAAAAATTTCATGTACAAATCTTTTAGCCAAAACAAGAGAATCATCCTTTAGATTTACAGCAATGAAATGAGCTACTTTCGTTAGTTTGTCAACTACTACCAAAATAACATCATGTTTATTTCTTGACATAGGCAATCCTTGTACAAAATCCATGCTTATTACATGCCATTTGTACTGCGGCATGCTGTGAGGATATAATAAACCAGCTAGATGCATATGTTCTGATTTTACCCGTTGACATTCTAGGCAATGAGTCAAAAAATCTATAACATCCTTTTTCATTCCCTTCCAAAGGTATTGTTGTTTTATGTCAGCAAGCATTTTTGTAATGCTAGGGTGTCCAGAAAAAGGTGAATTGTGAAACTCAATCAACAATTTCTTTCTCAAATTATTAGGTAAGGGTACGTATACTCTATTTTTAAATCGTAAGATTCCCTCATTAGACCTATAGCAAGCGTTGTTTTTACTTGCTGAAAGTAAGAATCAGATTCCATAGCACTTCTTCCTTCATCCTTAAACTAAGTTCTTAGTGTTATAAGAGTAGAAATGTGCTTCCTATGACTTAGAGCGTCAGCCATTCTATTCTCTTTTCCTTTGATATAACTTATGTCAAAATCATACTGAGACAAAAAATATAACCACCTTCACTATCTTGCATTCAGGTGTGGCTGAGTGAAAATGTACTTCAGTCCAAGATGATTAGTTTTCAACTCAAATGGTTTACCAAGCAGATAATGCCTCCAAACTTGAAGTGCATGAACTATGGACAGCAAGCTCTAAATCATGTGGAGCATAATTCAACTCATGTAACTTAAGTTTTCTACTTTCATAAGCTATGACATGATCATTTTGTAACAAAATACCTCCAAGACCTTCCCTAGACGCATCCGTTACAACTGTGAAGTCTCCATTAGGATCTGGTACAACTAAAATAGGTGCTTGAAGTCAACTGAATTTTCAAAATTTTAAAGGTAGATTCACATTTATCATCCCAAACAAATTTCTTATCCTTCTTCTGTAATGAAGTTATTGGTGCAGCCACCTTGGAAAAATCCTTAACAAATTTTCTATAATAACTTGTAAGGCCCATGAAGCTTCTAACTTCATGTACATTCTTGGGTGCGAGCCAATTGATTATAGCTACAATTTTAGAAGGATCTACTGTAATCCCATATTTACTTATAACATGCCCCAAATAGTGAAATTCAGCGTCATAAAAAGAACATTTGGACAGTTTACCATATAACCGTCTCTTTCTCAGAATTTCCAAGACTATTTTCAAGTGTTCATGGTGCTCCTCACTACTTTTAGTTTATATGATAATGTCGTCCAAGAATACAAGCAAAAACTTGTCCAAGTATTCTTGAAAGATATTATTCATTAAGTTCATAAAATTTACAGGTGCATTCGTTAATCCAAAGGGTAAAACCATGAATTCATAATGTCCATACCTTGTCCTAAAAGTCGTTTTATGAATGTCCTCTTCCTTAATTTGTAATTGATGATATCTAGACCGAAGGTCTATCTTAGAATATATTGATGCCCCATGCATTTGATCAAATAGATCATCAATTCTAGGAAGTGGGTATCTATTCTTGATTTTTGCTTTGTTCAACATCCTGTAATCAATGCACAATCTGAGTGTTCCATCTTTCTTTTTCACAAAGATCACTGGTGCTCCCCAAGGTGAAACACTTGGCCTAATCAAACCCTTAGACAAGAGTTCTTGTAACTGAGCCTTAAGCTCTACTAACTCTATGGTAGTCATTCGATAAGGTGCTTTAGAAATAGGTTCAGTACCTGGTTTGATTTCTATCGTGAAGTCAAACTCCCTTTTGGGTGGTAATCCTAGTAATTCTTCTGGAAACACATCACTGTAGTTCCATAAAAGTGGATAGCGTTCCATGAAATTATTGTTTTCTTCTACAGATTCAGAAATTTTAACTGCATATAAGGTATAACCCTTATTTTTGGCCTTTTAAAGTTGCATAGCTGACAATTTCCTAACAAAAATTCCTCATTTTACACCTTGAATCTCTGCTATTTTCTATGCAGATCATCCACACAACTAATATGTTTTTCAAAATAGTCCACTTTTGCTTTATGATCAGCTAACCAATTAATGCCTATGACTATATCATAAGATCCCAAAGGTGCTACATAGAGATCAAATTCAGTGGAAAAGCTAGGTAAGTCAAGAACTGCCCCAAAAAGACACATGCTAACTGTATGAACATAATTATTACCATAATGTACAGTCCATGATTTATCCATTTTTCCATCTTTTATTTTAAGTTTTGAAAGCGAGTTTACTAGAAATAAAACATTCAGTAGCTCCTGTATCAAAAATAATAGTTACGGGTATGCCAAATAACTTACCAGGAACTTCAATAGGTGTAACTTGCTTTTTAGCTTGCTTGTCAGCTACTACATCATGTATCTTGTGCTATTGATTACGATCATCCTTCTTCAAAGGACATTGATTCACATAATGATCTTTGCCATAGTTATAACAGCCTCCTACTGGTCCCTTTTTGGGCTCAGAATTATTCCCAGCCTTGTAGTTATCATTCTGACCTCCATAGGGTTTTCATCCGTTATTATTATTCTTGGAAAATTGTTCCATGTATTACCAGCAATCTTATTCATTGTTGTCTTCTTATTCATATCTGTTGGAAACTTACTTTTGTTACCAAACTTTTTCCATGGCCCTTTCTTAGGTGCAAGAGAAGCTGAAGAAGATTTTGGAACTTTCTTCCGTACCTCTTCCTTGTGAGTAGAAATAGCTCTTAATTTCTATTCTTGCCTTATGGATTTTTCAACAACCCCTTCCATAGTGGTTGGGCTGTGAACATCAACCTCTCCTCCAATAATGGGATTCAATCCCATGATGAATTTTTGTATCCTGAACTTCTCGTCAGTTTGATACTAAGGTACATACTTGAGAAGTTTCGTAAACCGTTCCCAATACTCAGTTACAGTTAACTTCCCTTGAGCTAAGTTCTGAAATTCAGTCATTTTCTTATCATAATAAAGTTGTGGTAGCCATCGTTGCCTAAAATAACCTTTAAATTGATCCCAGGTGATGTTAGTTTCATCAATGTTTAGCTCAGCCTTCCGGCTGTCCCACCATGAAGATGCTTCATGGGAAAGCTGATATGCTCCCCAAATAGCTTTGGTCTCTTCTGAGAAGTTCCTTATTGCAAAGTACTTCTCCATCTCACTGAGCCAATTCTCAGCTCCATCACCTAATGTGGTGCCATCAAACTTAGGTGGACTTATCCTTTTTATATCATTAGTGAGTTCAGCAGCCAACCTAGCCTTTTTTTTTTCTGGCTGGTCAGGCGCATTAACATTGTTATTATCAACACCCATATTGGGGTTGTCTTCAGGAGGTGGCTGATTGTTATTACCAGATTATTATTCCTCCTCATTACCCATCCCTTATTTCTTGAGCATAGTCAATCAATATCTTGTGTCCAATAGGGCAGCAAGGATCTCATCAAGTTTTTGGGCTGTTGCTGCTCCTTCCTCAGGTGGAGCATTGTTTGCAATAGTTCCCCTTGTCCTAACCATTTTCTGTTACAAGAAAATATAATTTTTTATCAGATTATGGACACAATAGGTCCAAGAGCTGCAACCTTCAGCTCTAATACCAAGATATAACAATCCCATTTTAAGATTTTAGAAACAAGGAAAAGAAAAAATTATTCTTTGTTCTAAATACATAATTTAGAACACACATTCCATAACAACCATTCTTATAACAGATAACCATATGTAGCTGTAATGACTCGGTGAGCAACCGATCTATTCATTTCATGACTCGGTGAACTACCGATCTATTCATGCATAACATTGAGTTTTTGAGTATTCTCCTGAATACTCTATATACTTGGTTTTCTTACCCTAGTCTAGGTATTGAGTGATCTATCTAAGGAACCTAACTAAATATTTGTTACCAATATTCATCGGCATCATGATCCTTAGCCTAGGTGACATAGGACAATGCAATGAGTAGCTTGCGATACTTTGACCAAAGATTTCTAACATACTGTTCGTATATCTTATTCCTTGATGACATACTCATCAATCCAAAATATGTCCTTCACCCCACTCCATTGTTATCTAGAATTTCTTATATTGACTTCTGTCAGTCCCCTTGCCCAAGGTTTACTCTAGTTTAGGGTAACAACATAGGTCATGATATGAAGAGGCTCACAAAGAATTAGGATAAATTGGCATACTGGGTAAACCTAGGTTAATCCCGTGTGCAAAGGTACCTTGAGTCCTAGAGGGCTACTTCATATCCTAAATATGTTACTATCCAAACCTAGAAGGAAAACTTGTTCAAGTTCAAAGGTGTGTAGGTCCTGACGATCAATGCAGAAGGGTGTTGCCACATGTTAATTGTATTGTTGTATCCACGAGTAGATCCTAATGTTCTCGAAGGTAAAACCTTACAGTTGACATGTGCCAGCATCCTACAGAACAACCTCATTAGGATGTACATACCTCTAAGAGTTTACTTATGTTAAGTTAAATTAGGTTAATAGATGTCATGTTCGATAGCCCAACTAACCCCAAGTCAAACCCTCTTTACGTCCTTATTAAGAGTCAGATTTTATTTAATCCTAAGAAATTAATTAACTAAATGTTGCTTCCAGATTGGTTAGTTTTTCCATAATATCCCGTTGTCCAAAAACAAGACAGAAACAACGCTAGTTCCTTTCTTATAAAATGATTTGACCACTTAAGGAGTTGTAATGGCCTAATAGGCTGAAACTTATTAGACTTATTACAATTACTTCTTAATGTTTTGCAATCATATCTTCCTCTTTTAAGTATATATTTGTTAGAGAGGAAGAGTCTTCCTCCTATAGTAAAATTCTAGGGTATAATACACCCCATTTATGTCCTTTATAATCTCAACAATTTTCAATAAAGTTTTACATCACATCACATGATATAATGAAATAATTAAATAAGAATGTTGCATTCTACCTCTTATTTAATTGCAGCTTACTTAGGGAATTCCTATAAATCCCTTTTACAATTTACTTATCAAAATTCACATCCAACCATATAGATAATAAGTATAATATCCTCAAGACAAGATACCATCCTACCAACAAAGGTACAAGAGAATTTATACAAACAATTCCAGAAAAATTCTCAACTTTCAATTCATAATCAAACTTATACATTTACAAAATCTATGCATATTAGAAACACAGCATAACAACAACCTTTCCTTAAAGGAATATAACTTTTCTTTTCTAGTACAATCTATGCCAATAATATTTCTTGAAAAGAATCAGATTTATAACACCCAATGCATCATATAAGTTTGTGCCTTCTCTTATCACTTATGTTGTCCATCTGCAAAAATTACTTACACGAGTCAGTTCAATGAATAGAGCATGACAACCACTAAACCTTAAAACGAGATGCACTCAACTAATTGTTTCCATAAAACAACCCCGCTTTAAGGATCAGTTAGTATCTCATACAGTAGGCGTAAGTAATTACAATCAGTTAAGAAGAGCCATAACATCCTAAATCACTGCAAAAGGGAAAGAGCGGAATATGTTAAATATTATCAACCCTAACATTTTAACATGATATTTATTCCATTGATTTCCTTTAAATACAATAGATCATACTATCACCTTATATTCCAACTTCACCACAATAGAATAGAATACTAAGTTATTTATCTTGGGATGATTCATCTAACATTATTTAAGATGTTCATTGCAATAGGATAAAATAAGAATACCCTGTAAGGAGAAAGAGAATATCACCCAGTCCCTAGTTTGTATTTCCCATTCAATAACTAGTCATCATTCACCTTCTTTTCTATTACAATTTAGAATAAGTAAAAGAATGCTAACCAACAATGTTCAAATTTATCCTAAGAACATTCCATCGTAAGTCCTTATAGTTGAATTCATTCCAACTGTTTGTAAAAGAAGCAAAGCAACAGTGTACCTACCACAACAATAATCTATTTTGCTATCATTAACAATAGTTCCTTTTTCAAACAAAAGAAAATTTTACAGATGAATAAAAGGGTTCCAAGGAAGAGTTCCAAACACTTTTAAAGAAAAAAGGAGAAACTTACAACACTGTTCAAAACTAGATCTCCCAATCAAACAAGTATTCCCTTTTATTCATTCAATAAAATAGTGAAGGCTATACACAGGCATAAGAGTTCTAATAATTCCATATAAAATTTATATTAATTCAATGAACTCAATCAAGAATTGTAACCCGAGTAAGATCTCGTATTTAGAGTTTACCCAGGTGTTTAGTCAAGATAGAATTAAATAGTTACTTCTCAACTTGTCACTCTTGAAGTAAAAGATTGAATTCCTAACAGGATTAGAAACTACAAAACGATTTCAAGTCAAACCTTTCACGATTACCTGGAAATTTAAGCAAAACTATCATTTCTAGTTTCATCCCAAATACATTCAACTAATCCTTTAACATGCGATGGAGTATGATAACTGCTAAACAATCTAAGGTCAACATTTAAAAGTTTACCAAACAATTTATAGACTATCATTTCCAGTTTCCTTAATACACATGCAATTATCCAAAAATGCAACTATATCATTTTGGGTTCATTATTTACAGAAGTTCATTCAAAATAGGCTATATTCAATGAAGATATTGCAATATTGTAACCAATTCCTTTTTGTTCTAGGCTCTAATTATAACCCGAGCATCTTGTTCAACACGTGTTCTCATCAATTCAAACATTCAACCGAATGCATCCAGTGCAGGCAGTTAAATCCCTTAACAATGAACAATTATACAAAGAAAACCAGACAGTTTCCCAGCTGGGCCAACACCATGCCTAGTCATCTTTACAAACAATATGAAACAAGTTCTTTAAATATCCTTTCAATATATATACCCACATTAAACTAATAAAAAAATCTGCATCGAAGAACAAGAATGGAGTAGTGAGAAAACATAGAAAACTTAGTTAGAGAAAGGTTTACATAATTATCTTTCAACCCTTGCTTAACAACAAGGACAAATTGAAAGATTATAATAGAGAGTCTAGTCTATACTCCATAACTATCAAACTGTTTTATTAATAACTCCCTTCAAAACTTATAGGGTCTCATAAAAAATTTACTCCCACCAAATACGGGTTCACTACAGGCCCAAGTGTTCTTCTGAATAACACACAACAAACAGAATTTTGAAAAGTTGGAAACAAGAACAACCCATCTACAACATATCCTAATTATTACGATTAAGAAACAAGTCACAAAGTCATAGAATCTCAAAACCCAATCTACAGAGCTCATAAGACAACAAGTATCAACTAAACTCCAGTAGTAGGTAAGGTTCCTTAAACAAAAACATGGGTTTATCAAGTTTTATCATTCATTTAAACAGAACAGAGGAACCCACAATTCTTCCAAGAAAACTCAGAGAGAAAAAACAATATGTTTTAAAAAAGAAAACCAGTACCAATGAGTACCAAGTCTCATTACGCTAAGCAACTTACAGAGTTCCCTTTTTGCATAGATTTTCATGTGCTAATACTAACATAACGAAAAGTCTAATCAAAATTATTCTTTGTAAGGGATTTCAAACCAAGAAAAGAAAGATTTATAAACCCAATAACACATAACCAGGCAACATGCAATGTTCTAAAATAACAGAGCAGAGTTGTTTCAATGAAATCATTTGGAAGTGAGCAAATTTTAAAATTCAGAGGCTATCATGCCTGATAGTGTCACTATAAAATTGAAGAAGACCCTGAGATGAACTCATTTCTTTTCCTTTTCTCCATGAAATATCCAACAACCCTATGCTTCTTCGACAATTCCTTTTATAAATTTGAAGAAATGAAAAATAGATTAGAAACCTCAAAAATAGTCATGAAGTGCAGTTTAAACTGCTGGTTCAAAAAACTAGAGTAAATGTGGAGTAAAAACCAGAGACCATGCACAATGAAACAACCCTTACAAAATCCACTTGCATGCCTACCAAATTGGTTCAGGATCGAAAACCAAACACAATTAATTTCATTAATCCCAAATCTCCCACTCAATCCTATCTTCCACCGCCTGCCAAGTCTAGCTATTACCAAGTTGCATTCAACAAGCATTTCAAACTTTAGTGACACTGCCACCTAGGCTTCCGCCAACCTAATTTTCCCCTACCAAAGTTAGTAGTACCACCAGTCCTTCCATCTTTATCAACATCTTAAATTCCCTAGGATCCGTCACCCAACACTTACGACCCTTAGTTCCCCTTTCATGCCAATAACTTAGGATAGATAAATGGCTTAGGATAGATCTTAGGTAACTTAAAGTTTATACCCTAGGATATACCACTAACAACTAACCCCTAACCTAGGTCCTAGAAATTAGGTTAGATAATTCCACATGGGTAAGTAACAAAAATTCCATAGTTAAAGCACTAAGTTAGATCATCATACAACGTTGTTGTATTAGGTTCCAATTTTAATACATAGCAACCCCTTCCAACTCATTAGTACCGAGTTTAGGTCAAAATCAGAATTACATCAAGTAATCATAGCTTACGTAGGAGATACTCTCACCTAGTTTAGGGTTCTATTTTTCTCTAATGCCATGAATAGGTTGAAATCCCAATTACGACAGTAATGACCTACCAGGGCCGATTTCCAAAGATCCAACGAAACTTTCCCTTGAATGGAAATATTTTCACACAAAAAGAGAATTAAAGAGCTTATGTCTACAAATTTTAGTCCATATGCTCTTAGTTCATGGAATGCCAATTCATCAGTTGTTCATTCCGAACAGATTTAAAACATTCCTTGGATCATTGAAATTGATCCAAGGGTGAGTCATATAAACTGATAAGTTTACAATTTTTCCTTAAATCAGAATGTACACACATCTATACGAAGTGAAAAATGAATCTAGGAAACATTGCAGTTCAACCAAAAGATATGAAGAGCATAAAAGACTTAACCATATCAAGCATGATTTCCCATAATCAAGAGAAAATATCCTCATAGGAAAAATCACATATCAACACTCAAATGCAAAGGAGGAAAATAACAATAGTCAAGGGTGTTACAAATGGTCATCTTCTTCCATGTGAGAGAGGATTTCTTGATCGTCACGACATTGAAGGATATCGATGGTTGTCAAATCTTCTTCAATCATTTCCAAAAAAATGAGAGGATTTTTTTTGGTGACATGGTTAGATTGATAATTTAATGGACTTAAGGAAATAGTATTGACTAAAAAATTTATATGGGATAGAGATGGTGTCGTAAACTTCCATGGGGTCTTCGTATTCAATGGATGGTCATGGATCTAGCTTTGTGATATGTAAAGATGTTGCATGTGTAAATTATCTAGTATTGGGCCCTTCATATCCTAGGACATACTTCTCGTGTGGTTTAAGTGAATGTTAGACAATTAAATTGTCTATGCCCTATTCATAACATCCAAAACTAAAACATTTCCAAGTGCAACGATGGAGGTACATTTTACTGAAGTCCAGATTGTGTAAAGATTTGAAATATGATAAGAAAGAAATGTCATGATGTTGATGGATGAATTATGATGATGGTCGGTAGAATCCTCAATATATGAGATTGGTTTTCAAATATGTGGGGCCATAAGAGATGACATCTCCAATGTTAGGCTCATACATAGGTTGTTTATCTATCCTACTATATATTTTGGGTATAGGTATAAGCATGAGGAAATAGTATTCCCCTAATAAAATATACTTTATTATGTCACCAAGTGAAAAATCATATGGTAATTTTTATGATGGGACAGTTGTGATATTAGATTCCTCGTTAGAGGATTCTAATGTAGATTTAGGTATTACTATGTTGTTTGGATGATATGCCATGTTACAATTGGTGAAGAGTTGGGATCTACGGGAACTGTGAATTTTTAGCTCTCGTGTTCATATTTAAGGAAGAGGTGAAGTGTCAAGGGGACACAATGCATGGTGTATATCCAAGGTATGCGTAACAACATATTATATTGGAACTCTCCTTATATGATATAAAATATTTTGGGAAGAGTTTTGACACCAAATTTAAGCAGTAAAATGATGGTACCTAGGTGTGATTGTGTCATTAAAAGCTCAAGGTAAGCTTGGTTTCTAGGTAATACCATTATTTAGTATTCTATGTTGATTAAAGGTGATGGATGAGATGATATTGATAGCAGTTCCCCCATCAATAATGACCCTTTTGACTAGGACATCATTGATTTGAGCAGTGATGAAAAAAGTCAATTCATGTTCCTCTGGCCAAAGTATTGGTATTTCAGAAGATTCAAAAGAGATGGTAGAGGATGATTTGATAGATCTTGCAAAGTTCATAAAATAATATGGGTCATCAGTGGGTAATGTTATAGGTCGAAGAGATTTGATCATGGATTTTTTATGTGAAGGTGATGTCTAAACAAGCTGGTAAAGTGACATTTTAACTAGATCTTGGTGCAATTGTTTGATAACAACATTCTATACCATGGTAGAAGAGGGCGGAGGGGTGAGGATGAAAACTTTGGTTTTCTGATTAGATGACTCAGGTGTGAGAGAGATGGAAAATTTTGATTTATCATAAGACAATGAGAGTTTTGGAGGTGGAAGAATGGTGACAAATGTTTTATATTTATTCTACTTTGATGGATCAGAATTGTGGGCATGTTCATGAGTGGTCATGTAGAAAATGTCAAATTGATGAGGAAGAACCTTATATGAGGGTTCATTAGGTGTGGATGAGGATGTGTTTGTAGGTGTTGTGTGTGGTTTTTTTATTTGAGTGACCATGGAAGAAGGAAACCTTTGTTTTCAAGATTTTTAAAAATTACATGAAAGGATTTACAATCTTCAACAAAGTGTCTCGGTGTTTGATGGTAATCAAAAAAATCTATAAGACTATACCAAGAAGGATTCTAGATTTGGGAGTTGGATGATTTGAGAGGGGGAAACACTACGAGTGATTGGTGAAGATGTTTTTCTAGAGTTGTTGCATAGTGTCCTTTATGTTTGGATGTTGAAGGCAATGGTGTCTCACATGGTTTGATATTTATAGGAGACACTACTTTAGAAGTGGATTATTTAGTATTTTAAGGATGAGAATATTTTGAAGATGTAATGGTGATAGGTGATTAAGATGAAGGATGGGGACCTAAGATAGATGGTTGATGCTTTGATTTTAATCTTAGAAGAGTTGGATGATTCTGGGATATGACCATAAATGTTATGGATGGAAGTGTAATAATCCTTTAAAGGGTAAGAGGATGATAGTGGGCTACACAGTCATCATAATAACTTTTAATGATTTGGATGATGGGTTTTTTTAGGGTGTTTACGAAGAGTCCTTAGATATTCTAGATGAAGACGTAGCAGAAGTTTCATTTTTTATGAAGGGTTTTAGGGATGTTTCTGATTGTTTGTTGGGTGTTAGTTCAAGTGTTTTAATAGAAGGTGCAAGAATGGGTTTAGTGATAGGAAAGGTCTTATAAATAGTATTTATAGTATGGTAGGCTTGTATGTTGTTCGCTTGTGGTTGAATACTTGATGGGGAATGATTCGGAAATGGTTGTTTGAACACATCAATGTTCTAATTTTAGGGTGCATTGGGAATGTCTAAATATAGTTCATCTTTTTCAATTAGATCTTGAAGGATATTATGGAAGAAATGACACCTTTCAATGTCATGACTTTTAACTTTTTGATAAGTTTTATAATCGTTATCCCTATACCAAAAGGGTTTAGAAAAAACATTGTAAATTAGATGAATGGGTGGAAGAGAAATCATGTTAGTGAAAAGGATTTTTTTTAAAACAACACTACAGTTTTCTCCTATTTGGGTGTAGCTTCACTGAGGCTGAGAGCATTTTGCGGTCGAACATTCCTTAGAGGAAGATTTGATGACTACAAAATTAGTTGATGACTTGGAAAAATCTAGATTGGAAGATGGTTTTGATGAGAATTCTAATTTTTGCTTCTTTGGTATGAGTTTGACTCTACCTTCTTCAAGGGCTTGCAGTTCAATTTTATGGTTCATGTTGAAAGCTTCATGAAATTTTTGAATAGATTAAATTTTGTGTGTGGATGAAATCTGTTTGGCACATGAATAGGAGAATAATTCGATTAAATCTATTTGTGGGAGTGAGAATGATAGTTGATTAATTATACCCCTCCAGTGGGTAAAACTATCGATGATGGAATCATCCTCAAATTGTTTGATTGCATAAAGGTTTGTAATAGTGATTTCTTGGGTGATGTTGAGTGAAGAGTACTCGAGAAAGAGTTTCGCGAGCTGTACAAATGAGAAGAGAGAGTATTACGGGATGCTATTATACCAGTCTAGGGTAGGTCCAACTAGAGATATGGGGAATGTATTAAGAATCAAATATTGGTAGTGACCTGTAAGATAACAAGCTTGAAGAAAAGTCAGATATGTTGTTGGGGATTTTATTTACTATGAAATGTGAGAAATTTTGGAAGCTCCCATTGAGGTGGATAAGATTTGTAATGCACTAATGGGTGGATAGGTTCATTACAAATTTTATCGTATGAAAGTGTATTTTTAAGGCCCATGGAAGCATATTCAAGCCTATATATTATGTTCATTAACTATTGAAGAGGGTCTATTTGTGGTGGTGGTTATGCACTAGAATATGATGAACCAAACTGGTTGAATGAGAATTGATTAGGTTGTGGGTATGGTTGTTTTGGTGAGAAAATTTATCTTGTGGAAAAATTTGTGGGTTTCAAGCCAACACTATGTGAATCTAAGTCCCTCTACTTGAACGGTGTAGCTTCCATATGTGCATTCATGAAAAAGTGGATTTGAATGGTGGCCTTTTGACTAGAGATCCAACGGGGGCACTCCATTGACCCTGTGGCAAAGATAGAAATTTCTCACTAGATAAGAACTTTGTCTAAGAAGGGGAAAGGGTGTGAGAATGGAGGTAGGAGAATTTAATGTTGCAAGTAGAATATTAGATGCCCACACACATTAATTAGAAATTTCATTTACATGAATTTATAGTTAGAAGAAAAATAAACTTGCAGGAGAAGCTACAAGACCGAATGAAACTCATTGGTCGTAAAGTACCAATCAATTCGTTAATTAAAAAGGCCAAAATTCCTTCTTTTATTATTGAAGCTCAAGTAGAGTTTTTACATAGCTTGAGAATGGAAGAAATTTGAGGAAGAAGAGAAAATAGAAGCAATGTGGTTTTTTTTGTCTTTTCCAAGTACAGAGCACTCTGGTATTTTTTGAAATCAATCGTCAGACCTTAGAATGATGTCAAGAAGCCATTATATTCTTCGCAACAAACCGTTACAACTTCACAAATCCTCAACACCTTTTCAAATTCCTCTGTTGTGAAGAAAACACTCATGGCAGGTTAAAAACCAGATCTTGCAAAGAAACCGTTACATTCGATTTTCTAGTTTGAATATAGACCATTTGATTTTCTCCTCTAACTCTGAAATTGGGCCTTCCATATGGTAGGAAGAGATTAAAGTAGTTACGGGGGAAGCCTTTCACATTTTGTGATTTTTCATGAGATTTGGAAATTTGGAACAAATTGGCCCACAGCCCCACTTTGAATTTTCAACTTAGACAAGTGGCACATTCTTAATGGAAATGGGATTGCGGCCCTTTTCACAACATTTTAACCTTTTCGAAAAAGGATCAAAAACTCAATTTCCTTCATCGGCCCACTTCTCCAATTTGAATAGGACACGTGACACATTCTGGTTAGAGACGAGGTCGCATCTCTTCTCTAAAAATTTTAATCCTTTTTGGAAAAGGCTCGAAAACTCAAATTTCTTCGTCATTCTGCTCTCTCACTTTGAATTTTCAATGGTGGAATTCACCTTTGAATTTCTCCCTGCAGGCTTCAACTTTGACTTTTTTCCTTTAAAACCTAATCAGGGCTGTGGGTCACTTTTTAAATTTTCACCTTTTTTGCAAAGAGGCTCAAAAACTCAAAGTTCTTCATCGTTCCGCTCCTCCGCTTTGACCTTTGAACGGAAATCCTGAGACCTTGGCGGAGCCGCGGAGCATTACAGAACTTTTACTTCACTTTTGGGAACTTGATTAAATTTCCAAAACTACCCCGATGGCCCGCTCATCCGCTTTGACTTTTCAACAGTGGGATCAAAATTTGACTTTTGCCTTTATATCCTGATCGGGGCAGCGGGGAAAAGTTACCATTTTTTCAAAAAGTGACCAAAAGTGTTAAGTTCACAAAAAATCCTGTTCCTCCCTATCCAATAGGATCTGACCATGTACCTACATTCATTGGGGTCAAAAGTTTATGGGGAAAAGATGCATGTCATCCTGAATGTGGAAAATACGTAGAGGAAATTCATCATTTTGAGTCCAATTTTGAAATTTCCTTCACAAACCAGAGGCATGGCGGTAAAACAATGATTTGACGATCTAGGCCATAGAACAAGTGAACAATTTTGATCAAAAATGGAGGTTTCAAAGAGGATGCATGCACAGACCAGGAAATGGAGGATTTCTAAAAACAAGAAAAACAAAGGTTTTAAATAGCTATAGGGCATGAATTTTGCTAAGAATATCTAACTTGGCTTAAACACCAATGAAGGGCATGAGCTCAAATTTTTTTAATTTTTCTATGAAAACCCAGAGTAGTTTTCAAGAGACAATAGGTTGGTATGTTGAGGGATTGTTTTCTAGAAGTGGATGTTTTATTGAGGCACATTCATAGGGATATTATAAGTGGGATGTGAAATTAAGGGTTGTGATGGTTGGATATATTGATGCTAAATGGGAAGGGATGTGTTCAGGAGAAGTTATGACTATTGGGTCATGTGTTGAAAAGGGATATAAGTGTGGATAAGAGATTGTGAATATGGGGGGGTTATTAAACGGAAATGGTGGTGGAAAAAATGGTTGTGATTGTTGCAAGAAATTTTAGAAGGGAAAATGTTGTGATTTTTGTGGTATGGATTGGGAAGAAGAAAGTGGCTATGATGGATGAGGTGTGTATTGTGAAATAAGAGGGGTTAAGGATTGTAGTGAAACGGGATGAGTACTGGAAACAACATTAGTATTAATTAAAGGAGTGGATGTGGGAATAGACATAGTAATATTTTTGATGGGTGGCCTAGTTTTTTGAAAGAAAGGTGTCTGAGATATGCTAGTAGAAATGACATTAGAAATTATGAGGGTGTTTGAACAGCAAAGGAAGCTAGAGTGGTGTGTGAGGATGAAGAGATACTGGTATTATTTGAGAAGGTGTAAAACTAGTGGATGGATTCAGAGAGGATGTTGGTTATTGAGAGTTTGTGTCCTATGAATAAATCATAATAAGGTCGAAAATAGGAACTAAAGACACAACATTAGATGTTTCTAGTCGGTTATTAAGAGGATAAGAGTATATTTTCTAGAAGATGGGTTGGTGATTTAGATCAATTCGGTGAGAAAAACCACGTGATGGGTCAAGAACATAAGGTTTTGGTTCAGCTAATGAAGGATGAATATAAACACCCCCAGCTGCCAGGTAAGCATTAAGGGCTATAGGGTTTGAATCTAATATTTCTAAAAATACAAGATCTCCGCTATCAATGAAACATGAGCTAAAGGGCTCAGGTATCTCGGATGAAGCATAATAGCTACTAGGATAATGTTGGTGATCTTGATCTTCTTGTTTGGGAGTTGATAGAAAAGTTTTACGTTTATTAATGACTTATTGAGCATCTTCTATATGAGCATGAACATGTTGTAAGGTTTTTTGATATGGTTGTGTGGATTGTTGGAATGGGCTAGACACATCTTTAGAAGTTTAAATGTAGGATTGTTCTCTTGTAAGAACCATAGTAATAAAAAAATATCCACCAAATGAAAATAAATCCTCGATGGGTTGATTACAAGCACCAATAAAATCACACAAATATTTTTATTATCTTGATTAATTTTAGAAAAGTGAAATATGTAAAACAAATTATAGGGCCCTCAGAAATGGCCACATATGGATGGTTTTAGGAATTTTTAAAGCTGGATTCCTCGATATGCATGACGGTATGTGAGGCCCAAATATGTGTTGGTGTCAGTACGAGGCCTAGTATTGGGGCCTACCCCCTCACTTCATAGTCTCACAGTGATAAGGGAGTTAGGTTCTTAACCAATATACTGACAACCAATTGTTTATAATAGACCAAAAAACCGATTCGGTTTCCCTATTAGGTGATTAAATCCCAATAGTTATCACCTGGGTAGGATTTTTTTATAAAAAATTGATATTCAGTGTGATTTAGTTGTGTGTGAGGAAAGATTATGTGAATGCAATAAATTAAACCATTAATTAATCTAGGTGATTAAGTAGGATGCAAGGTTTGGTTTAAGCCCAAAGAATGACTGATTTCAACGAGGAAAAACAACAAAATATAATTCATGAAAACAAAAAAAAAGAAGAAAACACAATTGAAAAATGCTTCTTTTTAATTTATTTTGATTTTGTGTTTTTTAGTAAAACAAAAGCGCAGCAAGCCAAAGCTCTAGAGCAGAACCCTAAAAAATATGTTAGCAGAGGAGAGAAAAATAGAACAAAATGATGTTAGAGGTTGAATGTCCAAGTAATTAGAAACAATCATAGAGATCATCATCGATTGAAAGGAATCACTAGCAATTCACCCAATCACTGGTGATTTGTCTGGATCACTGGAGATTATAGAGAGGAAGGCTTAAAAATGAATTTATAATAAAATGAAGATGAAAAAAAGGACAAGGGTCCCACCAGGAATTCCAGAATGTTCAAATATGTTTTTACTTTCCTACTTTAAATTAATGAAGTGAAACAATAAAAACAAAACCAACCTTAGAAGATGGCAGGGTTTACCGATACTCTTAATGATGTGTGTTGAAGATGATGTTTGATTGAATTTTTTGAGTCTGAATGTAAGTGTAAATCCTCCTATATTACAAAGAAACATGTGCTCAAAGGAAGTAATAAAAATTGATTAGATAAAAGGATAGATGATTTGCTCGCCAAAGACCAATTCCAGGAATCCAAAGGGACTTCCTTGAAGGATTTCATCTCATTTTATAACAATGAAGTGAATTGACATTGATGTAGATATATGAATGGATGATGGAAAAGCTCTAGAACTCCAAGTTGAAAAATAATTCTTCTGTGGCTTCAAAGGTGGTTCAAACAAGGGTAGATGTAATCTGGACATGTTCAAAGTAGTCGTACCAAAAATTTTCATTTTCTTAATCGATCTCGTTAAGGAATTCAAACTAATCTTCATTTTTTGGTCCGTTTCAAAAAATTATATTGCACAAAGTACGAGCTCATTTAAAATGTTGTATTTTTCCTAGAAGAATGGATGTCAGAATATTAGAAGGTTATAAAATACTCATGATCGGATGTGAACAATAAGACACTAACACCTAACAGATTTAAAAATACTTGTAAGTACAATAATAAATTCATAGGATTTGATAAAATGTGACAAAAGGCTGATAAATTGATAAAATTATGATGCTGACAAGAATGAATGGTGATTTAGGCCAATCATTGGTGATTAGGTGAATCGCTAGCGATTGCTGTGATTTTGACATTTTTTACAAAAACGAGTTTGAATCTCTAAAATGATGTTTTTGACTTATTTAAAAGTTTATTTTGACTAACAAGTACAAATAATAGATTAAGGAATACCTTAGAGTGGACTCTGGAGCTGAATGATGCCTCAAATATTAAATGAAAGTGACTTGAGTAGATGAATTTTCATGTGATACAACTTATAGTTTGGGTGATGAAAATGATCTCCAAGATGCTTGAAAATGCTTAGTGTTGGTGTTTGATAACTCTTTGAGATGTTCCTAGATATTTTAGTGTTGAAAAAATAATTGAAAGAAAGGAAATAATGTCTAAGATTCAAGGTCAAAGATCCCTACAGAAGAGTATAGAAGTGTTATTTATAATCATTGGTGATTCAACTTAATCATCGGTGATATGGTTTTTACAGGGAAATAACTGCAATAGTGGTTGAAACCACTTCTAATCATGTAGTTTTTTTCAATATGTCAGTAAATAACTAAGGGGATGTTGGATAATGAGGTGAGGAGGTTAAGAAGGTTACAGGATTGTTGATAAATAGTTGATTTCTTGTTGTTTTATTTGATTTTAGTTTCTAAGTGGTTTTGGGTGGTTTTGAGAGGAATATTTACATGGAGTAAATATTGTGGGGAGTTTGGAATTAGGATAGGATATTAAATAATGAATTAATGTTTATTGATATAGTTGTAAATGTAGTGTGTATATATGATGAAGGAAATTAGTGGTGCAAATTTTGAGTGTCTACACCATGCACAAGTTCTTTCTTGGTATACACATTATTTTAGGAAAATCCATTCTGGTAAATCCATGCAAGAATAGGAACTAGTGGAATAGATTTTATAAATCTGTACAAAGTCACAAATTATTATTATGATGATTTTTGACTATGCAATATGTGGCTTCAAAGTATCAAAAAAGAAACACAATTCTATTTTGGGATTTTTACAAAAGGGCTTTTGGTTGGAATTTATTGGATTCCTCTCCTAAAATGGATTTGTGAGTTGCTTGGAATCTCAAGAAATGTGGGCAAGGAGCTTCTTTTTGCACACATGGGCATACTTCACTTTGTATTAATTTTCCTTTTTGAAATGATAGTGTAATTCTAGTTGATTTATGATAGTTGTTTGAATGTTTTGTTTTGATTTCATAATGGCCTTGTAGACCTTTGGACAATGTTTTTCTCTCTTGATGGGGTTTATCATTTTAATGATCACTTTAGTTATTTTATGAAACGTATCTGTTATGAAATTTGTCTTAGACCACTTTTTAGGCCTTGTGAATGACCAAGTGAGAGGGTATTTTTGTGACTGTTTACTCACATATTTTCACTCTTGATTATTGGGTTAAATACTCAACACAAGTTCTCGTGATATCTTGTGGTTTACATAATTGCATCTTCATACTTTTTTGAATACCCATTTCGAGGGAAATATTTTAGAAGGGTGTAATAAGCTCACTGCAAATGATTTTATGAATTTCCCGAGACTTGTTTGAGCACTGAGTGGTTGATTTGGGTTTATTAGAGATATGTGTGCACTAAAGTTAAACACATTTGGGTATATGTATAAGGTATAAACACACAAAAACATATAATCTTGTTGATTCAGTGTGAATACATATATACAAATTTTCCTTCTTCAATTGAAATTCTTGGCTATACACACACAGATGTGTGTGTGTGTGTGCATGCATGCACGCCTAAGAAAGGAATATGGATTTTCTACCTTGAATATATTGTGGCCTGTCTTAAGGGAATTGATAATATCATGATTTTTGAAAACTTTAATTCTTTAAGCATACAATCCATTGGGCCTTATGAAAGTGGAAAGTATGGCTAAGGAACCACTGTTTATAGGGTACGTTTCCTTTAAAAATTAGTATATTTGTGTTTGGAATTGAATGTGGATTCAAGAAGTAGATCCTTAGTAAATTTTCTATTTTTATGCTCCGTCATTATCCCTTCAAAGGTTATTGTTGACGATCGTCCTTGCAGATGAACTGTCAGAGTTGTAGGAAACCTTAGGTTAGTGGGATGTGCATCCTAAGGTGACCTCCATATTTTAATGAATTTGGATCTTCTCACTTGGTATGAGATGAGGTTAAAATAAAAATAAAATATATCACAAAACTAACATAAGAGATGCACTGAAAAATGAAGAAGCTAATGTGGAATCCATCTTCCTGAAACGCGAAAAGGTGAGCACTGAAAAGGGTGGATGAAATACACCACAGGAAAGAGATATATTCACATAGAAACTCACTTAAAACCCATCAATCATAGCTTTTTAAAACCTATAGTGAACATTCAAATTATGCACAATATACCAACAATGAAATAAAGGCTATCGGAGACAATACAACTATGAAAAGGATGGAAAAAATGCACTAGAAGGCATATTATATTACTCCAAAAATGTGCACAGTATAAAAATCAGAAGGTAAGAGGAAATAATTCCATTTACAAAGCTTTAAGAATAATTATTGGCCTCCCATCTCATCCTCCTAGCAGGGAATAAATAGGGATAGAGAAGAAACATGTCTGACTTTGTTAAAATGAGACCCAAATTACAATATATAGAATGAGAAAGAGAGAAGATTCCAATACTAAAATTGATTTTTAAACCACTTGTAATATGTAATAAATGATTATAATCAATGTCACCTTTATTTTAAAATTCTCCTCCTTCTGCCCCATGACCTACAGTAGACAAATGATGGCCATATTCATTGAATGCATTTCCAACCACTTCCTAACTACTTTCTAAACTGGTCTTGTTTCCTACAAAATACACCCTTGAATCTTCATCAATTCCAAAATTTTATGACTTCTGTACATTAGGATTGAAACCACAATTCCAACAAAACAAATTTTGTGCAATTTCATTAAGAAATGCTGCAGTTATGGTCTTCTAAGTGTATGCAGCTCTTTTGGTCTTCATAGGCTTGTTTGTGCTTCACGGGACTGAGAATTAACTCTCTTCGCTGGAAAAGTGAATTTCAAGATTTATCTTCTTCCCCATGATTTTCATATCTTTTAAAGTGATTATGCATTATTTTTTTTGTTGTGGGACCCAACCTATGTTTTAACATCAATCATTCCTTAGGGATTTTGTTTTAGTACTTTCCAACTTGGCTAGCTCGGCCGAGTTGACTATTATTTTATATTAACAGCCATGCCAAGCTCTTCCCCTATCTGTAGACCAAGCCAATCACCCTGGATGTGATGGAAAACCTTGAGCCCTTTAACTCTACACCAATTCAATGCATCAGGAAATGATTTAATACTGTCGACTTGCATTTAATGCACAACAACCCCGTAACCTCCACATGTCAAGCTCGCTCTGAGTCTCTTCCTTAATTCTCTTCATGTCATTAAGTCACTAACTTGATACACCGAGTCTCTTTTGAGTTGACCAATTGTTAAGTCCATGTTATCTCCACAAGTGCAAATTCTCCATTTTTGGCACCGAGCTCATCCTTCATTCTTCTCACGTGGCATTCCCAAGCCTTTTCACATTGTGTGGATTCCTCAGTGCACCCTGGGATGGTATCAAAATCCTGACTGACATGATCCACATGAATGCAATGCACTTTTCCTAAGGCTCCCATCCTTCTTAGCCACTGAACTTGTGCCACGAGGACATGTGGCAACCCTAAGCCTTTTCCTTCATTTGATGATGGTTTGATGCTTCTATAATAGCTCAGCATTTTACCTCATATAAGCACCTTTTCGTCTTGACCTCCACACGTGATTGGGGTTACTTCCTTTCTTGCAAGGAGCTCACCGAGCCACTTAGACCATGAGCTCACTGACTACTTCTTTAGCATACCTCTGTGACCCTTCAAAATGACTCATCCTTTAGTGCTCGTCTTGATAAATCACCCTTTCAAACTACTTGGAACATGTACATATGGCTAGCTTCTACAAACCTACTAAACCCTTTCCCTGTTCACTTGGTTAGGTGTTGTCTCAATGAATTGATAATTTTTTGTTAACTCAATCTGTGCAAAGGTGACTCAGTTCTCTCTTTATGCATTGCTTGGTGCTTTCAAGAGTTTGAGTATTTCTTAATGGCTCAGCGATGGTCCATAGAACTTGGCCCTTTCAGAAAAATAACTCGGCCATTCTTATGAAACCTGATTCCCTTGTAATTAAAGTGTGGCTATGTTTTACGAGGGGAACGATCTTGGCCTCTCTAAATAGCTCATCTTGGAGCTCTGTAGTCTACTTAGTGGACTCTAAGGATCTGGTTGTGACTCATTTTTGGATGTGGGGATGAGTTCACTTTATGTTGTGTTGAGCTTCACCGAGATATCTCTATCTTCTTTGCAAGAATTTATCCTCCAATTCCGAGTGCTTCTTGATAACTGGGATCCACTTGCAAACACAATTCCTACAAGATGATGACATCTCAAGCTATTGGTTTGGCCATTCATATAGTAACTTAATTCATTTGGGATCAAAAGCACAGTCAACCTGATGGCTTGTTTTATAATAATAACTCAGTTTGTAGACTCAATGAACTCGATGAGCTATTCCAAGAGCTCAAGGGACTTATTTGCAAACCTAGATATCCCTATATATTTTATAGAGACATAGGATTCCTTAGGTATATTGCAGTAATTTGGAGATGCAAGGGAAGATTTTTGATGAATCTCTGGATTTTTTATTTCTATCTAGGTGAATCCTTTTTATTGTATTAATGCATTTTTTCTCTTTGTCTTATTTCACAAGGGGATGAAATGGGATAACAGTTATATTAATAGATCTATTCTTACTTCTTATTGTTTACAATGTGACATGGTAGCCAAAAAAGTAATAATAAAGGTAATATGATGTTTTGGTATTTTTATGCATATTGAATTGAATTTTGATTTAAGAAGTGGAAACCTTCTATTTCTAAATGTTCCATCATTATCCCTCCAAAGGTTATATTGTCATATTTTTTATTGCTTCTTATTGATTTCATTGTGACATGGTAGCCTCATATTTTTGCTAAAAATATGTCCTTCTTCATGATACTTGTGTGATAATTTTAATTTTTACTTTTGAGTGAATGATTGTAATACACATTACCTTACTTACAATGAATGATGGAAAAGTAAGAAGTTCTGTTGGATTTGTATTTTCTGCGTATAATATTATTTTATGAATCAATGGTTTGGAAAAGTAAATTGGTTGGATGATAGGAATATAGATGATAATCCTTAGGCATTTCATTTGAATTTGAATGCTTTGCTAAATAAATAGTGGATTAAAATCAAATAGAATTTTACTATATTTTCATAAGGGAATTAATAAGAAAACTTTTTGTATAGTTCATGCCAGTTGACAATGTACAATTTTGTACTTTAACATTTCAAAATACAGGTCAAAAAGAAATGAGAAAGGGAATATAGTATAGATTAAAATAAACTTACTTGACATTGAATAAGTTATGAAATATCACGGAAGTATTAAATTACTTTACATTGATATGTTTGAGGAATATCATAAATATACTTGTAATGTTAAAAGTGAATGTATGATTTGATGTCCTATTTAAAAGGAAAGGTTATTTAGCTAAATATGATCATTGTACTATTTCTTAAAAGGATTATTGTACTTGTAATAAATATTAGGTTGATGTTTATAAAATGGTTGGATATTTGTTGTGAGTTATTATGTTCCTCAATATTGAATTCAGCAGTATGTCATTAACATATGATTAATGTTATATGGATAATATAGATAATAATTATCATGATGATTATATGATGAGTAATTATGAATAGTTATATAACAGAAGAAAATACAACCATGATCGTTCATGAAATATTTCAACTGATAAGTATAATATAATGTGTACTTTATGGAATAATATGACAATGTCATGATAAAAAAATAACGGATTGCGACAATAATGCAACAAAATATCTTAATTTACATTTAAGACACATAATTGATGTAATTAAATAAATTTTCAAAATGAATATAATCTATTACGAAAAATAATTTTATGAACATTAGGGATGTAATTAAATGTAATTTATATCACACCGAGACAGGGGAGACTTGTCATAAACTGTTTTAATTTAAATTAATTAAGCAAGGGGTAATTACCATCGTAGCTAGAAGAGAATTATTTTATGCTATAGTTACGAATATTTTTTATAGGGTACAAAAGTACTTATTTTTCTAAGCAAATTAAATCAACCTACTATCTAAAAATGGACCTTAATAAATACCTAAGTTGTTAAAAAATTAAATTAATAACTTAAGAATGGAAAAGAATATCGATACTATGATTGAGACAGTTTTGTGGTGAATGGATGGTGACATGTTTCATGTCACTTGTGTATAGTCAAAAAACCAGGCTAGCTAACATGATGCCCTAAAACTATGGCCATAGTATTGAAAATGAATAATTGCATTGTCTGATCACCACTTATTTTAACCCGTGTCGTAAGTAGGAGGTTGACACCAAGAAGATACACATAGTTATTTGAACCTTTAAAAAGGTTTAACTAAATAATATACTAGGTATATTAGCTCAGGAGGAGCATTGAAGGGGATCGAGTATGATTTGAACCCTTACAATAGCACATGGTTATTATATCCTATTTGGTTGGATTCTAAACATTAATTAATGTTGGGCTAAACTTTTGTAAGCTATTAATCATTGAAGGTGTCAAGATAATTAAAAATTCTGGAATAATTCAGTGGTTGTTGTTAATGATGTTATTCATTTAAGCGTAAGATAACTTATAAAATTTTATAACTTCTGTGTGTTAGAATTTAATGGCTTCCTGTTACATTCATTTAAGGAATAAACTGTTTTAAATGAGTTAGTAAAAAAAATTCCAAATTCTAAAGAATTAAAAATATGTTTTACACACATTTTCAAACTATAAGGGCTACATCTTTGAAAAGGGAAGGCCACTAATAACCCACTCTTAAGATTTTATGGGCAGTAACTCTTCCAAAAAAATGGCCATCATACAACCCTCCATGAAACTCATCAATTATCATGGGGTCCTAATCCTCTGTAATACATCTCAACTGGATTACTTCTCAGCTTTTCCAATATAGTCCATAATCATTCAAAATATATTTTTCAGAAAAAAACTTGAGTGCCCTCCTTTGCTTTTTGTCTAGGTGAATAAACTAATTTAGGCTTCTTAGATAGTACACTATGTATTTGTAACAAGTTGAGATACTTAATTTTTCATGAGGATGTTTCTCATCCTCATTAACTTTTTTTAACTCAACTACACATAAATTTATTTTTTCCATCAACCTAGATAATCCCAAGCCTCTAACAAGGTTTGTACCCTGAATCTCCATATCATACTCTTGAATTTTTTTTACCCACCTACACCTCTTTCTTAACATATCCATTTGGGATAGGATATCCTTTACAATTTACCTTTGTATGAGGAACATAGGCTATGATTTTGGAACTCATAATATAGGGTCCAAAAAATTTAATGGCTTTTACCAAGGTAAAATATTGTTTCTCCATAATAGAGTATTTCAGCTCAGACCCCTGCAAGGCTTTATTGAAAAAGGAAATGGGTTTCTCATTCTCCTCTTCATCCTTATGTAACAAAATAGAAGCAATATTATTTTCAAAGGAAAAATAAACCATCTGAAACTCCTTTTTATAATCAGGTCTAGTTAGCATGGGGGAAGTCTTGAGTGCCTTCTTTATCCCTTCAAATGCTTGGAAAACCCATTCTCCCCACTTCATGACTTGATCTTTCTTTAACATGCTTGTGATGGAGAGAGTGGTCTCAACAATGTTAGAGATAAACCTTATAAGAAAATTTATTTCCCCTAAGAATTATTGGATGCCTTTCTTAGACATGGGGATGGGGAATTTGTCAATTTCCTCCACCCTTTCAAGGTCTATCATAACTCCTTCATGTGACATAAAATGTCCCATTAATTTTTCCTTTTTGACCCCAAAACGAAACTTCTTTTAATTTAATGATATCCCATATTCTCTACATTTGATCAATATCTTTTCATGGTGCTCCAAATGGTCATCCCTTTTTCTAGAGAAGACAATTATATCATCTTTATAAACTATAATGAAATCATTAATAAAACCAGAGAAGGCCATGCACATGACTCTTTGAAAAGTTTCTATTACATTCATTAATCCAAAAGGTATCCTAACATAGACATATGTTCCCCAAGGGGTGGTAAACGTAATTTTGAATTGATCTGATTGATTCACCACTACTTGGCTATAACCTAAGAAGCCATCTAATGTGGATTATAAATAAGATCCTCTCGCCTTCTGTAGCATATTATCCATGTTGCGTAATGGGTAATTATATTTGAGTGATTCTTTTTTTATTTTCCTAAAATCCACACAAATCCTAATATCCCCATTCTTTTTTCTAACTGGTACCAAGTTTTCCAACCATGAGGAGTATATAGTGGGTTTGATTACCACCATTTCTAAATTTTTTTAACTCCTCTTGAATCTTATTTACAAGGATGGGTCTGATAGGTATTTTATTCTACATAAATGTCTTGGTATGAGGCTCCGAGGGTATTTCATGTTGAAAAAATTCTTCCCTATAAGCCATTAACTCAGAATAAGACCATGTAAGAAAATCATGGTATCTTCTCAATAGTTTGGTATAAGGTTGTATTTTTTCTTTATTCATGTTTCTTCCTAACTAGACATTTCTTGGATTTTGAGAAGCTCCAGAGTTTCATTCTTCAACATCCCTAGACACATGGATAGGTTTTCTCATAATTATGTTGGTGCTATCAAAAGTTTATTTAAGGATAACAAGTCCTCTAGGGATAGTATTTTTTAAACTCAATTATTGTTTCACGGAATTGTTATATGATAAAATAGATAAGGTAAAAGGTCAACCAGGAATACATGTTATTACGTAGGTCAAAGGTTGAGTGTGCACATTACTGAATTTACCTAAGATGCTTGTGGAGAACTCCTTTTTTCTGGGAAGGACTACATATAGAACCAAAACAAGACCACCAAATGATATTAAATAGCTAGGGTTAGAGGAATTCCTTGCAAGGATGGATCTGGGAAGCATGGTGCTTCCTCGAATGGCTGTCAATCCTATATTTTTATCAAATTAATGAAATTAAATTTGGGAAATGAAGGTCCTATTGCTAACAATTTGATTTAGGTATATCAAAACGTTATTAACAAATTAAATTAAGAAAAGTATTCAAAATATAAACTAATATAGCATATGCCAAGGTATATTTCTTATTGGGATAGGTCATATGGGTCTTAGGTAAGGTCATAAAGGTTTCTACTAAGGTTTTAGTGGAATTGGGGTGATTTTGGAGGTAGTTTGGTGAAGGTTATCAGGAAACACAGAGACAAACATCGATCTAGTGACTGATGCCGATAAAGAGGGGATACTAATGATATTTAAGGTTACCTTCATGTGTAGGGGAAATTTGGTGGTAATTAAATAAAAGTAGTTTTGGGACTTCTCTTTGATTGCATAGCTAATGAAGAGAGGATGCTTGAGCTCATAATAATGCCAAGAAGAATCATGAATGCATAAATATCAAGTACAGAGAACTAGAAGGTCATGGGAGGTTGGATTGGTAGATTGGTAAGAAGGTGGGTATAGAGGAATGCAAGAAGGAATAAGATTTAATAATAAAATATAATGAACCTACACTTTAAAAAAGTACAAAATGATGGAAATAAAGTATACTTACTTGCATTTGTAGGTATGGTAGGTGAAGGAAAGAAATAGTTGATCCGTGAAGAACTTTTATGGTCAATGTCATGGAAATACTTCCCTGAGTGTTCCCGTGAATATTCTAATTCCTTGGGATGAGCATCAAGTTCTTGCTTCAACATGTGGTTGAGTATATCATGTCATCTAGATGCTGAGAAGTCTCTGATTCATGCTTGAATGCAATAGAAATCTCCAAAATGAAAATGACCCACCTGGGTAAAGATTTTTAAAAGGGTATATAAGATAATCGATGATGGTTAAGGTGATTGACAATGGTTGAGGAATAATCGGTGCCGGTTAAGGAGGGAAATCCTAGGTTTACCAAAAATAGGAAAATCTTTACTATTTTTGTTGTGATCTTCATTGAGTGCACTTAGGGAAGTGTATTTCACGTGAGAGAAGGTAGGAAGGTCAAAGAATAAGTCCAATTAGGTTTTTTTGAAGAATTCTCGGTTAGTTAGGTTAAGTGGTGGATCAACACTGGGAGTGATGACTCAATGTTGAGAGTGATGACTTGGTCACTATGAGTTAAATGCCCCTTGAATGGGTCCATGGTGAGGTGTCTAGGTGGTGTGTAAATTAACTTGATTAAAGTAATTAAATTAATTAATAACATGAGGATGAACATTAATTCAATTAAAGGTAATTAAATAAATATGAAATCAGGGTAAAGGGGTTATGGTTAGGTGAACATGTTACATTAATTGATTGAAGGGAAATGAGGGGAGTGTGACCCAAATTTGGTCTCTACATTTTCCCCTTTTATCACATAGCTTGTATTGATAAGCGACAATGATAAAAATAGGAATTCGGTGCTCTAGGTATGAGTGAAGGTTAGGTTGCCCTAAGTGTGGGTGGAGGAAATCCCCCTTAAACTAAGAACTGATGAGATGTTAAACGGATTCAGGAAGTGGTTTGATAAATTGCTAAGTAATAAAAATGAGGATGGGTGGGTTGTAGGTAATGGGTAATGGGTAAAGGCAATCAAATGCACACACACATATAGATTGTGATATGATATCAGGTGGAAGAGCTTGCAAAATCTACGTTGTCAAAAGGGTGGCATGTTTATCCAAACAAGGTTGAAGTGATTCAAGTATCCAAGGTATATGATATGGTCATGAAGCATAATGGGGTTAGGTGTAGGAATGAGTAATAAGTTTTGTTTCATGGCACCAAAGGTATGGTTGGGATAAACATCATGCCATTAGCCAAGGTAAGTTCATTAGGCTAAAAAACATGGGTAACATCATCACAAGGTATAACGAGTACACAAATTCAAATGTCACCAAAAAGGTGATTCAAGTCAAGGTATGTTAGGTAGGGCACAAGTGTAGACACCAAATTTGTGTCTTACGACCCCTTGTGACCCGCATCTCATCTCGCAATCTAACCTCATCACCTAAACCTTACATAATTATTTATTAATTACCTTATAATTGATAAATCCACATCACCTTACCCGCCACCTCACTTTGCCACCTCATCATGACCTAGCCCTAACCCTAAACTAACCTAATTAAGACCTGTGACTTGGTCTAGACTCACATCCATAACTAATGCCTCCTTACTCGCACCCAAAGCCCGACCTTCTAGCCACTTGACCAAGCCCGCAACTGATCTCTCGGGAGAAAAGCAGGGAAGGCGGGCTATTTTACTAAAAATAGCCTACTTTTTCCTTACCGATGCCGGTTCCTACTCGACCGCCGTCGGTTACGCAACCGCCATCGGTTCCCTGTAAATGGGCTCCCCAAACCAAAACAACGGATCGGAATTTCATTTGGGAGATCGGTCGAATGATTTTTGAAACAACAGAGAGCATTGCGAGCGAGGAACAGAGTCCAGATCTTCACTTGACAGAGCAGAGACGAGTGAAGAAACCAGAAGTGCTTGCAGTAGAGGATATCAACTTGCATCTTCGCCAAAACCAGTAAGTCATATCTTGCATGTCCTCTGTTATAACATTTCTTCTGCTCTGTGAATTTCAGTCCTCCTAAATCCGTCTCTGAATCTACTACCCAACGTGTCATTGCATCTAACTGTTATCCTTTTGCTTCTAATCATCCCATTTCCTAATATCATCCATAAACCAGCCTTACAAAACACCATAGCTACCAAGAAGATCCTAGAACCTACCGGTATCGGTTATCAGTAACCGGCATCGGTTATCAGTAACCGGCATCGGTTCCTCTGATCAAAACCAGAAAACCAGCCTTTCCCCTACCCAGTTCAACGAAACAATTTAATTGATATTTTGCAGTCTTTTGTGTTAATTCATATTAGCAGGGGAACTGACCACCTTCGAAAGGAAGTTTTATATTTCCTGGGCCCAAGGCAGTTTCCTCATTTATTGTTTAATCAAAATCTTGTGGTCTTGTGTTCTTATTTGCAGGTAGTCCTTCCAAGACAAAAAGGAGTTCTCCGCAGTCAACCTGATCTTTCTCTACGGTACGCGCACACCATCTCGACATTCAACAGGTATTCCTCCTAACCCTAACCTCATCTGTTTCTAAAAGGAATGAAAGGATAGAGCAACTCTATTCCCAGTAGCCGAAACATTCCGAGTGAAACATTTTGGCACGCCCGGTGGGACCCATTTTGGGTTTCTTTCTCTTGCTTATTTTCATTTTAGGAAGCATATTTGCTGTTGCTGCTTTGTTATATATTTCGTAAAGAATTTGTCTTGCTTTCCTAGTTTCGCATTAGTGAAAGTCATCTCTCTTGCTTCATCGAACATAATTTTCGATTTGGGTTTAAAACACATGCATTGCATTCCTGCTTGTTGTTCTTCAATTCTAGTGAACATAGATTAAGTAACAGGTCGTACACGTGGGGGTGATATCCACGGTATTGACAGGAAATTAACCTTAGTTTCACTGCACAACACATACCGAATCACTTCACAATTAACACAACAGCTCAAACATCCCCCCTTTTTCCGCGGTATTCCTCCGCCCGATTGAGGTAACCTTATAAGCCAAAACAAACTTGACATTTCCCCTAGGTCTTGTTGTTTAGGATTCTGACATCATTCTTACGTCTAAAGGCATAAGCCCACGATAACTAAAATTAACCCTAGGATTAGTCTCTGGATTTGCGTGTGCATCTTGCTTGTTTTCAAATTCTGTTTTCTCTGTCATACTTTGTCTTCTGTGATCAATAAGTTGATAAATATACTCAACGTTGCTAAAAATCGAATTAGCAGCCTTTTATATCTTCTTATCCTAGACTTTTGACACCGGCATCGGTTAAGGGACCGACGTCGTTTGTTCTGTGACCGACACCGGTTAGTAAACCGATATCGGTTACTGTCTTCATCAGCCCCTGACAAACCAGCAACTTGCCAAATTCATCATTCTGAGGTTGTTTTTGTTCTTGATAGATTGAAACTTTCCTGTGTGTTCTTGTCCATGGTTGTCATCACTCGGAAGCAAGCCGCCGCCATGGTTTCACATGCCTGCTCTGTGTCTTTGCCTGAATCACCCCCTTCACATTCTATAGGGAACCCTACGGACACCAGTGAGATCCCCCAAATTCCTGTAGGAGACAAGGACTTTGCCAAATTTCTGGATGCTAATCCCAGCGCTGTACAATACTATTTGTCTCATGCCCCTGACCGTACGCCTGATGGTCAGCTCCTTATTGGCATGCCTATTAGTATAGCTGCTCATTTAGCTCCCACTCCTCCTGATAACACTGCCTTACTTCCTGCATCTCTAGCCCCGTCTCCCAATCCGACGGCTTCAGAGGTTCATACGACCCCGATTAGCTTTCCTTTGGTTAATCTTGGACCCCACGTATCGTTACCACCAACTGCCCCTACCTCATCTCTCTTTCAGACCACTCCATTCATGACTTACTCTCTGCCACCTATTCACACGAGCTTTCCTTCTCAAGCTCCGCCTACCTTTTCATTCCCATACACGTATCCAGTAACCTCAACACCTTATATGGGACATCCCTATTCTGTTGCTCCAACATACTCATCCTCCATACCTTATCAACACTTAGCCCCACCATTGTCCAGCGGAAGCCCTTGGTCCAACTTGCCTCTGTTTACCACAACCGCACCATCATCTCATCCAACCACAGATTTCATCAAACAAATGATGGACAAAATGCAAAACCTGGAGGCTTCTGTTTCAGGAAGTCGTAGCGCCTTGACATACGAGCAAGTTTGTCGGGAGCCCATTCACCCTTCTGTCCCCCTTCATTCATATCCTCCTCAATGGGAGTTGCCAAAATTTACTCGTTTTAACAGTAAAGAGGATCCTCAACAACACTTGCGATCATTTAGACATGCTTGTTATTTGATTGCCCATGATGACGCCTTGTTACTCCGCACCTTCCCCATGTCCTTATCAGGACCCGCCTTGGAGTGGTACAGTGCTTTAACCCAGCACTCGATCTTCTCTTTTAACCAACTAGCCCAATCTTTCTTGGATCATTTCTCCATTAACATTGCCAAGAAAGTATCTATCACCGACCTCTATGCCATCCGACAATTTGAAGACGAATCTATCGCAGATTTCGTTGGACGATGGCGGGGCCTTATCAACCAACTTACGTATGCCTTGCCTCAAACCGAACTTATCGAACTATTTACGCGGGCCTGCGCTAAGCACATCTCCCCTACCCTCCAAATTCAAACTTTCCGCACATTCGACGAGGCCTTTACCATGGCTCGGAAATTAGAAATTCGAGCCTTAGAAGAGGAGAAATTGCGGTTGCGTAACAAAAACCCCAATTTCCGAACTCCTGATTCTACCAACAAGCCAAACACCACCACTCCTCACGCGTCCACTTCTTCTAAATCAAAAGGAGCTGTCCACGCGGTAATGGTCAAATCTCAAACACCGTCCAATACTCCGCCGAAAACCACTTATAAGTACAAAGCCGAGCCCACCAATTACACTCCCTTGGGAGAAACTTATGGCGTCATCCTGGAGAAATTGCTCAAAGCTGGGGCTATCACCTTGCCCCCTGTTAAACCTCACTCTGGGTTTGACTCCACCCGCGCAATACCTTCCTGGTACAAAGAAAATGACTTTTGTAACTTTCACCGCGTAAAAGGACATAGTCATGAAAACTGCAAGATGTTGAAAAACATAGTGCAGGAAATGGTTGATGCGGGGGATATAACCCTCGATAATCCTAACGCCCCTGCTAACCGAAATCTGAAAATTTTCAACAAGCCATTCCTGAATCACTCGTCCAACAGTAACGTAAACCAAGATATCTTAGCCGAGGAGAGTGTTCATGAGATCCATGCAGTCTTCGATTCTCAGCCAAAAGCCTCTATTGAAAATTTTTTAAATCAAGCCTCTCCACCAACACAGGAGTCTGAACCTCCTTCACCACCATCAAGCCAAAGTGAAATCATTCCTTTACCCATAGAAGAGTTAACTGCCCGGACTTCTCTTCTCATCGACGAGTCTTCTTACACCACATCCCTACAAGACTGTGAGCGGATGTTATCTAATTTATCTATTTCCCAAACGTCCCCTTCTACCGCTCTCGCTGCACAAGAGGAAGGCTCGCCACTCCTTTTGACATCCTTAGATGAGAAATCTCTTACACTGACATCACCACATTCTTTAAACATGACAGATCCCCTCAAACACGCCCTCCTACCTATTAGTCCCTCATCGCCTAAATCTTTTCAACGACCGGTTGACCTCTTAACATCTATTGATACAGTGCCTCATCTACCTCCTGTGTCACACCCACAGTGGACTGGAATTACAACCCACCTTTCTTCCGTACAAAAATTACAAATCACACCTGGAGACTGTCATTCCACAGAAGATAGACAGGCCCTATGGGAACGTTTGAGTACCCCTTTTTCTACTCAAATGCAAATGACTGATCCTGATGTCTCCACCATATACCCGAAGTGTTTACAGAAGCTTAAAATGCCCCTGTTCTCACCTTCACCCCCCTCACCTCTACCAAATGCCCCGTCCACTTCTATCAACTTAACCAGATCTTCCCCTACGCTTGGGACCTCACCAATGCCCAGTCTAACGCACCCGCCTAAGCGACTCGATCTATCCAAAAATAAATCCGTCCCGCCACCTAGGAGACAAACTCAATCCGTGCCCCTATCACAATCAAAACCATCATCGTCATACCTACCTTCCATATTGGGACCCCATCCCTCTACCTTACATCAATATATCATACCTCCTGCGTTTTCTTCAAAACAACCTACGCCTTCCGCACCCATACAGAAATTCCAGGGTATAGCAACACCGTCACTCCGCGTATCCTGTCCACCTATCAACCCTAAACAAATTCCATCATCAAAAGATTTGTTTTCGGTCACTCCTATTTCCCCGTGGTTGTTTTCTGATACCACATCATCTGCGGCCTCATCATCCAACATAGCTTCTACGCCAAAGAAATCACGTTTAGTGAAAACCACGTATCAACACCCCTCGGCTAAACCACCACCCGTGCGAACCAACCACGCCCAAACATTACCAAAACCCGCACAACCAATACCCTCATCCTCTTCCGATTTTGACCCACTCAAAGGATCTTACGCCAAAATCCTTGCTATGTTGGTGGAGAATGCGACCATTTCCCTACCTCCACTTAGACCTTATGACCCGTCTAAACCCCGACCTATGGGTTACGATGAGTCTAAAATCTGCGCTTATCACCGCACACCAGGACATGATGTGGAGGGATGCAAAGCTCTAAAAACCATCCTTCGTCAGTCACCTCTCCCGGATAGAAAGATTAAGAAAGACAACTTACGAAGGGAGAGACCTTTAGTTTCCATTCCCTCTCCTATACCATCTGTCCCCGCCTCACCAAGATCTATCATTATTACAACCCCACCTCTTGAAGACCATGAGTTATCCCAACCATCTTCCTCATCTCAGGTCTACGAGATTAATATGATTAGTGTCGCTACTCGAGGGCAGAAAAACAATGGGAAAGCAAAAGAAAACACACCTGCGGCATCTCTTTCTCCGTCAAACATCCCGATTGCACCACCACCTAAAGTGGTCATTCGCGGACCCGCCTATCCCGTCTCTAATGGCATTGCCCACCGAAATATGATTAAACAGCTTCACCAATCGCCCGTAAAAATGACACTGTATGATCTCATTCAGACTTCTGAATCTCATCGACAAGCTCTCGTTGAGATCCTTCAAGGGATAGAGGTTTTACCTAATGAAACCCTGCCTGTCGCCTCCATTCTAACACCCAATCACGTTGCTTCTCTCACCAAACAACCCACTGCCCCAACCACTTCTGTCTCTGTACAACAAGCTGCTGCAGTCAGTTTCTCTGAAGATGAAATTGTTGACTTTGGTACAGAAGACCCTGACCCTGCCCTTTTCATTTCCGCTTACGTCCGAGACATTCGAGTACGTCGGGTTATGATTGACGGGGGCGCTAGCCTAAACATCATCTCTTCAAAAGCCTTCCAACAAATGAATATCCCTTCTAGTTGCATGTGTGCCAACCCCATCATGTTGCGATCATTCAATGACGCTATTACTTCTACCTTAGGCACCGTGATCCTCAACATTCGGGTAGGACCACGTACTTTACCCGAACTCTTCTATGTCTTGGAGGGAGAGTTCCAATATAATATATTGCTGGGTCGTCCTTGGATCCGAGCCATGGGATGCGTTCCCTCAACATTACATAGATGCATAAAATTTGAGTACGAGGGGAAGTCCTACACCGTAAAAGCTGACCCTCCCCCCTTTAAAACCTGCAATATGTTATACCGCCCTAACGATGTGCTTATACCAATCAAGACACCCATACATTCAACCCAACCATCCTCTTCAAATGTACCTCAACCATCCACCTCAACCGCGCCTACGCCTTCAACTGATGAAACCACCATCGCAAAAACCACTTCCCTTCCCGCAGCTAACATTCCAACCTCCGACCCCTTAGTAGATGTTTTTCAGCGCCTTACGCTGGGGGAGTACCGCCTATATAACGTTAGTTCTTTCCCTACCCCGCAGGAGTATGGACAATTACATGCACATCCCACCTACGACCGTCGCGTGGGGGAGGTAATCTCTTACGGACCACCCCATTGCCGCACTAACCTAACGTATGGGGGTGTTGATGCATCCTCCATTACCCCTGAACCTCCTCTTGGTGTGGTTCCTTTCCAATCCGATTTTCAATACTTGACAAATCGTCGTTTCGCCCTCACCTTCTTGACTCGTTGTGCGTGGAAAGGCTTTGGTTTTGGCCTTTACGAACAAGGCCGACATACACTCATTCCCGTGACTACCCGTAAACATAATGATCGTAGTGGTCTCGGTTTTCCCGAAACACCTACACAGGAGACACCTCCTGTCAGCTGTATCCTGGAAGAAGAAGACGTCGCCCCTACCAAACCATCATCACCCACTTTGCCATCATCACCCACAGAATCTATAGACCCTGAATCCATCCCTCCTAACTTTTTTTTTTCATAAATGCTATCTTCATAGGTCCTCTCACTTATCAACGCGATAATGAGGACCCATCTTCTCTTCCCCTTCTGTATCCAGACATGATCGAAGAGGATTCGCCTTTGATTAATGTTGTTGAATGCCAGGATGATGACTCCATCCTCACTTACCTTGGCGCGGATGATTCTTATATTCAACGAGCCTTACCATCTGAAACCCAAACCATGCTGAACGAATCTACTATAGAAATCAATATCCACACGGAGGAGGATCCTCACATTGTGAAGATTGGACAATCCCTTAACACATCAGAACAAGCCGCCTTTACTACCTTTCTCCGTGCTCGCAACCAAGCTTTCGCATGGTCTTACGCTGACATGCCAGGAATTGATCCTACCATTGCCGTCCATAACATCACCCTAAACCCCGATTCCAAACCAGTCAAACAGAAATTGAGAAAAATGCATCCACGCATTGCTCTCTTGGTCAAAGAGGAGCTCCAACGACTCCTTTCTGTTTCCTTCATCCTGCCTATCGACTACCCTCAATGGATTTCTAACATCGTACCTGTCACTAAAGCGACAGGGGGACTTCGGATATGCACGGATTTCTGAGATCTTAATCTCGCTTGCCCCAAGGATGACTTCCCCTTACCTAGCATTGACCAACTTGTTGATCTAACTGCAGGTCATGAGATGCTCTCTCTCATGGATGGCTTTTCAGGATACAACCAAATTTTGGTTGCCCCTGCCGATCAACATAAAACTGCCTTCATAACTCCTTGGGGAACCTTCTGTTATCGTGTCATGCCATTTGGCCTTAAGAATGCTGGTGCTACCTATCAGCGGGCTATGACCTACATTTTTCATGACATTATGCACACTATCCTTGAAGATTATGTCGACGATCTTCTCGGCAAGTCTAAACATCGTAGTGAACATCTCGATGTTTTAACCATTATTTTTGATCGCCTGTTACAATATTCTGTCCACCTTCAACCGAAGAAATGTGTCTTTGGTGTTCTTTCGGGAAAACTTCTTGGCTTTATCGTCTCTTTGCGTGGCATTGAGGTCGATCCATCTAAAGTCAAAGCTATCCTAGAAATGCCCCCACCCAAAAATCTCAAACAATTGCGTAGTTTACAAGGTAAGCTCCAATCTATCCGACGTTTCATCTCCCAACTTTCAGATCGATGTCAACCTTTCCATCACCTCCTTAAAAAGGATATTGCATTCCAATGGAGCGAAGAATGTCACCAAGCCTTCGAAGCTCTCAAATCCTATCTCTTGCAGCCACCCGTGCTTATCCCACCCCAAGACGACCGCCCTTTCTACCTTTACCTTTCCGCCACCGACCACGCTGTAGGAGCCATGCTTGCACATCGTGACTCTGAGAATCGTGAACAAGCCGTTTATTATATAAGTCGTACTTTGGTGGACTATGAGACTAGGTACACACATGTAGAAAAATTGTGCCTTGCCCTATCATTCGTGGCCACCAAACTCCGACACTACCTTCTAAATCACAAGACTTTCGTCATCACCAATACAGACCCCATCCATTACATGTATGCCAAACCTCATCTGAACCAACGCATTGCCAGATGGCTCATGCTTCTCGCCGACCTCGACCTTGAGTTTGTCCACCAGAAATCAATCAAAGGACAAACCATCGCAGACCAACTTGCAGAAGCTCCTTTACCTGGGGAACAATTTACCAATTTTACCTTTCCCGACGAACTCATCGCTACTCTTTCCCTCACGGAGGAGTCATACCCAATGACCCTCTTCTTCGATGGATCTAAATGCCAGCGCGGCGGAGGAGCCGGCGTTGTTCTTATTCCTCTCGACGCTGAACCTATGCCTCTTTCATTCCGGCTTGATTTCCCTTGCACTAATAATACAGCGGAATACAAGGCCCTTGTTCTGGGTCTCCAAGTTGCGTTACACTTAGGCATCAAATCTATCAACATTTTTGGCGACTCTCAATTGGTAGTCAATCAAGTTATGGGCGTCTACCAATGCAAAAACGAGGAACTTCAAAAATACAAACACTACGTGGATTCACTTCTAGCCTTATTTACTCACTATTCTATACAAACCATTCCACGCTCCACTAACAAATTTGCGGACACTATGGCTTGCCTAGCCTCGCAAATTCCCGCCGCACCAACTGACTCTGAATTATTCGTTGTGGTCCAACAACTTTTTGCCCCATCCTATTCAACCCCGGTAGTTTGTATGATAAATACTGTGTCTACTAGTTCACAGGATACCTGGTACCACCAATTTCACGATTATCTTACAATCTCTGTCCTCCCACCTGACCTTACTAGTAACGGAAAACGTGCTTTTCTTAAAAGTGTTTCACGTTATGTTGTCATGGGGGGACTCCTCTATAAACGTGGCTTTGATGGCATCCTCCTTCGCTGTCTAACTGATGCGGAGGCCACTCATACCATCCAACAGGTCCATGACGGTATTTGTGGTGGACATTTTAGCGGCCTTGCCGTGGCCAAACGAATCCTTCGCCTTGGTTATTATTGGCCTACTCTCAATAACGACTGCTACGAATATGTTAAGCGTTGTGTTATGTGTCAGCAACATGCCAACCTTCAACATACTCCTAGCCACCCGCTCCAGGTCGCTCGAGATCTTTGGCCCTTCTCACAATGGGGTTTAGACCTTATTGGTGAGATTCACCCGACCTCTTCACAACGTCACCGTTGGATAATCACAGCGACCGAATATTACACAAAATGGGTGGAGGCTATTCCACTCATTTCAATCAAAAAAGAAAAAATTGTCGAGTTCATTAACCACCACATTATCTGTCGTTTTGGTGTTCCTCATCGCCTGATAACAGATAATGGAAAATCTTTCAAAAACAAGTTGTTGCAAGACCTTTGCGACAACTTTGGTATCAAACTTAGTTTCTCATCACCCTACTATCCACAAGCCAATGGGCAAGCCGAGTCCTCTAATAAAACACTAACCAAAATCCTCATGAAAGTTGTCAATGAATCCGGAAGAAATTGGCACGATCACATTCCCTTTGCCCTTTGGGCTTATCGTACTAGCATTCGTACCTCTACTAATGCCACACCTTTTTCTTTGGTATACGGTACCGAGGCTGTTTTGCCTCTCGAAATACAAATACCCTCCCTTAGAATATCTCTTCAGGATGTTCTCACCAACGATGATTTCCACCAAGAGCGGTTAGCCCAATTGGAGCTTCTTGACGAACGCCGTCTTGCAGCTCTTGATCACCTTCAAATCTATCAAAAACACATTAAACGTGCTTATGATAAGCGACTTCATGAGCGTACCTTTAAGGTTGGTGATCTTGTCCTCAAAGAGAATCAACATGTAACCAAACTAGAAAAGAGCAAACGTGGAAAATTTGCTCCCAATTGGATTGGGCCTTATATAATCACTCACACCTATGGATCTGGTACTTATCATTTAGCTTCGCTTAATGGTAAACCTGAGCCTGAACCCCTTAATGCCTTGCATCTTCGACCATTCTACTGTTGAAATTAGTGTTATATCACTTCTTATCTACCTGCCGCTCGTCCCTTGAGCTCACTTACCACTACATACACTCTGTTTCCTACACCTCATAATAACAATCAAGCTCACATAGTTTGATTCTCACCTCCCCTTGATGATGCCTTCCCCTTTTTAGTCTAGTCCATGACTTCAAAGTATTAAAATAAGCCGTATTCTTATGGGATTTTCTTGAGTCAAACTTCCTACTAAACTAGATGCTTCACGCCAAAAGAACATCTAGTCATCTAAATTAAATATAGACTGCTCCCTCGAAGGACAGCTATATGCCGAACTATTGCTGCTATTATATATAGACTGCTCCCCCGAAGGACAGCTATGCATTAAAATCATATCTGCTACTATAAATAGACTGCTCCCTCGAAGGACAGCTATACACAGTCAGCCTTTATCAGAAGCTTCTCGCATTGATCAGCTTCGTGAAGACCTCAAGAATAATACAATCAATATCCCTTGTAGACTTCCCGCATCGATCAGTCTACATTCAATAAAATAAAAGCCTCATTCAAAAGAACTTTTGAGTCATGGACTTGTCTATTTAGGGTAGGTTCTCTTTCGTCAGAACACTCACTTTGTAATAAGTTCTCTGCACCTCAGCTATACCATCCACCTCACCTCACCATTTGTTTCAACTCAAGGGACGTAATGTACGCTCGATATATTGTGATCACACAACTCTTTTCACCTATTGACTTCTCGTCTATGCACGGTACCTAGGGCTCCAAGCTCATTCTACGTGGTGTGGTTTGTTTAGCTCTCTTCATCTACGGAGCACTCTTTCTGCTTTGCCTCGCATCTAGGATTGTGTGTTGACCTTAATCAGGACACGATTCCCTACTACTTGGGTAGGCTAACTTTCGCTTCCCTTATACCTTTTACAACATCACCAATTCATTACCAACACCATCAACCTTACCTTTACCAATCTTAATATTTTTACCAACCAACCAATTGCCTAAACCGTACCAAATTGCCTGAATTCGCCTCTCCCTGATCCTAAGGGAGAACTACATCGGTCTGAGGCCCCTCCTTGCTTTGTGCAAAGGGCTATGTAGGCAGCACTTCGGAGACATGGGGTCTCCCAAGGTTAGCTCGACCATCCCCTACCATAACCTATCATGTGTGGTAAATATAAATATTTTTGTGTATTTCTATTTAATCACATTCCTCTTTATCCTTTTTCAAAACACCGAAAGTCAAAACGAAAACATTCTTATTATTATAACTCAAATCAACATACATATCTCGTTTTATTTAGATGTTAAACAAATACATCTTCTCTATCATCGACACGCAGGTCGGTACTCTTATTTATTCTTATACCTTGCTAACATTTACTCAGACCCTCACGCCTCATCCCGAACTAGGTGATGATCGTGATCGTCGACCCCTCTCGCCGGGCCTCTCTGTCCTCAAAGGTACCACGGCTATTGGTACCGCCCACTGATCTGCCAATCTCTCCTGTAACATATGAATATGCCCTCTTGCATGGAGGACTCCAGCCTCTAGTCTCTCCGCCCGTGACTCCGCAACCACTAACAATCCTCTTGTCTCATTCACCTGCGTTTGGAGCTGCTGAACCAAACGCTGCAGACGATCCCTCTCTGCTGTAATCACCGCTATGTCAGGGTGCTCACGTACACCTCGCAGTTCTGCTACCCACCATAATCTATAGGCCTCTGTCGTTCCCGCATCCATTACCCTGCGATCGGCTGCTACCTCTTCAGGCCCTTCTGGAGGTGTTGGCTGGGGAGGTGAGAATGCTGCCTCGGCGTCGATCCTCATATATGGTCTATAAGCCAGGGGTATATCCTGCACAAATCCAAATTGTCGCCGCACGCGATCTATAGGAATCCTCTCATACTCACCCGGCCTGTGCCCTGCGATCCACCTCAATCGCTCTACACCCCTCAACTCCTCAGCTATGTTCTCTGTTACCATATAGTTTCCGTATGGCCTCCAATAGATATCCGCAACCGTCACTCTCTCCCATACCTGCCTGTAATACTCAATATCACCCATCACGGCCTGGGATCTGGCCTCTTGTTCTGTCTGGACCCATCGTCTGAATCCCAACCTCTGCACTCCGGTTTCTCCCGACTGGATGGGTCGGCCTATTGGTCGCACACAAACAATGTGCTCATAGGCCCAACAGTGTAATACGTATGAACAATCCAGTGTCGTCCTGTGATTTCACCTACAAGCCCATAAACCCCTGTATAGCTCCGCCAAATATGCAGGTGCCCATGCAAATGTAACATTCCTTTCTACCATCTCCCAGATAACACACATCAATGCCTTTGGAAATCTTCCTCCTTCTGCCCTCGGTAATGCATAATACCCTACCGCTATCATTAATATCACTGCTAACCTTGTCTCCTCAGGGTGTGCTGCATACATTACCCCATACGTAAAGGATAAACCTCGCTGTGTCAAATCTCGTGCGTATGGACCAAATACTGCTGTTATCGCTCCCCGTGCCATGCTAGGTAGTGCCTGATATACTGGTTCTCCTGTAATAGGGAGTCTCAAAATCCGAAACACATCTTCCAATGTTACTGTCATCTCCCCTGTTGGCAGATAGAAGGTATTTGTCTCGGGATTCCATCTCTCAATCAACGCCTGTAACATACCATGGTTACGTGCGATTCGTGAATAATAACGGATTCCACTTAACCCCAAACGATTTATCAATGTCCATTCAGCTGGTGTTACATCCGCTCAGATTCGTGACAACAGCGCTGGCACACTATCATTCATCCTCAACCCTGCCTCTGCCTGCATACACCAAAACAACAAACAACCATTCAATCCGTCAGGGTTTTTCAAACATTCTGGAAATTCCTCCAGTAACCGGTATCGGTTATACATAACCGATATCGGTTCAGTAACCGATACCGGTTCTCCCTAACCACTACCGGTCACTGTCAATTACATACATCTTGCCTAAAACAACCACCTACGACAATAAATTGCTCGTTTATTCCTCTCTGTATACACAGACATACCCGAAACCCTTGATTACCTACCACGTAACACTTACCTCACCTATAACCCTTGCTATCATGTTTTCTTCTTCATATCTACCCACTTAATCTCTTATTCATAACACATGCAAAAATCAAATCACAACCAAAACATTTACCTCTGGGGTTGCAGTAGCTTGAGGTGGCCCTTGTCTTCCCTCTTGTCCCTGCCTGCTGGATGTTTCTCCTCGTCCTGCCATTATCACCACTCTTTTCAAATTCGCCTTTCTACTTTCTGAATCTCCGATCGCATTCACCTTCCCAGTCTCTTTTCTTATCACCAAAATCTCTCATACAAATTCCTGTCTCTCTTCTCCTTATCACTCAAATCTCTCATGCAAATACCTGTCTCAGTCGTCAAAAAGCGTCGCGTTCGCGTATTTAACCTCTTGCATGGCTCTAAAATTAAAACTTAAGTTGCCACCCTAGCTTTTCTATTTTTAGAAAAGCTCATACCTAAATAACCGGTATCGGTTACTTAACCAATATCGGTCTATCAACTACCGATATCGGTTCCTTAACCGATATCGGTTACACACCTATCTTTTCTCAACAGCGTTCTTTTCTTCATTTCTCACCTAAATTTTTGTCACGCCCACCTCTTTTCCTGCATAAACAACACAATTTACCACATTTGTTCATCCACCACATATAGCATTACACTTTCATTAACATCATTTATTTTATACAAATACACAAACCATCAACTACGGATATCAAGCAACTATTAATCTATACATCATTTGGATCCAACTCATCAGTTACATATATCACAATGTCACAAAACCAACAATTCATCACATAACCTGTCTTTCATATATACGTGCAAAAACAAAAACATCAACATCATCCATCTATCAACATGTCAACTAAAACTTATCATACATTATATATTACCAACCATTAAAAAAATATTTAAACACATTTCGAACACTGCATGTGGATCAAAACATCGTCTCTATATATATAAAAAAATTTCAAAAATATAATGTGCCCTACATCGGGGCCTCTGTGATCTCATAATCCACCAAAGCCGGCACGCAGGCCGCAATAACTGTCAAAAAATCTCGACTCGGCTCGCAGGCCGGTATCCACTATACAACCCCTACTCGGCTCGCAGGCCGGTATACAATAAATGAATAAATGAATACATGAATAATACATAGGCACGCAGGCCTCTATCAATACACCCGGTTCACAGACCGGTTCCCATCTCTAAATATAAAAACCATGTCTGGGATCCCTCAGCTCTCCCCATCGCCCTCGGCACCTCTCCCCGCTGGTCCCTGTGGTATCTCTCACCTCCTGCTTGAGACGGACCCACCAGATATGGCTGTACCTCCCTGAGACCTCTGGCTCTGAGAGGTCTCTACTCTATGTGCCGCATAGGGCTGATAATCAGCCTCGGTACCATCAAGAATATCCTGATAGTATCGGGCCTCCGCTCTAGCCTCCATGTAACGCTCTCGAGCCACCGTGGGTACTAGGGCTGGTCCCCTGACACCTACTACCAGTGCCCCCTGTGCCTGTGCTGGTGCCGCTGGTGGTGCCTGTGGATGTGGTACCTGTACCTGTACCTGTGCCTGGGGCTGTGGCTGTACCGCTGGTGGTGGTGGTGGTGGTACCTGTGCTGCTGCCTGTACCTGAACCTGCACCTGTGGCTATGGTGCTGGTGGTGGTGCTGCCTATGCCTGTGCTTGAGCCTGGGCTAGCTGCCCCTGTGAAACACCTATTTGTGCCTATGCTGTAGCTAACTGCCCCTGTAAGAGCTGCACCTGACCCCTGAGCTGATCTCTCTCTCCTATCACTGCAGCAGGGTTCATTTTAAGAGACCTCCTGGAAATCGGAGGTGGAGAATACCTGGCGAATATCCCCGGAACCGGTTTCATGGGAAGGCAATTTTTTTGGGGGTTGTATATCAAAAATTTCACCTGATTATCAAGCACTGCGATAGAAGGCTGCAGACGCGCGACAGGAGATTTTGCTGTCACGCGTCAATAGACCTATTGACGAGCGTCACTAAGGTCTATTGACGCCCGTCACTGCATTTTTTGACGCGCGACAGCAAAATCTTCCGTCGCGCGTCTGCAGCCTCCGACCTCTGCTTTCTCATCAAAAAATATCCATGTCGTGTATCAACAAACTCTTTTTCATGCGTCTGCTATGCGTCAATATGTGTTGTAACTCCTTGACGTGCGTCACTAAGGCCTATTGACGCGCGTCACAGGCCTTAGTGACGCGCATCAATAGGCCTTAGTGACGCGCGTCACTAAGGCCTGTTGACGCGCGTCACTAAGGCCTATTGACGTGCGTCACTAAGGCCTGTGACGCGCGTCAATAGGTCTTAGTGACACGCGTCAATAGGCCTATTGACGCGCGACAACAAATATTTTGTCGCGCGTCTGTAACCTCTGCCCTCTTCTTGCTCATCGAAAAAACTCCATGTCGCTCGTCAACAAAATCTTTGTCATGCATCTACTATGCGTCAATATCTACAGTATCTCCTTGTCTACAAACCCTCCTTGTCGCACGTCAATAACTTACCCCCTTGTCACACCTCTATAATACGGGATATATCATATTGTTGAAAAATGTGAAGTAGAAGTGTTCTACCTGGCGAATAATCTAGGTTTATATAGGGGATATTTTTCAAGGGTAGGCGAAGCCGACCCCTAAAAAAAATTAAAGTGTAATTTTTAGGCGAACAGGTCACTAGCCCGTGCCAAAAAATTTGCCTTTTCAAAATTTTCAAAAATGGAATATCCACCATATTACGAATATTCGCCACTAAAATTATCCCTGCACTGCAGCCAAGTCTGGCTGTGCAGGCGGTACTATCCTGGCTGCTCTCTGCCCAGCCCACCACACCCTGTATGCTCCCGTGCACCCAACATCATCTACACCCTCACCTGCTGGCCTCTCTGCTACCCAATCTAGATCCAAAGGCTGTGGTGCAGGCAGTGGGGCCTCTAAATCATCTCTCCTGTACTGAGGAAAGGGAGGTGGCTCGTCCTGTCACAGCCCCATCTGCCTGCGTACCCTCTCCAGGGGTATCCGCTCATACTCTCCTGGCCTCCGTCCTGCTATCCAGAATGTGTACTGGATTAGGCGCAACTGTAAGCGAGCTCCTCTGCTAGGATGGTGACCTCTGTAGGGTCTCCATACAATGTCTACTGCTGTAAGGCCCTCTAGCAGATGTCTATAGTATGCCACATCCTGACCTGCCATAACTACTCGTGGCTGGCCCACGACCCCCAACCACCTCTGAAAGCCATATCGGTATATAACCTGTGGCCCTGGCTGCTGGGGTAACCCTACTGGCCTGATGCATATGGTGTGCTCGTATGCCCAAGAATGCAACAAAAATGTAGAACAAATACCAAATCACCTCCTCCGGTGATAGCCCCATAGCTCCCTGTATAATTACACCAGATATACTAGTGCCCAGGTGTAACAGGTGTGCTCCTCCACCATCTCCAGCAGCACCCCCATCAATGCTCGTGGGAAGCGGCCTCCCTCTGAGTTCGGGAGGGTGAAGTAGGTGATCCCAACCATCATCAACACAGCCAGTCGTGTCTCGTGTCGATGCGCACGGTACATGTCACCGTACCCGATACTCGCACTATGGTAGGTCAGTAGCGCGGCTGCATCCCCAAAAACCTGCAGTATGCTGTCCATGGCAGTCTCTGAATCTACCTGGAAGACTGCCTCTCCCTCGATAGGTAACCGAAGGATGCGATACACATCCTCCAATGTGACGGTCATCTCCCCAGTCAGGAGATGGAACACATTGATCGCCGGATCCCATCTCTCGATGAGGGCAACCATCAGGCTGTGATCTCTCTCTATCACTCTGTACCTCTAGACTCCACTGAGTCCCACCTCGCGCATGATGCCCCAATGAGCCATAGATATGTGTGGCCTCATCTGCACCAACAGCGGGGGCATCCTATCCCGCATCGTCAACTGCTAACGTGCCTGCAAAACCAACCCACATCCTTAGACCTACTCTTTATTACAACATCTACTTTATCATCTAAATACCTTTTTTATCCCCCCGACCATACCCCGACTCTCTCCCACCCCCCTCTAGTAACCTACCACCCTAAAAACCCAAAACCATCCCACCCAAAACCAACAAAAACAAAACCCAACCACAACACACAAACCTAGCCCCCACACAAACCCTTCTCAAACCCAACCCAACCCTACACCAATCCCTTCTCCACTCCCAACCCACACCCACCCATAACCCAACCCAAAAAACCCAAAACCTAACCCCACACCAAACCCTTCTCCACCCACAACCCAACCTAAAAAACCCAAAACCCAACCCACACCCACCCACAACCCAACCCAACACCCACAACCCAACCCAAAAAACCCAAAACCTAACCCCACACCAAACCCTTCTCCACCCCCAACCCACACCCACCCCCAACCCAAAAAACCCAAAACCTAACCCCACACCCACCCCCAACCCAACCCAACCCCCACACAAATCCACACCCACCCACAACCGACGCCGGCCGATACATGACCGACGCCAGTTACCAACAACCCTCCCTTTCCCTAAAATTGTGCGACCGATGCCGGTCGCTTAGTGACCGACATCGGTCATTGTCTTCTCCCGGAGCCGAACCCCCGCGCGGCCCCCAAAACCCATTTTTTACCTATTTCTACCCATCTACCCACCCAAATCCCTTAAAAACTTACCCACCTACCCACCTTAGCCTATCTAGCCTATCTACCCTCTCCCTTTTTCAAATCATTTCCATTTTCTCATTATTTCCTAAAAAAGGTTAATTCCTACCCAAACCCCCAATTTAGCATAATACAACCAAATCATCAAATTAAAGAGTTTCGAATCTACCCGAACGACGACACGTCGTCGTGGTGGGATGGGTGGTGGTGGTCCAGCTGGTCCAGCCCCTCCAGCTCCTCCTGCCTATGCCATGGCTCCAATCCTGATCTGCTGGGTCCCCGGCCAATCAACTGCTGCCTCCTCCTTAATCGGGCCCACTATCAACTCTCTCCGCCAATACAATAGCTCCACCTCACTCGATTAAGCCTCTAATCCCAACTCTCCACGTCAGACAAGTCGATTTGGTTTGCAAATAACGAAAGTGACAATGACAAGCCGTATTTTTTCTTTTTATAGGTTATTCGCCTTTCACCGATATCAGTTTCATTTTGCCCTAAGGAACCGGTATCGGTCCCTTAACCGATATCGGTCAGGCAGAATCGACATCGGTTCTCTGCCCAACTTTCCCCCAATTTTATTTTTTGCCCCTATTTACCATTTGCCCCTTTTTAACCACATATCGCCTATATCCACCCTTTCTGAACACCATTTGTTTCTCTATTTTGGCCCGACCCAAGGCCTCAACCTACCTATTTGGCCCGACCCAAGGCCTCGCCCTACCTATTTGGCCCGACCTAAGGCCTCGCCCTAACCTATTTGGCCCGACCCAAGGCCTTAACCTACTTATTTGGCCCGACCCAAGGCCTCGCCCTACCTATTTGGCCCGACCCAAGGCCTCGCCCTACCTATTTGGCCCGACCCACGGCCTCACCCTACCCATTTGGTCCGACCCAAGGCCTCGCCCCAACAACTTGGCCCGACCAAAGGCCTCACCCTACCCATCCGGCCCGACCCAAGGCCTCGCCCCAACAACTTGGCCCAACCCACGACCGCATCACTTCAATACCATACCCACAATCAACGTTTTATTTTATCCATCCATCATGTACCTTTTGTTCAATCGAGCTCACCTGTTCGTGTTTTAGCATGATTAGGGTCCTTGACTTGATCTGTCGACCAACTTTGCCTAGACCTAGACCGTGACGTTTATCTCAACCAAACCAACCATTTGGTACTGTCGAACATGCCTAAACGTTCCTGTACCTCACCTGTTATATACCCTGGAGCTACTTCCTATGCCTTGGATACCAGGATTATATCACCCTTGTTTGGATAAACTATCGACCTTTGCCTACACATTGCTGGTTTGCTTGTCAAATCATGTACCCTCGTCGTACTATTGCATTTCAACATGCGTCTGCTTCCTTGGACCTACCCCACCACCTTACCATCCTCTCTACACCATGTACCCTTTATCAACCCTATCCCTGATTTCCTGTTCACTCAATCTGCGATAGATTTGAGGGGGATTACCTATATCCTTAACATGAGAAACCACTTCATATTATTGTCCGCGCAGCTTTACAGAACAAGCTACACGACAATAAGGGGCTAATGTAGACACCAAATTTGTGTCTTACGACCCCTTGTGACCCGCATCTCATCTCGCAATCTAACCTCATCACCTAAACCTTACACAATTATTTATTAATTACCTTATAATTGATAAATCCACATCACCTTACCCGCCACCTCACTTTGCCACCTCATCATGACCTAGCCCTAACCCTAAACTAACCTAATTAAGACCTGTGACTTGGTCTAGACTCACATCCATAACTAATGCCTCCTTACTCGCACCCAAAGCCGACCTTCTAGTCACTTGACCAAGCCCACAACTGATCTCTCGGGAGAAAAGCAGGGAAGGTGGGCTATTTTACTAAAAATAGCCTACTTTTTCCTTACCGATGCTAGTTCCTACTCGACCGCCGTCAGTTACGCAACCGCCATCGGTTCCCTGTAAATGGGCTCCCCAAACCAAAACAACGGATCGAAATTTCATTTTTTGGAGATCAGTCGAATGATTTTGAATCAATAGAGAGCATTGGGAGCGGGAAATAAAGCCCAGATCTTCACTTGACAGAGTAGAGACGAGTGAAGAAACCAGAAGTGCTTGCAGTAGAGGATATCAACTTACATCTTCGCCAAAACCAGTAAGTCATATCTTGCATGTCCTCTATTATAACATTTCTTTTGCTCTGTGAATTTCAGTCCTCCTAAATCCATCTCTGAATCTACTACCCAACGTGTCATTGCATCTAACTGTTATCCTTTTGCTTCTAATCATCCCATTTCCTAATATCATCCATAAACCAGCCTTACAAAACACCATAGCTACCAAGAAGATCCTAAAACCTACCGGTATCGGTTATCAGTAACCGGCATCGGTTATCAGTAACCCGCATCGGTTCCTCTGATCAAAACCAGAAAACCAGCCTTTCCCCTACCCAGTTCAACGAAACAATTTAATTGATATTTTGCAGTCTTTTGTGTTAATTCATATTAGCAGGGGAACTGACCACCTTCGAAAGGAAGTTTTTTATTTCCTAGGCCCAAGGCAGTTTCCTCATTTATTGTTTAATCAAAATCTTGTGGTCTTGTGTTCTTATTTACAGGTAGTCCTTCCAAGACAAAAAGGAGTTCTCCGCAGTCAACCTGATCTTTCTCTACGGTACGCGCACACCATCTCGACATTCAACAGGTATTCCTCCTAACCCTAACCTCATCTATTTCTAAAAGGAATGAAAGGATAGAAGCAAATCTATTCCCAGTAGCCGAAACATTCCGAGCGAAACAACAAGTAAGGCTAAGGTATAGGTAAATAACAAGTCCCTACATGTAGTTAAGGTAATGTATAGGTAGTGCAGGCTTATGAGTAGGGTGTAATAGGTATTGGTAAAGTCAAAAGTTGTTGGATTAATAATGTTGTTAGGAAAAATTGGCATGGGGTGGTGAAATGTTTATGTTAGGTGACTAATGCCGGTTGGCTAGGGCATGACATGACCGATGTCGGTCATGTTGATTTGGGGCTAAAAAGAAAAATCCATGTTTATGGATTTATTTTGAATTTTCCACTGTTATAAAACAATAAAGGAGAATTTGAGGAGTGGAAAACGACAGGACAAGATGACGACCTGAGTTGGTAATCCATGTAGCAAGTGATTGCCATTCCATTGGTGGGTCCAAGAGATCTATTCGGTTGATTCAATTAATTTGGAGGTGAGGAATTTATTTTGGTATGGTAGAGGTGGGAGAGGGGTTGAGTGGACCACTAATGTAGTGGGCAGACATGCCACTGTGGAGACAACACTGATTAGAGGTAGGAGACGATACAAACCCCTTATTTTGTTGAAAATAATATTGTTGAAAATTTTTTTGGTTAAAAATTTGGGTGGGATTTAAATTTTAAAATTGTGGGTAAAAATGAAGGAAATAATGTGTGGCAAGGTCAATCATATGTTAAATAGGGTTGGGAATGAAGCTAGGATAAGTTTGGGTGGGTTAGAGTAGGTTTTTAGGTCAGTTTTTGTGAAATTTTGAGAATGGGTGATAGGTTTTCAGTTTTGATGTCGCGACAGAGACTGACAATGGTTAGGGGTTGGCTGATGTCGGTTGACTTTGGTCAGCATCAGTTAAGGTCTGGGTGACCAACATTGGTCAAAGAGGATGGATGATGGTCAAAGTGACTAACAACGGTCAAAGAGACTGATGATAGTCAAAACAACCGATGCTGGTCACAATTAAGAAAAAATAGTCTAAAGAGGGGCTAGATAGGAAAGTAAAATAGGCAAGGAAGGGGTAGGTGAAGATTTAGGTAGAGGGAAGAGGGTAAAATGTTATTTTAGCAATGTGGGATAGGTAAGTAGGTGAAATGAACTAAGATAATGGGTAATGATGATATGAAGAAGTAGGTTTCTAGGTGAATTACGTAAAGAGAGTAGGCATAATTGATGTTTTTGGGTATTAGGTGGTGGGTAATAGGTGATTTGAGGAATTAAAGTATTGAAAAGGTTGTGTTGGATGATGTAGGTGAGATGTCAGCTGAGGATGAGGGAAAGAGTACCACCCCTACTGGTACAGATGTGGCCTAGCATGACTATGGAGGAGTGGGACCACATGACTGAGGTTAGACTAAGTGCAATCCAATGCTATAGGCATATATCCTAGGATCATAGTTTGATGGTCATTCTCATCAATAAATGTGATTCTAGGACCAATACCTTTCACTTATCGATATACAAGATGACTGTCACTTTGGAGGATGTTTATAGAATCTTGTTGCTTCCTATTCTATGGGAGCTAGTATATTCCATTTCATCAGAGGCATTGGTGGATCCAATAGTGGCTATGTTTGGTTAGGTGATGGGTGAGCTGAGGTATCACAATGCGAGTCTCACTTATAGAGATATGTATGTATCCCATCTGCAAGAGACTAGAATATCTGTGCTGATGATGGTAGCAATTGGATATTTTACATTTCTAGATTCTGAGGGTGGTAGATTTCTACAAGAATTGATGGACGTGGTACATGATATGATTGAGGAACAAATATGCTTTTCTTGGGCACTGACTTTCCTAGTTCAATTATATAAGGAGGTATGGGCCTATGGAATATTGATGAGATTTGGTCTGTGTTATACTTATTTATTACATAGTTGGGCATATGATCACATCATGTGTGTGCACCCAATTGGTTTGCCATGAAATGATTAGTTTGGGGGTTGGTTTCAAACAATGGGTATTAGTCGCTGGATAGTTGAGTGTGGTGAGGGACACATATGATGTGTCATGCTACAGGTAATGATTGGAGGGCCTTTCGATATTTTATATTGTGTGGAGACCATATATGGACTATCCATCCTATAGATGCATGGCTGAGGAGTTAGAGGAGCTTAAAATACTAAGATGGATATAGGTGTGGTGTGTCAGCAAACATGAGATGATTTTCATAGAAAATGTCTGAAAACAGTTTGGACTATGGAAGGATGTGCCCCTGCCTTTCCCATAGTACGGTAAAGATGACAGGAAGAGACCCATCTCTCCACCATGTCCTATTATTTTGACAGGGAAGGAGGATTAAGTGCAAGATAGATGGATTGGTGACATGGGTGTCACTGATGGATATAGGAAGTGGTGGGTGGCATAGCTACGAGAGGCACCGTTGAGGCTAGGGCAGCTTGATTTAGCGATTTTCATAGTGCATAGGGATACCTTACAGGGTTAGGTGGTTTCCCTACATGAAAAAATTATAGGATTGTAGGGACATTTGACAAGGTCAGAGGCACAAGTAGCCATTTAAAAAGCTTAGGTGACAGCCCTACAGGCCTAGGTAACATAGGGATAAGCACCTGCATAGGGTGGAGGACAGGTAGCTTCCCTACATGCATACGTGGTTGGTTTACATGGTCATTTGGCCACTGCACAGGCACAAGCTTTGGCCTTATAGGCCCATATTGTAGCACAAGTAAAACTACTCCCACATGTCGAGGGACAAGATCCCATATTACAAGCACCTACACCAGGATAGAGTCTCATGGCATAGTCAGCATAGGCAGAAGGAAAGGCATCAAGAGAGGGGAAGAAGCCATTATTAGTAGGGTAGAGTTCATAGGGTGTAGTGAAACCCATGGAACCATTGCATACTGTGTTGATGGTGAGTGTTAAGGATGCCCTGAATGAGGCTCGTTACTATCAGGATCATCTAGCCACCATAGGTATTGATGTTAAATCATATGATGAGTACCGATCCTAGTAAGAAGCCAGTGAATGCATGACATTTAGGACTCATAGTTCTTGTATCATAGGGGGTCATCGACCTAAAGACAGGGCCATGTTTAGGTTATGAGTGCTCAGAGACTTGGCCTGATAGAGGGCTAGGAGGAGGAGACAGGTGAGACTGGATAAGAGGGTATTAGGTGGGGTGATTGATATCTAGATGTTATGTTTTTATTTTTGATATATATACCAGCCTGTGTGCCAAAGACGTGAGATTATACATGAGATTTTTTGAGATACTAATATTTATTTATATTTTTGTATATATTTATTTATGCACATACTCTCCCATTTATAAAGTTGATGATGTTTTTTGGATTGATGATGTACTTGGATTTAATTTCCATTGTTAATGTGTATTGATGGAAACTAGGTGAATTAGGCATGATTGAGTCAAGGTCATGTAGGCATGATTGATTTTAGGTGATTTAGGTAGTCGAGGTCACGTAGGCTTCATGGAGTCAAGGTTATTTAGGCATGATGGAGTTAGGTATAGGCGTGGTGGAGTCTAGATGATTTAGAAATTTGAGGTCATGTAGGCATGATGGAGTCAAGGTTATATAGGCATTGTGGATTTTAGGTGAGTTAGGCATGGTAGAGTCATGTTGTTGCAGTTGATTTAATTTTAAAGTTATTGTTATTATGGAAAATAAACAATGATGTATATGTATGTTGTGGTGTAAATGTACAAATATTTGATATCATGGAAATGTGAAATGATTGATGTCATAAAATGGTATGTATGTTATTATGATTTGTTTAATTTCCCAGTTTTGTGTAAAATGGAAAAATCATTAAGATAGAATGTCAATATAAAGGGGGAAAATTAGTTAGGGGAAAGAGTGGCTGAGCTAATCTCTAAGGGCCCCATGCCCTCAGAGCCCTGCCTATATATCCCCAACAAAAAGGGGCCTTAGGGCGATGTAGTTCTCCCATAAGCTAGGGAAGAATAATATGAGGTAGAGGAATTGGATGGTTGGTTTTAGGCATGATTGAGTTTAGGTCTTTCAAGCATGTTTTAGTTTTTGTCATTTAGGTATGGTTCAATTTAGGTTATATAGGCATGGGTGATTTTGGTGAAAGAGAAATTCCTAAATGTAGGTGTCGATGGTTTGGTCCTGTGTAGGAGAATCAATAAGTAAGAAAAGAGGTGAATGGTAAGAGGAGACAAAAAAACTGCCTAATTGATCAGAACCATTATGGTTCTATCATACCAAAGATGGCGTATGAACATAAAAAAACCTAAAGGCATTGCATGATTGATTGTGCTAAAGATGAAGAGGGTCACATGATCACGAAATGTCGTATTTGCGACATGTACCTTGAGTAGGTAGAAGTTTAGAAAGGAAAGGCGGTGGGGTGAACGAATTTGGTTGAGTGTAACCTTGTGTTAGACAACATGCCTCTTTGGAAAGAAACCTAAGATCAAAATATACGAGTCCATGATAAGAAAGAGTCATATTTTTATTTTTTCTTTTTATTTATAGACATCAATGTGGGAAGTCTATGTGGGATGAAAAAAATATTTTGTTGAGGTCTTCGTGAAGCTAATTGATGTGGGAAGCTTCAGAATATTTTTAGTTTAATTTTGCAAGAATAGTCTTCTTTTCATGTTATACTATGTACAATGTGGCTAGCTTTCTATAACTGTCCTTTAAGGAAGCAGTCTATTTATAACAACAAGATAGAAAGATGAGATCTCTTGTTTGAAGGAGTCATCTTTTTACGAGAATTTTTATTTAAGGAGTTTGAATTTGAAAATCTCATATATTAGTTTTGAATTGTTTTTTTGACTTTTAGGTCATGGACAAGACTATAGAAAAGTATAGGCTTCTTTTATGAAGAAAAAACCATAACACACAAGGATTAGCTATGAAAGAGAGGTTTTAAGGGAAGAATGACCATGGGATTCCATCTTGAAAAGGATGAAAAGTATCCATGAGAATCATGCCATGAGTAGATCTATGGTATTCATATTGATGATTGGGATGAAGGGTGACGGGTAATCACATGATTCTTGTGTAATCATTGATCCTTAAAATAGGTAAGTGGAAGGTGAATGGTGCTCAAAGGAGAATCTCTTAATAGACATAAGGTGATCTAGGACTTGATTCAACAATATAATGGTTGAAGATGCTAGGCATTGAGGGGCTCAAGTTTGGGTTTACGTTCAAGTGAAGACAAACAATAAGCACCTAATCCATAGGTATGAGTAACGATATAGGGTCCAACTCAATTAGGAGGAAAGTTACCCCGTTTAATTTTCTCCCTTTTTTTTTACATGTTGATTTTCCTTTAGGATGAGGTTTCCGACTTGGAAGGTTCATTCTTGGAAATGTTTATCATAGGCACGTTTGATAAATTTTTGGTATATTTTGAGATGATCGAGAGCATTGAGATGATTTTATTCTAATAACTCAAGTTGTGCAAAATGATCTTGGATAAAATCATCATCATTGAGCATGTATTTAAGTGAGATATGAAGAGATGGAATTTGTACTTTGAGAGGAAGGACAACCTTTGTACCATAGACCAATGAAAAATGTGTGGCAGCAATTGAGGTATAAATACTAGTGCCATAAGCCCATAAGACAAAAGGAATGTGTGCGTGCCAATCCTTTCCAGTATCTTTAACCCCTTTCAATAGAATTTTGTTTAAGGTTTTGTTTGGTGATTTTTCTTGGCCATTTATTTGGGGACGATAATGTGAAGAAAAAATGAGTTGAATGTCAAAGGCATCATAGAGTTTCCATAGGGTTTTGTTTTTGAATTTTTTCTTTTATTTGTGATGAGGTAGTGAGGGACACCAAAGCGAAAAATGATGTTATGGTTGATGAATTCACATATTTTCTCAGGTTTTGTAGAAATTAGAGGCATGGCTTCCACCCATTTAGTGTACTATTCGGTAGCAGTAATAATCCATTAATTACGTTGGGAATAATGAGGATTAATCTCTCCGAAAAGATCCAAACCCCATTGAGAGAATGACCAAAGGTCTCATGCAACTTGTAAGGCGTGACTAGGGGTATGATGAAGATTAACATATAGCTAACACTTCACACAATTCTTGACATAGTAAGAACAATCATGGTTTAGGTTTGGATAGTAATAGCCCAGGTGGAGAATGCGTTTAGCAAAAGCTAAACCACTGAAGTGACCCCCACAAATTCCATTGTGAATTTCCTTGACGGTGTATGAAATTTCATAATTAGTAAGACATAGTAAGAGGATGCCATAAAATCCACATTTATAGAGAATACCACCCATGATAACATAGTGAGAGACACTTTTAAGGAAGTCTCATTGTTTATTGTGAGTAAGATATGGAGGTAAAAACGAAATAGAAAGGTAGTCAGCAAACTGCTTATACCATAGGTCACGTGGGTCAGTTTCAATGGTTTTGAATAGGTTAATGTCTTGAAATAAATAAGAAGGTGATTACAACCTTTATAGGGTGAAAAATATTTTTGAGTCAGAGGGCGAAGTGGGGATTTGAGAAGTAAGACATGCCACGATGTCTACAAATTCATTAGTGGAACACAAGGTGGTTTGAAGTTCATAATGGTTAGAGGTAGTCAAAAGTATGTCAACATGATGCTTAAATTTTTTAAGTATGTTGTTACACCACTGGTATATATCATTAACTTGGCTCACAACTAGTTGCAAGTTTCCAAATATATTAATTGATTTAACGTCTAATGCTACGGTGGTTTGAAGACCTAACACAAGTGATTCATATTCGGAGATATTGTTAGCACAATCAAAATTTAGTTTGAAAGATAATGGGATAGGATCACCATCAAGAGGAATGAGGATAACTCTGACACCACCCCTACGTTGACATTTGGAACCATAAAAAATAAGGTCCCCTAATAAACAATTCATCCAAAGAGAGGGTAGTGATGAATTCATCAGGAAAATCAAAGTTAGAGGATTGATTTCTAGAGAGAGGTGCATCTATGAGTTAATCAATGATGGTTTGTCCTTTAACATATTTTTGATGGGTGAATTCACGATGTAGGTATGCAAGAAGCATGAGCCAATGTGTAACATGTTGATGCTGGTAGGGCTTAGTGTACATGTAATGTAATGGGTCAATATTGGTGACAACAAAGGTTTTGTAGTTAAGTAGGTAATGGCGAAGTTTAGTGGCGACCAAAAATAAGACTAAGTAGAGTTTTTAAACGTGATTATATCTAGTTTCATAATCTAAGAGCGTGCAACTTATATAATAAATTGCTTGTACCCTATGTTGCTCATCACAATGAGTGAGCATGGTGCCCAGTGAATGATCAATAGTACAAATGTAAAGGTAAAATGGTTTTCCATCCTTAGGGGGAATGAGAACAGGTGGTTGAAGAAGGTATTATTTTAAGGAATCAAAGGCTTTATGGCATTCATCACCCCATTTAAAGGAGACATCCTTTTTAAGGAAAGGATGAAATAGATGGAAACAGTCAGAAAGATGTGAAATAGAGTGACAAATAGATTACAACTTGCCTTGTAAACTACAAAGTTGACGAAGGTTAATAGGTGGATGAATTTTGAGAATAGTCTCAATTTTATTGGGATCCACTTCAATTCCATGCAAAGAAATAATAAAACCTAGGAGATTTTTTAGAGAGAACAATGAAGACACACTTCTTAGGTTACAAGAAAACATAGTACTTGATGAGATGGTCAAAGATGACTTTAATTAATGTAAGGTGTTTGACCCAATCTTCGAATATGTGATGCATACTTTCATGAAAGATATAAGTCATGGCTCGCTGATATGTAGCACCAACATTTTTAAGGCCAAATGGTATGACACGATAGCAGAAGGTCCCCCAAGGAGTGATGAAGGTGGTTTTGTTTTGATCTTCTAGGGTGAGTAATATTTGGTTATAACCCAAGAAACCATCCATAAGTGATAGCATCTCATGGATAGCGGTGAGATCAAATAGTTGGTCAATACTAGGTAAAGGAAAGTCATCTTTGGGGAAAGCTAAGTTAAGGTTGCAGAAATCCATACAAATGCAGAGTCCCCTTGTCAATTTGGTGACATGAACAATGTTAGATATCCATTGAGGATAATCAATGGGTAGAATGAAGGAAACCGAAAGGAGGCGTTGGAGTTCTTTTTTGACAAGAAGGTAAATACATGGATGCATTTTCCATAGCTTATGTTTCATAGGTTTGGCCTCAAAAATAGTTACGATATTATAGACCAAAATGTTTGGGTCAATATCGGGCATATTAGAGCAAGACCAAGTAAAATAATTGATATGATCCTAAAGGAAAGAAGTAAAAGCTTCCTACTCATCAACATCTAAGTATTGGCCTATTTTTAGAATGTGCAGGTCATTCTGAGTGTGAATATTGAATTCAATGGTTGATTCATTCAACATGGTTTGTGTCTCAGAAGGTAACGATTGGTGAATATAAAAATCTTACGCACCAAGGTAGGCAAGAATAGACTCATCCTCCTGACATTAAGTGATGTTACTATAAGATGTATCATCATCGATCATGTTAGGATACAAGAAGGGAAGGGAAGAGGGAGTCTTGCTATCTCGTTGATAAGTTATAGGTCCTAGGGAAATGGTGTTCATGAAAAAAAAAGTTAGGAGAAATGGATTTTGGATCTATAGACTCTGTAAGTGAAGATGGTGAAGTTGGTGAATGGGATGTAGAAGGTTTATCATCCTCAATGACTTCAAATTAGGAATTCTTAGGTGAGGGTTTAGAAAATTCAATACCACTGCAGTCTTTATGTTTACGAGTGGTGCATGGGATGATCGTATGGTGGCCTTGTTCATAGAAACAAAATTCAAAGCCCTTCCAAGCACAATGATGGAGTAATGTGTAGGTGAATTGGCAGTTGGTGAGAGATTAAAGGTCAAAGGAAAATGGTCAAGATTGGTAAGGTGGCTCAGGAAAGTAAGTAGAAGCATCAAGTCCCCTATACGTTAAGTTGGTGTTAAGGTGGGGAGGATGAAAAATGAATACCTCACCTATGCGGTGATCATAATAGGGGTGTTTGTGAAGTTTACAATACTCTCTAGGAGTAAGGAATGTGTCAATGTTATAAAGGTGGTACTCTGATGGGTGTCATTATTCCCTTCATTTAATCAACTCATGATTGAGGCTATATTCAAACTAGGGGTGTATCTAAAGCTATATGCAACAAGAATAATCTTAGTGAACTAGTAATTGATTGTAAATATTTATTATTTTTATTTTCTTAGGTTTTACAGTTTTTTTAAGATTTCCTGTCCAAATTCTTATTAAAGCTAAAATATAAGAAACTTGCTGAAATAAACACACATTGATGAAAAAACAAATCTTTGCAAAAATGAACACATTGTGTTGGGCCCCAAAATATTAGCTAAGTACGAGAAGGTGCGTGGGCATGCAGGACCTATTTGAAGAAGGGTGTGTGGGGTGAAGGCATGTAGGGAGGGGTTATAGTAGGGTTTTTTAGAACACACATCATGCACATAAGGTAAAATGGGTTTTGGGACTCAGCCATATTCGGTGTTCTAGGTAGCACATGAGAAAAGCATGACCCATCTAGCATGTGAAGTGGATAAGGTGTCATCTTGACAACTATAGGATCTAAAAGGGAATATTCCATGCATGCGATGGAAGGTTACAAAAGAACATCATTGTACAGAGTGGATAGATTGGATCAAAGGAGGCATGCTCAATTAGAGGACCACTTGGAAACTTGGAAACTGATCTGTTACCTCAAAAGGAATGGTGGTGAAGGAAGAAAAGCTATATATAGAGGTGCGCAGATAGAAGAAAAGAATAAAGACAAATATACCTAGGATCATCTTGAGAGAGAAGAGGTGGTGGAAAAGAGGTGAAGCTCTACAAAAATATCATGGAGGATTATATGGGTTGTGATTAGAGAAAATATAGGAGTGATGACATATTCAGAGGGATGGGTCTATGTTTACCCTTGTATTGTGAAGTCCATAGTTTATTTTTAATGCATGACCTTGCTCTAAATTGTTATATGGGTCTATTATGACCTCAAGGAATGTAATGTGGTTACTGAATATATTAATAGAAGGTTATATCCTAAACATATATGTGTTCATGAGCATAATTTTAATGTATTTAATTTGTATGAATTAATTCTATATGTTGTTGTTATTTATATTTTATGGATGCAATGAGATAATAACTCGTCCTAGGTTCTCAGAATGATGAACGGTTCTTTTCTCTTTTTATGCACTTTAATATCAGTCATAAGATGATGCATTCTCACAAGACTCACATAAAGGAAAGACTCAATGCTTGCACATGCTTCAGGTGAGTGCCCAACACCCGTTGGGTGATAGGCCAACGTGCATGGGATTAGACTAGTGTTCTAAGGGTATAAACATGACTACATCTTGGTTCCGTTGCTAGGACCTATTTTTCAAAGTTGTGAAAAATAACATGCATCTTGGTCCTTGTGATGTGTAATGATAGAATGATTGACCCTAAAAAGTATTAAAACATGGTTCAAAAGCATGAAGGATGAATTTTTCTCAAAGATTCAGCACTATAAATATGTTTGATGCATGTAGATGTGTAGAAGAGAACCTATACCATGAGTTGTATGAGACATTCTTCTGTTGGTTTCTAGTAGAACTATATGAATGGTTGTCAGCATATGTACCCAGATCGAGCTAGTACTACAGATCATGTGTATGGACCCAAGATGATTATCAGAGGATGTAGGAAGTAGATCAAACTTGGACACATGTTGTTGATCATTAGTGGAAAGGAGTGTTGACCAGTTATACTCTAGAATACACCATTTATATGTATTATTTCCCACAATTTGCTAAGTTTGAGTTTCTGAGGGAGCCCAAAGGAACATTTTTCCATGTTATTCCTTTGGATATGAAGATCTTTATCACTACCCTAAGTTTATATGCATTTCCCATGGAAGAATAAGCTTCTCTAAGCACTGGGAGAGGAAGATAGGGTAGAGGAAGATGGCGTAAATTGTGGCTGAAAAGGAAAAGGAGGAGAGACAACTCAAGTATAGTGAATCTGAAAGGGATATAACTAGACAATGTGAGGTTGCAAGTGTGATGGATCTATGGAGGTAGATGTTTTAGGAAGGAGTTGAGGTTCATGTAGAGGATGTGGATAGTCTGTGCTACCCCATATTGGAAAGTAAGGGAGAGAAACCCCTTCATCTTTTGATGAGAATTTGTTGCATGGAGAAAGGAGAGTCATTGATGTGCATCTGAACCCACCTGACAACCAACCCATGGTTTTTGGTTTTCCAAATCAAGGTAGAAGTATTATTAACCGAGTTGGTATCGGTGGGAGTAACTGATCTGTGCCCAAGAGATATAATTTATCATTTAGAACATCACTAGTTGTGCAAACCTTTCCTGTATTTGGAGGAATTTTTTGACAAGGTGTAAGTATGTAAGGTTTTGTTATCATGTCTAGAAGTGGTGCAAGACACACAATTGGCAGTGGGACAATATCACAAACCATCGACACATAGTTTAGTGGGATGTTGGGAACACTAGGCGTGACCACTTCTAGACATTTTCTAGTTACAAGAGATAGATTTGGTGGTATAGGCACTAGAGGACTTGGTTGACCTAGTGGATATGGAGAATCTGGTTGGTTGGGAGGAATGGGACCTAGTGAATCGAGTGGATTTGGTGGAGGGGGAAACACCAGAGGAAACCAAGGCTCTGGATCAAGACAAGGGCCTCAACAACCTCTACAAGTAATTTTGGAGATGTCATTAAACTTACCAGACTATAGGGGTATTGAAGATGTTACAGAGCATGTGAACAAGTTTGAATTACTATGGCACACGAAGGGGATCATTACCCCAGAGCGGAAGGAAATTCAGTTTGCAACAACATTGTAAGGACGCACACATAGTTGGTATTGGAAATATGATGCTCATCAAATAGCGGTATACTCCACTACATCAAAGAATGCCTTCCTAGCAGAATTCCATTTCCTAGAATTTAAACAAAATATCATCAACACTATGAAGGAGATCCAACAAGGAATGACAGAGAGTGTGTGGGAGTATGAAACATGTTTCAATAATCTCTTGTCAAAAATATGCTATGAAATTCATCCTTCTCAACACACGCAATGGTTTTTTGGAGGGTTGATAACACCATTTAGAAGGGATCTGTCATACAAGACTTTCACAGACCCATGTAGAGGCTGTTGGGAGCATTGATACTAGTGTTATTCCTTTTCTAGAGGCTCAAATTTCTGCAATATCCAAGCAATTGGAGAAGTTCTCTACAAAATCATAACATGAGGTTCATAGTGGGCTTTGGTGTATAGACTATGAAGTGGAAGGGCATGCAAAGGATAGTTTCCCCCAAAATTTGGTACGCACCATGGTGGTAGACTGTTATATTTTCCATGGGGATCATGATGCAAGTAGGTTCCCTTTATTGCAGTGCGTAATCTGCAAGAATGTGTCTTGCTATTACAAGATCTGTACCTCTATGACCCATGATACCAAGGATTACAGATTGATTCATCATATCCATGATGCTATTGATCTTAGTGTATGGTAGACTAGTCTTGCAAGTAGGTCTAAGGACAATGATTTTCACTATGAAGTGCGTGTGGAAGAGGTGTTTGTGGAGGGATTTTTTGTTGAAGTAACTACGTCGTAGGATGAAGTGAATTCCCATGAGGAACCTATTATAGCTATGGATCTACAAAACATTGTAAGCATGAGTTCCCTAATATGTTACAATGCTCGTGGTGTGGGAATAAACATAAGTACAAAGAGTTTCCAGAGCTTTATGAGCATATGAACCAATAGCATCGGAAGGAAAAAGGCACTGGGATGGTAAGTATCAAGAATAACAATTCACAGTGGATGCCAAGAGTGGCACGTGAGTAAGGACTAGAACTTGTATTGGTGACGACGTGAGAAGAGGCCATGCAAACCAAGGAAATGACAAGACAAAGGAAACTAGTTTCAAGAGAGGACGTAGTACATGGAAAGTATCCAAACCCTACTCATCAGAAGGAGGTGTATCAAGAGACTATGGATGTTATTCGAAGTTTATAAGGAGAGATCCATTTTATAAAGGATAAATCAAAGAAGTTGGAGAAAAGGAAGAATGTCGAGGCTCTAAAGGATGAACTGGATGAATTCAAGGAAGCATGTAGGATGTTAAGGCAAGAGAATATTATTCCCTTGCTAGGAGAATGGATGAGGGAGAAGATACCATGCGCCAAGGAAGAGTGTGAGAGACAAGTTTTTCATGAAAACCTTCCTCCTCACATGCTTGACTATGATAAGATAATTACATTGAATGTAGTTGTTGATGGATTGCATCTAAGTAATATCCTCATCGACACAAGAGTGAAAGTCAATGTTCTCACCTTGGATACCTGGCATCAAATGGGAAGACCCGCATTAAAACCATCTTCGAATGCATTGTCTATGGAAAATAAGACAAAGGCAATGCCCATTGGAGTCTTGAAGGATGTAGTTATCACCATTCAAGGGGCCAAGTTCATTGGAGATTTTGAAGTCTTGGGACTCGTTGAGGAAGACAATTTTCCAGCACTACTTGGGTGCCCATGGTGCTATAAGAATAATTCTGACTTATGGTTTAACAAGGGGTATATCAGCTTTGAAAACAAGGAAGAAAGGTTAATTATCCCTTTAACAGATGGGAAATCAATGCCCTATACTAAGCCCACAGGAGAGTAAGTACTCGAAAGGATCTATGTGTGATCTATTAGAGATCTAGAGATAATTTATCCCACAGAGGGAGTTATCCAATTTAAAGATGCTCATTCCTTGAGTGATACCACTAGCATGGCATGTGACAATTGGGCACATGCGAATTATGAATTGATTGGGTGAAAATTGAGAGGATTTTTAATAATGGTAACAAATGCATGCCCAATCAAGTGCCTGGGAGGAAAGAAGTTTCCAAGTTACTCTGGAGGAGCATACTCTGAATTTTTCTTATGAGAAATTGAGGCTCAATGGAAAAATGAGGACGAGAGAAGGGGAATTCTCAGGTATAACCTGCTCAAAACTATAATGTGCCAGTGGGCTACACATCGGGAGATCCTCCTAGAATGGCGTAAAGTAAGAATCACATTTTTTGTAAGGTTCTCTAGGAGTAACACACCCACTGTCATACAAGACTACTATGGTAAAGCGACCACCCCATTTCATGTCTAATCATGTGAGGAGGCCTGGATGGGAAGAAAAGAAGCATTACCACCTTCATTATAGGTGCATAAGTTCTATTCCACCTGACAAGGTTGTGCATGTGCATGGTATATTCATTTGGAGATGCGTCGTCAAACAGGTAATTGGCAGGAGTTAGTGGTTTATCTCATTCAAGATTTAGAGTATATGAGTACCAAGCCATTTGTGGATAAGGTGTTGCAAGTAATCAAGTGCCTTATAATGGAAGATAGTGCTATGAAAAAATATAGGCTACTGAAATTACTAGGTGAGCCTTATTTTGAGACGCACCTCAATGAAGAAGAATAAGAGGAATTACAGCTTGAGTGCGCATGCATGGAAAAGGAAAAAGGAAAAATGGTCTATGTAGTGGATGGTGAAGAGATGGAAACTTTGGATGTTAACCATTCTGAAGGTACACATGAAGTCATATATAGCGCTGATGAGAGAGCATGCACCTACTAAGAGCCCTTGAAAAGAAAAATGTTAATATTGGGATAAAGGCATAACCTAAGGAAGATATCATCAGGGACTATTGGTTAGAAAATTAAGTTTCAAAGGTCATTGATCTGTTGCACAAGTTCCAAGATTTTTTCCCTTGCGGGTACCGTGAACTCAAAGGCATCCACCATTCCTTAGGGGAGATGAAGATCAATTTGAAGGAAGGTGCATGCCCGATTCAGAAGAGGCCTTATCGGATGAATCCAAATTTGTGCGTATGGGTCAAGGAGGAGATAGATAAGATAATAACATCTGGTATCATTGAGGTAGTGGAAGAATCAAAATGGATAAGCCCAATGGTCATCAATATCAAGAAATATGGGAGGTTAAGGATCTATGTTGACTATAGGGATCTGAATGCAATATGTTTGATTGATCCTTTTCCAACCCCATTCACTAAAGAAATTTTGGAGGGAGTAGCTAGGTGCGAGACCTAATCTTTCACGGATGGATTCTCAGGGTGTCACTAGGTTAGGATCACAAAGGAAGACAAGAAAAAGACAAATTTCATCATAGAATTGGGAAGCTTTTCCTACACGGTTATGCCTTTTGGATTAAATAATATGCCTGTTGTGTTCTCGCACATCATGGTACAAGTATTTTAGGACTTCATCCGTAAGTCTCTTCAAGTTTACCTAGATTACTGGACTATTTATGGATTAGTAAAATACCATTATGACAATTTGAGGCTGATGTTTGAGAGATGTTGACAATTAAGGATATCCCTCAACATTAAGAAATGTGTCTTTGTTACTCCATTTGGAACCTTGTTAGGACATATTATATGTAAAGAAATATTACTAGTGGATCTCACCAAAGTTTCAGTTATTGTGGGATTAGGGGAGCCTACTAGTCAAAGCACAGTATAAGGATTCCTTGGGCATGCAGGATACTACAGAAAATTCATCAAGGGGTATGTCAAGATCGCCACACCCATGGAGGAATTTCTAAAACACAAGTGTGCCTTTCATTGGGGAGAGGCACAACAGAGGGCATTTGAAACTTTAAAGGATAGGCTTATCACGATGCCCATACTATGTTTTCCTTCTTGGGATAAGCCTTTCCATGTGCATGTTGATGCCTTAGGGAAAACTATGGGAGTAGTACTAGCACAACCTGCTGAAGGGATTGTTGATCATCCTTTGTGTTTTTCTAGTAGAAAGTTGACACCAGTAGAGCAAAATTACACAACCAATGAGTGTAAGGAATTTTCAATGATCTATGCGCTATATAAGTTTAGGCAGTATCTGTTGGCAACACCATTTATATTCTACATGGACCACATGGAAATGAAATACTTAGTCAACAAGCTCATTTTACAAGGGTGCATATGTCGTTGGGTCCTATTATTCCAAGATATTGAGTTCACACTGGTTGTAAAACTAGGGAAGAGCAATTAAAGACCTAACCACTTAATCAAGGATTAACTCAGGGGAGGATGCGCAAAGCATTGAGTATATAATTTCATATGCGCAACTATTTAGGTTGCGATTTGTGCCCTAAAACTTTGAGGATATCGTGGTATTCTTGAAAATGGGTGTGGCAATGGAAGGGATAAAGAGTCGAGAGAAAAAGCACTTAGTAATATGCATTTCACCCTACATGTTCATTAGTGGAGATCTGTATAAGCTAGGTTGTGATGAGTTTTTGTGCCAATGCATATTAGAACATGAGTGCATGGAAATTATGGAGGAAGCGTATGGTGGAATTGCAGGATGATACTATGTAGGAAATACTACCACATGGAAGATTTAACTAGTAGGTCTTTGTTGGGAAATCATCTACCAAGATTGTATTAAGTTTTACAAGGCCTATGACCATTTCTAGTGCCTTGGAAAACCTAGGAAGAGGGATGAAATTACCTTGGGACCAATAACTAGTGCTAAACCATTTGAAAAATGGGCAATCGACTTTTTACGACCAATTTCACCAGCTGTTTGAAGGACTGGTTCATGGTATATCATTACTTACATTAATTACTTGACACATTGGGTAGAGACAACGCCTATGAAGGATTACACCACAACGACAACTACTATATATTTATGGGAGAACATAATCAGTAGGTATGGTTTTTCTTTAAGATTAACTAGTGATGGGGGTACACACATTCTCAATAAAACAATTAGGATTTTGTTAGTAGAATTTATGGTGGCCCATCACAATACTACCCCCTATCACACACAGGAAAATGGAACTATTGATGCATAATTACAGAACCCCTAAATGCTGCAACTTGATGGGTTAAAACTATCAAAGTGATTGGATAACATGGATATTTTCCCAAAGTGTGGGACTTTGCGATTGTGAAATATCTCTAGATGAAGGTTAGTTCCTATTCCTCTATTCATATTCACACATTCATATTAAAGAGAATATATCCCAAAACCTACTTTAGCTTGCCAAGGAGAAAAGGTTAAGAATATTCAAGAAAATAAACCTAAACTAACAAAGGTGATGCACCAAAGGAATGTTGAACACCTGCTTTGCCATTAAGCACAAACCATTAAAAAGTAATACAACCACCATGCACAGATAACCAAGATTTCAAAGAAATATCTGGAGGATGCAATGAACATAAGAGAGGGTTGAAAATCACCTACAGACTTGTATTATTACTCCACATATTTGATACAATACATTAAAATGGTAAAGAGGCACAAACTTGCATTACAACTTGAATGGGAAGTTTGAACTCCACAAATCCACTTGCAGACAAGAGAAGAAGGGAGGGTGAAAATATAAATTGTCCAAGCTTTAGAAAAATGCCCCTCTTTACAATATATAGGAAGAATGAGAGAAATGGGAGAGAAGGATTTGAAATCTTGCTCCAACTACCCAAGAAATGCATTGAATTCTCCTACAACAGTGATGGGTGCCATGAAAAAACCCATACCTCCATGTGCTCTTTCTTGTTGGGAAAGAAAGGAAACCCATACCTCGTTACTATGGTAGGTGAGAAACCTTGGACACCTTAAAAAATGATGAACTACTATCTTTCATTTTGAAGAACTTAGTCCTACTCAAATTAATTCCTTTCTTGTGTAAATATGAGCTCCCAGTAAAAAGTTATGGCCATCCTAAGGTTGGCATAACATTCTACAAAAATAGTGAACTGCTGACTCTGTCTTCTTTGGAGTCCAAAATGCATGCAACCTCCAAAACCCTAACATTTGGACTTTCAGACATTTTGTTTTCAGAATTAGGGTTACTGTTTATCCTCTAATTTTTCTTGAGAGTTCCGACATTCTGAAACCCGAAAGTCTGAAAGTCTGAAAGTTCACAATTTTAGGTTTATGAGTTTTAGACATTGAGTAGTGAGTTTTGTGTTTTGGGGTCCCTAACTTCCTAAACTCTAAACCCTAAAACTCTAAAATTCCGAAGTCTGAAATTTCAGACTTCTGGATATCATAGTTTTGGACATTTCCTTGTCATTTTTTATTTTCCTCGCCAAGACTTCCAAAAATTAGAAGTCCGTTACCCCGAAATTCTAAAATTTTGGACCTTCAGAGTTTCAATATTTTAGACTTTGTAGATCCTTTTTTTCTTGAGTGCCTTAAGAGTTCTGAAACTCCAAAACCCAGAAGTCCAAAAATTAGGACTTTCAAATTTTTGGGTTTTAGACATTTTGTTTCAATTTGCCAACTTTGTGCCTTGAGATGTCTGAAACCCCGAAAGTCCAAAGTTTCAAACTTTCAGAATTTGGGATTTTGGAATTTTTGTCCTATTTTTTATTTTTGTATTTCAATATTTTTGCTCCTTTTGGCATTCCTTTTTCCATTCATTTTTCTACCTTGCATTTCCATTATCAATCACGTTTACAACTTGACTATAAAATATCGAAATGTAAGCTTCATGGCTGAATGACTCCTCCATTTTCTCCTATGCAAGGTTGTGTTTGATTGATTTTTTCTGAGGGGAAAATTTGGATAACAAGAACCGCTGAGGAATTGAAGAAAATACTAAGTCACACATTGACTAATATCTATGACGTTGGAAGACAAGATTGGGATGATAACGTATCAGTCATTCTATGAGCATACAGGACAACCTACAAGAGGTTGAATAAGGCCACACCATTTCAATTTGTGTTTGGCATGAACGTTGTTTAGCCAGTTAAATTCATGTTACCATCGCTATGTATAGTGCGTGCAGGAGGCTTGGATGATGAACAAGCACTGGAAGAGAGGATTGATAAGTTGATGCATTTAGATGAAAGGAGATCACTTGCTAGATGGAGTTATAAGATGGAAAAAGAAAGATAAAAGGCATGTCTTGATTGTCATATCAAGAACAAGCAATTTGAGGTTGGGAAGATGGTGTTATTGTATCATTCCAAGTATCTGCACCATCCTAGGAAGTTGAAATTCCATTGGTTGAGACCCTAAATCATCTCTTCCATCCTCAATTCACACACTTACTAGCTACAAGCGATAGATGGGATGAGATTACTAGGTCACTTCAATGGGAGTAGGCTAAAGTCCTACTATAAATAAGTCTTCTTGGTGTTTGTAAATAAGGCATTATTACTAGTTAGCTTACAATTTTCCTTTATGCTTTTCTTTTCTTTTGTTTCACTTTCTCGTTACTTGTTCCTTTATTTTTGTTTCATTTTGAACCTTGTGCACTGGTAAGCACATTATTTTCCAAATTTTTGTATGTGTAGAGGACCACACATATATTTTAGTGTGGAATGAAGTAATGTAAAGAAAAGTATAGGCCTACAATACAAGTTGAGTGGCCCTGTAGAAGGAAGTGCATAAGGTTGAGAAAGCGCGTGAGGAAACGGTGGATAATGAATTATGGTTTCAAGAAGGCTATAAGAAATACCACGTACAAAGGATGAAAAGTGTAGGAATAACATAAGGTAGGTGAGAGAAAATATCAGGTAAAGGATAGAAGAAATACCATCGGTGTTGTAGACCTGCGCATAAGATTCTTTGGTTAGATTGGATTTTCACGTTCCAGAAGGTTGTAAAGTATTTTTCACATAGGATTGGGTGCATAGGTAAGGTTTCTTAATGTTAGATTAGTGGAAAATTCCTCATTTAATGTTAAGTATGTCGGTAGGTGGTAAAGCATTTATTGCTCTAGGGGAGAAAAAACTATAAATATGAGGTTGGGAAAGTCATTATTCTACCTTGCTATTACAAAGTTGAAGCACTCTTGTGAACTAGGGCATCTAGAGAGATTTGTGCAAAGGAAGAAGAATCTGATAAATCTAAGAGTGTGAGTAGATTGGATCTGTAGACTAGGAGGGAGTACATGGGCATGAGGAAAGGTTGGTTAAAGTGTGTTGTCTTGTGGAAGGTTTTCCTAGTTAGAGTTTAGCAAATAGGGCACAAAGATAAAAGGATTTATTCTAGGAGTTGAGATTCGGAGTTGATTTTGGATTTAAGAAGAGTAGTAGAATAAAGTAATAAATTCTTATTTTATCCTGACAGAAAGTATGGCACCTAAGAAGGTGACCCTTTCACCAAAGAAATAGAAGGGATGCAACAAGGGTGTATTTGTGCATAAGGCCTAAGTTAAAGAAAGGTGCCTATCTGGAGAGTGATGTGTTCATTCCTAAAGATCCCATAGGGATAAATAAGACCACACCAAAGAAGATAGAAAGAGAAGAGGGTTAGGAGAAGAAGGCACAAAGTGTGCACACAACACAATCTATGGGTTTTTCAGAAGAAGTCTCAAAGCCTAGTAGTTACGCACGTAGGAAGAAGTCTCATGTCAAGGAAAAAACCCAAGAAGAAGAAATGCCAGAGTAGGAATAACTCCTCACACATGAGGATTCACCAAGGAAGACATCGTCTAGTGAAGAAAAATTAAAGGAATAATGTCTTTTACTAGAATCCCTAGTAAGGAAGAAGAAGAAGGTGACAGAAGAGGAAAACGTACAGGAGTTGGAAATTTTAGGTGCCTACATTGGTGATAAGGATGATGACGAGCCTAAACGAGGTGAGGACCATTCAGTGTATGATGTACATAACTCAGAAGATGAGGAAGGTGAAGATGATCATAACAATTAATATGAGGAGAAGAATGATGAGGAAGAAGTAGAGGATCAAGGCAAGGGGGTGAGTGAATATGTGAGCATCAAAAACTAAGGAACACCAAGCCTCATCAAGAAACAAGTGTAGAAATGAATGGAGAGAAAATTGGTAGGTATCATGAAGGAGTTGGTGGAATAGGAGTTGGGGAGGACTGCAGATAAAATTATGAAGGAGATGGAAGAATAAAGTGTTGGGAAGGAGTATGGAAGCATGGTTGGGGATCCCAAATTGGTAGTAAGCTTCCCAAAAGCTACATGAAAAGGTGGAAAGGCATAGTGGTGGCACAAGAACATGGAATTGGATACATTAATGATCCTATCAAGGTGTTACGCACACACTTGTAAAGCACCCTAGCAATATAGGAACTCCTGACTATGTCATCATTTGATGAAGAAGCTGCATATCCTTGAATGAGGAAGATGTTATACTAGGCATTTGAGCCTCACGTAGATGAACTTGAGTTCGAAGTAAGCTAGATAGTGCTAATGAAGGTGCTAGAAATAAAAGGAATAAATCCCTTGGTGAATGCTCAGTAGCTATCAGATGAACAAGTCTGTAATGTGCTTAACAAGGTTTCAGTCAAAGTTGAGACCAGATTGTTCGAGAGAAATGATAGAGTGAGATTCCTATAGGAGGAATTGGAGAAGAAAAATAAGGAGCTCATGGAAAAGAGCAAGGACCTAAAGTAAGAGGAGATTATCAGTGATCATTTGAGGCGTGAACTTAAAGAAGAAAAAGAAAAGGTACAGGAAGTCCCCAAGAAGGTGGAGATGATTATGGATGCCATTTTCTTGAAGAACCCCAACTTAGTGCCACCCGAGAAGAAGTATGAATCAGTCTTGCAATGTCTAGAGGATTTGACTTGCATTCTCATGATGGAGAAGTAACCACTTGCTTTGGAGTCTACAAAAGAGGCATAGGTGCACCAAGAGAAAGAGGAAAAGATGAAGGTTGTCAAGATGGTGACTCCATACACTAAACTTATTATAGATGTAAACGCCACCACACAAGTCACTGAGGCTGCTTATGATAACTGCACTGATAGGGATAGAGTGGAAAGCATCTCGGTTGCCACCCATGAAATGGAACTCAAGGAGTTCCAAGTAAAAAATAAGGGGAATAGAGTGGAAATAGATAAGATCCTAGTCGAGGTGGAGAAGAAGTCAAAAGCAATCAAGAATCTGTGAGGCTTGATCAAAATTTGGCTAAAGGAATTATACCCCCAGATCACCCGTAGGATGGATGCACTTGAGGACTTGGGAAATCATTTGGAAATTATTGTTGAAACCATGAGCGCAAAAGGGAAGGAGATGAGTGTTAGGGAGGTGAGCACCCTAGTGGTTTACCTCTATTAGTAAGCTAAGAACAAGGTCGACACCTAGGAGAATTTAGAGGCAAAAATAGGGAAGGATTTCCCTCTCCTCCTCCAATAATAAACAAGTCTCCCATTCTTTCTCCCAATTATTCATTCCTTAATCATTCTTTCCAACCATTTTAATATCCCTACATTCTTTATTTTATTGAAGATTGTTCCCAAGGATGGATAAAATGTGTAGTGTGGGGTGATGTTTGGCCCCAGAATATTGGCTAAGTACGAGAAGGTGCATGGGTGTGTAGGACCTATTTGAAGAAGGGTGTATGGGGTGAAGGTGTGTAGGGAAGGGATATAACAGGGTTTTGCATAACACATGGAACACATGCAAGGCAAGATAGGTTTTTGGACTTAGCCATATTTGGCATTCTAGGTAATACATGAGAAAAGCATGACCCTTCTAGCATACTAAGTGGATAAGGAGCTAGTCTAACGGTTGTAGGATCAAAAAGGGAATATACCATGCATGCGATGGAAGGTTCTATAATAACATCATTGTATAGAGTGGAGATCTTAGATCAAAGGAGGCATGCTTCATTAGAGGACCACTTGGACACTTGGAAGCCAATATGTTACCTAAGAAGGCATGGCAGTGAAGGAAAAAAATCTATATATAAAGGTGCGCAAATAGAAGAAAGGAATAAAGACAAATATACCTAGGATCATCCTAAGAGAGAAGAGGTGGTGGAAAAGAGTTGAACCTATGAATAAATATCATGGAGGATTATATGGGCTGGGATTAGAGAAAATATAGGAGTGATGACATACTAAGAGGGATGGGTATGTGTTTACCCTTGTAATGTGAAGGTCATAGGTTAGTTTTGATGCATGACCTTGCCCTGGGTTATTATACGGGTTTTTAATGACCTTAAGCAATGTATTGTGGTTACTGAACATATGAATAGAAGGTTTTGTCCTAAACATATATGTGTTCATGAGCATAATTTTAATGTGTTTCCTTTGTATGAATACATTCTCTATATTGTTTTTATTTCTCTTTTATGGATGTAATGAGATAATAACTCATCCTAGGTTCTCAAAATGATGCACATTTATTTTCTATTATTTTGCACTTGGATACCAGTTATAAGATGATGCATTCTCACAAGACTCACATAAAGGATAGAATTAGTGCCCACGTGTGCCTCGGGTGATTGCCCAATGACCTCTGGGTGATAGGCCTAAAGACAAATATACCTAGGATCATCCTAAGAGAGAAGAGGTGGTGGAAAAGAGTTGAACCTATGAATAAATATCATGGAGGATTATATGGGCTGGGATTAGAGAAAATATAGGAGTGATGACATACTAAGAGGGATGGGTATGTGTTTACCCTTGTAATGTGAAGGTCATAGGTTAGTTTTGATGCATGACCTTGCCCTGGGTTATTATACGGGTTTTTAATGACCTTAAGCAATGTATTGTGGTTACTGAACATATGAATAGAAGGTTTTGTCCTAAACATATATGTGTTCATGAGCATAATTTTAATGTGTTTCCTTTGTATGAATACATTCTCTATATTGTTTTTATTTCTCTTTTATGGATGTAATGAGATAATAACTCATCCTAGGTTCTCAAAATGATGCACATTTATTTTCTATTATTTTGCACTTGGATACCAGTTATAAGATGATGCATTCTCACAAGACTCACATAAAGGATAGAATTAGTGCCCACGTGTGCCTCGGGTGATTGCCCAATGACCTCTGGGTGATAGGCCGACACACATGGGATTAGATTGTTGTTCTAAGGGTATTAAAATGACTACACACTGCTAGAAATAGATATACGTTGCAGAATTACACACACTACTTGGAAATAAACACATGTTACAGAATTAAACAAATTGTTATAAATAAATGTACTTTGCAGAATGAAACATGCTGCTTGAAATAAACACACTTTAGAAATATTTATTAAAATGATTTTGAGGAAATAGAAACATACATTAAAAAACGTGCAGGAATGATAAATAACATATATAAAATATGTTAAATTAAGAATCAAAAGTACTTATAGAATTATTAATTAAACAATTTACACAAATTTATTGAAGATATAAATACCAATAAAATAAAGGATCCTATTTCTTGGAGGAGTGGGCCCTTACTCCACCTTCAATCAGGAGTTTAAAAATTACAATAATTTCAAAATGTAATGGCTATCTTATTTTTTAATTGTTCTTTCTTACAAAACTTAAGTGTATATATGTCTTTATATCTATATCATCCTTTTTATCTATCTTCAAGTCTTTATATATATTTCATCATCTGAAGATGCATTTATAATAATGAGTGTTCAATAGTTGTCTATCCACCTATAGGTTCTAGTGAAAAAAAATAATGCTCAAAGTAGATATGAAGTTTAGAAACCTAGCTAGACATACAGTTGTTGGTCTTACATAAGTATTTATGGAGTGTGAAGAATTGTAAATTAGTTGATTTGTTACTGATTAGAGGGCGCATTAATTGCTCCGTCACCAGATTTTGACAGAATAAAAATATTCCCATTGATTTCGGAACTTTGGATAAGTTCCTCAACCAAAATGAAAACATTCCAGAACTAAATGCAAAAGTTTCGGAGTTAAGTGTAGGAGTTCCAGAAGTAAGTGCTAGTGCTCTGGAACTAAGTCTGAATAAGTTTTGGATAAGTTCTAGAGCTAAGTGATAGAGTTCCAGAGCTGAGTGACGGATTTCCTGAACTAATTCTGAAGGTTCTCGAAGTAAGCCGCATTGAAGCCAATTTCCTCAAAAAGGTGTTGGTTGCTTCATACATTTCTTATCTGACCAAATGTGACATGTTTTATTCAAAAAATTGATTTTTCACACATTTTTTTAGGAATTACAGTTTTTTTAGACGTTAGAACTAAATAAACCAAAAGATGGAAAATTACATCCTAACTTATACTAGATCAAACAAAATTCATGAAATGCAGTCAAAATTGATTAAAAGGAAAGTAAAAGGAGATCATTCATTGCACATTGATGAGGCATATTTTGGACTTATCATACTCCCCCAGAGTGAGACGTTAAAAAAATCCTTCTAAGGGATCAATAGCTAATATGTGGGTAGTTGAAATGAATGAATTACTAGACAGTGGGGAAGAAGAAGCATTGGCTGGTTGAGAAGTAGATGGGTTAGCAGATGGGTCAGCTACAAAGGCTATGAAAGTAGTGGGAATAGAGGAGTTAGGCATGGAAGAGGTAGTGACAACATTGGTGGATGGGGCCATGGGTGAAGGAGAGGTGACAATGGTGGTAGATGCCTTAATTGGTACAAGGACATGATTAGGTTGATACAACATTTTACAGGTCTTGAATGGTGAAGGGTCAACTAGAATGGTATAGTTATGTCCTTCATGTTCAAATTTTAAACAATGGTGTAAGGTTAACAAAACACAACCCATATAAAATTATTTCTTCTTTTAAATCCTTACTCTTCCAGGAGATAGTTGTGAGACTACTGGATTTGGTTGCGGAACTACTAGATTTGGCTATGGAACTGCTTGATTTAGCTGTAGAATTTCAAATATGATTTTACTATTTCTTCCTTGAATTTCTCTGCAACTACTCTCAATTTTCATTTATTCTGCCTAAATGATAGTTCATTATTAATACGCCACCACTTTTACCTATTTAGTCGGCATCACCATCATGATTACTTCCTTTTAATCATAATGTGCAATAAGTGACTCATTATACTTTCGACTTAAATCAAAGTCTAATCACACATGAAGACTTTTAATTTAACCTTTAATAAGATCAAGACATAATTATTGTCCTTGCTGATGTAATCCATCCGCCTTAATGACTCATCATTCCTAAAAAAAGTGAAAAAGAAAAACGGTTAGAAAAAACAACTGGAATTCCAAAGAATTTCCTTCTATTTGAATTAACCACTTATTGAGGAGATCAACTGCCATTTCTAGTTTTCAATTGGCCTTTTGAGAGAATTTTTTTTGGAGAAGAGAACGCCATTTACTAGTTTTCATTCCCTTCCCTTTTGTTTTTTTAATTTTTATTTTATTTTATTTTAGGGGGGAAGAGAATACCTTTTTTGGTTTTCATTCCCTTCCCTTTATTTTAGATCCTTACATCTGATTACTTGATCATTTTAGAAGAACTAGGTTCTTCAATATGATCAAATTCCTTGTCTACTTCAATTTTCTTCAAGAATTCATCCTTGGTAGGAGGATTCTTATAGAGTTTTAGCTTGTTTCCAGTGACCAAAAGTGTCCTTCTACTACCATCAATGGGAAGTAGCTGAATAGATCCATTGTCATATATCTTCTCAATCTAATAAGGTCCTAACCACCTGGTTCTCAACTTTCCTTTGAATTACTGGTACTTGGAATCAAACAGTAATTCCCAATCTCCTATCTTGAATTATCTATCCTTGATATGTGTATCATGCCACTACTTCCTTTATTCTTGGATTATCTCTATTTATTGAAATGCTTCCAATCTCATCACATCCAACTCATTGAGTTATATAATTATTTCCTTTTCTGTTGTATCTAATTCAATACCCAATTTAGTTGTTGTCCTCAATGTTTATAGTTTGAATTAAATGGGTAATAAGGGAGTTTTACGATAGACTAACTCATATGGTGAGAACCCTGTTGTACTCTTCCAAGTTGTGTTATAATCCTAGACAGCCTCTTCACCCAATCTCTTCTACTTGATTCAATTGTTTTGGTGATAATGTTTCCAATTGCCTATTTGTCACTTATGCTTGTTCATTTAATTGTGGGTGATAGGGAGATGACTTCCTATGATTGATCTGATAGTACACTATGAAGTCCTAGATCATATTAGACATGAACTATGTACCTTGGTATGAAACTATACTTCTTGGTGCACCAAACTTCATCATAATTTTGTGCCAAAGGAAATCAGTAACTACATCTTCATTAGTATTTTTTAAAGCATGCACCTCTTCCCACTTTGTTACATAATCATTACATACAAGAATGTGCTCTTATCCTTGTTAAGGAGGACTAAAAAGGCCAACAAAATCTAGTGCCCACCTTTCAAATGGTTCAATCACTACTTTAGGTTGTAGAGGAATTTCACTAGTGAAATTTGGTTGTCCCATCCTTTGACAGGGATCACACTGCTCGGTGTATTTCTTCACATATTTATACAAATATGGCCAATAATATCTACTGCCAAGTATTTTGTGGGTTGTTCTTTTTATTGAAAAGTTTCCTCCACTTGGTTCATCATGACATGCCCTAAGTATGTCAAATATTTCATCTTCTCTCACACACCTACGTAGAACTAAATCAGGACCACATTTAAATAACATTCCATTTAAACATTTAAATTGTGCACAGATTTTGATTAATCTTTTCATTTGTTTCTTAGTAAAAGGAGGAAACTTCCCTTTTGTAAGATAATTTTCCATATCAACAAACCATGGTGTATCATCTGAAATAGAAAATAATTGTTCATCTGGAAAGTTGTCCTTAACTAGATCTTTCTCCCCTATAGTGGCTAATCTTGAGAATAAATCAGCTAACACATTACATTTTTCTACATTATCCACATTAGTAATATCAAATTCTTCTAAAATTAATAACCATCTAATTATCCTACCTCCAACCACTGGTTTGTTCAATAATTATCTAATTGCTGAGTGATTTGTATGTACAAATATTATGTGCCCTGTAATATAATGTCTAAACTTATTAATTGTATAAATCACAACAAGACATTATTTTTTAGTGGTGGTGTAATTTATTTCAATGGGAGTAAGATTATTAGTAAGGTAGTAAATAACATACATTTTCCCATCTTCATCTTTCTGTCCCACAATTGTACCAATTGAGTTATTCGAGGAATTTGTTTGGATGTGAAAAGGTTTCTCCCAATTAGGTCTTCTTAATATTAGGTAAGTGATTAATTTTTGTTTAATATCTTCAAAAACATGTTGACACTTTACATTCCAACGATATTCACAATCCTTGGTTAGCAAACCAAACATGGGGGAGACAATTTTACTAACATATTTGATAAAATGCCTATAGTATCCAGCATGTCCTAAGAATGACTTGATATCTGTGGGGGTTTGAGGAACAGGTACAAGTCTAAAATAATCCTAATTTTTTATTGGTCAACTTGAATTCCTCTTTTTAAATTGTGGTGTCCCAATACAATTCCCTCATCAACCATCAACAAACATTTCTCATGACTAAGAGACAAATGGTGTTGCTCACATCTTGTTAATATTTTTTTCAAATTTTTCAATGCATCATCAAACGTTTCTCCATGCACAATAAAATCATGTATGTATACCTCCACACAATCATTGGTTAGATCTACAAAAATTACTAGTACAAACCTTTGTAATGTTGCTAGAGCATTACATAGTCCAAATGGAAATATCTTGTTATCAAAGGTACCCCATGGACAAGTAAAGGTATTTTTATCTTGAACCTCAACAACCACCCTAATTTGATTATATCCACTAAATCCATCCAAGAAGGAAAAGTATTGTTTACCTAAATTTTTTTATAAAACATGATCTATGAATGGAAAGTGAAAATAATCTCTAAGTGTAGCTTTGTTCAATTCCCGATAATCAACACAAATTCTCCATTTTCCATTCTTTTTAGGAACAGTCACAAGAAGAGACACCTATTGACTATCTGAGATGGGGTAGATAAAGCCTACTTTCAATATCTTTTCAATTTCCTACTTGAATATGTCCCTCAAGGTTGGGTTGATCCTTCTCTTAGGTTTCCTAACTGGTTGAACATTTTCAGTATAAATGTGATGGATACAAATACTTGGATGGATTCCTTTCATGTTTGTATAGTCCCAAGAAAAATAATATAGTATGAACTTTTAAGACATCAAACAATTTAGCTTCTTGATCATTTTCCAATCAGCTATTAATGTTCAAAATTTTACCTAGTTGAATCTCACTTTGTTTAGTTCAAGTGTGTTATGAACTAATTTGTTGAAAATATTCCATTAGGGTGTTTAGTGGATGTGAATGTGGTAGTAACATATGATATGCAACGATGTCTCTAAATTTCCCTTGAGAAAGAATACTGGATAAAGGATAGTAGGCAGAGTTATGATAATTATCTTATCATTGGTCAACCTCCTCATCACTATTGTTTTCCAAACATCCTTATTGTTCCTTGATATCTTTTAGACTAAATCACGTAGATATTTCCATAGATATTTCTTCCCCTCCCAAAGATAAATCACATTCTTCTGGAGAAAAATTATTTACATCTACGTGGAATTGTTGTGGTTCTGGAGATAAGTATGAATGTTCCAAAACTAAATCTGAAGGTTCCAGAACTAAGTCTGATTGTTCCAAAGACAATTGGTAATCATTCAATGGATGATTAATCATATTATCTACCTCTCGTACATGATCCTGCAATGTTATCATAGCCAAAAAAGATAGATATTGTTTATTAGTATCATGATCATTAACCCACAACTATTATTGATTATCAATAAAAGGTCATGCAGAAGGATATAGGGAATTTTTATTAGAACTATTACCATTTGAGATAGTCATATCACCTGATCTGGAAACAATTAAGTTAACAACTTTAGCTAACCATGGTCTTCCCAACATAATGGGATAACCAAGTGTTTTACCTTTTGGCCACAATATAAGGAATTCTACTGGATACTCCTATAACTCCACCATAACTGCCACATCTTCAATGATCCCTTATAGTTTTTCTATCGACTGATCTACCATTTGCAATATGGTGCTAGTAGGTTTTATACCCGTCAATGGTAATATTTTCAAAGTGTCTACTATCATCACATTTATAGCTACTCCCAAATAAACAAAAGCATTATGTATATGATTATTTCCTATAGATATAGAGATAACAGGGTTTCCAGGATCCTCATATTTGGGAAGTAAGAGTTTTCTTGCTAATAAATAAAAAAGTTTCCCATCTACCTTAAAAGTCCTAGTGTACTGCTTCTTCCTTATAGGTCATTTCAAACATAAAATTTTGATTAATTTTTTTAATCACGGAATGTCCTTGATTGCTTGAAAAAATGGTATTTCAATATTTAGTTTCCTTAATTCCTGCACTAGTTCAGATTCCTTGGTCTCAATAACTTCCTTAAATCTTTCTAGAAATGAAGTTTTTGTAGAATTGTTATCTAGTTGCTTCTTTTTTTATTTTTCATCAACCTTAGGAATAACTTAACTAAGGGTTTTAGTTTCATCTAATGTCTTAGTAATTATAATAGGTGGACTATTAATTATTTTTCCAGATCTAGTTTGAATGTCCTTACAATCCATGTCATTAAGATCAACTAGTTTTTCTTTCTCTATTCCATGGACAGGGGTTGTTTGTTTGTTTTTTGGATTAGCCACTAGTTGCGTTGATATTTGTGCTTGAACCATATTTTTATTTTGTGAACCTTTTGCTAGAGAACCCATTATGGCCTGTTGGTTCTAGTTCGGATATGTTTTCCCTTAAGCGTAATTATTAGGGTTCTACCTATGTTCTGACCAAGCATAAGGGTTACCTTGAACAAACCATGGTTTTTGGTGTCCTTGAGAATACTAAGATTTTCCTGGCCAATCCTAGAGATTCCATGTTGGTTGAGGGGTCCAAGGTGGTTATCCCCATATTTTTTGTACTGTTTGAGCCACTCATGGTATCATCCACAGATTAGGAACATATCTTGGTATGACATGCCCTTGGCTATGTTGTCTCTGGAAAAATTTCACTTCTTCTATAGTGGATGAAGTGTTGGTTTGTTTAAACTAGTTTATTATGAATGGAAGAAGAGAAAAAGAATCAACTTCATGTTCCCTAGATTCAAAAATAATACATATTTTTTTATCTAGAGGAAAATATCTTATTGCATGCTTCTTTTTGCATCTAGGACAATAAAAAGCTAATGGTTCAGTATTAGCATTTTCTTTGGCTTGTAATCCATCCATGGTGGAATTTAATTGAACTAGGATATCTGTTATAAATTTTTCTATTTCATCCATAAGTTTTTTCATGCCTTGATTCATACCTTTCATAGTTTTTCCTTTACTAGGTCCACCCCTTGTTCTTGAATAATTTCTACAAAGGTCTAGAATATCATTCATTCTCAATTGATTGAGGTTTCCATAGATTCATCACCCATAACTTTAAGAAAAATGGTTTTTCTTATCTCTTCTTGAAGTACAAATCCACACCTTTTACTTACAAAGAGGAATCTATCTAAATAATCTTCCATATTTTAATCCTTTTCCTATTTCTCCCCTATACTAGTCTTGATATTTATCCAAGAAGGTAGTTTCCATTTGCCCCTAAGTGGTAATAGAATTGGATGTTAATCCCATACACCAGCTCATTGCTACATCTTTCATAGTAGATGGGAACAACTTGAGTTTTTGATTTTCTGTTTTGTATTCATAGGTCTGACACAATACTTTAAATTAAAAAAGAAAATTGGTCAAAGTCCTCAGATGAGTAAATTGGTCAATGTGCAGGTGAAATATTCTTCATAGGTGTATCATCATCCACCAACTGATTTGGATAAGTAAAGGTCATATTAGGTTCTCTTTTAACTTCCCGTGCCATTTCTGCATTATCTTCTAGGTATTTTTCCCAATCAATGTGGTATGCGATCCACTTTGGAGAAGGTGAGAAGTTAGAAGTAGGAGGTTGAATTCTCAATTGAGAATCAAAAATTTTTATAAGTGGGTCTTGGGATATAATCCTTCTCCTAAAAGTTCCACTTCCTTCTGGTGATTGATCCAAAAATTCCAAAGGTGGAAGTTCTGCTTCTTGTCTAATAGGGGACAATGTTGCTTATAATTGCTTCTCAACTTCATTATTTGAACTAGAGGATGTTGATAATTCATGTTGAGATATTTTTGGGAGAAATCTACCCTTTGTGTCTCTTGGTCTACTCATAAATTTTTATGATAACGTAGGGAAGATTTTTCAATTACTATATGTATGATTGTTTTTCTTGTTGACACCTAATTAGACAATTCTAACTAGTGGATCCCTAGAAACGGTGCCAAAAATGATGGGTGTCATTATTCCCTTCATTTAATCAACTCATGATTGTTTTCATATTCAAACCAGGGGTGTATTTGAAGCTATATGCAACAAGAAGAATCTTAGTGAACTAGTAATTGATTGTATATATTTATTGTTTTTATTTTCTGGGGGTTTTAAAGTGTCTTTAAGATTTCATGGCCAAAGCCTTATTAAAGATAAACTATAAGAAACTTGCTGAAATAAACACACATTTCTGAAATAAATAAATCTTTGCAAAACTAAACATATTGTTGGAAATAGATATATGTTGCAGAATTAAACACACTTCTTGGAAATAAACGCACATTGCATAATTAAACAAATTTTTGGAAATAAATATACTTTACAAAATGAAACATGCTATTGGAAATAAAAATAGATTAGAAATATTTCTTAAAATGCTTTTGAGTAAATAGAAATGTACATTAAAACACATGCAGGAATGATAAGTAACTTATATAATGGATTATAATTTAATAATCAAAAGTACTTACAGAACTAATAATTAATAGATTTACACAAATTGCTTGAAGATATAAATAATAATAGAATAAAGGATATTGTTTTTTGGAGGAGTGGGCCATTAATCCACCTTGAATTAGGATTTGACAAACTATGATACTCTCAAAATGAAATGGCTATCTTATTATTGATTTTTTTTTCTTACAAAACTTAACTATATATATGTTTGTATATCTATACCATCCCTTTTATCTATCTTTAGGTCTATATATATATATTTCATCATCTAGATATGCATTTACAATCATGAATGTTCAATAGATGTCTATCCACCTATAGGTTCTAGTGGAACAAAATAGTGGTCAAAGTAGATATGAAATTTATAAACCTAGCTAGAGATATAGTTTTTGGTCTTACATAAGTATTTCTCAAGTGTAAAGAATAGACAATTAGTTGATATGTTCCTAATTGGAGGGCCCATTAATTTCTCTATCATCGGATTTTGATAGAATAAAAATATTCCCACTCCAAAGTTCCAGAATGAAAGGGAAAAATTCTAGAACTAACTGTGAAAGTTTAAAAGCTAAGTGCAGGAGTTACGGAACTAAGTGTTGGAGTTCCATAACTAAGTATGAAGGTTCCGAAGCTAAGTGATAGAGTTCAAGAGTTGAGTGATGGAGTTCTCGAACTAATTCTGAAGGTTCTAGAAGTAAGTCGCATTAAAGCCAATTTCCTAAAAAAGGTGTTGGTTGCTTCATACTTTTCTTATTTGACCAAATGTGACCTATTTTATTCCAAATACTAAATTTCCACACATTTTATTAGGAATTACAAAGTTTTTATACGTTAGAAATAAATCAAACAAAATATGGACAATTACATCCTAACTTATACTAGATCAAACAAAAGCCACGAAATGTAGTAAAAAATGACTAAAAGGAGAGTAAAATGAGATCATTCATATTTTGGCCTTATCATGCTCGCCCCGAGTGAGACATTGCAAAAAGCCTTCTAAGGGATCGGTAGTTGATATGTGGATAGCCGAAATGGATGAATTACTCGACAGTGGGGAAGAAGAAGCATTGGTTTATTGAGAAGTAGATGGGTGGGCATATAGGTTGGCTATAGAGGCTACAAAAGTAGAGGGAAAAGAGGAGTTAGGTGTGGAAGAGGTAGAGACAATATTAGTGGATGGGGCCATGGGTGAAGGAAAGGTAACAGTGGTGGTAGATGCCTCAATTGGTATAAGGACATCATTATGTCAATACAACATGTTACAAATCTTGAATGGTGAAATGTTAGCTAGAATGGTATAATTATGTCCTTCATGTTCAAATTTTAATCAACGGTGTAAGGTTAAAGGAACACAACCCATAACATGGATCCAAGGTTGGTCAAGAAGCATGTTGAACTGGAATTCCCCTTCCTAGACATAGAATAATTCTGGAATGGTACATGGGCCCATACAAATGTGGAGAATGATGGTGCCAAGGGTGCAAGTGATGGCATCATTGAATGAATGTAACATAACTGGTTTATTATGGATGTAATTGGTAGGGATGCACATTTATTTGTATTCATAGGAGGAAATGATGTCGATAATAGCACTACCATCAATAATAACGTGTCAAATGTGTATATTATAAATGTAGATGGAAATGAATAGGGTGGGATCAAGATCATATGATTGGAGAGGTATAATCTCGTTGTCAGATAAAATGAGAGTGGCTATGTGATGAGTGGTTGTGGGAGGAGAGGAAGGGGATGAAGTGGTGAGAGAGGCCACATGGTGAGGAGTGATAATGAATGCCACAAGAATAGGGTCATTAGGTAAAACCTCAATGGATTGAAGAACCTCCATGAGGGTCTGTCGGTGAGACTCAGAGGTTTGGAAAAGGCTGTACAAAGAAATTTTGAGAGGAGATTGGCACAATTCTTTAATCATTGTATGATGGGTGACCCCATCAGAAATAGGGTATGTGGGTGCATGGATGGTGATTTTTGGTGTAGGTGCAGATGGGATATTGGGTAAAAGGGTGGAAAATAGGTTAGTTGTTTTCTACTTTCCTTTATCTTTCTAGGCATGAGTGAAAATGTTAACCATATTAATACGGGTTAAAGGAGCAAGTGATTCGTGATAGGTGTAGTGACAAGATGGGAAAAAATATGATGAGGGCATATACTAGTTTTGTGAAAAGAAGGCAACGCATTGGAATTTTGGTGGAGGTTTGGATAGCTCTATTATGTAGACCATTATGCAGATAAAAGGGTGGTGGAGGTGGCAATGAAGGTTTTTGAAAGGGTAAGGGACAAGGATGTGTGGTGATAGGTGAAGGTGGAATATGGTTCTCATATAAAATATCATCATTGTCAAAGTTTTATTCTAGAGGACATAGTTGGAGAAAACTAGTATTAAGAGCCTTATAGTTTTCCACATCATTCCCTAGAACATGATGGTAAGCACAAATTTTTGTATCATCAAACCCTTCCCATTTAGGTTTGAGTGGGTCGTAAGGTCTAAGTGGTGGCAATGTGATGACAGAGGTTTCCAAAAGGTTAGCTAAAATGTTGGCGTAAGACCCTGCCATTGGATCATAATGTGAAGTAAGTATGGGTCTAGATGGAAGTGTGGGTGATTTTTACGGGAGAGGTGCCACGAGAGGTAGAATTATTGGTTGATTTAGTTTGACTGCATGTTTGGTAGGTAGTATGGTTTTAGGTTTGGATTGTACCTTATTAGGACTATATGTAGCATATGAACTAGTAGTTGAAATTATTATAGGTTTAACTACCTATTATTAGGGTAGTGGGTTTTTGGACTTTTTTTGCACCTTCCTTGGTAAAGGTGAAGAAGGAGTGTGTGATGTAGAAGGGAAGGAAGATGATAGAAGGGGTAGGGGGTAGCCAAGAAGATAATGGAGGTGTGGCAAAGGTTGTGGGAAGAGGAAAGGTGGAAGGTATTGCTTGAAGAGAAGGAAATATCATAGGTAATGATGAGGCTACTTAAAGTGGTGTGGGTATAGGCGGTAGAAAGGATACAAGTAATTGAAAAGGTGTACAATGTGTAGGATATTTGGGTGTAACAGAGGCTCATGATGAGGAGGTGGGTTACTAGTATTTTAGTTTACCTAGGATTGGAGGTTGTTTGGCCAAGGTTGATGGGTGGGGACCAAGGATAGATGGAAGAGGTAAAGGTGACAGAGGGGTAGTAGGTGAAACCAGCGTATGTGACCTAGAAGGTTAGATCTTCTTCTTAGGTGGGGGAATAGTCTTTGAATTGGCTTGTGATGATGTGGCTAAATCCATTTTGATAGGAGGATGGACTAGGATTGATTTTGGAATGACTCTCAATGTGGTAAGGTATAAATGCAACTAAGGTTTTTGGTATAGGAGAAATTTTGGTTGTTGGTAAAGGTTGAGGTGTGGGTGAGGGTGATGAAGAAGTGGTCACTAAAAATAGAATGGGCATTGTTGTTAGGCCCCTAAGATATTGACTAAGTCTAAAAAGATGCATGGGCACGCAAGACTGAAGTTAAGAAATGGGAACGCAAGTAGAAGGCACACAAGGAAAGGTTTTAGAAGGGTCTTAGTAGAACCCATGATGTGCGCCTGCAAGACAAGGTATTGGGACTTAGCCATATTTGGCATATCAAGAAGGAAACAAGAAAAGCGTGACTTGACTACACATGCGGAGTGGATAAGGTGTTATCTTGGCGACAGGTTGGCCTAGGAAGGAATATGACATGCAATGGAAGCTCCTAGAATACCATCATAAAAAGGAGTGAAGAGCTTAGGGATGTATGAGTATGTTCCCATGGAGGAAAAAATTTAGACACTTGGAACTACATCTAAAGCCTCAGAAAGGTGAGTTGGCAGTTCAAGCGGCCTATAAAAAAAGTACCTAGAGAAGAAAAGAGAGATAGAGAGATGAAGAGAGAGAGCAGAGCTTTGCAAAAATGATGTAAAGGAATTCTATTTGGGTTGGGTAGATGAAACATAGGAGATGGATGTATCAAGGGCTTGGATGTTTAAATTTTTGTTTTGAGAGTTAAAGGATAGGAATCTAGTTATGATGCATGACTTCAGTCTTCCTTTCTACGATGCTCTATAATGAATGTAATGAGGTTACAAGTTTATATGAATATGATTAGAAATGATTTTTGTGCATTTACATATCTTCATGGTTCTATGTTATGCATGTTTATGGGATGATTCTGAATCCTTGTGCATTTCCCTTTTTGTTTTGATTTAGTTTTTAATCTATTAAGTACTAAACTGTCTGGAATGAATGCACTGATCTAGAATCCATTCTGAGATCTATGATGCTTACATATCTCTTTTCCACTTACTTCCTTTAATTTTGGATCATAGATGATGTTTTCCCACTCAACTCACATAAAAGAGAGGCTCAGCACCCGCACGTGCCTCAGGTGAGTGCCTAGCACCCGCTGGGTGATAGGTCGGTGAGCATGGGGTTCCCTTGTTCTTGGTGATTATAAAAATGACTAAATCTTAGTTCTGTTTCCAGGACCTCTTTTCGAAGTTGTAGTGGGAAATGACATACATCATGATTTGTGTAATAAGTGATGACAGAAATATTAACTTTAGAAAGTGTTGAATCATGGTTCAAGAGCACGAAGGAAGAATTTTCTCAGAGATTCAACACTGGACCTCATTTTGATGCACATAGATGGGTAGAAGAGAACCTTTACCATGAGTTATATAAAACATTTTTCTATTACTTCCTAGTAGAGATGTATGAATGGATTTTGGCACATTCATCTAGATTAAGCTGGTATTATAGATCACGTGTGTGGACCCAAGAAAAATACCAGATGATGCAGGATGTAGATTTGACATGGACTCATGCTATGGATCATTGGTGGAAAGGTGTTTTAGATAGCTACACTCTGGAGTATGCTATTTCTACATATTATTGTCTATAATTCATTGAGTTTGAGTTTTTGCAGGAGACCAGAGGATCGTTTCTATGTGCTATCCCTCTGGAAATGAAGATCTTAATAGTTACCTTGAGTTTAGAGGCATCTCTGATGGGCAACTAAACCATTTTGAGTGCTAGGTGAGGAAGCTAGAGTGGAGGAATATGGAAGACATTGCGACAGAGAAAGAAAGCGAGGAGAGATGGCTCAAGTATAGTGAAGCACATGAACGGGAGATTGCTATACAACGTGAGATTGGAAGTGTGATGGATGTGTGGAGGTAGACATTTTGGGAAGGATTTGAGGTTCATGCAAAGGATGTGGAACCTGAGAAATCTATGCTACCCCATCTTGGCAAGTGCATAAGAGAGACCCCTTCAAATTTTGATGATATTTCGTCACACGGAGAGAGAAGATTTTTTGGCACACATATAAACCCACCTAGTGACCAAACCCTCACACTTGGTTTTCCAAATGAAGGGAGGAGTATCATTGACCCAGTTGGTATCGATGGAAGTGACAGATCTCCACCCAGGAGATACAATTTTTCCTTTCCTACTTCTATGGTTGCATAAAATATTCTAGTATTTGGAGGAATTTTTGGACAAGGAACAAATACATAAGGCTAGGGTAATGCATCAGGAAGTGGTGCGGGACACACATTTGGTAGTAGCACAATCACATAGATGTTTGGCATGTAGTTCAATGAGACGTTGGAGACCCTAGGTGAGACCACTTCAAGCCCATTACTGGTGGCAGGAGAATCTGGAGGTGGAACTGGTGGATCCAATGGGGGAGAGAACACCAAAGGAAATCAAGCATCTGGACTAGGAGGACAGGGGCCTCAGCCACCTCCTCAAGTAATCTTTGAAATGTCTTTACACTTGCTAGACTACCAAGGCATAGAGGATGTTGCATAGCATGTTCACAAGCATTCATTGCTATAGTACGTGAAGGGGATAACAACCCCAGAGTAGAAGGCTAGTCAGTTTGCACTGACATTGTAAGGGTACTCATATAGTTGGTATAGGAAGTATGACCCCCATAAGATGGTGGTAGAATACATCGCATTGAAAAATTCCTTCCTAGCAGAGTTCTACATCCATGAGTTCTATCAGAAGAGCATCAGCACCCTTAAAGAGATTCAGTAGGGAATGACAAAGAGTGTGCGGGAGTATGATGCATGGTTTAAGACTCTCCTGTCAAAATTTTCATATGACATTCACCCTTCACAACATGCTCAATGGTTTTTTGGGGGGTTGATAACTCCATTTAGAAGATATTTATCTCATAAAGCTTTCACAGACCTGCACAAAGCATTGGAAGCCGCCCTACGCACTGAAGTTGTTGGCAGTGTTGACACTAGGGTTAACACGTTCCTAGAATCTCAAATCACTGCTATGGCTAAGCAGTTGGAAAAATTATCTACAAACTTAGCTCATGAGACTCGTAGTGGAATGTGGTGTACATATTGTGAAGTAGAGGGGCATGTCAAGGATAGTTTCCCCCAGAAGATAGTACGTGCCATAGTAGTAGATTGTGATATTTTTCATGGGGACCATGATGTAAGTAGATGTCTTTTATTACAATGTGGAATCTGAAAGAATGTATCTTTCTACTATAAAATTTGTACCTCTACAACCCATGATACTAAGGATTAAAGGATTATTGACTAGATCCATAAGGCCATTGATCATGGTGTGCGCCAGACCAGCATTGTCAGTAGTTCTAAGGGTGATGATCACCTTTATGAGGAGCACATAGATGGAGGCATGAGCAGAAGGGATTTCGTAGAGGATTCCATGGTCATGTTAACTGCAGAGGAGGAACAAGTGAGTTCCCATGTGGGTCTTGTTTTAATTTTGGGTCTACAGACCACTACAAGCGTGAGTGCCTAGATTTTTTGTAGTGTTCATGGTGCGGGAAGAAGCATAAGTATGAGGAGTTCCCTGAGTTGTTTGAGCATTTGAATCATCAGCACCAGAAAGAAAAGGGTGATGCAATGGTAAGCATTAAGAAGGCTAAGACACAATAAATGACATGGGTGACACATTATTTTGGTTTGGAACTTGTTATGGTAACAACTAGAGTAGAGGCCACGCGCACAAAGGAAATACTAAGGTAAAAGAACCTATTTTCAAGGGAAGAAGTGGTACATGGGTAGTAACCATTTTTATGCATCAAAATGAGGTATATCAACAAACCATGGACATCAATCAGAGTTTACAAGGAGAAATCCAATGTCTAAAGGAGTAGTCTAGGAGGGAGGAGCAAATAAGGAATGTTGGGGCCCTAAAAGATGACCTGGATGAGGTCAAGGAAGTATGTAAAATTCTAAGGCAAGAGAATATTATTACCTTACTAGGGGCATGGTTGAGAGAGAAGGTACCACGTGCCAGAGAAGAGAATGAGAGGAAGGTATTACATGTAAACCTTCCCCCTCATATCCTTAACTATGATAGAGAGATCACGTTAAATGCAATCATGAATGGATGGATCCTTAGTAATATCCTCATTGACATAGGCACAGAGGTCAATGTTCTCACCTTGGATGCATGGCATCAGATGGGAAGACCTGAATTACAACCATCTTCAAATGTGATGTATATGGAAAAAAAAACGAAGGAAATTCCCATCGTTGTCCTAAAGGATGCAGCTATCACCATTCAGGGGGCTAAGTTTACTGGGTACTTTGAAGTCTTGGTGCTCACCAAGGCAGAAAATTTCCTAGCATTACTTAGGTGCCCATGGTGCTATAAGAAAAACGTAGATCTTCAATTTAACAAGGGATACATAAGATTTCAGAATGAGAAGAAATTTGTCATCATACCCCTAGTTGATGGAAAATCAACACCCTATAGTGAACCTTTGGGAGAAGAGGTCCTGGATAGAATATATGTGCACTCAATAAGCGATCCAAAGAAAATTCATCCAACAAATGGATTTATCTAGTTTGAGGATGCTTAGTCCCTAAGTGATACCAAAAGTATAGCGTGTAATAATTGTTTGCATGGGACCTATGAGTTAATCAGACAAAATTTGAGGGGATCGGTAACAAATATGACAAAGGTATGTACGGTCCGGTGCCTAGGTGGAAAGGAGCTACCTAAGTACTCAGGAGGAGCCTTCCCTGAGGTATTTTTACAAGAGATGGAAGTTCAGTGGAAAAAGGAGAACGAACGAAGAGGGATGTTAAGTTACTTCCTACTCAAAATTGTTGCGTGCTGGTGGGCAATGCATTGAGATAATCTCTTGGAATGACGTGAGGTAAGAATTGCCTTCTCTGTAAGGTTTTTCAAGAGCAACGTGCCCACGGCTATAAAATACTACCATAGTAAAGAGACCAATTCCTTCCATATCCACACATGTGAGACAACTTGGATAGGAAGCATAGAAGCATTGCCACCTTCATTATGGGTTCACAAGTTGTAATCCACCCTACAAGGTTGTCCATGTGCATGGTATATCCACTCAGAGATACATTGCCAAATTGGTAATTGGTAAGAAACTGCATCTGACCTCATTCAAACATTTGAGTACCAGAGTACAAAACCATTAGTACATAAGGCATTGCAGGTTATCAAGCACCTTACATCAGGGGGTAGTGCTATGGCGGAAGATATAATACAAGAGTTGCTAGGAGAACCTAGCTTGGAGGCATGCTTTGAGGAGAAAGAAACATAAGAGATACAGTTTGAGTGTGCATGTATAGAGAAAGAAAAGGGGAGATGGTATATGTTATTGATGGATAAGAAGCAAAGAACTTTGATGTTAACCACTCTGTAGGGATGTGTGAAGTCATAGATAGTGTTGATGAACAACCACGTGCCTATCATGAGCCTCTGAGGAAAAAGAAGGTTAACATTGGCTTAAAAGAAGAGCCTAAAGAGGCAATCATTGGAGACTATTGGTCAGAGAAATAAGTCTCTAAGATCATTGATCATTTACGTGAGTTTGAAGATTTATTCTTGCATCGGTATTATGAGCTTAAAGGCATCCACCATTCCTTGGGGGAGATGAGGATAAAGTTGAAGGAAGGTGCACGCCCAGTCAAGAAAAGACCTTATTGGATAAATATTAACCTACGTGTGAGGGTCAAAGAGGAAATAGATAAGATGATAACGTCAGGAATTATTGAAGCTGTTGAAGAGTCAAAACAGATAAGTCCAATGGTGATTAGTATCAAGAAAGATGGAAGGATAAGGATCTGTGTTGATTACATGGACCTGAATGTAGTATGTATCATTGATCCTTTCCCAACCCCATTTACTGAAGAAATCTTAGAGGGAGTGGCAGGGTGCGAGGTCTATTCTTTCATAGATGGATTCTTGGGCTATCACCAGGTAAGGATCACAAAGGAGGACCAAAGAAATATGACTTTCACAACTGAGTGGGAGATTTTTTCCTATACATTCATGCCTTTTGAGTTGAAGAATGTGCCTACTATGTTCTCGCACATTGTAGTGCAAGCTTTCCATGACTTTATCCATAAATTTCTTCAAGTCGGCTTGGATGATTGGATAGTATATGGGTTAGTAAAGGACCATTGTGACAACTTAAGGCTGATGTTTAAAGGTGTCATAAGTTGAGGATATCCCTCAACATTAAGAAATGTGTCTTTACTACCTCGTTTGAAACATTATTGGGACACATCATATGTAAGGAGGTCCTGCTATTAGATCCCACAAAAGTTGTAGTAATTGTGGGATTGAGGGAATCTACTAGTCAAAGTGTAGTAGATGGATTTCTCAAACATACAAGGTACTATAGGAAGTTCATCAAGGGATATTCCAAGATTGCCATGCCCTTAGAAGAGTTTCTTAGACATAAAAGTGCCTTTCATTGGGGAGAGGTGCAATAGAAGGCATTCAAAACTTTGAGGGATAGACTTGTCACCACACCCATACTATGATTCCCTTCTTAGGATAAGCCTTTCCATATTCATGTGGATGCTTTAGGAACTGCCATTGGATCAGTACTTGCACAACCTAGTGAATGTATTGTTGATCATCCTTTGTGTTTTACAAGTAGGAAGTTGAAACGAGAGGAGCAGAAGTATACTACAACTGAGGGCGAGGCATTTTACAGGATCTATACGCTTCATAAATTTAGACAATATTTTTTGGAAACCTCTTTTATATTTTACACTGATCATATGACATTGAAATACTTGGTGAACAAGCCCGGTCTACAAGGGCACATATGTCAGTGGGTACTATTCTTCCAAGAACTCGAGTTCACGGTGGTTGTCAAACCAAGAAGAAGTAATTCCAGACCTGATCATTTGCCTAGAATTGATTTAGGGGAGGACACACAAAGCATTGAGGACCATGCCAAATGCACAAATATCTAGGCTGTGGCACGCACCCTCAAACTTAGAGGATATTGTAATATTTCTCAAAATGGGTGTGGCGCTAGTTGGAATGAAGGCCTTAGAGAAGAAGAATTTGGCCATATGCGTCGCGCCCTATATGCTAATTAGTGGAAATCTATACAAAACGGGTCGTGATGATGTTCTGTGTTGATGCATACTAGAACATGAGTGCATTACAATTATGGAAGAGCTATATGGTGGGATTGCAGGAGGACACTATGTGGGAAATGCAACTACGTGGAAGATTCTACTCGTAGGGATTTTGTGGGAGGCCATTTATCAATATTGCATTGATTTTTGTAAGGCCTGTGACATTTCAAATGCCTTGGAAAACCTGGAAAAAAGGATGAAATTCCCTTACAACCAATTACCAGTGCGGAACCATTTGAGAAGTGGGCTATCAAATTTGTCGGACCAATCTCACTAGTGGGGCGAAGGATTGGTTCGCAGTATATCCTCACTTATACTAATTATTTGACAAGGTGGGCAGAGGAAGTGCCTACAAAGGATTGTACAACGGCTACCAATACTAGATTTTTATGGGAAAAGATAATCAATATGTATGGATACCCATTGAGTTTGAAAAGTGATAGAGGTACGCACTTCCTTAATGAAATGGTTAGGATTCTGCTATCAGAATTCATGGTGGCCCATCACAAAACTACTCCCTATCACCCTCAAGAAAATGGAACTGCTGAGGCATTTAACAAAATACTCAGCCACACATTGACTAAAATTTGTGATGTTGGTAGACAGAATTGGGATGAAAAAGTGTTAGTCATTCTTTTGGCATATAGGACAACCTACAAGAGGTTGAATAAGGCCACACTATTTCAATTGGTGTTTGGCACTGAGGTTTTCCTTCTAGTTGAATTCATGATACCTTCTCTTCTTATAGTGTGTGCAGGAGGATTAGATGATGAACAAGCGCTGGAAGAGATAATTGACAAGTTAATGCAATTAGATGAGAGACGATCATTAGCCAAATGGATCCAGAAAACTAAAAAAGCAAAACAAAAGGCATGGAATGATCATCACATTAAGAAAAATAAGTTTGAGGCTTGGCAGATGGTCTTACTGTATGATTCAAATTTTTTGCGCCATCCTGGGAAGTTGAAGGTGCATTGGTTGGGTCCCTATATCATCTTGTACATCCTTGATTCAGGCACATGCTAGTTGCAAGCGCTAGATGGGATGAGATTTATAGGACACTTAAATGGGAGTAGGTTGAAGCCCTACTATAAATAAGTCTTCTTGGTGTTTGTAATAAGGCAGTATTGTCAGATAGTTCAGGATTTTCTTTATTTTCATGTTCCTATTCTTGTGTTTCCCTTTCTCATTTTTATTTTGTTTTGCACCTTGTGCACTAGTAACCTCATTAATTTTTGAAGGTTGTGAATGCGTAGAGGACCGTGCATCATTTTAGTGTGGAGTAGAGTAAGGTGGAAGAAATTACAAGGTATGAAGTGCCAGGAAGGATTGTGTTGGAAAGATCAGTTGAATGGCCTTGTGGAAGGAAGTACATGTAAGGAAAGGTGAAAAAGGATGGTTGGTGTCAGGGTAAGGCTAAATTGTGGATCCATGTACAAGAGAGAAAGAAGCACAAACGTAACATGAGGTAGGCGAGAGTAAAAATAGATCATGATAGAAGAAGTTCCTTTGGTGTTGGTTACATGTGCACAAGAGTCTCCTGTCAAGATGGATTAGTTGCATGCCAGAAGGTTGGAAAATTTTCCAAGCAAGGTTGGGCACATGAGTTAAGTCCATATGATGAGTTTGTTTGAAAAATTCGAAGTATGGTGGTAGGTGAAGTGGCATTTAATGCTAAAAGTGGGAAAAACTATAAATAGAAGGTTGGCCACTTCATTTTTTTACTTTGCGAATACAAAGATGAGGAGATTTTGTGAACTAGGGTTTCTAGAGTTGATCCGTGTGAAGAAAAATTGAAATATTTAAACCGTGAGTGACTAGTTTGGATTTGCAAACCAGAAGGGAAGTAGTTCACGAGCATAGAGAATGTTGTGGAGAAGCACTATCCTTTGAAAGGGATATTCCAGTTAGGGTTTGGCAGCTAGGACACGGGTTGGAAAGGAGTTTCTTCACAATTTTGAGATTTTAACCTGGAAAAGATAGAAGAGCGGAGATAGGAAGAGAAGTTGAAGTGATAACCCAAGCGATGGCACCTAAAAACCAACAATAGCACCTAATAAGGGAAAGGGCGAGGGAAAATAACAAGAGATTACGGCAAGTACCAACGAGGAATGGTATGCATAAATACAGTACCTCGATGGGGTTTTTCTTGGGATGGAATGGAATGGGAATCCCACTTAAGAAAAATGATAGTAAGTGACTACAATCATCACATGAATGTGATAGAAAATGAAATGGAATTGGAGTTAGTACGCCTGACTAACCAGAGAACACCTAAGGGGTTACCAATTTATAGCAAAGAAGTCAAGGTGAAATTAGAGAAGGTGGGATTATTACAACTCTATGAGTTTCCATACTTTAGAAATCCAGAGTGCCTCTATCAGTGGCTAATTTTGTGCATACATGAAGACCACTTTCACTTCATAGGGTGCAAGATGAACATAACCCCTCAGGTAATTTCAAGATTCACAAGCCTTATCTATGAGGGAGAAATCTTAGAGGAAGACCTATGTGACAAGGAAGAAATTAAGGAAACAGTTGCCACATATGTATATAAGAAGGGGTCAAGGTAATTTAATATCATGGATATCCAAGACCCAATGATGAGAATGGCCACGTGCCTAATAATAAAACTCAATGCATAAGAAAAATAGATGTAGGTAAACAAGTCCTTGTTGAATGTTTGTATAATAATATTAGAGGGCACCATCTAAAATTTGTCTGCATACATTGTAGATGAAATTATCACCAGTGCATGGGAAGGAGATAAGATTCTCTTTGGTAATGTCCTCTTAACCATTGTGTTCTCAGATATCAGAGTGCCAGATGTAGCAGAAAAAGTTTGTTTGGGAGTACCCAGAGGAAGACCTCTCTCCTGTAAAAATATTTGAGAAATACACTTGTGATAGCATGACACCCATTCACAAGGTATGTCTTGAAAATTGGTATACATGTTTAAGGAATGAATTCAGAAAATAATGGATAATATCGGAACAAATGCCAATGCTTATAGTAAGAGAAGCTAAGTTCGTTGTATACCAACAATTTTGTATTGGTAGGTTCAACTTTACTTATGAAACCATGAGCCTGTGGTTCAAGCTCCCATTTTCCTTCACATCTCACTACTTTGAGGCGGGAGTTAACATATTCAAGGAGTCCAAGAAGCTAAAGTTTGACCTTAGTGATGTAGACCGAGACCACAGGGAGATGCGCAGGATGTTGGTCTACCCCAACAAGTGCATGTACATGGAAAAGTACATGTCGCATGAATTCCAAATGGTGAAACCCCTAACTCTTCCCATTGTGGGGAGGTATACAACATGAGTATACCTTTGCATAAGACCCAAGTTTGAGAAGGGTATTTATCTTTAAAGCAAAGTATCTATACCTCAAGACCCAACAAGTAGGAAGAGGCCCACACCCAGACAAAAGGAAAAAGAAATACAGAAAAAGGAACCAAGTATCCAAGATACATAGGCAATAGGCACCCCAGGAACAAGTGTTAGAATAATTACTTACATGTACAGGAAGAGGTCATCAGTTAGAAAGGAGGCACTAGAACAAGGAATTCTTATCACATAGGAGAAATCACTAGAGGAACAAGAGAAAGTAGAATCTCCTATCCTGGAATCCCCAGTTAGGAAGAAACAAAATGTGATGGAGGAGGATGATTTAGAAGACATAGAGAGCTTGGAGAAATACATGGGTGAGAGGGATGACGATGAAGAAGATGAAATTGAAGGAGGCCAGGAAGTTTTCAACGTGCACGATTCAGAAGAAGAGGGTGGAGAAGAAGAACATGAGTTCCTTCTCGTACAGTGCAAGGGTAGCCAAGAGGAGGAAGGTGCCTTGAAAATGGCAAGAAGTGAAGAGGTTGGCACATAGGATCAAAAGACTCCAAGCCTCATGAAGGAGAAAATAAATGAGGTGGCATAAAGAGAAGCAATGAAAATCATTAAAGCCTTGGTAGAACAAGAGTTGGAGTGTAGCGCTAAAATTGTCATGAGTGAAGATAAGGAAGAGAGCGTAGAAAAATATCACGATAGTATGAGAGGCCCTAGTCTACCTTTAATAATTCCTAAAGGCACACACATAGGAGGAAAGAGCATGGAGATCCAAGGGCCAAGAATGAGCTACATTGATGTTTGAAACAAGGTGTTGCGCGCGCTCTTCCAAAGCACTATCCCAACAAATAAAATGTTGGCAATGAAGTCATTTTATGAAGACGGTGCATACCCTTAGACAAGGTAGATGCTCTCTTGGGAAATTGAGTCCCATATCGACAAGCTAGAGTTCGAGGTAAGCTGAGGGGCACTAATGGAAATGCTTGGGTTAAAAGGAGACAACCCCTTGGTAAATGCTCAATAGAATTCAGATGAAGACATTTGTAATGAATTGAAAAAAATATCGGTTGAGTTGGAAGCCGTGTTATTTGGGAGGAATGGCAAAGTAAAATTTATAGATGTAGAGCTAGAAAAGAGAGAAGAGGAGATAGAAGAGAGAACCAAATATTTAAAGCAAGAGGAACTAATTAGTGTGCAGTTAAAGCGTGAAATAAGATAAGAAAAGGCAAGGGTATGTGAAATAGATAAGAAGGTAGAATCAATCACAGATGTCATTGTTTTGAAGCACCCAGACCTAGCACCGCCCATGTAAAAGTATGGATCTTCTCTTGAGTGTCTTGAAGACTTAACGCACATCCTCACCATGGAAAGGAAACCTATGGTTTTAGAATCTATGGAAGAAGTAGAAAGGTGCCTAGAGAAGGAGGACACATTAAGGGTAGTAGAAATCATGGATAAATACAAAAAAGTCCTTGCTAATGTAAAGATTGTTGCCCATACTGCTGAGTCCGCATATGAAAACTACACAGACAGAGATAAAGTGGCGAGTATTATGGTCGAAAACTATGAAGAAGAGCTTAAAGAGTCCCAAGAAAAGAACAAAGGGAACAAAGCAGAGTGGGATAGAATCTTCGCTAAGGTTGAAAAGAAGTCAGAAGCCATTGAGGCCTTAAGGGGTAAAATCACGAACCAGTTAAAGGACTTATACCCATAAATTACTAGGAGGATGGATGTGTTCGAGGACGTGGGTAAGGAGTTAGAAAAAATTGTTGACACTATAAACGCTCAAGGATATGGAGTGAGTTTTGGGGAGATAAGCACCCTAGTTGGCAACCTCTGCTAGAGAGCACAAATTGAAGTCAATTCCTGGAATAAGTTGGAGGCTGAATTGGAAAAATATTTTCTTATCTTGTTGCAATACTGCCATCACTTCCCCAATTTCTTCATTCCATTATTATTTTCCCAAGACATTAATTCTATTGTGATTCTTTATTCATTGGAGAAATGTTCACATGGGTGGAGAATAGGTAAAGTTTGGGGTGATGTTGAGCCACTAAAATATTGACTAAGTCCAAAAAGGCATATGGGTGTGCAAGAATGAAGTTAAGAAATGGGCGTGCAAGGAAAGGTTTTAGGAGGGTCTTATTAGAACCTGTGATGTACGCCCGCAAGAAAAGGTCTCGAGACTTATCTGTATTTGTTGTATCAAGTAGGACATGAGAAAAGTGTAACCTGACTACCCATGTAGAGTGGATAAGGTGCCAGCCTAGTGACAGGTTGGCCTAGGAAGGAATATGCCATGTGATGGAAGCTCCTAGAAGACCATCATGACAAGGAGTGGAAAGCTCAGGCCTGGAGGAGCATGCACCCATGGAGGACCACATTCAGACACTTGGTGCCAGATCTGAAGCCTCAAAAAGGTGAGTTGGCAATTCAAGTGGCCTATAAATACAAGTGCCCATAGAAGAAAGGCGAGATAGAGAGATGAAGAGAGAGAAGAGCTCTACAGAAATGTTGGAAAGGAATTCTCTTTGGGTTGGGTAGATAAAACATAGGAGATGGATGTATCAAGGGCTTGGATGTTTAAATTTTTGTTTTGAGAGTTAAAGGATAGGAATCTACTTATGATGCATGACTTCAGTCTACCTTTATGCGATGCTCTGTAATGAATCTAATTAATGTAATGAGGTTACCAGTTTATATAAATATGATCAGTAATTATTCTGGTGCATTTACATATCTTCATGGTTCTGTGTTATGCATGTTTATGGAATGAGTCCAAATATTTGCACATTTTCTTTTATGTTTTGATTCAGTTCTTAATCTGTTAAGTACTTTCCTATCTGGAATTACTACACTGATCTAGAAGCCATTCTAAGCTCTATGATGCATGTATGTCTCTTTTCCACTCACTTCCTTTAATTTTGGATCATATATGATGTTTTCCCACTTAACTCACATAAAAGAGAGACTTGGCACCCGCGCGTACCTCGGGTGAGCGCTCAGTGCCTCCTGGGTAATAGGCCAGTGCCTTGGGTTCCTTTGTTCATGGTGGGTATAAAAATGACTAAAATGGTTGATTTGGTTGTCTAAAAAACCTCTAGATAGATTGTGGAAGTATCAGCATACAACATTTGCATCTGATTTGAGAAAGGTAGCCGAAGCAATCCCCAAAGCATGGAATTGTCAACATAATCCAAGTGGTCAGCTAGACATGAAAGTGACACCGTTATTGCAGGAGATGATGTTGATTTAGTAGTAATCCCTGCAAATAATGTCTTTGAGACATGGAAATGGTTGGCCTCAGACTCTATGGGTAAAAGAGTTGAGATCAAATCAACAGGATCCTTTAAGGATAATGGAGAATTATCACCAATAAGAAGGGGCACTGCTAACGGATCCCATATAGGTAAGGGAGATGATAAGTAGGATGAGGTAGGTCCATATTTTGGTGAAGAGGAAAGTGAGCATAACTCTCCCATGGGTAAGAGAGTCAATACTATGGGTTTTTTATCAAGTTGAGAGGTGCATAGGAAAATTGCATCGGAAGCTATGGCAGACTCCTCCGTAAGTGAAGGGGGAGATAAGGGAAACTACTCTGTGGGTGAAGGAGTAGACAAAATATGTTCCTATGTGGATGAAAGAGCTCTTGTAAGAATCTCCTCGATAGATGGAGTAGGAGAAAACTGAGGAAGGGCTAGTATGATGTAAAAAATAACATGAACCTCACGAATGTTATCGTCATTAGTCAAATACTCACCAGTTTGGTTAGATGATGAGGTTTGATTTGGGAATGAATTCTTGAATATATAAAGGTTCTAAATTGTTGTTTTTCTAGGATTATCCAAGATGAGATCTCCACTATCTAACATTTCTTGGATATTTTTTTTGAATTTTATACAATTATTGTTACTATGACATTTACTGTGATGATAGTTGTAGTAATAATTTTCTTTGTACCATGCAGGCATAGGATTAGAGGGGTCAAAACTAGTATGTGGTTTGATGGGTGAAAGAGTAATGGATCCGTATTTTTGAAATTGTTCTAAAGCTGAAGAATAGGGTTCTCCTATGGGAGTGTATTTTCATTTCTCTAACTTGAACTAAAAATCTTGAATAGGAGAAAGGTTGGAAGAAGGATTTGATTGGTTGAATAGGTGAGATGGGCCATCTTTCAAAACTACCATGTGGGTAGATCCTTTTTCTTTGGAATAAGTGTTTCTAGGTTTGGAAGAGGAAGAGGTATCATTTGATTTAAATGCATCATTCTTGTTACACAATTGTATTTTCTTCTCTTCAATGGCATGAATTTAAATTTTTTGGGCCATGGTGAATGCCTCGTCGAATGTGTAGAAGGTTTCCACTTAGAGATTTGGTGAGATGTTCCTGGTACAAGCCCTAGTGAAAAAATCTATTAACTCAGTTTGAGGTAGTTGAAACATGAGCTGGTTGATTAGGATTCACCAACAAGTGAAAAAATATGTGATAGATTCATATTCATATTATCATGTTCAGTACAAGTTAGTCATGCTGACCTTCTTTATGATATTGATCGAAAAATGGTCTAGGAAATCTTGAGCTACTTGGTTAAATGGGTAAATGAAGTGCCTAGGTAGACCACTATACCAATCCAACGTAGGTGCTATCAAGGACATTGGGAATGTTCAGAAGAGAAAATCATCATCATGAGCGATCAGATAACACCCATTTTTAAAAGACCGCAAGTGTTATTTCGGGTCTTAATTTATGTTGAACCGGTTGAATTTAGGCATTTCCTAATGTGTAGAGTATGAAAAAATGGGAATGGATGGATTAATGGGTTCATTATAAATTGTTTCATATGTCAAATAGTTATGTGAGATGGAGACCGATGCTTCCAATGTCTGCATCCTGTCCATCATCATTTTGATAAGATCGTTACTAGGTTCTGATAAATGGGTGCCCCTATAGTATAAGGGGGTAGATGATGAAGGTATGATAAGGATGACATCCCAATATATGGTGGTGTCGAGTACAATAATTTTGAGGGGGAATAGATTCAGGGCACAAGTATCCTAAATAAGTTATAGATGAAACAAGGGGTAGTTTTTGATAAGTGTAGGTAGGTGGAGTGGATGTAAAAACTCTCATAGTAATTGGAGGGAGATACTTTTGGATGGAGAGGACAAGGTTTTAGAAAGGAGTATGGTCTTCTGACACCATGGGTGCCTAAGATGTAATAGATATATAAGAGGTGGCAGTGCAGATAGGCCTACACTGAAAGAGACTAATGAAGGAATGGCTGAAAAAAAAGGAGAAACTAACAGCAAAGGCACGATAGATGCCGTAGATACAGTAGATATTGATGATGTAGCATCAATTTAAGACACCACAGGTGGTAAGGTTGAAGAGGTTAATACAGAGCTAGTAGTAGTCAATGCAGATGTGGGTGCGAGGGAAGGAGGAATTCAAAATAGGCATGTCATATACAAGCTTCCCTGATGAATCTCGAGTGGATGAATGGGCTAAATAATATGGTAAAGTAGTGGGGTTTTGGTCAAGGAGTCTTGTGAACTCCTTGTCACTAGTACTCATGATAATAGGCTGGTTGGGATCAATAGGTGATAGAATGGAAGGTAGCGATGGGATAGGCAAGAGCGGATGAAGGCTAGCATGGAATATAATGGCATTGGCTTGACTATGAGTCAAAACCATGTGGGTTAGCATATACTTGGTAATATGATATATGTAGATGACAAAAAGGAACAAAAGGAATGGATAAAATAGTTCTAAAAAATGAAATTTGGTCATTGTTTTAATTGAAAAATTAAAACATGGTAACCGATTGCGGTTCGGTAACCAATGTTGGTGATAGGGGTAACCGATGATGGTTAGAGGACCAATATCGATTACTGTGGAAAATCAAAAGATTTGTAAATGTGGCAATAAATGATGAAAATCAAGTAAAATCTAGATTTTGATAGTGACTTCAAAGACCCATAGATATGGCAAAGTATTTGAGGAAGCCCAGAAAGAATAGAAATGTGATGAAATGTTACTTTAGTTAAAATTACCCAAAACAATAGGAAACCAACAGTGAGGTAAACCGATGACAGTCAGATGAATAAACTGATGATGATTGCTAGATTGACGACGGTCACTGTGAAATTTGTGAAAAGAGGGAAAAAATGAATTTAGTGACTTAGATCAAATAAAAGACCAACCCAGAAACCTAAGTATGGCAATGGTTGACCCCAAAACACTCAGAAAGAGTTAGAATACACCAAATATGATTGTGGAGTGTGAAAGGAAAGAAAAATGGAGAATATAACCTCACGCCTCAAAACACAAATAAAGCAAAAACCAACAAACATAAAATCCTACGTGATGGATTTTATGTTCCATCTTATGCAATTTAGGACTAAAAGGTTCCCTACGAAAAGCCAATATAACTAAAGATAGTTTCAGGTAAATTTTTGGAAAGGGGGGTCTTTTCTATAAGATAATGAATGGACAACAAAACTAGTTTGGTGCCCACTATCAATCCTCTGATTGTGTGATCATTGACAACTTATTTCAAGTAGGATGCTTAATAAAATGGGTACTTTATTTTGTGTGGTTTGGTGTAGAGAAGAGAGTGGGTACTAATATTCAATTAGTCAACCATCAGTTGGGTATAACTTCTTGTGTATAGGTTTCCCACAATATTTAAATAAGCTAAAGATGCAACACTCATAAATGATATGGAAGTATTTTAGACCCAAATCCAAATTAGCATTTGATGAAACCAATGACGAATAAGAAATAATATGTCTATCACTAATGCAATACAAAAATGAAAAGAATGGTTCTTTTTAATCCAAAATACAAGTGTCAATGAGACAAATGGAATATAGAGAATGTTCTAGAGGAATAAATATAATGTGAACTAATTTCGAAAGGAAATAGACACACAATAATTTCACCTAGGAATGAATAATACAAAATAACCCTAGATGAGTCCCATCGGGCCTGCCAAAATGTTTCACCAAATTATTTTGTGATAAAATAGATAATGTAAAAGGTCAAGGAGGAATACTTGTTATTACGTTGGTCAAAGGTTGAGTGTGTGCGTTACTGAATTTATCCAAGATGCTTGTGGAGAACTCCTTTTTGTCTAGGAAGGACTATCTGTAGAAATAGAACAAGACCACCAAATGATATTAAATAGCAAGGGTCATAGGAATACCTAAAAAGGCTAGATCAAGGAACCTTGGTGCTTCCTCGAGTGGCTATCAATCTTCTATTTTTATCACAGTAATGAAATTAAATGTGGGAAATGAAGGTCCTATTGTTAACAATTTGATTTAGGTATATCAAAAAATTATCAACAAATTAAATTAAGCAAAGTATTTAAAATATAAACTAATATAGCATGTGGAAAGGTATGTTTATGGTTGGAACAGGTCACAAGGGTATTAGGTAAGGTCACAAAGGTATCAGGTAAGGTCTGGGTGGAATTTTGGTGATGTTGGAGGTAGTTTGGTGAAGGTTGGCAAGAAACATAGAGAATGACGTAGGTCTAGTGACTGATACCGGTAAAGAGGGGAGACCAAAATTGTTATGGGAAATTTGGTGGTAATTAAATGAAATTAGTTTTGGGACTTCTCTGTGACTGCATAGAGAATGAAAAGGGAATGGTTGGGCTCGTAATAATGTCAAGAAGACTCAAGAATGCATAAAGGTTAGGTATAGAGAACCAGAAGGCCGTGGGTGATTAGATGGGTAGATTGGTAAGAAGGTGGAAATAGAGGAATGCTAGAAGGAATAATATGTAATTACAAAATATAATGAACCTAAAATTTAAGAAAGTACAAAATGATGAAAATCAAGTCTACTTACTTTCATTTGTAGGTATGGTAGGTGAAGGAAGGTAGTAGTTGATCCATGAAGAATATTTGTGGTCAATGCCACATAAATACTTCTAAGAGTGTTCTTGTGAATATTCTAATACCTTGGTGTAGACACCAAATTTGTGTCTTACGACCCCCCGTTCCCCGCATCTTATTTCGCAACCTAGCCTCATCACCTAAACCTTACACAATTATTTATTAATTACCTTATAATTAATAAATCCACATCTCCAAACCTGCCACCTCATTTCACCACCTCATCATGACCTAGTCCTAACCCTAAACTAACCTAATTAAGACCTATAACTTGGTCTACATCCACACCCACGAGTAATGACTCCTCACCCGCACCCAAAACCAACCTCATAATGACTTGACCAAGCCCACAACTAATCCCTCGGGAGAAAAGGAGGGAAAGCTGGCTATTCTACTAAAAATAGCCCACTTTGACTTAATCGACATCAGTTCCTACTCGACCGCCGTCGGTTACATAACCGCCATCGGTTCCCTGTAAATGACCTCCCCCAACCAAAAACAAGGGGTGGGATTTTTCATTTGATCCGAATCAGAAGTCATTGGAAGAATCAAGATTTCACTTGGCCGAGCAGAGACAAGTGAAGAAAAGAGAGGAGTTTGTAGAGAAGGACATCAATCCAAAGACTACAACTGAGTAACCAGAGCCCAGTGACACTCATCCAAGCATTGGGAGGGAAGATAGCTCATCTTGGATTGTCAGATCATCCTGCCTGAACCCTGCTTTCGTCATCACAGTCCTTGAACCCGTATCTTCATCAGGAACTAGTAAGTATTGTCTTGTACATTCTTTGATTAATATTTCTTGGACTTCTGAATCACAGTAATTACAAGTCTACTCCCAGATCCACTACCCGGTAACACTCTCCATCTAACTTTCATTCCTCTACCCCTACATTGCCCCAAGAACAGCCCCCATACTCTCTGAGTCTTCTCCCTCACCTCATTATGTATCCCCAATCATTTACCAGACTTACAAACACCATAGCTATCATATAGCCATCTTATAGCCAACCTTCACCAAAGCCCCTAAATCACTACCCCTACTGATATCGGTTATCAGTAACTGGTACCGGTGACAGTGACCGGCATCGGTCACTGTGATTCAAAACTAAGACCAGCCTTTTCTCTATTGTTCTAACAAGGTAAATAAATTGTAATTGGACAATAGCTTATTTGTTATAATTTGTGTTAATTCATATTAGTAGGGGAACTAACCACCTTCGAAAGGAAGTCTCATATTTCCTGGGCCCAAGGCAGTTCCCTCACTTATTATCTAATTAGAATCTGGTGGTATTGTATTCTTACTTGCAGGTAGTCCTTCCCAGACAAAAAGGAGTTCTTTGCAATCGACCTGATCTCTCTCTATGGTACGCGCACACCCTCTCAACATTCAACAGGTATTCCTCCTAGCCCTAACCCTTATCTATTTCTCAAAGGAATGAAAGGATAGAAGCAACTCTATTCTAGGAACGGAAGCATTTCTGTGTGAAACATTTTGGTATGCCTGGTGGGACCCATTTTGGGTTTCTTTCTTTCTTGCTTGCTTTCATATAGGGAGCATACTTGCTATTTTTTCTTCTTCTAAAATATTCACAAGATATTCTATTATTTGGTAAAAGAACTTGTCTTGCTTTCACATCTTTGCATTAGTGAAAGTCATCTTTGCTTCATCGAATATCATTTTCGATTTGGGTTTAAAACACGTGCATCACATTCTTGCTTGCTGTTTTCAATTCTAGTGAACGTAGATTAAGTAACAAGTCGTACACGTGGGGGTGATATCCATGGTATTGACAAGAAATTAATCTTACTTTCACTGCACAACACATACCGAATCACATCATAATTAACACAACAGCTCAAACATCCCCCCTTTTTCTGCGGTATTCCTCCACCCGATTGAGGTAACCTTATAAGCCAAAACAAACTTGACATTTCCCCTAAGTCTTTTGTTTAGGATTGACATCATCTTGTGTCTAAGGCATAAGCCCAAAGTGATTAAAACTAATCCTAGGGTTAGTCTGTTAATTTGCTTGTGCATCTTGCTTGTTTGTGGTTCTATTTTTCTGTCATACACTGTTTTCTGTGATCACTTCAGAACAGTTTGGTAGGCATACTAAGCACTGTTAACCCCAAATCAGCAACTTCCTATAGATTCTTACACCAGTCCTATTCTACCGACGTCGGCTATAGTATAACTGACATCGGTTACCTGACCGATATCGGTTACTGTCTTTCACAGTTACCAAAACCAGCAACCCACCAATTCCAACATTTTGTTGTTGCTTCTGTTCCTGATAGATTGCATCCCTGCTGTGTACTTTTGTCCATGGTTGTTATCACTCAAAAACAAGCTGCAGCCATGGTTTCACATGCCTGCTCCATGCCTTTGCCTGAATCACCCCCTTCACATCCTGTGGGGAATCCTACGGACACCAGCGAGGTTCCCAAAATCCCTGTAGGAGATAAGGAATTTGTGAAATTTTTGGACGCTAATCCTAGCGCTGTACAATACTATTTGTCTCATACCCCTGACCGTACACCCAATGGTCAACTCCTTGTTGGCATGCCTATTAGTATAGCTGCTCATTTAGCTCCTTCTCCACCTGATAACTCCACTTTGCCTTCTGCATCCTTAGCCCCGTCTCCCAACTCAGTGGTTTTGGGGGTTCATACGGCATAGATTGGCTTTCCTTTGGTTAATCTAGGGCCCAACATATCATTACCCCTGACTGCTCCTACCTCGTCTTTCGCGCAGACTGCTCCTTTCATAACTTGTTCTCTGCCACCTATCCACACAAGCTTCCCTTCTCAAGCTCCGCCTACCTTTTCATTTCCACACACGTATCCAGTGACTTCAACATCTTATATAGGACATCCCTATTCGGTCAACTCAACATATTCATCCTCAATACCTTATCAACATTTAACCCCACCATTGTCTAATGGTGGCCCTTGGCCCAATCCTCCTCCATTTACAGCAACTGCACCATCATCTCATCCAACTACTGATTTAATCAAACAAATGATGGAAAAGATGTAAAATCTGGAGGCCTTCTGTTTCAGGAAGCCGTAGCACCCTGACATACGAGCAAGTTTGTCGGGAGCCTATCCACCCTTCTGTCCCCCTTCATTCATATCCTCCTCAATGGGAATTACCAAAATTTACTCATTTTAATAGTAAGGAGGATCCTCAACAACACTTGCGATCATTTAGACATGCCTGCTATCTGATTGCTCATGACGATGCCTTACTACTCCGCACCTTTCCCATGTCCTTATCAGGACCCACCTTGGAGTGGTACAGTGCTTTAACCCAGCACTCAATCTTCTCTTTTAACCAATTAGCCCAATCTTTCTTGGATCATTTCTCCATTAACATTGCCAAGAAAGTATCTATCACCGACCTCTATGCTATCCAAAAATTTGAAGACGAATCTATCGCAAATTTTGTTGGATGATGGCGGGGCCTTATCAACCAACTTACGTATGCCTTGCCTCAGGCCGAACTCATCGAACTCTTTACGCAGGCCTGCGCTAAGCACATTTCTCCTACCCTCCAAATTCAAACTTTCCGCACATTCGATGAGGCCTTTACTATGGCTCGAAAACTAGAGATTCGAGCCTTAGAGGAAGAGAAATTGTGGTTGTGCAACAAAAACCCCAATTTCCAAACCCAAGACTCCACCAACAAACCTAACACCACCAATCCTCACACATCGACTGCTTCGAAATCAAAAGGAGCTGTACACGCGGTGATGGTCAAATCCCAACCACCGTCTAATACCCCGCCAAAAACCACCTATAAGTATAAAGCTGAGCCCATCAATTACACTCCCTTGGGAGAAACTTATGGTGTGATATTGGAAAAATTGCTTAAAGCGGGAGCTATTACCTTACCTCCTGTTAAACCTCACTCTGGGTTTGATTCCACCCGCGCTATACCTTCTTGGTACAAAGAAAATGACTTCTGTAACTTCCACCATGTGAAGGGACATAGTCATGAAAACTGCAAGATGTTGAAAAACATAGTGCAGGAAATGGTTGATGCAGGGGATATAGCCCTCGATAATCCTAACGCCCCTGCTAACCAAAATTTGAAAATTTTCAACAAACCATTCCCAAATCACTCTTCTAACAGTAACATAAACCAAGATATCTTAGCCGAGGAGAGTGTTCATGAAATCCATGCAGTCTTCGACTCCCAACCAAAAGCCTCTATCGAGGAAATTCTGAATCAAGCCCCTTCACTAACGCAGGGACCCGAACCCCCTTCACCACCATCAAGACAAGATGAAATCCTTGCCGTTCCTTTCCCCATAAAGGAATTAACCGCCCAGAGTTCTCTTCTCACAAATGAGCCTTCTTACACCACATCCTTGCAAGACTGTGAGCGGATGTTATCTAACTTATCTATTTCCCAAACATCTCCTTCTACCACTCTTGCTGCACAAGAGGAAGGCTCGCCACTTCTTTTGTCATCCTTAGACAAGAAACCCCTTGAACCGGCATCACCAAATTCTTTAATCATGATGGATCCTCTCAAACATGCCCTCCTACCTATTAGTTCTTCATCACCTAAATCTTTTCAGCGACTGGTTGACCTCTTAACGCCCATGGATACAGTGCCTCATTTACCCCCTGTATTACACCCACAGTGGACCGGAATCACAACCCACCTTGCTTCCATACAAAAATTCCTATTCACACGTGAGGATTGTCATCCCTCAGAAGATAGACGAGTCCTATGGGAATGTTTGTGTACACCATATTCTACTCAAATGCAGATGACCGATCCAGACGCCTCTACCATATACCCAAAGTGTTTATAAAAGCTTAAAATGCCTATGTCCTCATCTTCACCCCCCTCATCTCTACCAAATACCACATCCACCTCTATTGACCTAACCAAACCTTCCCCTACGCTTGGGACCTCACCAATACCTAGTCTAACACACCCACCTAAACGGTTAGATTTATCCAAAAGTAAAGCCGTCCATCCACTTAGGAGACAGACCCAATCTCCTCAAGCCCAACCTATGCCTCTATCACAACTAAAACCATCGCCGTCACACCTACCTTCCATATTGGGACCTCATCCCTCCACCTTGCATCAATATATCATACCTCCTACGTTTTCTTTAAAATGACCTACACCTTCTGCACCCATACAAAGATCCATGGGTGTATCAACACCATCACCCCATGTATCCTGTCCACCTATCAACCCTAAACAAACTCCATCATCAAAGGATTTGTTTGTTGTCACTTATCTTTCTCTGTGGTTGTTTCCTGATACCACATCATTGGTGGCCTCATCATCTAACCAGCTAAACATAACTTCTGCATCGAAGAATCCACATTTAGTTAAATCCAATTATCAAAACCCCATGGCTAAGCCGTCACCCATACAAATCAACCATACCCAGTCATTACCAAAACCTACCTAGTCAATAGCCTCATCTTCCTCTGAATTTGACCCACTCAAAGGGTCTTACGCCAAAATCCTTGCTATGTTGGTGGAGAATGCGACCATTTCCCTACCCCCACTTAGACCCTATGATCCATCTAAACCTCGACCTATAGGTTATGATGAGTCTAAAATCTGCGCTTACCACCGCACACCAGGACATGATGTAGAGGGATGCAAAGCTTTGAAAGCCATTCTTCGCCAGTCACCTCTCTCAGATAGAAAGGTTAAGAAAGAAAATTTACGAAGGGAGAGACCTTTAGCTTCAATCCCCTCTCCTATACCACCTATCCCCGCCTCACCAAGATCTATCATTATTACAACCCCACCGCTCAAAGACCATGACTTATCCCTACCGTCTTCCTCCTCTCATTTTCACGAGATTAACATGATTAGTGTTGCTACTCGAGGGCAGAAAAACAATGGGAAAGCTAAAGAAAGCACACCTGCGGCCTCTCTTTCTCCATCCACCATCCCGATTGCACCACCACCTAAAGTGGTTATTCATGGACCCTGCCTACCCCGTCTCTAATGGAGTTTCCCACCGAACCATGATCAAACAGCTTCACCAATCACCTGTAAAAATGACATTGTACGATCTCATTCAGACCTCTGAATCTCATCGACAAGCTCTCGTTGAAATCCTTCAAGGGATAGAGGTCTTACCTAACGAAACCTTTCCCGTTGCCTCCATTTTAACACCCAATCATGTTTCTTCGCTCACCAAACAACCTATCTCCCCAACCACTTCTGTCTCTATAGAACAAGGCGCTGCTGTTAGTTTCTCCGAAGATGAAATTGTCAACTTTGGTGCAGAAGATCCTGACCCCATGCTCTTTTCATCTCAGCTTATGTCCGGGACATTCAGGTGTGTCATGTTATGATTGACGGGGGTGCTAGCCTAAACATCATCTCTTCAAAAGCCTTCCAACAAATGAATATCCCTTCTAGCTGCATGTGTGCCAACCCCATCATGTTGCGGTCATTCAATGATGCTATTACTTCTACCTTAGGCACCATGATCCTTAACATTCGTGTAGGGCCACGTACTTGCCTAAAATCTTCTATGTCCTTGAGGGTGAATTCCAATACAATATGTTGTTAGGCCGCCCTTGGATCCGGGCTATGGGATGCGTTCCCTCCACCTTACATAGATGCATAAAATTTGAGTACGAGGGGAAGTCCTACACCGTAAAAGCTGATCCTCCCCCTTCAAAACCTGCAATATGTTATATCACCCTAATGATGTGCTTGTACCAGTCAAGACACCCATTCATCCAACCCAACCATCCACTTCAACCACACCTCAACCATCCACCTCAACCACACCTACACCTTCAACCAATGAAACCACCGTCGCAAATACCACTTCCTTTCCCGTGGACAACATCCCAACCTCAGACCCCTTAGTAGATGTTTTTCAATGCCTTACACTGGGGAGTATCACCTATATAATGTTAGCTCTTTCCATACTCCACAGGAGTACGGACAGTTACATGCACATCCTACCTACGACCATCGTGTGGGGGAGGTAATCTCCTACGGGCCACCTAATTGCCGCACCAACCTAACGTATGGGGGTGTCGACGCATCCTCCGTTACCCCTGAACCTCCCCTTGGTGTGGTTCCCTTCCAATCCAATTTTCAATACCTGACAAATCATCATTTTGTTTTCACCTTCTTGATGCATTGTGCTTGGAAAGGTTTTGGTTTTGGTCTTTATGAACAAGGCCAACATACAATCATTCCCGTGACTACACGCAAACACAAAGATCATAGTGGTCTCAGATTTCTTGAAACACTTACACCGAAGAAGCCTCGTGTCAGTTGTATCCTGGAAGATGACGATGTCACCCCTACCGAACCATCATCACCCATTTTTCCATCGTCACCCACAGAGTCGATAGACCCTGAATCTATCCCTCCTAACTTTTTTTTTTCATAAATGCTATCTTCCTGGGTCCTCTCACTTATCAACGCGATAATGAGGACCCATCTTCTCTTCCCCTTCTGTATCCAGACATGATCAAAGAGGATTTGCCTTCAATTAATGTTGTTGAGTGCCAGGATGATGACTCCATCCTCACTTACCTTGGTGCGGACGACTCTTATATTCAACGCGCCTTACCATCTGAAACTCAAACCATGTTGAATGAGTCGACTATAGAAATCAACATCCACATAGAGGATGATCCTCACATTGTAAAGATCGGACAATCTCTTAACACATCAGAACAAGCTGCCTTTACTACCTTTCTCCGTGCCCGCAACCAAGCTTTCGCTTGGTCCTATGCTGACATGCTAGGAATTGATCCTGACATTACTGTCCATAACATTACCCTAAAACCCGATTCCAAACCAGTTAAATAGAAACTAAGAAAAATACATCCACGCATTGCCCTTTTGGTCAAAGAAGAGCTTCAACGACTCCTTTTTGTTTCTTTCATCTTACCTATTGACTATCCTTAATGGATTTCTAACATTGTACTTGTCACTAAAGTGACAGGGGGACTTCGGATATGTACGGATTTCCAGGACCTTAACCTCACTTTCCCGAAGGATGACTTCCCCCTCCCGAGTATTGATCAACTTTTTGATCTCACTGCGGGCCATGAGATGCTTTCTCTCATGGATGGCTTCTCGAGATACAATCAAATTTTGGTAGCCCCGGCCGATCAACATAAAACTACCTTCATAACTCCATGGGGAACCTTCTATTATCGTGTCATGCCGTTTGGCCTTAAGAATGCTGGTGTGACCTATCAGCGGGCTATGACTTACATTTTTCATGACATTATGCACACTATCCTTGAGGATTATGTTGATGATCTTCTTGGCAAATCTAAACATCGCAGTGAACATCTCGATGTTTTAACCATTATTTCCGATCAGCTATTACAATATTGTGTTTGTCTTCAACCAAAGAAATGTGTCTTTGGTGTCCTTTCAGGAAAACTTCTTGGTTTTATCATCTCTTTGTGTGGCATCGAGGTCGATCCATCTAAATTCAAAGCTATCCTAGAAATGCCCCCACCTACTAACCTCAAACAATTACGTAGTTTGTAAGGTAAACTCCAATCTATCTGGTGTTTCATCTCCCAACTCTCAGATCGATGTCAACCTTTCCATCACCTCCTTAAAAAGGACATTGCCTTTCAATGGAGCGAAGAGTGCCACCAAGCCTTTGAGGCTCTTAAAGCCTATCTCTTGCAGCCACCTGTGCTTATCCCACCTCAGGACGATCGCCCTTTCTACCTTTACCTTTTTACCACTGACCATGTTGTAGGAGCCATGCTCCCACATCATGACTTTAAGCATCACGAACAAGCCATTTATTACATAAGTCGTACTCTCATGGATTACGAGACTAGGTATACACCTGTAGAAAAGTTGTCCCTTGCTCTTTCTTTCATAGCCACCAAACTCCGACACTACCTTCTGAATCAAAAAACTTTAGTCATCACCAACGCGGACCCCATTCATTATATGTACGCCAAACCACATCTAAACCAATGCATCACCCGATGACTTATGCTCCTCACTGACCTCGACCTTGAATTTATACACCAGAAGTCAATCAAAGGAAAAAATATTCCAGACCAACTCACGGAAGCCCCTTTACCTGGGGAACAATTTACCAATTGTAATTTCCCCGATGAACTCATCGCCACTCTTTCACTCAGTGAGGAGTCGTATCCAATGACCCTCTTCTTTGATGGATCCAAATGCCAGCGCGGCGGAGGAGCCGGCGTTGTTCTCATCCCTCTTGACGCTGAGCCTATGCCTCTTTCATTCTGGCTCGATTTCCCCTACACTAATAATACAGCAGAATACGAGGCCCTTGTATTGGGTCTCCAGGTTGCATTACACTTAGGTGTCAAATCTATCAATGTTTTTGGTGACTCTCAATTGGTAGTAAATCAAGTTATGGGAATCTACCAATGTAAAAACGAGGAACTTCAAAAGTAAAAAAATTACGTGGATTCACTTTTAACCTTATTTACTCATTATTCTATCCAAACCATTCCCCACTCCACTAACAAATTTGTGGATACTATGGCTTGCTTAGCCTCACAAATTCCTACCTCACCAATTGACTCTAACATTTTCGTCTTGGTCCAACAACTCTTTGCCCCATCTTACTCAGCCCCGGTTGTTTGTATGATAAATAATGTGTCTGCTAATTCGCAGGATACCTGGTATCACCAATTTCACGACTATCTTACAACCTCTATTCTCCCACCTGACCTTACTAGTAACAGAAAACGCGCTTTTGTTAAAATTGTTTCTCGTTATTTCACCATGGGGGGCTCCTTTATAAACGTGGCTTTGATGGCATCCTCCTTCGATGTCTAACCGGCGCAGAGGTCACCTATATCATCCAACAAGTCCACGATGGTATTTGTGGTGGACATTTTAGTGGCCTTGCCATGGCCAAATGAATCCTTCACGTAGGTTATTATTGGCCTACTCTTAATAACGACTGCTACGAATATGTTAAGCATTGTGTTATGTGTCAACAACATGCCAACCTTCAACATACTCCTAGCCATCCGCTACAGGTCGCACGAGATCTTTGGCCTTTCTCACAATGGGGTTAGACCTTATTAGTGAGATTCACCCACCCTCTTTGCAACGTCACCGTTGGATAATCACAGCAACCAAATATTACACTAAATGGGTGGAAGCCATTCCACTCATTTCAACCAAAAAATAAAAAATCGTAGAATTCATTAACCATCACATTATCTGTCGTTTTGGCGTTCCTCATGGCATGATAACAAATAATGGTAAATCTTTCAAAAATAAGTTGTTACAAGACCTTTGTGACAACTTTGGTATCAAACTTAGCTTCTCATCACCTTACTATCCACAAGCCAAAGGTCAAGCTGAATCTTCTAATAAAACCTTAACCAAAATCCTCATGAAATTTGTTAACAATTCTGGAAGTAATTGGCCTGATCAAATCCCCTTTTCCCTTTGGGCTTATCGAACTAGCATTCGTACCTCCACTAATGCCACACCATTTTCGTTGGTATATGGTACCGAGGTTGTCTTGCCTCTCGAAATACAAATACCCTCCCTAAGAATATCTCTTCAGGATATTCTCACCAATGATGATTTCCGCCAAGAGCGGTTAGCCCAATTAGAGCTTCTTGACGAGCGTCGTCTTACAGCTCTTGACCACCTTCAAATCTATCAAAAATGCATCAAGCGTGCTTATGATAAATGACTTCATGAGCGTACCTTTAAGGTTGGTGATCTTGTCCTCAAAGAGAATCAGCATGTAACCAAACTAGAAAAGAGAAAACGTGGAAAATTTTCTCCTAATTGGATTGGGCCCTACATTATCACTCATACTTATGGATTAGGCACTTATCGTTTAGCTTCGCTTAATGGTAAACCCGAGCCTGAGCCCCTTAATGCCTTGCATATCCGACCATTCTACTGTTGAATTTAGTGTTATATCACTTCTTATCTACCTTGTGCTCATCCCTTGAGCTCATTTACCACCTCATACACTTTGTTTCATGCATCTCAAAATAGAATCAAGCTCACGTGGTTTGGTCATCACCTCCTCTTAAAGATGCCTTCCCCTTTTTAGTCTGGTCCATGACTTAAAAGTATCAAAATAACATGTTCTCAATTATAAACTTATGGGATATTCTTGAGTCAAACTTCCTACAAAAATAGATGCTTTATGCCAAATGGACATCTAGACCTCTAAGTTATACATAGACTGCTCCCTCGATAGACAGCTATGTGAAAAGCCACATTTCCTATTATAAATAGACTGCTCCCCCGAAGGACAGCTATACATAAAATCCGCATCTGCTACTATAAATAGACTGTTCCCTTGAAGGACAACTATACAAAGTCAGCCTTTATCAGAATCTTCTCACATTAATCAGCTTCGTGAAGACCTCAAGAACAACAAAATACATATCCCATATAGACTTCCCGCATCGATCAGTCTATATCCAAAATTTCAATATATATATATATATATATATATATATATATATATATAAGCAGTATTCAAAAGCACTTTTGAGTCATGGACTTGTCTATTTAGGTTTGGTTCTCTTTTGTCAGCATCATCACCTTATAAAAAAATTTCTGCGCCCCAACTTTATCAGCCACCTCACCTCACCATTCGTCAAAACAAAAAAACTCAAGGGACGTGACGTATATCTCATATATTATGATTATACAACTCTTTTCACCTATTGGCTTCTCGCCTATGCAAGCTCATCCTATGTTAATATGTGGTTTGTTTAGCTCTTCTCAACTACAGGACACTTTTGCCTCTTTTGCTTGACTCTAGGATTGTGTGTTGACCTTAATCAGGACCCGATTCCCTACTACTTGGGTAAGCTAATTTTTGCTTCACCTATACCTTACCAAGACCAACAACATTACCCTACTAGCATCAAATTTTTACCAACCAAAAAATTGCCTAAACACAACCAAATTTCCTGAAATCCCCTCTCCCTGGTTCTAAGGGAGAACTACATCAGTCTGAGGCCCCTTCTTGCTTTGTGCAATGGGCTATGTAGGCAGCACTTAGGAGACATGGGATCTCCCAAGGTTAGCTCGACCATCCCCTACCATAACCTATCATGTGTGGTATATATAAATCTATTTGTTTATTTCTATTCACTCACATTCATCTTTATCCTTTTTTTAAACAAGACATTCAAAACACAACCATTCTTATTATTATCATAACTCAAATCAACATACATATTCAGTTTTATTTAGATGTTAAACAAATACATCTTCTCTATCATCAAAACGTAGGTCGACATCCTTATTTATTCTTATATTCCTATGAAATTCACTTAGACCCTTGCGCCTCCTCCCGAATCAGGTGGTGATCATGATCGTCGATGCCACTCACTTAGTCTCTCCATCCTCAAAGGTGCCACTACTATTGGTTCCTCCCACTGATCCGCCAACATCTCCTGTAACATATGAATACGTCCTCTTGAGTGGAGGAATCTTGCCTCTAGTCTCTCCACTCGTGACTCTGCAACCACTAACAATCTCGTTGTCTCATTCACCCGCGTTTGGAGCTGATGAACTAAATCCTACAGACAATATCTCTCCGCTGTAATCACAGCTATGTCAGGACGATCACATACACCTCGCAGCTCTACTACCCACCATAATCTATAGGCCTCTGTCACTCCTGCATCCATTACCCTGCGATCGGCTGCTATCTCCTCTAGCCCTTCTGGAGGTGTTGGCTAGGGAGGTGAGAATGCTGCCTCGGTGTCGATCCTCATGTATGGTCTATAACACAAATCTAAATTGTCGTCGCACGCGATCTAGAGGAAACCTCTCGTATTCACCTGGAATGTGCCCAGCGATCCACCTCAATTTCTCTACACCCCTCAAATCCTCAGCTATGTTCTCTGTCACCATATAGTTCCCGTAAGGCCTCTAACAAATATCTGCAATCGTCACCATCTCCCATACCTACCTATAATACTCGATGTCATCTATCACAGCCTAAGATATCACCTCTTGTTCTGTCTAGACCCATCGTCTGAATCCCAACCTCTGCACTCCTGTCTCTCCCGACTGGATGGGTCGGCCTATCGGTCGTACACAAACAATGTGCTCATAGGCCCAACAATGTAATAAGTATGAACAATCCAGTGTCATCCTGTGTTTTCGCTTGCAGGCCCATAAACCCCTGTATAACTCCGCTAGATATGCGGGTGCCCATGCGAAAGTCACGCTCCTTTCTATCATTTCCCAAATAACACTCATCAATGCTTTTGGAAATCTTCCCCCCTCTGCCCTCGGTAATGCATAATACCCCACCGCTATCATTAATACCACTGCCAACCTTGTTTCCTCAGGGTGTGTTGCATACATTGTACCATAAGTGAATGTCAAACCTCGTTGTGTCAACTCTCGTACAGTTGCACCAAATACTGTTGTTATCACTCCACGCCCCACGCTAGGCAACGCCTGATACACTGGTCTTCCTGTAATTGGGAGCGTCAAAATTATAAACACATCTTCCAACGTCACAGTCATCTCCCCTACTGGTAGATAGAAAGTATTCTTTTCTAGGTTCCATCTCTCAATCAACGCCTGCAACATAGCATGATTGTGTTTGATTCATGAATAATAGTGGATTCCACTTAGCCCCACATAGTTTATTAATGCCCATTCAGCTGGTGTTACATCCGCTTAGATTCGTGACAACAAAAATGGCATAGTATCATTCATCCTTAACCCTTCCTCCGCCTGCATATATCAAAACGACACACAACCATTCAATAAATCAAATCCCCAAGGGTTTTTTCTCACATTCTGGAAATTCCTACAGTAACCGGTATCGGTTATAGATAACTGATACCGGTTTACTAACCGATACCGGTTATCTCTAAACGATACCTGTCATTGTCAAAAATATACAACCTGCTTAAAAACATACACCTACGATAATTATTTTTCTCATTTACTCCTCTCTATACCTATAAACATACGTGAACACCCTGCTTACCTACCCCATAACACTCACTCTATCCCAAACCCTTTCCTATCACCTTTTCTTTCTCATCTCTACCCTCTTACCTTCTCTCATCCTATTCATCAAAACATGAAAGAATTAAAATACAACCAAATAGTTTACCTCTCGAGATGCAGTAGCTTGGGGTGGAACTTGTCTTCCCTCTCGTCCCTGCCTGCTGGATGCTTCTCCTCATTCAGCCATGTTCACCACCCTCTTCAAATATAATTTTCCTTTCTAACTTCTTAATCTCAGCCCACACTCACTTCACCTGTCTCTTTCCTCCTTATCACTCAATTATTTCATGCCATTACATGTATCAGTCGTCAAACAACATCGCATTCACGTATTTAACTTGTTGCATGACTCTCAAAATAAGAATTCTAAAAATAAGAACTTAAGTTGCCACCCAAGCTTTCTATTTTTAGAAAATCTCATTTTGGCGTAACCAGTATCGGTTATCTAACTGATATCGGTCCATACTCTACTGATGTCGATTAGCTTACCGATATCGATCACATGCCTCCTTTTTCTTCAACCTGGGCCTTTTCTTTATTTTTTGCAAATTTTTGTGGTGCTTGCCTCTTTTACCTGCATAATAACACCATTATCAATATTTGTCCTCAATATCTCATCATACTTTCGTCAACATCATCTATCTACAATAAAACAACCATCACACAAAATACATACGACATTTTAATATAAACACCATTTGGATCTAACTCATCATCTATACACATTACATTTCAAAAACCATCGAAAAAATACATAAAACATTTTATACATAGCATATGGATCAAAATCATCATCTCTATATATATATCAATGTTTCAAATATACAACTTACCCTGTAAGGGGGCCTTTGTGATCTCAAATTAATACAAAGCCAGCACGCAGGCCGCAATCACTGTCAAAATCTCAACTCAGCTCGCAGGCCGGTCTCTCATGTCAAAAATATACTCGGCTCGCAGGCCAGTATCAAGTATATAACCTGTACTCGGCTCGCAGGCCGGTATATACAACAAGAATGAATAAATGAATCATATGTGGGCACACATGCCTCTATATAAATAAATAGTTCGCAGACCAGTGCCTATATCCAATATACAAACAAAACACCTATCTTTGCTCCAGGGATATCTCAGCTCTCCCCACCACCCTCTGCCCCTCTCCCTGCTTGTCCCTGTGCTGGCTCTCGCCGCCTCCCTGTCACTGACCCACCGGCTGTGGCTGCGCCCCCCTGGGATCTCTGGCTCCTAGAGGTCTTGGCTCGGTGCGCCGCATATGGCTGATAGTCAGCCCCGGTACCATCAAGGACATCTTGATAATACCGGGCCTCCGCTCTCACCTCCATATAACGGGCCTGTGCCACCATGGCTGCTGGGGCTGGTTCCTCGACTCCTAATAACAGTGGCCCCTACCTTGCCGGTACACCTTGTGCCTGTAGTGGCCCTTGCCCTGCCGGTACACCCTGTGCCTATGGTGGCCCCTACCTTACCGGTACACCCTATGCCTATGGTAGCACCTGTACCTGCACCTGTGCCTGTGGCTGTGTAGGTGCCTGTGTCAGTACCTGTGGCTGCGCTAGTGCCTGTGGCTATACTTGTGCCTGGGCCTGCGCCTGAGCTTGTGCCTAGGCTAACTGCCCCTGTAATACCCCGATCTGTGCCTGTGCAACAGCAAGGTGCCCCTGTAATAACTGCACCTATCCTAGGAGGTGGTCCCTCTTTGCTGTAACAGCTGCCAAATCTGGCTGTGTGGGCTGTGTTATCCTAGCTGCTCTCTGACCTGCCCACCAAACCAAAAATGAACCTGTACACCCGGCGTCATCCACTGTATCGTCGGCCAACCTCTCTGCTACCCAATCTGGGTCAACGGGCTGCGGAGCTGGTAGTGGGGCCTCTACATCATCCCTTCGGTACTGTGGAAAGGGAGGTGGCTCATCCTGTCACAACCCCAACTGCCGTCGTACCCTCTCTAGTGGTATCCGCTCATACTCTCCCGACCTCCGTCCTGCTATCCAGAAAGTATATTGGATCCAGCGCATCTGTGCTCGGGCTCCTCCTCGGGGATGATGGCCTCTGTAAGGCCTCCATACAATATCCAATGCGGTCAAGCCCTCTAGCATATAACGGTAGTAAGCTACATCCCATCCTGCGAGCACCGCTCGTGGCTGGCCCACGACCCCCAACCACCTCTGAAAGCCATACATATATATAACCTGTGGCCCTGGCTGCTGGGGCAGCCCTGCTGGTCGAATACATATGATGTGCTCATATGTGCAGCAGTGTAAAAAAATGTGGAACAAATCCCAAATCACCTCATCCGGTGATAACCCACAGCTCCCTGTATAGCTCCACCATATATACTGGTGCCTAGGCATAACACGTATGCTCCTCTACCATCTCGTGCAGTACTCCCATCAAAACCCGTGGGAAGTGGCCTCCCTCTGAGTCCGAGAAGGCGAAGTAGGTGATACCTATCATCATCAGCATGGCAAGTCGTGTCTCATGTCTGTGGGCGTGATACATGTCCCCATAGGAAATGCTCATGATGTGATAAGTCAATAACATGGCTACATCCCCAAATACCTACAGAATGTTGTCCATAGTCGTCTCCGCATCTACCTGGAATACTACCTCCCCTACAATCAGCAGTCTCAGGATGCGATACACATCCTCCAGGGTAATAGTCATCTCTCCAGTCGGGAGATGGAAAACATTGGTTGCCGGATCCCATCTCTCGATAAGGGAAACCATAAGGCTGCGGTCCCTCTCCACAGCCCTATACCGCTGGACTCCGTCGAGTCCCACCTCATGCATAATGGCCCAATGCGCTGTGGACACATGTGGCCACATCCGTCTCAATAGCAGGGGTATCCGATCCCGCATAGTCATTTGTTGACGTGCCTGCACAAATAACCCAGTTCATTAGACCCACCCTTTACAACAACAACTACTTTAACCCTCTATACCCCCTTTTTACCCACCTGACCACACCCCGACTCTATAACACACATCTACACCCACCTATTTTACCCTAAAAACATCTACAATATCCCCTTTCCTTATCTCGCACCCTACCAATCACCCAGATCTACTCTCGCCATCTACCTATGCCCCTACCAATTTAACACCTCCTAATTCATACGCAACACTTAATCTATCCTAACCGAACCACCACACAACTGCCCCATTCCCCCCCCACCAATCACCTTTCCTATCAAACTCTACCCCCTCCCTCTTGTTGGTTGGATATTTTGTCAAACCAAAATATGAGGTTCAACCACAGTGCATGGGATTGAATCCCTCCTCAAAGACAGGTGAGGCTGCCTGTTTTATTGCTAATCTAAAACACAGTAAATAATATATACAATATTCACACTAATCTAACCATTGGGGGTTGGGATGAAATCCCGAAATCCACATTCACACGATTCAAGGATATTGCTTTCGTACATGAAATAGGTTAGAAACTATTACAGTGAAAGAAGCACGGTAGAAAAGAAATGGGAGAAACGTATTTTCTTTCGAGTAAACACAGAGCACGAAATAATCATACGAGTTTTAGATCACAGATATAATGTTCGAGATAATTAGAAACACTGAGATTCTATGCAAAGAATAGCTTTAAGATCATGAACATAAGAACAATATCTTAAATAAGATATATTTCACAACACAAAGTCTGCAAAACAATATCAACTTCTATTCTTCAAAATGATTGAAAGAAAACACAAAGTTTTTCTCCTTTCCAATAGCCTCTTAATGCTTCAAAAATTCTCCTCCTTTTAGAATGCACAAGCATCCCTTTTTTATAACAAAAGAAGCTAGAGTTTAAATAGAACAGATCCTGAAAAGTAGCATGCTAACTAGAGTTTCAGCTTTGCATGATTCTCACGCAGGAGATCAAGTCGAAGTCTGAATTAAAAATATGATAAAATGGAAATAAAAGATGTGTCATTCTAAAAATAGAAATGACATGAGACGCTGGAGCTCAATCTGAGTCATCATCTTTTGATTCTTCTCCTTTCTCTTCCTCCAGCTGAGACTGTTTGTTCCGGAACTCCTGGAACTTCCGAATAATGCCTTGCATTTCATTTTCCTCAGGTGCAGTGGAAAGATCATTCCACATTTCACAGGTCTCATGGATATCACTGGCACTGCCGGGAAGCTTTTTCAACCTCTTGCTGAGCTTTCTTAAGGCCTCCAACATATGCTCAATCCTCACAAACTGACCAATGACTTCAAGGTCGAATCCATCTACAGGTTCATGCTGAATAATCTCTTGAACTTGTTTGAAGAGATCATCTGCTGATAGGGCACTTGATTTCCCAACCGACATCTTTGGACAAATCTTTAGCAATTCTTCCTCCAGATCACTTTTCCCATCGATCAATTTATCCCTTGATTCTCTCAACTTGCTGCAGGCTTCGTTGAGAATCTTTACTCTGAACTTGATGCCCTTGATCAGCTGAAAGTGTTTATCTGTATGTGGAAGAATGCCTTCTTCTACCAAGAGATGTGCTGGTATTTGCTTTAGCACTTGGAGAGCTTCACAAGTCAAATCAAGCTGTCCAAGTTCTTCAGTGAATTCCTCATCCATCTTCTCTCCTTCCTTCTGAATCTCTGCCAAGGACTGATGAACTTTCACCACGTCTTGAATTACTTCCTTCCCTTGTTGGAGCAACTTTTGGATCCATTCATTAACCACTCTTCCTTTTCTGGTAATCTTCTCAATCGTAGGCACCGATGAGAAATCGAATCCGGCAGAAGCAGAAGCAGATGGTATGGATTCCAGGGGTGTTGAGAGTTTAATCAAAACCTCTGTCAACTGCTCCACTTTTTCTTTAAACTCATCTCTGCTGACCTTTGTCTCTTTCAACTTTTGGCACAGCACGTCTATGGAAGCCCGTGCATCTTGTTGCGCTCCTTCTGTTGTTACTTTCCCTAGAGCCACCTTGGTGATCTGATAATCAGCAGCTGTTACATCATCCCTAGTTTTGTCAGCTGAGGGAGTGGCAATCTCTGCAAACTTATCTCCTGAAGCATCTACCAAAACTCTTGAAACTGTTTTGGGTTTCTTGGCTGATCTCGCAGTAGAAGCCTTGAGTGAGCTGAAATCAAAGGCTGGTAGGGGTACAATCACTTTCCTCTTCCTCGGAGTTTGTTCGAGTAGCCATGGTGGTGTATCAGAGGAAACTGCCAATGTTGTAGTAGCTGGTATTCTACTCTCAAGGGGAGCAGATTCTACTATTGGAGGGGGAATAGCAGTCAACGTGGTAGTAGGTGCAATGAATAAAGGCACAGGTTGTGGGGGAGTGTTGGTGATCACTTGGGTTCCAGTAGAAAGGGGTGAGAGCCCAGCGAAAATATTGGCCATGCTTGAAGAAGTGGATGGGGAATGAGGAGGCTGAAGTGGTTGTTGAGGGGGAGGCACAGATTCAGTCTCCAAAGCCTTGACTACCAGAGATAAGGTCTCTTCAGTTGAGCAATCAGCAAATGGTGAAGTCAAGGGCTGACTTCCTCCTTCTTCCAAATTAATTTCTCCTATTTCTGGTGGTGTTGGTGATTCTGGCACATCCACCGTTTGAGTTGGAGAGACAATTGAAGAGATTTGTCTTTCTTTCCTCTTCTTGGGAATCTTGATTTTTATAGACCCCCCAGTATATTCCTTGTCCTTCTTCTTTTTGGAGGGCCCCGCCTCAGGAGCAGCCAATTTTGGAAACTTGTCATCTTTAAAATTCATGCCCCAAGAAGAGAGCCATTTCTTTGTACGAGCCAGAATTAGGGCTGACCTATCGGTGATAGAGGATTTTTCGCTAGCCGACCAATCAATAGGTGGAAAAACGTATCGATCTTCATTAAGCCCATCATAGGACATATCTAACACACTTTCATTGTCCCTTATACCATCTGGCAAATCAGAAATCTCTAGCGTCTGAATCTCATCAATAGTTAATCTGCTATGATCTTTTCTGCGAACCGCAACTTCGTTACGCAGATCCACCCAGATATCCTCAATGTCGGGCTTGTGCAGATGTAGGGCTCCATAAGTTCTCAGTACTCCTCGGATGTAAAAACCATCCCGAGATTTCATATGCTTCTTTAAATTCTCCTGGAGTTCACATTCGACATTTTTAGCTTTTGCCGCTGTTGAGCAAGTATATCTCCTAATAGAAATTGGGAAGGATACAGCTGCCTTATGCTTGCTCTGTTGAAATTTGTGGAAATCCAATAACTGTCTGACCAATTCTATTAGTATCAATCTATCGCCGGGATAACGAGGCAGACGGAAAGGTTCTCCGGAGTACATGACCGTTCGAAGGTAGGTAAACTTCTTGAACTGCAAGAAGATACATCCCCACTTAGATACTTCAGCCCATGCCTCGTCCGAGACCCTTGTCTTTCTCAGCCCTGGATTGAGCTGGCAGATGTTTTCGTAGAAAAAGGCGTCATTTACCCTCCTAAAGTGATCCTTGGACCCCTTCTTCGTTATTTGAGGATAATACTTATAGACTGGATTTGTGGTTCTGCTTCCTTTAGTCTCCAGCCCTGGATAGCTCCTCATCCCAGCTGCTGCATAGGCCACGTATGAGAACATATAAAACTTTCCGGTTGACAGGACCGTCGTCATCTGGGAATCAATTTCATCACTGATAAGGGTTCCCCAGTCAATCCCTTGCTCGTTTTTCCTAATGGTGACCATAAATTGGTACATCCATCCATGAAATAAATTTGATTCCGGCAAGCCAAACACCCGACTCAGTAGGGTGATAATATCGTTGATTTCTTGGATGAAATTCGATCTAGGGATAGTTCTTGGAAATCTAGATATTACTGGTTTTGCCTTAACCAAGAACTTCTTATTAACATCCTTAATGCAATTCTCCTGGTTACTGTCCCAGGCCTTCTGAGCCAATTTCATATTTAGGGCTCCATACTCTTCAAAATTTGGTAGTTTCAGGAGATCATCCAAATAAGCCCCATCTAGTTTGATAACTACTTCACCAGCCTGATTCCTTACGGACCGAGAAGCCGAGTCGTAGCTGGATGCACACGCCAAAACAAGCTCTGGACATTGGGCAGACATGGGGAAGCCCGCTGCAAGAGGTAAGCCACTATTTGCTAAAGCCACCATCCATGGGGTCTGAGAAGAACTCTTCACCCTGTTCCAAAAATCGTCCATATCTATGTTGCCCATCTCAGTATCCCTGATATCATAATTACAGTCGATATATGACGGGGATTCTGGTTTCTTAAATTTGTATTTCATCTTGCTAGATTTTCCGGCCTTCTCCTGTGATGAACCAGGATCCGACATGAAGAATATTGGAAAGAGAAAAGCTCGGAACTCCAGAGATGCTGTGCACACTGAAAAATCTGATTGACGGAAGGCGTCGGAAGAAGTGAAGAACCCGACACGCAGAAGAAGATATCGGAAAACTTTGAAAACCCGACACTTCTGATATGTCGGAGTCTTGGCGAAACCCGACACTTGCTTTCAATGGCAGAAACAGGGGAAAACCCGGCACTTGCTGTTTAATGACGGAACCTGCAGAAAACCCGGCGTCCACTGTGGATGGCGGAACTTAGGAGATGCCCGGCACCCACTGTTGAGGTCGGAATGTTGAAAGACCCCGTCACTGCGAGCTTCCTTTGTATTTCAGACTTTTGAATCTGCAATACAAACTTCAAAATCCAAGAAACCAAAAACAGAGCCTTTCCTTTGAATTTCTACATAGACATCTTCCTTTCTTTTTTGTTATTCATATTCCAAACATTATGAAAGTAATTGGAATTTGGAAGGAATAGCACCAATTGATAATCTCAAAAAGAAAATAAACCCTAAAAACCCAAAACCCCTTTCCAAAACAATACAGAACGAAGAAGGAAGAAAAACCCTCAACAACTGGCAAGAAATTGGAAAGAAAATATATGCAGTCGATCCAGAGAAATCAAGAATAAAGAAGGAACGAAGAATACCTTTGATTCGAGACAAGTAAAATCGAAAACAATCGATCCAGTCTGGTAACGCGAGTTTGCGGGTTTTGGGAGAGGAAGAGCATGCGAAAAATCCACGAATTAAAAATATGAACGGTAAAAATGACGTGGATTTTGGCGTATTTATAAGAAAATCAGTAATAAATACACTTCAGCTCGGCACGTGCCAGCTCACCAACCATTCGGCATGGATGCCACGCCAGCGTGTTGGAGGAGTCCAAAAACCCGACACGAGGAGATTTAGTGCATTTCGGGTTTCGGGCTTCGGAAAACATGGAGCACAAAACATGTTTTGGTACATGAATGTTCCGATGCATTGAACTTCCGAAAACCCGATTACTAAGGATTGAGCGGACTTCGGGAATCGGAGAACATGGCGCATAAAATATGCTTTGGAACATGGATGTTCCGATGCTTTAGAGTTCCGAAAACCTGATTACTAAGGATTGTCTTAACAATAGGCGGGTTTCGGGTTTCGGAAGTCATGCGACACAAAGCATGTCTTAACACAAGTATGTTCCGATGCGTTGAATTTCCGAAAACCCGATTTCAAAGGATTTTTCAATACAAGGCGGGTTTCGGGTTTCGGAGGTCATAAGACATAAAGCATGTTAAAACTTATGTCAAGCTGTTAGTAATACCCGAAAACCTGATTTGCTCTAAAAGAGATCATAATGCAAAATCACTTCAAAAATTTTGTAGGGGTTATCCGATCGTTTCGTCGTGAACTCAAAACGGGGATAACACCTCTTCACCCCCAAAACACAACACCCAAAAATAAACAAAACACAAAACCCAAAACACACAACACCCAACAATAAACACAACACAAAACACAAATAACAACAAAACAAAACAAAACAAAACCTGCCTATTAACCGGTACCGGTCACCCTCGACCACCACCAGTCCCCTCCCCAACATTTCTCCACCGGTGCCGGTCGACATATGACCGACACCGGTCAACCAAAAACACAATTTGTGCGAAACATTCGGTGACCGATGTCGGTCGCCTAGTGACCAACATCGGTCACTGTACAATCATGGAGCCAAACCTGACGCGCCCCCCCAAACTAGTTTTTGCCTATTTTTTACCCCTTTTACCCACTGGAAAACCCTAGAAACCTACCCACCCTACCGTTTTAGCCTAGTTAACCTACCTACCCACTCCATTTTTCACACAACTTCAATTTATTCATTATTTTATTAAAAACTTGGATTCTTACCCAAAACCCAAATCTAGCTTAAAAATATTAAATTCACATAATGAGAGGTTTAGAACCTACCGATATGACTACACGTGATCGTAGTGGTATAGGTGGTGGTGGTCCAGCTGGTCTAGCACCTCCTGCTCCTCCTGGGTATGCCATGGCTATAAATCTCCTCTGCTGGGTTCTCCACCAATCAAATTCTGCCTCCTACTCACTGGGGTCTACCAACCACTCACTTCTCCACTCAAATAATGCCACCTCAACCGACAATCTCAAACAATACCACTAAAACACCTCAGACAACTAAATGTGGTTTTCAAATTGACAATGTGACAATGAAAAGCCGTATTTTTCTTTTTATAGGTTTTTCACCTATAACCGATATCGGTTATATTATGCCCTAAAGAACCGGTATCGGTCATCTAACCGATACCGGTCATAGCTGATCGATATCAGTTTAATCCCTATTTTACCGTAATTTTTTCCCTTATTCACTAATCTCCCTTTCTCACCACATCACCTATACCCTCCTTTTCTAAATAGCCTTTTTTGACTTCATTGACCTAATTCAAGGCCACACCCAACCAACTAGGCCCGACCCAAGGCCACACCCAACCAATCCGGCCCGACCCAAGGCTACACCCAACCAATCAAACCCGACCTAAGGCTGCACCCAACCAATCTGGCCCAATTCAAGGCCGCAAACAACCAATCAGGCCCGACCCAAGGCCGCAACCAACCAATCAGGCCCGCCCAAGGCCACCACCAACCATTTGGCCCGACCCAAGGCCGCAACTAACCATTAGGCCCGACCCAAGGCCACAAACAACCAATCAGGCCTAACCCAAGGCTGCCACCAACCATTTGGCCCGACCCAAGGCCATCACCAACCATTTGACCCGACCCAAGGCTGCAACCAACCATTTGGCCCAACCCAAGGCCACACCCAACCAATTTGGCCCGACCCAAGGCCGCAACCAACCAATCAGGCCTGACCCATTGCCCTCACTAGTCAATCGGCCCGACCCAAGGCCGCACCATTTAAATACCTCACCCAAAACCAAAAAATTACAATTTTATCCACCCATCATGTAGCTTTTTGTTCAATCGAGCTCACTTGTTTGTGTTTTAGCATGATTACGGTACTTGACTTATCAGTCGACCAACTTTTCCTAGACCAAGACCGTGACATTTATCTCAACCAAACCAACTATTTGGTACTACTGAACATGCCTAAACGTTCCTGTACCTTACCCATTATATCCCTTGGAGCTACTTCCTATGCCTTGAATACCAGGATTATATCACCCTTGTTTGGATAAACTATCGACTTTTTCCTATGAATTGCTTGTTTTCTCTTCAAATCGAGTACCCCGATCACACTATTGCATTTCAACGTGTGTCTTCTTCCTTGAACTTATCCCACCCGTCTTACCATCATCTCAACACCATTCACCCTTTATCAACCCTATCCCTGATTTCACGTCACCTCAATCTGTGATAGATTTGAGGGGGATTACCTATACCCTTAATAGGAGTAACCACTTCTTATTATTGTCAGTGCAGCTTTACAAGACAAGCTACACGACAACAAGGGGCTAATGTAGACACCAAATTTGTGTCTTATGACCCCGCGTGCCCCGCATCTTATTTTGCAACCTAGCCTCATCACCTAAACCTTACACAATTATTTATTAATTACCTTATAATTAATAAATCCACATATCCAAACCTGCCACCTCATTTCACCACCTCATCATGACCTAGTCCTAACCCTAAACTAACCTAATTAAGACCTATAACTTGGTCTACATCCACACCCATGACTAATGACTCCTCACCCACACCCAAAACCAACCTCATAATGAATTGACCAAGCCCACAACTAATCCCTCGAGAGAAAAGGAGGGAAAGCTGGCTATTCTACTAAAAATAGCCCACTTTGACTTAACTAACATCGGTTACGTAACCGCCACTGGTTCCCTGTAAATGACCTCCCCCAACCAAAAACAAGGGGTGGGATTTTTCATTTGAACCGAATCAGAAGTCATTGGAAGAATCAGGATTTCACTTGGCTGAGCAGAGACAAGTGAAGGAAAGAGAGGAGTTTGCAGAGAAGGACATCAAGCCCAAGACTACAACTGAGTAACCAGAGCCCAGTGACACTCATCCAAGCATTGGGAGGGAAGATATCTCATCTCGGATTGTCAAATCATCCTGCCTGAACCCTGCTTTCATCATCACAGTCCTTGAACCCGCATCTTCATCAGGAACTAGTAAGTATTGTCTTGTACGTTCTTTGATTAATATTTCTTGGACTTCTGAATCATAGTAATTACAAGTATACTCCCAGATCCACTACCCGGTAACACTCTCCATCTAACTTTCATTCCTCTACCCCTACATTGCCCCAAGAATAGCCCCCATACTCTCTGAGTCTTCTCCATCACCTCATTACCTATCCCCAATCATTTACCAGCCTTATAAACACCATAGCTATCATATAGCCATCTTATAGCCAACCTTCACCAAAGCCCCTAAATCACTACCCCTACCGATATCAGTTATTAGCAACTGGTACCGGTGACAGTGACCGGCATCGGTCACTGTGATTCAAAACCAAGACCAGCCTTTTCTCTATTGTTCTAACAAGGTAAATAAATTGTAATTAGACAATAGCTTATTTTTTAGAATTTTTGTTGATTCATATTAGCAAGGGAACTGACCACCTTCGAAAGGAAGTCTCATATTTCCTGGGCCCAAGGTAGTTCCCTCACTTATTTTCTAATTAGAATCTGGTGGTCTTGTATTCTTACTTGCATGTAGTCCTTCCCAGACAAAAAGGAGTTCTTTGCAATTGACCTAATCTCTCTCTATGGTACGCGCACACCCTCTCAAAATTCAACAGGTATTCCTCCTAGCTCTAACCCTTATCTGTTTCTCAAAGGAATGAAAGGATAGAATAAACTCTATTCCAGGAACGGAAGCATTTCTGTGTGAAACACTTGGTACAAGCATCAGGTGCTTGCTTAGGCCTGTGGTTGATTATATCTCATCGTAAGGTTGTTAAGAAGTATCCGATTCATGCTTGAATGCAATAGAAGTCTCCCAACTGAAAAATGATCAACTTGGGTAAAGAGTTTTAAAATGGTAAATAAGGTAATTGATGATGGTTAAGGTGTTCGACATCAGCTGAGGGATAACTAGCATCGGTTAAGGAAGGAGATCCTAGGTTTACCAAAAATAGGTACATCTTTACTATTTTTGGTGTGATATTGATTGATTCCACTTAAGGAAGTGGATTTCACATGAGACAATGTGGGAAGGTCATATAATAAGTCCAATAAGGTTTTTGGAAGAAGTATCAGTTAGTTAGGTTAAGTGGTGACTTAGCATTGGGAGTGATGAATCAGTGCTGAGAGTGATCACTTGGTCACTATGAGTTAACTACCCTTGGAATGGGTCTAAGGTGAGGTGTCTAGGTGATGTTTAAATTAATTTAATTAAATTAATTAACAATGTGAGGATTAACATTGATTCAATTGGAGGTAATTAAACTAATACGAATTTGGGGTAAAGGGGTCATGGTTAGGTGAACACGTTACATTAATTGATTAAAGGGAACCAAGGGGAGTGTTACCCAAAATTTGGGTCTACAATTATATCCTTTCCAAAGATGTTTTCCTCTCTTGCACATAGCACCACCATAGGTTGAAGTTCAATGATTTTATTGGTGAACTCACCTTTGCAATTTAATAGCCTTTGGATCTAAGCATCATCTTCAAAAACCTGTCAATGTTAAATGTTATCAGGTACTGAGGTCCTCACTAGAACTTATACCTAATAATTACAATATGGATACATTATTTCATTTTCATACTAAGAATCTAGGAAAACCAATTTTTTAGTTGTTGTGTTCTGAATTCTCTCATGGTAGAGGATATTTAAAAAATCAAGTAATTCAATGTGATCTGAGACTACATGCCTATAATGTTTTAACCTCTAGTTTTTTCTTGCATCTATTTTTATAACTTGTTTTAAAAATAACTGAAAACCCCCTTTAAAAATGATATATTTAATCCCATGTCTCTATACAACTCTTAAACCAAGGAGAAATTCTTCATATTCAATTGTATTATTGGTATAATCAAATTTTAATTTGAAAGAGAAATTGAAAGAACCATGGTTTGGAGACTTTACAAGTACTCTAGATCCATTTCCAACACTATAATATTCTCCATCAAAGTTCATAGTCCATGGGACACTAATATCTTCAAGGTGTGTATTTATATCCGTAAATTTATCTTCAAATTCAACACAACCTATAAATTTACCTAAGTTTGTATCAACAAATAATACTTCATAAGAAGCATTCACAGGGTCCTCAATAAGGTTCAACATTGTTTCTTCTCTATGTAACTTGAATAGGTTTCCTTCCAATATTATGGAAGCAAAAGACATGTCCATTTGAACACTACTTCCTTCACTGGTAGCACATTTTCTAGATAACAAAATGCAACATTTAGTAGGGAAATCAACTATAACAATATTCATAATTAAATATTTACCAGGATAAGCACCAATATGTACTACCAACCCTTTGACATAGTAAGCCACTGTAAATTCCCTAGAATCCATGGAAAAATAATTCCAAAAGGAAGTTTTTATCTTTATATCCAACTCATTCATGAATTCTAAAGGCATGATGTTGCAAGAGGCCCCTGAATTAAACATATAATTATGGAGAAGTCATTCATTGACAAAAAGAGTGGTATAGAAAGGATCCACATCTGATTTTGATTCTACCAAGGAGGTACCCAAATATAATTCTTGGGGTACCTCTATGTTTTCTTGGTCTTCTTTTATTTCAAATTTATCTATAGTGGGGGGATTCACCATATTATTCACTCCTTTCTTTGACAACCATATCCTCCTTTAACCCCAAATATTCAAATGCCCTTCTTCCATGTTCTGGAATCTTAAGAAACTACACAATATGGATAATAATATTTATTTGACTTATGATTTGGGCCATGTCACATGTAACATATTTGGACAAGGTTGTATTAGGGGAAAGGGTGACTATTTTTTCTAATGGGATATTTTACTTTATTACTTGGGCTAAGGAAGAAGTTCTTTGTCTTGGGGTAATAAATGGGCCTTTATCAGGTATGCTTCTCTGGGGAGTATCTTTAGCTAAATTATTCAAGATAGGAATTTTGGATTTGGAGGTTGGGGTAGGTCCCTTATTTTTTGTGTTTCACAGGTTATATTACTTCTCTTGGGAAACTAAAACATTTATTAACAACTTTATATCGTCTTCTGAATGAATTTTATCATCATAATCTCTAATCATTAGTACTCTTAGATATTCAAATGAATGAGCCATATCAACATCAACATTAACTACTAAAGGGATGGATAATAATTTATTGGTGCAATCCCAAAAGTATTCCACAATTTTAGAAAATAGGAGGTCAGTAGTAGTGGCCCATTGCATTGAATTTTTTGAACATTCACTCATACATATATCACTAAAATAATATTCATCATTTTCAGCAGGCTACTCACAAGGAGGGTGAGGAAACAAACATTTATCACACTAATCAATTGTGTGTTCCTCCTTCACCATAAAGACTCTTACCATGTGTTAATCTGGGAATTGCTTGTTGTCTCTTAAGGCTTGTTATTTTTTCCTAAATACATAGGCCCTTTTCTTATGTCCTCCACTTGGTGATCACCTTTTTGGGTAATTCCCAAATCTATTATGCCTGATGGCTTGATGTTGAGCTTGAGGATTTGAAGTTAATCCCTTATCTACTCTGGAAATATTATATGAAATATATTTTACCTCTCCAACTAAGGTCTTGACCACATCTTCCAAGTCTACATGCTTGCTTGAGGATTTTATTCATTAATTATTTTGACACATTCCCTCTTTAGAGGCTTCTCAGCTACTTTGATATTGTTATCAATCTGGATAGCCATAGAAAAAACTTACCTCAAATTTTAAGGAGCTTTGTCTCTTAAATAATAAGTTGATTTCTTATCAAAATAATTTGAGTACTTAATTAGGTAATACTCATCACCTGGATTTATATTATTTGGCATTCTAGTAAGAGTTTTATTGAACCTTGTTTTAAAATATTGTACACACTCATTAAGGTTATTCTTTATCTTTTAAAATTCATATAGGAGAAACCTTGGGTCATTTCTATCACCATATTGTGTCTTGAAATTGTTTTTCATTTCATCCCAAGATTCAACTAATTTTTTAGTTAATGAATTATAACATTATATGGCCTCTTCTTCCAATTTGTGTATAAACAGTTTGACATAAAAATCCTCAAACTCAATCTCATAATCATCCATAAAATTATGGAATAACATGAGATGTTGGTCTCCACTAATATTATTATTTCCTTAAAACTGAGGTAGCCTATTTCTAATCTCATTTGGTACCTCATTAGGATAGCCCATCATGCCATTGAAATTTATTTCTTGATATGTAGCGACTACAAAAAAAAATATAAGAGGACGATCCATATTATCTAGTGAAGGATTTTTAAAAGGAGTGTTGAAACTATGGAGAAGAGGAGGTATATGGGGTAAATGGGTATGATACTCACAATGGAATCCTTTAGGGTATTCAGTTTCACTAAAAACTCTATTCTCTCAGGTAAAAAAATGTGGAAGTTAAGGAATGCCCTTGTTAATTATAGGTACTAGACCCTTTTTAAAAAAATAATGTAAATATACTTAAAGACTATTTGTATCAGAACTATTAGTGTATTATATTAATCTTTTATTAAAGGAGGATCAAATTTAGAGGATTGAGCAAGCTTTCCGTCTGAAATTTGTTTCCTTCATAATTGTGTGCTTTCCTATTCTGGAAGTAACCTTCTAGTGGGGTTATATCTAAAAAGTATCCTTGTCCTTCAATTTATTCAAAGGGGAGAATAAATCAACAAGCTGGAAATGATGAAAAATTGCACTGGTATAACCCATATTATTTTTTAAATTTGGAGAATCCACTAGAGATGTGCACTCTAGATTTTGAAATTAACTCTAAATTTTCTAAATCTTCTTCACAACTTGGTAGGAAAAATGAATCAACAAATATTTATGGTGTCCACAATAATATTGATAATAAACTTCTAGTAAACTCACAAAAAAACTAGTTTTATACCAAGCCTTGTTATAATTGGAAAACTACTAACAATATTACCAGAATTTTCTTTATTTGAAGAATCATAGAAAAATTATTTAAAGGTAAGTATCCTTAACCTTTCCTAGAGTAAAGGGTCCCTGAAAAAGGTTCCAGAAGCATGTTGGTTCCCAATTTCAAACTTCCTTGGGGTATAACAACATTTTCAAAGATTAGGAATGACTAGATGATGACATATTGTGTGATATGTGTCATTTGCAGCCAGGGAGGTGTCTAAAATTATCTTTAGAGCCAAGCTCTTGGGATGATTGGAAGTAACATACAAAGGGGATGGTATGATCCTGCTACTTTTGGTTTTTCCTTAAACAAGGGTGAGAGGACCTATTGGGTAACCTAAATTGAAATAGAGGATAATTTGAACTTAATTACTCTTTATTTTTCAAATGGTGAGTCAATATTTGCAATTATGTCCATGGATATAACATTCACTCACAATATTTGTCATAGGAATATCACATATAATTATTACAATATACACAGGTTCCTAGAGACAACAAATTTTAGCTGTTTTGGCATCACTTTTGATGGGAATATGTGTGAGCAGAATTATCTTCAATGATGCTTAGAAATAGAAAAACATGATGGTAAATGCATCTTTAGATGAAAGTATGATGGTGTGGGGAAAAATTATAATAGGTTTGATTTGTAAGGAGGGGGATTAAATGATGGTTTATTTCCTACAACAAAACATCAATAACTACTATGACATCATGTTATCCTGGAAAGTAAAGAACATATGATTATGTTGTAAAAATTTGTTAAACAAAAATATTTACATTCATTGATGCTCAACTTCTACAAATATATTCAAGACAATCTTAAAAACACTTAAGATAATAGTTTATGCAAGAGTTCTATTATGTCAAAAATGTATCACCCTAGGATTTAAAAATTAAAGATCCCTAATTTTTTCTAACATGGGACCATCTCCAAGTGTGTTAATTGATACTTGAGATGGACCTCCCAAGAAGGCTAGATTCCTCTACCTAAATATAATGCTAAAATAATCCTAGAAGGGAAAAGGTAGCTAACTAATCCTAAAATAACCATGCCAAGGGACCAGGGAGAGAGAGAGAGAGAGAGGGTTAGAAAGATGCATGAAAATGAAATCCTACAGTAAGAGAGGTGATAGCACTATAAAAAGTGGGGTTCAAATATATTTTTGAGGGATAAATAAGAAGTAAAATGGATTTGAGAAAGGTCATAAAAACTATGACATAGTCCCAAGGTAGCATTGACCATCTAATCCCCGTGAAACATAAACAAATAGACCTGAAAATGAACAAAACATTAACATAATGAAACAACAAAATAGAGAGGCAAGCGAAATACAATAAAACATGAGAAAGGGTTAAAGAAACACCACAAAAAACATATTTAATTTCTTAAAAATATGCATAATCCATTTACATTTGATACATATAGGCATTGGAACTCTTACTAGGCCCAAGAGATTGCTTGCCGATGATTTTTGTTGAGAAACAATTATGACAGATTTTCCCCACATCCAAGAATATCCCAAGCTAATTCTCAAATGAGAATTTTATAATATATAGAAGAAAGAGAGAGAGAGAGAGAGAGAGAGAGAGGTAAAATACAAAAAAAAACCCTTAACTAACAAAAAAAGGTCAGTAAATGCTCTAAAAATAGTATATATGACCTTGTAAACCCATCTCCCAATGTCTTTTGCCTTGCTAGAGAAGAAAAGTGACCATATTGCATTAAATTCAGGTAGTTGGGTTTTTTGTAACTATTCATTTTATACTAGAAGTGTTTTTTTCATTTTTTTCACCAACTTACCCCCATCTAAATATGATTTTCATGACTTCATGATGAAGAGGAGGTTGAGATATTTCTAGAAAGTCCAAGATCTTGAAAAATGGAGTACTTGGTCACAATTCATGACCATTCAGGTTTCTGAAGTAGCTTTGTTGCCTTACTTTGTTATGGGATTTCAACCCCACACTACTGCCTTTCTTTGTTTTGGGATTTTGACCACCCACTACTACCTTTCTTTGTTTTAGGATTTTGACCCCCCACTTCTACCTTTATTTTTCATGGGATTTCGACCTTGCATTGCTTCCTTTATTTGTTGTAGGATTTCGACCCCCCATTGTTGCCTTTCTTTGTTGCAGTATTTTGAAGTTCCTTTTCTTTACTTGGGATTTCAAACCCCGAATAATGCCTTTATTTTTGTGGGATTAAAACCCTACATTACTTCCTTTATTTGTTACATGTTTTCGACCCCACGTTGCTTCCTTTCTTTGTTGTGGGATTTTTACCCCCCACTATTACCTTTATTTGTTGTGGGATTTCGAAGTGCCTTTGCATTACTCACGATTTCGACCCTGCATTACTTCAAAGTTTCCCCAAGTCACATTCCTATATAACTCTCCAAATTATTTTCCTCACTACTATGGGATTTCTAAACAACTTTACTTCATTTATTTTTTAAGTGGAGAGTCACTAGTTTTGCGTAAGGAAGGCAGCTATGCAAATCAAGATTGTGAAACTACTTTGCTTATTTATTTTTATAAGTAAAGTGGTTATAAAAAACATCCTAACAGAGTGCATTGTAAGTAAGGTTTTGGATAGGGACTTACTAAAAATCATGAAGTAAAGTAACTAAGAAAACCTGAATATTTAAGGAGCTAAACACTTAGCTTTTACACATTTTGAGGAATTTTGGTCAAGTTGGTACTTTTCCAATTGTAACTAGGAAACCTATTGTAATCATCAAAATGATTCCAAGTTCCAAAAAACATGAAAATACCTTAAATATATAGATTTTTCATTGAAGCCCCATCAACCACTAAAGTCTTATTTTTTCAAGAGGGTAAAAATGGATAACAGTTTGACGACTCAGCGGGGCTATATTCCTACCAGATGAAGTGATTAGTGGCCATGAAGCATCCATTAGGGATGGAGTCACCCTAATAATCATGAAACTAATTTGAACCTTGACACTCAACACCTAAGACAACTTGAAACACTCCTAAACTTGGAGTTGATCTTTCTCTTGCTCAAATTGACCATTAACATCACAAAATATTTCAAATAAGGTTTTATCTTAGTGGAAAATTGTCCTAAATCTGATATTTCATTTGTTCCTCTGTATAATTATCTATTGGGATGCATAATGAACATCTAAAAATTGTCCCAAATCTGATTTCTCTTCCAAGTTTAGAAGAAAACTAAATTGGATAATGGAAAAAGATGAAGCATTGCAGAGATTTAGAATCACATGCTGATTTAGAGTGCAGTTGGAACTACCTGAATACCTTACCTCCCCTAAACATTGCCTGCTAAACTGAACTGTGCAACAAATACAACAATTTTTTTTTTGTAAAAATATGGAAGATCATACATGCTCCAAGTGGAATCATGCAGAGTGTGCAAGAGAATTTATTTTTCTGAAAGGAAACCTACCTACTCTACTCTAACTAGAGGAAAGGAGGCAAAACAAATTTTGCAACTAGCAGGGAGAAGTAGCTTCCCTTCCTCATAAAATGGGACCATGTAACTGATTTGGAATTGAATATGGTCATAGGTAAGACTGAAAAAATGACTAGAAGATGGTTTCTCACCCTATTCTTCACGTTATAATGTAGAAACAAAAGAAAAACCTCTTTCAGTTGCTCTACATTTTGATTTGAGTGGAATTTTAGCTTATCCTCAGGATATTGAACCTCTTTTTCATGCTCTAAAGTAAGAATGAATGGTTTTGAATCCTTTCTTAGCTATAAATATGTCAGATACTTTATTGGGAAAGGCCTGATCTTTGGATTTTTCCCATTGCTATGAAGATCAATCCCACAATTGGGATCTTCCTATAGACTTCCTTTGAATTGAGGTGGATTTTTGTAGGTTGTTTTGTTCTTTGCTTTTCCTCTACAAGAAACGATTCTTCTACCTTGATGAATAACCTGGCATGGTTTTCATCATCTTTCTCTTCCTCCTCCACAAGAAACTCCTCATGACTAATTGCAACATCTAATGAAGTTCTTAGTGAAACACTACAACTAGTTAGAACTTGTTTCTCACTTGGGATTTTCTCCTCTACTTGAATACCAAACTGATCTATATGTCTAATTTCCTCATCCAATATGAAGTTTGAAATATCAAAATATTCTATTTTCTTATCTTAGGACTGTTATGGGTAGAAAAATCTTCTTGGATGTTATCCTCCATGATGGGTTAATTAATCAAATCAGATTTAAAAAAAGATGAACAAAAAGAGAAATCTGAATTTTCATTACCAAAATAAAGAAATAAAATTTCTATGATTTCTTCTTCATGTAAAACATCATAATCTGATTTTTTCTCCTCCATGTGATCCTATTAATTTGGATTTGGAGTGGATTCTTCCCTCTCTTATGAATTTTTGAACTGTGATGAATCAACAACTTTGGAGAATATGGTGTCAACATGCACACCACTTAGCGCATAGAGACTATTGGTCATCTTGATCTTGTGCTTGTTTTATTTCAAAATCAATTTCCATCACTTTTTCTTCAACTCCAACCTCTTTTCAAGGCCTAGTTAGCATTGGAATTTGACTGAATTCAAACTTTCTATCCCAATTCTTTATTTTTTTCATAAATTTTTATTTTCTAGGCTCCTCAAATTGCTTCCCTCCTTAACTGATTTTTTAATTTTGTTCTTCCCCAAATGGTTTTGGGAAAGCAAATAGAGGGGTGGGTTAGGTCTCAACTTATTTTTTACATTTTCTATGGTGAAAGGGAAGGTGAAGGATCTTCTTATGGAGGGGGTGGAGTTCTAGAAGTAAAAGGGAAGATAATTGAAGGTGGGATGGAAGGAAAGAAGATGGAGAAACAGAATCCATAATGGGGGTAACAAGTTGAAAGCTAGGGATTTTAATTTTAGGCTTGGGTAGTTGATAAGGAATTTGAATTGAAGACTCGTATGACAAAGTATTATGAACATCGCATTGATAGGGTTCTTCAACCTTACATCTATTAGCCTCTAATGCTTGTAATGAAGAAATGAAACAAGTAATTTGAATGAGATACTCAATCATTACCTCAATATTTTGTTATGGGATAAGCCAAATAGGTATAGGATTTCCCCATGGATAGGACTACAAAAAAATGTTGGATATTGTTGGTCCGAAAATATATCGTGAGAGCAGATCTATGAATAGACGAGCCAATAGTGTGTAGGGTGTAGCCCCTCTTTGAGACAGTAAAGTGAAACTGGTTTATTGCTATTCTACCAGCAGGAATCTGTGCAATTCTTACAGTATCCTGCCTTCAGGGGGTTTGGGATCTCATCCCAGTAGAGTAGTTCCGACAAAGAATAGAAAGGAATGAAGGAAGGAAAGGAAGGAAGATGGATCTGAAGGGAGAAAAGAAATGAATTCCAAAGTAGAAATGTCAGAGGGTCTATGTTTTGGGATGGTAGTAAACAGAGCCGAACCTACTTTCATAGACAAACAAAGAAATACTGATGAACAAATGACAAAAAAGTAGAGATAGATCCAACAGAATAAACACATAGATCTGACATAAGAAAGATCAAATGCCCATAACACACATATTCAGCACAAAGTCTCAATATTTGTATTAATGTTTTCTTCTATTACAAAAAGTACCAAGCCTTTTCTTCTCACTTCTATTTTTCATCTAAAAAATGTCCACCCTGAATACAACAAGTATTCAAGTATTTATAGAAGGAGAGGAGAAAAGAAGACAAAAGCAAACCAACCACTTACAAAATATCTAGAAAATATCTAAAAAGTCAACAATTGACTTGGGCAAGTTTTTGGATGGCAACATCCCATGGTGCAACATGGATGAAGTCATCGTGTATGCCAACATGCTTTTTAAATATTTTACAAAAACGATCAATGGATCCCAGGAAGAAACTACTCTTCAGTGTAAAAGGGTGCACTTTTCAGCATGTCAACAGGAACTTATCAGCGCCCTTGGCACACTCTTCAGCATGTCGACAGGAACTTATCAGTGCCTTGGCGCACTCTTCAACATGTCGACAGGAACTTATCAGCGCCTTTGGCGCACCTTTCAGCATGTCGACAGGAACTTATCAGCACCTTTGGCGCACCTTTCAGCATGTCGACAGGAACTTATCAGCGCCCTTTGGCGCACCTTTCAGCATGTCAACATGAACTTATCAGCGCCCTTGGCGCACCTTTCATCGTGTCAGCATGAACTTCCTTGCACTTGGCGCACTCTTCGGCATGTTGACAGGAACTTATCAGCACCTTTGGCACACCTTTCAGCATGTCAACAGAAACTTATCAGCACCCTTTGGTACACCTTTCAGCATGTCAACATGAACTTACTTGCACTTGGCGCACTCTTTGGCATGTCGACAGGAACTTATCAGTGCCTTTGGTGCACCTTTCAGCATGTCAACAGGAACTTATCAGTGCCCTTGGCACACCTTTCATTGTGTCAGCATGAACTTCCTTGCGCCTTGGCGCACTCTTCGGCATGTTGACAGGAACTTATCATCACCCTTGGCGCACCTTTCAGCATGTCAACATGAACTTCTTAGCGCCCTTGGGTGTACTTTTCAGCATGTCAACAGGATCTTATCAGTGGCCTTGGCACACCTTTCATTGTGTCAGCATGAACTTATCAGCGCCCTTGGGCGCACTTTTCAACATGTCAACAGGAGCTTATCAGTGCCTTTGGCACACTTTTTAGCATGTCAACATGAACTCCTCAGCGCCTTGCTCGAAAAGACTGAAAAATGGCTAAGTCCTTAAAACTTGATTTTCAGAAGAGAATTTTGGGCTTCTTTCAAACGTTGTCAAACTTCCTTGGGGCCAAAACAAAATTTTGGGTATGCTTACCTGCAAATTTCCCTTGACAATTTTGCAATATAACAGATAGCATGTGATATTTATATTTGTCCCTTGATATCTTGAAATATATGCTCTATTCTTTGAGTTCTTCCTTCAAAATATTCATCTATAGTTGTAGAATGCCATCCAAAATCTACATACTCTTGCTCTTAAACAACTCCATAGCTTGGTGAATGACCAAAATGATTTGAACTTGGTGCATAGGGGTATGCATGTCATGCCATCTATAATCCAATATATAAAACCCAGAAAAACCCAAGCGTGTTGACACATCACCCAACCTAAGCTAAGTTCTCACCCAAAGTGCACAAAGGTACCAAGCCCCTCTTTAGAATTTCTTGTGCAGGATATCAGTGTAATGAATATATAGCATATTCAGAACCATAAATACGCATATACATTCCACAAATCATATTCCAGATCTAGATCTTAGATAATCATGAATTAAACGATAACCATAGTAAGATTAACCATTCAAGAATGAGTTACAATCATGTTTAAAAGAATTATCCATCCAATATACTGCATTATATTAAACATTGAATTACATAGAAGCTTCTTACATTACAAAGTGTCACCATAAGTTATGTGCATATGAAATCCAACAACATAACTCTACAATAATCGACTATTTAAAATATCTATCTAACTACATAATTCACTACATATTTATAGGGGAGTGGACTTACCCTTCATTGCCTATGCACTTCCCAAAGTAGGTCGCATGCCAATAATAGCCATGTGCCTTTACAATACCATGCACACATGTAAGTGCGCTAATAATAGACATCCTATATTTAATTAGAACAAGTAATCTTATTATTATATTGAACTCATGCATGGCACTTATGAGATGCGCGTTCCCAAAATAGCATTTGTGTGTCACACAAGCCTCTATCCCAATGTGTGCTCCTCACGCTATCTTCCAAAAATAGCCCGCATCTAGGAAAACAACTAAGTCTAGAATCAACTTGTCTTGGTGTGTGTTTCCTTCCCTATCCTATGTGTGTCTTCACCTTAGGATAATATTGTCTTATCTTTGATGCCTTCATAACGTCATTATCTTCAACCAGATTTCTGATACTTATCACTACTTATGAAGCCATACAAATAATCAGAGCTTGGTCAGCTTTCTTCAGTTCATCCTTCATATTTTAGAGCAACGCTTCATAATTTTAAATTTTCCTAACCACAGAGGCCCTTTCTTTTTCTGCTTTTTGTTCAGGATCCTTTGGCACTAGCATTTGAATTGGTCCATCTTCTAGCAGCAAATCAACCAATGTGTGCACATAATGCATAGCTGAAGGAAAATTTCTCAGGTACCTTACACTCAATATGAAGTCTTTCTTTCATAATGTAGTAACCAATTTATTTTTCCATGCTAATGAAGGCCTCATTCTTATAATTTTATAGGTCCTTTTGTCCTTTTAAATGCATTATTTCTACATTTTTTTCCTTGTTGTCTTCAAGGAACACTCTAATTATGGTAACCTTATACATGTTCCTCTGCGCCACCTCTTCAGATACCTTAACCAATGCATTTCTCACATCTTCATTAGACATTAGAGTAGGCTATATTGTCATGTGTCTTCTTTGGGGTTCCTTCTTCACTCTCCTTGATACACAATATTCCTCGCAGATGTCAAAATTTGGATCATCCATATGGGTCTACATAGACTAGGATAATTGTTCCCTTGTGCGCATGGTGGGCATGTCTAGATCCATAAATTCCCATTCATACAATTCATTAAGGCCTACTATGCTATGAAATCAGGCGCAAACGATTTTTCTTGTGTCCTCAGCATAGCCCATACTTAGAGAAACATATTCTTCACTTGTTATCTTTGTTCTTGGCCCCTTAGGAACCTAAGCACCAAGGTTTGGAGTTGGCCCTTCTTCTTCCTGAGTAGTATCATGTGCTCTGGGTTTCTCTTGCAGTATATCTTTTTCTTCATTCACCCCTTCCTATTCATCTTTCATTTCTTCATCGTTGGGTTTCTCCGTATCTTCTAGTTACATTGGGGTTCCAAGTGCTCTCTCCTCATACTACTCTACCTCCTCATCTAACTTCAAATTTATCCTTCTCTTCTTCTCAAGTGCCTCTTTGTAAGGAAAGAGTCTAGGTGATCTTCTTACATACTATAGTATTCCCGTGCCTTGTGTCTTGGGTCTTCTAAATAAATATTTAAATTGGTGCTCTTCAGGGACTACATCCACATCCAAGTCCTTGTCTCCTTCCTGCACCTATGATGGAGTATCCACATACTCACTCTCTAATTTATCTATGGGTTGCTTTCGGCCTCTATGATCTAAGCCTCCACTATCTTTATGTTCCTCTTCCTCCTCATCTATATGTATGTTCACAATAGGCTTTGGAGATGGCACATTATCCATTATGTGCTTGCCCTTAGGTGGCCCTGGGGGCATGGAATCATTTTCCACATACATATTATTCTCCAGCCTAGGCTTGAGCTGAAAATATATGATTGTGGCTCCACTGTCCCCAATAGCAAAAATTACTAGCTTCATACTTATGACATCTGAAATGAGCCTCTCAACGTAGGTAGACCGACTTGGATATACATATGTTTTTTTGAGGGTGTGCTAGTCATAATCTACCTTTTCTGTGTTGAATTTCAATCAGCGTGCATCATAAAACCTATGAACTAAAGCTTGGAATTAGTGCATTGTGAAGGCATATGGTAGTTTGCACCACGGACTCTATGTCACATCCTTCATGGAAAAGTGTGTGCTGAAATAGTTTTGATACACCACGAACTGTAATTTCTTTCCTACTACCAAAGTTAGTTCCTTTGGAATGTTCCATTCTTCCTCAAACGCTGCAAAAATTAAGTCATACAACATTTTTTCCCTGTTCTTGAATGGGCCACCCACTAATCCTTCACATAAATATTTCTCGGACCTTTCCGTGAGGGACTTCTTCTCAGTGGGGTATTCCCAAATTTTATTCCTTAGCCCATCAGGCACTCCAATTTCTACAAAAACAAAAGATAAGACGATGGCATAAAAACTATTATTTTCTCCTGCATGAGCTTCTTCGATAATGGTTTATGCAATATAGCCTGCTAAGTTGTAGATTTCTCCCTAGAACATTTTCTTTACAACATAAATCCACATTGTATTTACCTTTGACCATCTCCCTCAATCATTCACCTTGGTGAGCAGATGCATGCTTTCCTGCACCACAAGGTACTTCCTTAATATGTAGATGTACATTCCACATGGACCCTTGGTATACCCCAAATCCTTTCTTTTCACTATAATCGATGCTTTATCAGTAAAATCACTAACAATGTCTTTCACTGTGCCCTTCAAACTTGTTAATGTCACAATTAGGGTCGTTGTGAGCCTACCTTTTGTCCGATAAAATAGAATAAGTCATCATGGACTCTGCTCATAAGACATTGGTATAAAGGTTCATATTTTCTAAAATATGGGAGGTCATACAGTTTATAAACTCCTACCTACTTAAGCAAATTTTCCCCAACATCGTCATACATTGGCATATCTTCCATCGTGCGCTTGTTGGTCTTCTTATTCAACAAAATCCAAATCTCCCTTTATATCAGTGGTGCAGTGGTTGTAATCATTTACTTTACATTTGTGGATGTGGGAATCCTAATCTTGTCTAACTATTAATCCTAATAGGAACTTCATCTTTGAAAAATTACTTTCGAGAGCATTTTTAACCTCAACTTCCACATTTTTCTTTCCTTTTGTGCCTACTACAGGAGCTTTCTTTGATGCCATGGTTAAAATAAATTTTTTTCTTGTGTTGAGTAAGTTCAAACCCTAGCTCAATATTATGCTCCCTAGCTCCTTCTCAATGCTTCTTCTTCGCTCAAACCCTTTACTAATGGGGAAGCAATCCTTTTCCACACAAAAATATTCTCCACATCTAGTTTTGTAACTCTTCACACTTTAACATGATTCACTTGGCTCAGTTGCACTTAAATCACTCAAATACTTGTGATTACAAAGGTAAAAATTAACCCACATCATGTCCTTCTAGCACACCTTCCTACCCTCTAGCTATAACCTTCTAGCACACCTTCCTACCCTCTAGCTATATGATTCTCTTTTGTGAACTTCCATGTGCTGAGTACCTCACCATTGCACCTTCTCATCATAGTTTACACAACTACTTCTTACCTTGCATTATATTATCCCTTCATTCATTTCCATCTATGGTATTCTTTAGAAGTAATGTCCTTTCTAACAGCTCCTTTCCATACTTGAATAACACCTATAATAATTTATTCTCATGTGTACCCATTTGTGGATAAAAAATAACAACCACCCCACACCATTGATATGTGCAATCCTATGAGCATAAAATATTTTAGATTGTAATTAGCTTCCAGCATACAAACACACTTATTACACAAAACACCAAGATAAATTTACAAAACATAGCGACAAAGAAGGAAATACATTAAAGGAAATACAAAAAGGGAAACCTATACTAAATGGAAACACTTCCTTATTAAAAAAACCAAGAAGAATTATTTATAGTAGCGCTTCATCCTACTCCCATTGAAGTAATTAGGTAACCACTTTCCATCAAGCGCCTCTAATTAGAAAGCACCCAAGTCAAGTATATGAGTGATATCATACAATCCCAACCAATGTACCTTAATATTTCCTGGATGGCATAGAAAATTAGAATCATAAAGTAGTACCATCTATCCAACCTCAATCTTCTTGTCCCTGATGTTTCGGTCATGCCATGCCTTCTACCTAGCATTTTCCTACTTTAGACTCCAATGTGCTATGACGTTCCTCTCATCCAACTATATTAACCTGTCAATTATTTCTTTTAATGCTTCCTCATCAACTAGACCTCCAATGCATGCAATACACAAAGAAGGTAACATGAATTCCATAGGAAGAAATGCTTCTGTGCAAAACTCCAACTAAAAGTGTGTGGCCTTATTTAACCTCTTGTAGTATCTGTACACCCAAAGCACAACAGAAACTTTATCATCCCAATATTTCCTTCCAAAATCACAACTATTTGTCAAGGTCTGGCTCAATATCTTGTTAAAGGAATTAGCAGTACCATTTTCTTGAGGATGATAGGGTGTAGTATTGTGGTATGCAGCCATAAATTCATCAAATAATATCCTAATTTTCTTATTCAAAAAGTGTGTTTCCCTATCACTTGTCAAGCTCAACAAACATCCATACGTAGTAAGAACATTTTCCCATAACAACCTAGTTGTTGTAGCTGTTGTATAATCCTTTGTAGGCACTTCTTATATCCACCTTGTAAAATGATATGTGTAAGTGATAATATAGCGTGATCTAGTTCTACACACGGTTGGGGTAATAGGACCCACAAAGTGGATAGCCCATTTTTCATGTAATATTCCCATTTTAAGACTTTAGAAACAAGGGAATTTGTTTTTGCATGAATAAAGTTCTTTGTTCTAAATACATAATTTATAACACATATTCCATAACCACCATTCTTATAACAGATAACCATATGCAGCTGTAATGACTCGGTGAGCTACCGATCTATTCATTTCATAACTTGTCAAACTACCGATCTATTCATGATTAACATTAAGTATTGAATACTTTTTACATACTACGTATACTTGGTTTTCTTACTCTGTTATGGGTATTAAGTGATCTTTTTAAGGAACCTATCTGAATATTTGCTACAAATATTCATCTGCATCATGATCCTTAGGCTAGGTGTCATAGGACAACACAACCAACAACTTGCGATACTTTGGATAACGATTTACAACATATTGTTCATGTTGTTATTCCTTGACGGAATTCTCGTCAATTCGGAATACATCCTTCACCCCACTTTATTGTTATCTAGAATGTCCTTTACTTACTTCTGTCAACCCACTTGCCCAAGGTTTAACCCTAGTTCAGGTTAACAACATAATTTATGATAGGAAGAGGCTCACGAAGACTTAGGGTAAATGGGCATACTAGGTAAACCTAAATCAACCCCATGTGCCAAGGTACCCTGAGTCTTAGGGGGCTTCTCCCTATCCTAAACATGCTACTAACTGGACCTAGGGAAAAACTAAGTTCAAGTCCATATGTGTGTAGATCTAGATGATCAATGCAGAAAGGTGTTGCCACATGTCAACTGCATGGTTATAAACTTGAGAAGATCCTAATATTCTCGAAGGTACAACCCTGTAGTTGGCATGTGACAACATCCTATAGGAACAACCTCATCAAGATGTACATACCCCTAAGAGGTTATTAATATAATTAATTTGGCTTATTAAAATAGATTACAACACCCTTGCTAAACCCTAATCCAACACTCCTTAAGTTCTTTTTCCATATCAGATTCAATTAATCGTTAAAGAACTTACTTAACTTAATCTTTCTTTTTAAGTTCACTTATCTGGCTTAGAAAAAGTTGACCAAAAACATGACAACAACATCATAAGTTCCATTATAATGTAACTTAACCAATCAAGGAGGTGTGACAACCACATAGGTTTAGCTAGGTATACTTCCTTGAATATGAAGTCTAATGATTAACAATCACATTACCTTTCCTTTTTGTTTACATTCTTATTTTGAGAAGAAGAGTCTTCCTCTTCATGAATTAGTGTCATGGTTTATCATACCCTCATTATCTTTTACAATTTCCATAGTTTTATTGCATGTTCAACACACATTACATTACTATGTTAAATTGTTTAGATAAAGAACATCATGTTTTGTAACTTACCAAACTGCATCTTTATCCAACTTATCAAAAGGTAACCAATTAAGCATATAAATAATATGAAGAATATCAACAAGATATAATTCCATCTCTTTCATAAAAGTACACGATAATTTACACAACTAATACAAGTAAATTCCCAACTTTCAATTCATCTTTGAAACTTATACATTTACAAGACTTATGCATTTTAGGCATACTGCTTAACAACAACCTTTATTCTAAAAAGAAAACCACTTTTCTTTTTCAATACAACTCAAGAACGAATCAGACTTAAATCAGCCAATGCATCATATAAGTTTTTCCTTCTTTTATCACTTACGAAGTCCATCTGCAAAAATTTATAGCACAGGTTAGTTGAATGAACTGAGCATGATAAGCACTAAGCCTTAAAATGAAATGCATTCCACTAATTGTTCCATTAAAACAACTCTTCTTTAATGAAATAAATAATATATCATACATATCAGTATAAGTAATAACAATCAGAAAAGAAGTACATTAACCAATTTGAATTCACTTCTAAGAGAAAAACAGAATATAATCCACAACATATTCCTTAAAAAATTAAGTTTAATTGATCCTATCAATTACCTTTAAACAATCAACAGATCATAACATCCTATTATTCTCAATTCTATCATAATAGAATACAACATTTAACTTTACTATAATACAAAGGAAGGGTTTAAAACATAGTTCCCATTAGGATGATTCATCTAGCTCCTAAACAAGGAAGAAGAATAACCATTCCAAACTATTCCCAACACAAATACATTTGAAAATAGAAATTGTTTCATAACATGATTTTAACTGTTTCATTTAAAGGACAACTACCTTTAAATTCAACATTTAATATTTTCATTAGAACAGAATCCCATATCAATCTAAGAAGGAATATATAATTTAAACAGTCTGCCAATAAGATTATATTTTTTGTTTAAGAAAACTAAAACATCAGATCTTTTCCTACAACACTTCAAAAAATGATATGAGCAAGGAAGACTAAACAATTATAATAAATCTCCATTTCACAAGAGAACTAATAACAAAAGAGTTCAATCAAATGAACTAATCCCAATAGGTTAGAAAAGGAATACTTTCACAATATTATTCAATCCTTAAATCATTTCTCTACACTTAACAACAAATTCCCTTTTCTAATCCAAACAATAAGCTCATACACTAGTTCCTAGAAGAGATTAAAAAAACCAAATCATTGTAAAGAAACGTACTGAAAGTCTCCCTTATAATCCTTATCATTTAAAATCATGAGTTCCAATTTCAGTTCAAAACAACATAAACAATAAAGTTTAAAAACATCACACTGTCCCTAAGGATTCTCAAATCCTTTTTCTTTTAAAAGACTCAAGTATTCACGTATTGATCCCAACAAGAATAGAAAACCTTAAACCTTAAACTAAACCAGTTAAGGAGTATCCTCGGACTCAAAACTGAAGTTCCTTAAAAATTCTTGCACAACATTTTACATAAGAGTAAGTGGTTCATAATTCTTTTAGAACTATAAAACAAAATCAAAGTGAACAGAGTTAAGTAATCATTCCACTACAATTTCTAATAACTGGTACAAAACTCATCTTTGAAAGAAATTCCAAATCCACTATCAAAGGAAAGCATTTCTAGTTAAATTTCCAAGAGATATTCAAACAACTCAATCATACTACTTCCCCAGATTTACTTTGAGTAAGTAGTTTGAATTAAAAGTGTTATAATATTTCAACTTGAATGAAATTTAAAACCAACTCACCAATACCATGACATAACCAACACATCATTCAAGCTAGAGATTCTAAACACTAAGTACCAAATTACATGTATAGTGTTGAATCACAAAGTCTCAAACATGAGCACAAATATATACAAATATCATGATACAAGACAGAATATAGTACGGACAACCTTAACCACTTTATAACATAAACAAGAAACCCTATTTCCAACTCAAAATGAAACACAAGTTTCTCAAAGAACAGTTCAGAAACATTCAAGTAAATATTCCCAGGTTCAGGGAAACAAGAAGTTTCCATTCTAGTTTGTATTTTAAATAAAGAAAACTCATACCAGCTCAAAATGAAACACAAGCTTCTAACCAGAGTTTAGAACCATACACGTAATAAAATACGAGTGATGTGTACATTATGAACTTCCTTTAACCATCCAGAATAAAAAAAGAATAAACATGAAAACAGAGCTACATACGGACTTCAAACAACAGTCCAGGATTACCCAAGATTCCAAACATGGTTTTAGGGTAACAAGAACCTCCAACAAAAATTATTATCAAAATACTAATCCTGAATCAAGCTCAAACTAAACACAAACTTGAATACAGGATCAAACAAAACACGAGCTCAAATACAAGCTCAAGCTCAAACAAAACATGATCTCCAATGTAAGATCAAATGGGACTCAAGGTTCCCAAAAACTCAGAACCAAATAAACAACAATGAAGGTCAGTTAAAAACACAACTCTTCAAATATCAGTTCAAGAAATGAAAATCAGAGCTACAGTAACAAGTTTTTGATGCATGTTTCATTATTTTAACCCATACAAAGAAAGTTTCCAAGACTTAACATTAATTTTCCATGGATTCATGCCCAAATTTCTAGAGATTTATAAAACACGAAAAGAAAATAACCAGATAAAACATGCAAACAAAGAATCTCATAAGAGCAGATTTGTTTTAATGAAAACATTTAGAAGAAAGCAAGAGATCTTAATGATTAGAGCTTCCAAATCAAAGGAGACTTCCAGCTGAGCTTCCAACTTCATTTCTCCTCTACGAAAGATCAACCAACCAACAACTTTCCTCATAATGCCTCATATACCTTCCCATGATCAAAAATAGCCCAGGTGAGTTAAATATAACAATGATGTGAAATTCAAACCCCTGGATCAAAGAACCAGTTTCCTCCATGTAGAGCAAAATCTGAAAAGCATGCAAAAAACAACAACCTCCCACAAACCCACCTTCCAAGTTTCCAAGACGTTTTGTGAACAAAACCCCATGCCAATTAATTTCATTAATTCCAATTTTCCTGCTTATCTCTCCTTAACACCACCTCCCAAATCTGGTGAATACCAATTCCCATTTAACATGCAATTCCATCTTTATTGGATCTTCCACATAAGCCTTTGCCAAGTTAACTAGCCCCTGCTAAAACTGGCAGTACTTAATGCCTTAAAAACCTTATCAACAAATTCAATGCCATTGGAACCGTCGCCATAGAGACATGCGACCCCTTTAGGTTCCCATTTAAATAGCTTAGGATAGATCCCTTAAAACTTAGGTTAGTTTAGGAATAATTACCTTAGGCCTTAACACATTACATTAGGTAATTCCAACATTAGGTTAGATTAATTCATAGCCTTTTAGTTTTAGGCCATAGTTAGATCATCTCATAACCTTATAGCATTAGGTTTTAGGTTAATTTAGATAGCCTAGCAGCCTTTCCATATTTCCTTAGCACAAGGCTTAGGTTTGGATGCCAACCCAAAAAATTAGAATAGGAAGCTTAGGTTAGAATAAAAATTCAATTAAGTAACATAGCTAGGTAGTAAATATTCTTACCCAGCTTAGGATTCCGTAGGATAATCCTTTAGTTTTAGGATTCTGAATCCTTCCTATGTCATGAACAGGTTGTATTTCATTTACTTTAGCAATGTACTGCCAAGATCGATCTCTAAGGACCCAAGCACAACATAGAACTAAATGTAAAAACGTTCACACAAGGTTAAAGAACTTGTAAAAACAAATTTTAATCCGCTATGTCCCTCAAATTATCGAATGTCAATTTACCATTCATTCAACTGATAAGGTTTAAAACATTCCTTGGATCACTGAAATTAATCCAAGGATGAGTTAGATAAAGAGATAGGTTTGTAACTCTTAAACCAAATTGTAACTCACCTACAAGAAGTGAAAAACAGATTCAAGGAAGCCATTCCATTCTAGTCTAATGATCTTAAAAATAGAAAAGATTTATCCATATCAAGAATGATCTCCAACAATCAAAAGAACACATCTTTATAAGATAATCACATGTCAACATGTGCAATGCAAAGGAGGAATATAATAATTGTCAAGGGTGTTACATGCTTCCCTCCCAAAAAGAATCATCGTCCCGATGATTACCTCTTTTTAACAATTTACATCAAGGACAATCAATTCATTCACTTCTCTTACCATAAATCAAATATATCAAAACCTTATAGTTCCATAAATCAGCATTAAATAGTTGTTTATTCAATTCATATAAATATCTTCCCAAAACTGGCATACTTATTGTCATTTAAAGAAGAAAATCATAATTTTTTTTAACAGTCTACAAAATCAATTCTGTTCAAATAGATATGGAAAAGAAGTTTTCATATCCTCTAGGTTTTCCCAAGTTGCACTATCTTTGTTAAACTAGTCCCACTAGACTTTACATTGAATTATTTCTCAATTTCTCAAATGCAACTTGCAAGTTTCAAGCACTCGTATGGGTTTAACCACGATTATTCCTGGGTCCTGGACCTACAAGGAATTCCAATTTAACACGTTTTATAAATCTAAAATGTATTTCTTAAGAAAAGAAATATGGAAAACATCATGCATTCATGATAAAGTAGGAGGTAATGCTAAACAATAAGCTACATGGTTAATTACTTCAACTATCTCAAAAGGTCCCACATAATAAGGTGATAACTTGGTAGCCTTGCCAAAAGTTATAGAACTCTTTTTTGGTTTAACCCGAAGAAAGACTTTCTCACCAAGTTCAAATTTCCTATCAACCCTCTTTAAGTCAGCGTAACTCTTTTGCCTATCTACTGCTTCTTTCAAGCATTCATAAATCAATTTAACTTTTTGTTCCATTTCAATAAGAATTATAGATCTAATTACCTCGCTATCCTCTATGCTATCGCAACTAACAGGGGTTCTAAATTTTCTTCCATATAATGCCTCGAAAGGTACCATCTTAAGAGAAGCATGATATGTATTATTTTATGCGGATTCAACTAATGGAAGATATTGTTCCCACTTATATTGTTGATCCATGCAAAACATGATTTACTCTGTCAGTCTGCCCATCTGTTTCTGGATGATACGCAGAACTAAAATTCAGCTTAGTTCCTAGAGCTGTATAAAGTGTTTGCCAAAATTTTGAAGTCATTCTAGGATCTATATTTGAAATGATTAAGTCTGGTACTCCATGTAATATGAAAATTTCGTGTACAAATCTTATTGCCAAAATAAGAGAATCATCCTTTAGATTCCCAGCAATAAAATGTGCTACCTTTGTTAGTTTATCCACAACTAATAAAATAACATCATGCTTTTTTCTTGACATAGGTAACCCTTGTACAAAATACATGCTTATTACTACCATTTGTACTACGGTATGCTATGAGGATACAACAAACCGGTTGGGTGCATATGTTCCGCGTTAACACGTTGGCACTCAAGACAATGTGTCAAAAAGTTTAGAACATCCTTTTTCATTCCTTTCCAGAAATATTGTTGTTTTATATCAGCAAACATTTTTGTAACGCCAGGGTGTCCAAAAAAAGGTGAATTATGAAATTTTGATAACAATTTCTTTCTCAAATTATTTAGCGAAGGGACATAAACGTTATTTTGAAGTCGTAAGATTCCTTCTTTATCAAAGTAAAAACCTTTATACCTCGAATCATTTGAATATGTAGCAAGTGCTGCTTTTACTTGTTGAAAGTAAGAATCAGATCCCATAACACTTTTTACTTCATCCTTAAATCGAGCTCTTAATGTTATAAGAGAAAAAATGTGCTTCCTACAACTTAGAGCATCATCCACTCGGTTTTCTTTACCCTTTATATAACTGATGTCAAAATCATATTGAGACAAAAACTCCAACCACCTTCATTGTCTTGCATTAAGATTTGGCTGAGTGAAGATATACTTCAGTCCAAGGTGATCAGTTTTCAATTCAAAAGGCTTACCGAGAAGGTAATACCTCCAAAATTGTAGTGCATGAGCAATGGCAGCAAGCTCTAAATCATGTGGGGCACAATTCAACTCATGTAACTTAAGTTTCCTACTTTTATATGCTATGAAATAACCACTTTGTAAAAAAATACCTCCTATACCTTCACCGAATGCATCCGCTACCACCATAAAATTTCCATTAGGATCTGGTACTGCAAGAATAGGTGTTGAAGTTAACTGTTCCTTCAAGGTTTTAAATGCAATTTCACATTTCTCACTCCAAAAAAACTTTTTTATATTTCTTATGTAAATAAGTTATTGGTGCAGCTATCTTAGAAAAATCTTTTACAAATTTCCTATAGTAGCCAACAAGTCCCATGAAGCTTCTAACTTCATGAACATTCTTAGGCACACGCCATTCTATTATAGCTGTAATTTTTGAAGGATCTAAAAATATTCCATATTTACTTATTACATGTCTCAGATAGTGCACTTATGTGTCATAGAAAGAACATTTAGATAGATTACCAAATAGTTGTCTCTTTCTTAATATTCCCAAGACTATCTTCAAATGCTCATGGTGTTCCTCAATACTTTTTGAATATATGAGAATGTCATCCAAGAATACGAGAAAAAATTTATCCAAGTATTCTTGAAAGATATTATTCATTAAATTCATAAATTTCGTAGGTGCATTAGTTAATCCAAAAGGTAAAACTGTAAACTCATAATGTCCATACCTTGTTCTGAAAGTTGTTTTATGAATATCCTCATCCTTAATTTGCAATTGATGATATCAAGATCGAAGATCTATCTTGGAATATATCAATGCTCCACACATATGATCAAATAAATCATCAATCCTAGGGAGTGGGTATCTATTCTTGATTGTTTCCATGTTTAACATTCTGTAATCAATGCACAATCTAAGTGTTCCATATTTCTTTTTCACAAAAATTATAGGTGCTCCCCAAGGTGAAACACTTGGTCTAATCAAACCTTGAGACAAAAGTTCATGCAAATGAACCTTAAGCTCTACTAATTTTGTAGTAGTCATCTAATACAGTGCTTTAGAAATAGGTTCAGTTCCAGGTTTGATCTAAATCGTGAAAACAAATTCCCTTTTGGGTGAAAGACCTGAAAATTCTTCTAGAAATACATCACTGAAGTCTCGTAACAGTGGATATTGTTCGATAATATTGCTGCTCTCTTCTATTGATTCAGTAGTTTTTACTGCATATAAGGTACCACATCCTTTATTTTTAACCTTTTTATGTTGCATAGCTGACATTTTTCTAACAGAAATCTCACGTTTCACACCCTGAATCTCTGTTGTTTTCTATAGGTTGTCTAAACAACTAATGTGTTTTTCAAAATAGTCCACTTTAGCCTTATGTTTTTCTAACCAATTAACACCTATGATTACATCATAAGACCCCAAAGGTGCAACATAAAGATCAACCTCAGTGGAAAAGTTAGGTAAATCAAGGACTACTCCAAAAAGACACATACTAACAGTATGAACAATATTATTCCCATATTGTACAATCCATGTTTTATCCATGTTTCTAGCTTTTCCTTTTAATTTTCATGCTAATTTACTATAAATAAAACATTCAGTAGCTCTGGTTGTTGGTACCCAAACTTAATCTCCTTCACAACTCAAGCAGCATCATGGATTTGCACAAGACACTCAGATGTAGATAAATGATTTGTATTTCATTTGTAGCTAGGGAGACATCTATCTGACTTCTTAGGAATCAATATTTGAAGGAGTGGGTAACACCTCAAAAGGATTTTTATATGATCCTCACTATTTTAGGTTGTGCCTATCAACAAAGGTAAGAAAACCTATATTGCAGCCTTTGTTTGGTGAAGGAGGTGGAGATATCCTTGTATTTTGCATATTGTATAGAAGGGGCCTTGGGAAAACATGATCAATTCTCCATTATTCAAACTCAAAAGAGTTGTCACTACTAAATGATGGAAATGTTTTCAAAACAAGGCAGAGGCTGCTAGAGACATAGTATTATCCTGATTTGTTTTATGTATTTTTTAAAATGGATTGTATTCTTTTATTAACACACAATGCAATGCAGGGGTGGTATAGGGTAGGGTTAGTTATTTTGAATGAAATTTTTTTGGGAGATGTTAGACAAGACCAACCAGAAATTACCAAACTCTTTGAGGACCTTTTCAAGAAATTTGTAACACTTAAACAGTAGGAATGCTTCAAAAGGTTTAAAATACCCCTTCAACTAGGATATGTGGACAAATGGAGGCCCCAATTTGCACTCTTCCACACAATCTTAGACAACTTGCAACAAAATATTGAAGACAATATACCAACAAAGTATCTAGAAATCCCTATTTGATCATGACCTAAGGTACCCCCAAAGGTTTACAAAATAGTCTCAAGATTCAAGGACAATTAAATGATTTAAAACCTGTTTATCTTTTATTAGATGAAAGCTCTTCTGAATATAAGATTGCAGATGCCATCAAATCATAAACAAGAAATGAGACCCTGTATGATCAAGAGAGATCCTAAACACAAGATTGCAACATGAGCAAGAAACACAAATTGAAATCATTCTGAAACATAAGTATATACAAATTTTTCCAAGAGATAACACCAAATAATCCAAAAATTGATTGAATACATTAGTAGGGGAATGCTATGAAAACAATCTCAGAGCTTGTTGATGGATTTACAACTGAAACCAACTCAACATGATGAAATTTGATATAAGAGATAATTAAAAATGGTTCTCAAGTGGTTTTCTCCAGAGAAATGGATTTCTTTCAATCTTTTCCTTGAAAATTCTACGTCCTATTTCTCCTCCTCTTTTCCAAATCACCAAAAAATATGATATATACTCTACACCAACTTGGATTCTTGCTTCCCAAGAAAAGAATATGCTTATGGGATCAAATTTTTTTCAAAGCCCTCATGATTTCATGAAAATGACATCCAACTGGAAAATAGCTCGCAGGTTGCCAAGGATTATAAAAAAATTAAATTATTACACAAATTCAGATCCTTATCCATCCCAGGGTCACATTTTTACCATTTAAGCATGCAAGTATCTTTCACTTATCATTTTTTACCTTCTCCCCTCATCATTTCACCTCTTCAACTTTTGATTTTCACTTTCACATTTTTTACATCGGGCCCTAGCAAAAATGCATCTAAAACAACATAGATCACCAAATTAGGTCATGAAAATGGTGCCATTGCACTCAGAAGGCCGAGACGATTCAAAATCATATAATTTTCGAAGAAATTTGATGAAAAAACTTGATTTCCAAGCTTCTTGGAGCTCCCATGGCGGCCAAAGGGTGAATGTACAGTAACCGTCAATTTTAGATAACTTTAAATGCCAGCCCTCCACGTGGAGGATGAGATTCTTGACTATTCCCCTTTTTTGACCTTTGGATAAGGTGGGACACGTGTCAAAACACAATAGGATCAAGTCCTTATCTTTTAAAATTGCATTTGTGACCTTATTTAATTTTTGAAATAAATTACAAAATTTCACTGCTTCTCCCTTAGACCCGCAACGTGTCCAAAGGTGGGCCCCATTGACAACACAGATCGATTCTATCTATTTTGCTCCCTTTTTGAAAAAAGGAAATTTTTCTCAAAATTCTTCACAGGCCCGAACACCCACTCTCTTCTTTGCCACGTGGCACTCTCCCATTCCCTACGGGTTCAGGCCTCCAATTCTTCCTTTAAACCTCCCTGTTGAAATTACAAAGTTTCAAAATTTTCCCCAAGCCCGCACTTCCCCATTTCTACCTTTTGGGACACGTGTCCTTTTCTTATTGGTCCCAGAGCTTCGGCCCAAAATTTGATATTATACCATTTGAAGTTAAAAAATTTAAAATCATCAAAAAACCCATTGCCCCATTTTGGCTCTCTTGAACATGTGTCCACCTGCTATTGGATGAGGGCCTTTGGGTCAAAAATTTCCCTTGACACCTTGAGCCAAAAAACTCAAAAATTTACCAACTCCTTCCACCACCCGCATGTCCCCCGAGCCATGTGTCCTCCTCCCATTCATTGCGGGCCTTCGGGCCAAAATGTTACTTTGAGAATTTTGCAAAATGAAAGCCAAAATTCTTAAGGTAAACCCGCCACTACTCAACCAATCAAAATGTGCCACGTAAGCACCCTTTGTAAGAAGTAGAGCCATAGACCAAAATTTTCCCTTTAGCCAAAATTTCAAAAATGACAAGTTAGAAAAAATTTCCCGACCACCCCTGGTGAATAGGAACCTACCACGTTGCAATAATGTTATGATGATGAATTTGACGGGCAGATGACAGCCGTATGACCATCAAAACGTCAAAATTTCATAGGATGCCTTAGAAATTGAAATTTTTGACAAGGAAGGAAGATTTTTTACAATTTTAAACCAACTGAATCATTTTTTACATTACTTTCAACCTTAGGATTGGGAAATTAATTGCAAACACTCGGATTCGATCAATTTTGAGTTTCTAGATGATTTGACAAAAGAAAGACAAAACAACCTAAATTTTTTGAAGAAACTAGGGCACAAAATAGGGGTATCATAGAATATTGTTTCAGAATAGGGAAAAATAATAACATTATGGGAACTTTCGAAGCATTCAACTGGGGAAGATGAATTACAGATCACCAAATCGAGAAATAAATCATTTTTCAGCAGATTTGGGCATGGATCATTAGGGCACATTATGAAAACTTAATAATGGGACCAACATTGGCTCTTGCTTGGGGATGGGCACTCCCAGTGAGTGCCACAAGATCAAAACGTAGACCATTTGCCAAAAATCCATTAGGCAAGGGGTCAAAACACAGGGGAGCCCAAAAATTCAGAATTACCACCAAAAATGAATTGAGAAAACCAACCAAAAGTGGTTTCCAAGGAAAAAATGGAAAATCACACGCCAAAAAATAGCTAAAAACAAATGAAGAACAAGGAATATACAAATGTACAATTTGTGCATACCTCAATTTGGGGATTTCATCCAAGAAATATTTTAAATGTCTGCCATTAACAGGTATCTCCAGCAATTCCCCATCTAGATCTTTGAGAAAAAAGGTATGTTCACCAATTCTGATGTCAATGGCATAAGGGCCCATCCATAATGCATAAAAATTGCCATGCTTCCCTTGTCTTCATACCTACTTCCCACAGCAAAACTAGATCTCCAACATTGAAGGTTTTAGGGGTGACATTCTTATCAAACAACCTCTTCAATTTCTCTCTAAATTTGACATGCCTTTGATGGGAAACTCTTCTCTCTTCATCTAACTCAATGATCTAATTAATCCTTGATTCATATGGGCCATTCTCTTGATCTTCCAACTGTTGGGAAAACTGAAATGAGGATAATTACAGGTGTAAGGGCATAAAAGCTTGAATTCCATACACTAATTCAAACAGGATTTTACCAGTTGCTCTTTTAGGATTTATTCTATTAGCCCAAACTACAAACTTCAATTGTTCTCCCCACTTCTTGTTCATTTCCAAGGTCCTCCTAATGATCTTGAGCAAGTTCTTGTTACTGGACTCAACTTGTCCATTCCCTTGGGGGTTTTAGTTTGAAGAATAAGTCAGATTTATCCCATATTCATTGCACATTGCCATTAAAGGTTTGGCTCTAAAGCACATGGCATTATCAGATACAATCTTAACTAGAACTCCAAATCTGCATATGATATGATTCAACAAGAAATCCATTACCACTTGGTGTGTTGCCTTTTTAGATGGAATTGCTTCAACCCACTTTGTAAAATAATCAATGGCTACAATAATCCATTTATGACTATAACTAGAAGGATATGAAATCTCACAAATGAATTCCATTCCCCACTATTTGAAAGGGGATTCAATTGATACAGGCTGCAAAGGAAGGGAGCCTGAAGCTTTCAGTCTTCCAGAGAAACATTGGCAACTATCACACTTTCTAACTAGCTGGGTTGCATCTTTAAAAAAAGTAGGCCACCAATAACCAGCTCTTAAAATCTTATGTGTTGTCACCCTCCCAACAAAATTTCCTCCAAAAACTCCCCTGTGGAAATTAGCAACTATTCTGGGAGCTTCATCTTCAGTTATGCATTTCAAGAGGACACCTTCAGGGTTCTTCCAACCCAACCCAAGGTTTGTTATGATATAATTTTGATAGGCCAGCTTGAGGGCTCTTTTCTAATTTTTATTTAAGTGACTAGGACAACATAGGTGCCTGAGGTAGAAGATCACATCTTTGTACCATTTAGAACTCATCAATTTCTCAAGAAAATCTACCCTTTCTTCCTCTAGCTGATTCACTTCTACATTTTGCAAGTTGCTCTCAGCCATGAGCTTAGCAAGACCCAAACCTCTTACTAACTTTGTGGTTTGCATATCCATATCATACTCTTGCAATTTTTTCACCCATCTACATGTTTTACTTGAGATCTCCACTTCTGATAATATGTCTTTCACCATGGTGTGGGGAACATAAGCAACTACTTTTGAACTCAATATATAAGGCCTGAAAACTTTTGTTACTTTCACCAAGGCAAATGCTTGTTTCTCCATGATTGTATACTACAACTCAGCTGCTTGTAAACCCTTTCTAAAGAAGGCAATAGGCCTTTTAGCCCCATTTTCATCATTTTGTAACAAAACTGAAGCAATGGTATACTCAGAGGAAAAGGAAAATATTTGGAAAGGCCTCTTATAGTTTGGAGCTGCTAAAACAGGTGCATGCTTAAGTGCATCCTTTATTCCTTCAAAATCTTGAATGGTAGCCTTCTCCCACCTGATAACTTGATCCTTTTTTAACATTCTTGTGATTGGAAGAGTTAGCTCAGCAAAATTGGAAACAAACCTTCTTATCAAATTGATTTGGCCAAAGAAAGACTGGATGCCTTTCTTGGTTCTTGGGATAGGTACTTTGCTGATTGCATCCACTCTCTCAGGATCTATCATAACACCATATTTAGATACAATATGTCCCAAAAACTTGGCCTTTTGCACTCCAAAAATGAAACTTCTTTGGATTAAGAGAAATTCCATACTCCCTACATATGATCAGCATCTTCTCCAAATGTTGCAAATGGTCACCTCACTACCTTGAAAACACAGTCACATCATCTTGACAAACTGCAATGAACTCATTGATGTAAACAGAAAAAGCAACATCCATTGCCCTTTGAAAATTGGTACCAGAATTCATCAATCCAAAGGGCATCCTAACAAAAACATAAGTCCCCCATGGAGTAGTGAAGGTTGTCTTAAGTCTTTCGGATTCTTTGACAACTACTTGATTGTATCCGAAGAAACCATCCAAAGTAGAGAGTAATTCTGGTCCTGTCACAAGCTACAACATATTTTCCATGTTTGGCAAGGGATAGTTGTCCTTCATGGATGCTTTATTTAGATTCCTAAAATCCACACAAATTCTGATGTCTCCATTCTTCTTTCTAACTAGCATAAGGTTTTCAACCCAAGATGACTATCTAGTGGGCTGAATAGTACCTCCATCCCTCAACTTCTATAACTCTTCTTGAATTTTCATGGAGAGAAGTGGATTAATAGGCCTTTGCCTCTTTCTGAATGGTTTGGCATTTTCTTCAAGAGGGATCTCATGTTGAAACAAATCTTCTCTATATGCTTTCAGCTCTAAATAGGACCAAACAAGGCAGTCTATATATTTTTCAAGAGTTGGGCATAGGACTATTTTTCTTCTTTACTTAAATTTCTGCCCAACCAAACCTTCCTTAGTTTGTCCTTTTTTCCCAAGTTATACTCTTCCACATCCCTTCAAGTATACATATTTCTATTTATGATGCAATCAGGATTGTTAAAATTTTCCTCAAGTGCCACAAGACCTCTAGGAATGGTGTTTGTTTTCAATTAGATGATATCTTTTCCAAACAAAGTTTCTCTTCCTTCAGTCATACACACCATTGGTTCCCAATCAACATTCTAACTTGCAAAATCACCTTGGTTTTACAAGAACTTGAGCACTTGAGCATCATTGTTAAATACTTGCCAATGTTTCACATTATCAGGGACAGCTAGCCTAGTCAGGAATTCAATGTTGTATACACAATAAGGTGAAATGGTGCCATTTTCAAATCTAGAACAAAACACTACCAACTTATCAGCAGCAGCATTAAGACCTCTGTCATGGTAAACAATGTTAAAAGAATCAAACATTTCAATTGGATCCCAAATTACATGCTTATACTGTTTCATACGCTGATTTTTTGTAGCATACAGTTTTCTTATTTTTCTGAAAACCAGCTCTGAGTCTCCTTTTGCAACAATATCTCTTACTCCATACTTCCATGTGATTCTTAACCCCAACAACAATGCATCATACTCAGAAACGTTGTTAGTGCATTCAAAATTAAGTTTGAAGGAAAAAGCATACTCTCCTAAACTATGAGAAAGCAAAACTATACCAACACCATTTCCAAATTTGGAGAAATCTCCATCAAATAGCAAGGTCCAAAGAGAACCTACCATATCAAGGAACTCTAATCTGTCCATCTTGTGTTCTTTTCCATCAGCAAAGCCAATGAAATTGTCAGCATCTACATCAGCAAATAACACCTCATAGGAAACATTGTTGGGATCTTCAATCAAGTGCAACATTTTCTTTTCACCATAGAGTTTGACAAGGCTTCCCTCAATGGGAATGGTGGAAAAAGACATGTCCATCTGAACACTAACACCAACACTTTCAGCCCATTTTATTGACAAAAGCATACCCCATTTGGCAGGGCAGTCAATAATTACAACATCAAGTTTCAAGTTCTTACCCAGATAGGCTGCAAGTTGCACTACTAAACCATTCACACAACCAACAACCAGCACTTCCCTTGAATCCATGGTAGTAAACTTCCCATAGGCAGCTTTCACTTTGATATCTAACTCATTCATGACTTCTAGAGACACGACATTACATGATGCACCAGAATCAAACATACAATTGTGAAGTAGTCTATCTTTTATGAGCAAAGTTGTAAAGAATGGATCAACATTCAATTGGGAATCAACCAAGGATTTCCCCAAATATACCTCAGGTGCCTCTCTAAGATCCTCCACCACTGGTGGTGTTTCAAAGTCAACAATAATCTGAGGTGGAGTTTCTACAACATTTACATTTATGCCTGGAGTGATCTTGTCTTCTTTCAATCCCAAGTACTCACATGCTCTCTTCTTATGCTCAGTAATTCTAAACAACTCAATGATTGTAACACTCACTTTAATTTGTCTCAATACTTGGGCTATATAGTATGAACATTCTTTGGTAAGACAACATTGGAAGGGAAACAAGAAGGTTCATCAGATGGAGAAGTATTCCTAGTAGCCTGGGCATGAGAAGGACTGTAATTTTTGTTTGGGACAACAGAACCTTTAGCAACTATTTCTTTCCTAGGAGCCTCCTTTGGAATGCTTATGAGAAAGGGTGTTTTATTTTTGGCTTGAGGCCCAACTACCTTAACAAATTTGCTTCTATTGTTATAGTCCTTTTCTTGAGCTACAACAACATTCATCAACAATTGTCTATCTTCCTTCGAAGGGATACCACCATCATACTTCTTGATCATCAAAGCTCTTAGATATTCAAATTCATTGTTAGGAATTTAAAATGCTTACGCTACATCAAATTCAAGAGCATGAGGGAGGAGAAATACTTGTACCCGCTTGATGCAATCCCAAAAGGTTGCAGCAGTCCTTGCACTTATCACTTTAGTAGATGTTGCTCCTCCTTGTGAGCTTGAAGAATAGCCCATCATACAAATATCATCATCAATTCCATCCTCATTTTCAGCCTCATCAACTTGTTGGTCCACATCACATGGAGGATGAGGGAGAAAACATCTATCACACCAATCCATATCAGCCACTTCATCAACAGCAACAACCTTGGCAGTTAGAGGGTCAGGAACCAATCTATTTTCACGTGCTTGGGGTTGTCTATTTGCAGATCCAATAGGACCTTTACCTTTGTCATCAAACCTCTACTCATTCCTATGGTGATTGCCAAATCTATCTTGTGTGTGCTGCCTAGGCTAACCTTGTGAAGTCTTCCCAATACCCATCTCAAATCTTGCCAACTTATATGAGATTTCTTTGACAACCCCTACCAAAGTCTTCACAACCTCTTCTAAATCAACACCTTTGCTAGCTTGAGGTTTTTTAGGGTTTATCAATTTTACTCCATCTCTCTTAAGAGGTTTCCCAACAACCTTGATATTGTTCTCAATTTGAAGTACCATGGTGAAAGCTTGTCTTATATTGGTTGGGTTCTTGTCTCTTAGGTAATAGGATACATTTTTATCAAATGCATCTGCATATTTGATTAAACATGATTCATCACAAGGCGTCAAACCAATAGGCAGCCTTCTTAAAGTCTTGTTAAACCTTGTGTTGAAGTCATGGAATGATTCATTAGGGTTTTTCTTGATATTATCAAACTCAGACAAAAGAAATCTAGGATCAGTACTATCTCCATATTGCAACCTAAATGCATTTTTCATTTCAGTCCATGAGTCAATAGAGTTATCAGGTAGATCCTTGTACCAATCCCTAGCATCTTCTTCAAGTGTATGAATAGACAACTTAATATACACATCTTCAAACTCTATCTCAAAATATTCCATCATATTATAAAAAAAAATGAGATGCTGATCACCAGTAATGGCATTGTTACCTTGGAATTTTGGCAACCTATTTCTGACATCTTGTGGGACAACATTTGGGTAACCATCCATTCCTCTAAAATTTATAGGACCAAAGGTGTTAACAAAAAATGGAGGTCTAGGCTGAGTCATATTGTTTGGTGGGGGTGATCTTGGAGGTGAAACAAGCTGGTGAGGAGTATAATATCCTTGGGGCTCAGAAATGTGATTCACAAGATTGGTATCCTCTAAATGCTGATTTTCTTGAAAATTTTGACTCAAATTGAAACACAGAGGTGAAGATTAGAGAAGGAACTTACCGGGTACAGTAGAAGGACCTTCACTAGTTGAGGAAAACAAATTTATGAGAGAATTACTTGAATCAGAATCACTTGAAGAAGAATGATAGTCCTCTACCAAAGGCTGATCTCTCTCACCAAAGGCTATATCTTTTCCTGATGTCTAACCTTTAACCACCTTCCAAACTCTTCTCCCTTCTAACTCTGAATTTCTTAAATCTAGAAACAATTTCTTAGCAGAGTCTTTAAGGAAGAGAGATCTTCTTCCCTCTAGTTTTGTAGAGATCAATAGCACAAAAAAAATGAAAAAAAGCTCAAGACATTGGTATTTCTAAATTCAAATCAGCATGGAGTCACCACTAAGGAATTTCACCTCATTTGTGCAAGAATGCATTAAAGTAACTTTGTCAAATGTTTGCTAATACTGATAACTTTGTAGAGCCTTATAAATCAGACCTTCTTATTCTTCAATCAACCAAACATAATGCAAAAAAATTGTCTAAACTGTTGGGAAAAGAAAAAGGGCAGGCTGAGCTTAAAACCTTTGCTTTAAAACTTGCAGATCTGAAACATAGGATGATGTATTGATAATGCAACAACTCAAATACTTGAATACACAAATGCTTAAACACTTCAAATACATCAAAACCACCAAGAAATTCTAAGAAGTCCTCAGCAATGGTGCCACTCTGGTGTTGGTATCCAAACTTAATCTCCTTCACAACTCAAACAACATCATGGATTTGCACAATACACTCAGAGGAAAATAAATGATTTGTATGTTGATTGTAGCCAGATAGACATCTATCTAACTTTTTAGGACTCAAGATTTGAAGGAGTGGGTAGCACCTCAGAAGGATTTTGATTTGATCCTCACTATTTTAGGTTGTGCCTATCAACCAAGGCAAGAAAACCTATATTGCAACCTTTATTTGGTGAAGGAGGTGGAGATATCCTTGTAGTTTTCATATTGTATGGAAGGGGCCTTGGGAAAACATGATCATTTCTCCATTATTCAAACTCAAAAGAGTTTTCACTACTAAATGATGGAAATGTTTTCAAAACAAGGCAGAGGCTGCTAGGGACATAGTATTATCCTAATTTGCTTTGTGTATTTTTGTAAATGGATTGTATTCTCTTGTTAACACATAATGCAATGCATGGGTGGTATAGGGTAGGGTTAGTTATTTTGAATGAAATTTTGTTGGGATATGTTAGTGTTAGTGCAAAATCACAGCACCCCTGGAGTCTGATAAGATTTCTAGGTTGATCACTCTAGCATCTAGTGTGATTACACAACATTGAATCCTTTCTCCAGGTGTGGGACTTGCAAAAATGAGAAAGGAATCTCCAAAGAAGGCTGGTTCCTATTCCTTTATTCAGATGCACACGAAAATGTAGAGGATTTACTCAAAACCTAATCTAATTTGGCAAGGAGATGGGGAGAGAAGATGCATAAAAGTAAATCTAAGCTAACATAGGTGATGCACCGAGGAATGAAGAACACCTATCTTGCCAATAAACACAGACCATTCAAATGTGATGCAAGATCATGCAAAGATAACAAAATTTGCAGTGAAAGACTGGGAGGATGCAAATGAACACAGAGAGGGTTGAGAGTCATCTAAAGACATGTATTACTTGCTCCAAAGATTGATACAATACACTATAAAATGCCAAGAGGCAGAGTCACATTACAGTTCTAAATGGGAGGTTCGAACTCCACAAATTCGCTTGATAAAGAGAAGAAGGGAGGGGCAAAACAGAAAATGTTTGACCCTTTTTAAAGAAGCCCCTCTTTACAATATATAGGAAGAATGAGAGAGGGAAGAGAGAGGAAAGTCAGATCTACCCCGACCACTTCTAAGTCACATTTATTTTATCTCATTATGGCAGTGGGTGAGAACCCTGGCAAGAGCGGTGCACTATCTAGCAGAAACGGTGAACTGTCTGTTGTATTAAAGCTGGTTGTTGAAACGTTGCTTCTACCATTATCATGTGACAGATATGTTTCCTGATTTACTCTCTCCAAGCTGAACCAAAATGCAATATTACCCCTAGAATCTTGTAGATAATTTCATAAGCTTTCCGTTGATATAAAGAACGTGCAAATCTGAGCTCTGGATTGAAAGTTATGGAGGTCTAAAGTTTTAGGGAAAAACGGCCCAAAAGACGGATGTCGTGCAAAAAATTTGAAATTTTCCCGTGCTCCGACACCTGGATGACACATGGCAAAATTTAATCAGTCGTGGGCCCCTCCTCCTTCATTTTACTTCATTTTAGCCTTGGCGGATTTTCCAAAATTCCTCTGACGTGTTGACGAGCTGGGGCACGTGGCATGATTTGGTTGGAGGACAGGGGGCGCGGGGTCATCCTTAGCCTTTGAAATTTCGGTGAAAACTTTGCCAAATTTTCTAAGTCCTTCCCTGCTCCGAACTCCCCTACCCCATAGGACACGTGTTACACCATGATTCATCGGCGGGTCTGCTGGCTCTTCGCGTCCCTTGCGTACTTTTGGCCTGGATGTCGCAAAACTGTCTGGGACAGATTTCTCCGAACCGCTCGATTCGGGATTCTTTGTCGCTCTTTGAGGGGAAGACATGTGGCATGTTCTGATTCGCTCTTGGCTCCTTCAGCTATCCACGTCCCGCGTGTCCCTTCGACCCAGATGTCCCAGTGTGAAAGTCCTCTGTTTCGGCCGAACCGGCCGGTTCACATCCTCCGCGCACTTTTGTCCTAACTGTCCCAGAACAAAGACTTAGGCAATTTTTCTTTCTTTCGGCCGATTTGGGCTTTCACGTCCCATGCATACCTTCAGCCCAGATGTCCCAGTGCTTTGCAGACCGCTTGGCAGCCTTTCAGCCGATTTGCACCCCGACGTCCCAACTATCCCAAGGACCACCTGGACTAGGACTTAGTCGATTTTCATGATTTTTTCTGGCCCAAGCTTGTTTTTTGAAACTTTTTCACCCTTCTTTAGAACTTTCTCTTTTCTCCTTGGATAGGAGAGTTAGAAAAAATCCGAGGGGACCCTAGAAACATGATTTTTTGCCTTGAATCAATCTATTTTCCTGGGACTTGAGTATTCTGATGCATGTTACCCAAAATTTACCCTGGGGGTAAATTTTGGATAACAATTTGGTGACTCAGCGGGGTTACCTGCCTGCTAGGTAGAAGATACCAGTTGCCTGAAGCAGTCCATTGTGCATGGAGTCATCAGATATTCTATTTAGAACCCCAACTGAATTCGAATGTGTAAGGAGGAAGATGGAATATCACCTGATGGAAGCAAGGACTACAAAACATCTCCATGGATAGAAAACTATGCCAAAGCACTTAGGGAAAACAAAACTAACCTACAGCAAAACAATGTGCACAAGCACTTGGAGGAATGAAAATCTAATCTAATATTTACAAGGTGGTGAATTTCCCTCTAAAAGAAATGCTTGAGATAGACTCCATTTACTGGAATATGCAGTTCTTCACCATCCAATGAGGCCAATTGGAAAGCATTTCTATTTTTGCACTTCGTGACCATGTATGGGCCACTCCAAATGGCATCAAATTTTGAATGCCTTCCCAGTTTTGCTCTATCCATATCCCATTTCAACACTAGATTTCCAACTTGAAAAGATCTATCTTTGGACTTCCTATCGAAGGTCTTCTTGATCAAAGCTTGATCCTTTTCCATTACTTGGGATGCCTGATTTATGATCTCTTGCAGTTCCATCAACTCTGCATACCTCGCCTCCATGGGCTCAAACTCTAGCAATTCCATCTGCTTCATGAGTTCCAATGTTGGCAACTCAAGTGACATGGGCAAGATTTCCTCTCTTCCATAAACAAGTTTGAATGGAGAGTTACCTGTGGATCTTTTGGGAGTTATCCTATCAGCCCATAAGGCTGATTTCAGTTTGGTATGCCAAGACCTCCGATTCTCGTCAAGAGTCCTCCTAATGATCCTCAACAAGTTCTTGTTTGTAGACTCGGCCTGGCCATTACCTTGAGGGTAATAGTTTGATGAAGTGTTTAGGTAGATACCGTTCTTGACAGCCCACTCAATCACCTTAGATCCAATGAATGCCAATGCATTATCAGAGATTATTGTAGTAGGTACACTAAATCTGGTTGTTATCCCCTCATAAAATTCTAAGATGCTAGACTCATTTGCCTCTTTGAGTGCTACTGCTTCTGTCCATCTGGTGAAATAGTACGTGGCTGTCAAAATCCATTTGTGCCCTTGGCTTGAATTGGGATTAATGACTCCAATGAAGTCCAAACCCCATTGCATGAATGGCTGGCCAACTGAGATTGGATGTAATGGAAGGGCAGCAAGTCTCTCTTTCCCTGTGAAGAATGCACAATTCTTACACCTCTTGATCCACACATAGCAATCACTGAAGATTTTAGGCCAATAATAACCAGCCTTCATGATTTTTAGAGCTGTCACTCTTGGTGCAAAATGACCACCAACTGGTCCATCATGGAACTCTTCCAACACCCTTTTAATCTTATTTGTGCTAATACATCTCAGCAGCACTCCATTCACATCTTTTTTGAACAAAACTCCATCAACAATGGCATACGGAACAGCCTGCAATCTGAAGTGTCTCCTTTGGGTCTTGTTCATCTCTGGAGAGCATAGGCATGTGCCTAGGAAGTGTATAATACCTTGGGTCTAGCAAGGAGTGGGGGCAGCATTGTCTTCTTCTTGATTGCCACTTGGCTCATGGCTGTCCTGGACTATCAAAACAGCCTCTTCTTCATTGCATACTTCTTTTTGCTTCCCCAAAACCAACTGCTCACACAATCCTTTCCCTCTTACCAGCTTGGTGATATTGATCTCAATGTCATACTCCATGACACGTGTGATCCAACCTGCCCTTTTCTCATTCAAATCCTTGTTGAGGAGGAAGTCCTTAATCCCAGCATGTGAGACCAGCAACTGGACCTTGTTGTTTGAGATTAAATGTTTGAATTTCTTCAAGCTTCTGATTACTGCCAGCACATGCTTCTCAATAAAAGAGTACCTCACCTCATAGTCATCTAGGCTCTGGCTGAAGAAGGCAATTGGCTGCTCATCATTATCCTTGTTCTGTTGTACCAAAATGGCAGAAATAGTGTCATTACCTCTGAATGCATAGAGGATGAAATCCTTGGAGAAGTCCGGGTTGATGAGAGTTGGTGCTTGAGAGATGGCTTCTTTGATTGCTCTGAAACTCTCCTTGCCTTCTACTGTCCACTTGAAAGCCATGCTCTTCTTTAAAATTTTGGTGATGGGCTTGACAAGGGCTGTAAAATCTGGGACAAACCTCTGAAATTTTTTTATCCTTCCTAAGAAGCTTTGAAGAGATTTCTTATGGTGTGGCAATGGAAGTGTTTGGATAGCTTCAACCCTTTCAGGATCAATTGTTAGCCCTTCCCTAGAGACAATGTGACCCAACAATTTGCCTTCGTGTGCCAAGAATATACACTTCTTTGGATTCAATGACACTCCGAACCTTCTACACATCTGAAACACTTGCTTGAGGTGAAAGAGATGGTCTGCTGCATTCTTTGAGAAGACAATGATATCATCTAGGTATACCAGCACTATCTTGTTGATCAAGCCTTTGAACGCCATATCCATAGCTCGCTGGAATGTTGCTCTGGCATTTGACAGTCCAAATGGCATCTTCTTGTAAGCATACATGCCCCATTTTGTAGTGAAGGCCGTCTTGAATTTATCTTCTTCTTTCACCATTATCTGATTATAGCCTGAATATCCATCTAGCAATGAAAACCTTTCTGAACCAGCTACAACCTGCAATATTTGTTCCATTGATGGAAGCGGATAATGATCCTTGAGTGATGCTCTATTTAGATCACGAAAGTCCACACACAATCTTATTTCTCCATTTCTCTTTCTTACCGGTACCAAGTTTGCAACCCAGCTTGAGTGTTTGATGGGGAAGATGATACTGGCCTCAATGAGCTTGCTTAACTCCTTTCTCATGAGAGGTTTGATATGAGGATTTACTGGCCTTTGCTTTTACCTGACAGGCTTGGATTCTAGATCTAGCTCAATAGTATGTTGTGCCAATTTTGGGTTGAAACCTCTTAAATATTTGTAAGTCCAAGCAAAGACATCTGGGAACTCTTGACAAAGCTGAAAAAAATCAGATTTCTCTTGCCGAGTACTTACTTTGCCAATTTGCAAAGTCTTGCCTTCATCTACTAAAATAGGCTCTGAATCTTCACCCTTTACTTGAAAGTTCGCTTTCTCCTTCCGGAACTGATCATTCGGGTTGAAGATTGACTCCAAGGTTATGAGGCATTTTGGTAATTTGTTAGTTCTCAGTTGCTCCAGCTTGTCTTGATTTTTGGCAGAGAACTCAGCTTCTTCTTGCAGGAAATGGATGATTTGCTGGTCATTTTCAAACACTTGCCAACTGAAATTGTTATCCCGTACTGAAGGCCTCACAATCACATGGATGTTTGGCTGTACCTTGTCTTGTTGAATAATTTCCACAATGTCAAAGGCTGCCCCTACTGCTGTAAGCCTGTCAACGGCTTGATTCTCTTTCCTAGGAATGGATTTGAAACCAAAACCCTCAAAATCTTCCATGAGGTCCCACACCCTGTTCTTGTAGCACCTAAGAAGATAATTTTTGGCAGCATGCTATCTCTTGACCTAATTGACAATCAATTCACTGTCACCAAAGACTTGCAAGTTCTTTATTTTCTTCTTGATTGCCCAATGCATCCCTTGCACCAAGGCTTCATATTCAGCAGTGTTATTGGAGCATGCAAACTGAAATCTAAAAGCTGAATAGCACTTTACTCCTTGAGGTGAAACAAGCATGGCTCCACCTCCTGTACCTTGTCTACTCCTTGATCCATCAAAAAACAGCTGCCAAACCTCATTGTCATCTTTTTGGTTTGGCTTGGTGATGCTAGGAATAGACTGATTTTCTTCGTGTATGCAATAGACCCCTAGCTCAGATTCTTCCACTTCTTGATAAGAATCAAATGCATGTATCTTGCTTGCCCATTCATCAAGAGTTAGATCCAGGATGCTTCCAACCTTAGTGTCAGCTTCATCAGAGCTTGGGTGATCTTCTTGATCAAATGTTGAGCAATTGGCATTAATATGACTTGGAGTATAAGGCTCAATGTGAAATTTTGCAATAGGTTCAGACCTGATTGTAGCCTTAGTTCCATACCTTGTTCTAAACAGCATGTGTGACCAATCAGTAGACAAATATCCCCCAATCTTGTCTGTGAAATCCCTTGACAAGCATAGGGAAAAGAGTGGTGGAAGGTCTATGACTGATACATGTTGTAAAACAACAACATTTGGGCATGCATGCAAGGTGAGACTCAAGTCTCTAATCACTCCAATTATTGCTACTACTATCCCATCTAGCTACACTACCCCTTTGGATATTGTTTCATACTAGAGCCCTAGCTGATCAGCTATTTGTTTAGGCATTACTGAGCTACTTGCCCCGGAGTCTATCATGCAATTGTGCACTAGCTGATTTCCAATGATCAATGAAACATAGAAAGGAGGGGGTTTCAATATTTTACCTTGCTGTCCTCCATGATTTCCCTCAGGCTGGGCAGCATTTGTAAGCACTTTGTCTTGCATTTGAACTTGCTGATTTGAAGTTGGCCAATCCTTCATGGCAGCTTGCAGCAGATCTCTTTGGCCTGGGATAGATAGGGATTCCCACATTGATATATTGACGTTTGTCTTCTTCATCTGATCAATGATACTGAATGGTGATGAAGGATCTCTTTTCTACCCCTTGGTTTGCACATTCACTCCTTGCACGTGGGCAGCAACAACTAGTATTTGAGTTGGCCTAGGGGCTGTTCTTAGCTGCCCTTATGCATTTACAACCGGATTTTGTTTGCCAACCACTTGTGGAGCCATGGAAGGTTGTGGATTGGCTGGGGCTAATGGCTGTTCTTCACCCAGATTCCTCATTTTTGACCTTGTGTTGGCTGCAACACCTTGGGAAACTACCTGGTTCATGCCACAAAAATCCTCTGCTTGCCAATTTACCAATGTGGTGTCATTTGGGGCTGATTGTTGTTGGAATGTTTCTTGTTGTTGGCTATTTCCTTGACTGCCCTTACCCTCCACACCAGTAGTTTTCACCATTAGTGCTTGATTCAGAGCACCATTGAAGCACATGGATTGGTTATGAGGCTCATTACATGGAAAAAACCAATCATACTCCTGGGCAATGTTGTTTTGTGTTGGCACTAGTGCCTTAGAGGCAGATATGACATTTGGATTATAGGGCTGAAATGGTCTATTGGCAGGAGACCTTTTTTGATTCATATTTACAGCTGGATTAGGAGGCCTTTGTGGTTGGTATGGCTGCCTGTTAGGTTGAGCTTGGGGCTGATAGGAATGTCTAAAACCTTGGGCTTGCTGCCTTTTGAGAGTAACCAGCTCATTGCCTAGGTTTTGCAATTGCTTCATGACTTCTTGAAGCTCATTTGGGGCACTTGGAGATGAAGTGGAAGCTTCATTTGAACTCTGATTTCTAGGAGTGGGAGAAAGAGCCAAATTAGGTGCTTGATTGGTGTTAGGGCTCTCTAAACTTGGAAACAATGGCATGGGAGGTCTAGGGGCAAGTTTTCCAGCTTGGATCAAACAATTTTCAGCCCTAATGACAATGCTATAAGCCATAGGGATAGTTATGCCTCCCATGGATTGAATCAACATAGAAATATCAGAATTTAGAGCTTTGAGATAGTAGAGAAAAGCACCTTCTGCTATTGGCCTAACTACCACTGGAATTCTCTCCCAAGTCTTTTAAAATCTAAAGTTGAAATCAGTCAGCTGCTCATTGGGAGCTCTCTTGATGGTTGTCAGCTACTCCAAAAGAGACAAGTTGTCTCCCTTTTCTCCAAATTTCTCATGAAGTGCTATACACACCTGATTCCAATTTGTGATAGAACCAGCTCCAAGGCTCATAAACCATTGCAATGCTTTACCCTTGAATGAAGATGCTAGCAACTTGACAGCCACTTGCATCTCGTTGATTTCATGGATTGCACAAAGGTTAGCAATATCTTTAACATGATCACCTGGAGTAGTCTGATTTTCTCCAGTGAAGTACAAAATGTTCTTCAAGGCTGCCATAGGAATTAGATGTTGTGCATTGAGGGTGAGTAGGCTGCTGCCTGTGAAGTTGACATAGGGGTTGTTTTGTGCCATTCTAATTGGTCTTAAAACCCTTGTTAACTGGATGAAAGGCCCACCAGGTGGAGGAGTTGAGAGATTTCTGTTTGGTGGAGATGGAGACCTTTGAATCCTTCTTCCTCTTTTCCTTCTTCTTGGAGATAATTGCAGGTATTCAAACAACACTTCCCAACTCTTGACCTTGTGGTGATTCTTCTCATGAGTTTTCAGGCCTCCACTATTGAAACCAGTTGATTCTTCCCCTTGGAGTCACCAGATATGCAAATAATAGCTCTTTTCAAGCAAGAAAATTGCAGCAGATGCACATCAACTTTGCTGCGATAAAAATGAAACCTCTAGGGTCCCACCCGGTGTGCCAAAACTATTAGTGCAAAATCACAGCACCCCTGGAGTCTGATCAGATTTCTAGGTTGATCACTCTAGCATCCAGTGTGATTGCACAACATTGAATCCTTTCTCTAGGTGTGGGACCTACAAAAATGAGAAAGGAATCTCCAGAGAAGGTTGGTTCCTATTCCTCTGTTCAGATGCACACAAAAATGCAGAGGATTTACTCAAAACCTAATCTAATTTTTCAAGGAGACAGGGAGAGAAGATGCATAAAAGTAAATCTAAGCTAATAGAGGTGATGCATTGAGGAATGAAGAACACCTATCTTGCCAATAAACACAGACATTCAAATGTGATGTAAGATCATGCACAGATAACAAAATTTGCAGTGAAAGACCGGGAGGATGCAAATGAACATAGAGAGGGTTGAGAGTCATCCACAAACATGTATTACTTGCTCCAAAGATTGATACAATACACTGTAAAATGCCAAGAGGTAGAGTCGCATTACAGTTCCAAATGGGAGGTTTGAACTCCACAAATTTGCCTGATAAAGAGAAGAAGGGAGGGGCAAAACAGAAAATGTTCGACCCTTTTTAAAGAAGCCCCTCTTTACAATATATAGGAAGAATGAGAGAGGGAAGAGAGAGGAAATTCAGATCTACCCAACCAATTCTAAGTCGCATTTATTTTATCTCATTATGGCAGTGGGTGAGAACCCTGGCAAGAGTGGTGCACTATCTAACAGAAATGGCGAACTATCTGTTGTATTAAAGTTGGTTGTTGAAACGTTGCTTCTGCCATTATCATGCACCAGATACGTTTCCTAATTTTATCTCTCCAAGCTGAACCAAAATGCAATATTGCCCCTGGAATCTTGTAGAGAATTTCATAATCTTTCCGTTGATATAAAGAACATGCAAATCCGAGCTCTGGATCGAAAGTTATGGAGGTCTGAAGTTTTAGGGCAGAACGGCCCAAAAGACGGATGTCGGGCAAAAAATTTGAAATTTTCCCTCGCTCCGACACCGAGATGACACGTGGCAAAATTTAATTGGTCATGGACCCCTCCTTCTTCATTTTACTTCATTTTAGCCTTGGTGGATTTTCCAAAATTCCTCTGATGTGTCGACGAGCTGGGGCACGTGGCATGATTTGGTTGGAGGACACGGGGCGCGGGGTCATCCTTGGCCTTTGAACTTTCAGTGAAAACTTTTCCAAATTTTCTAAGTCCTTCCCTACTCTGAACTCCCCTACCCCATAGAGCACGTGTCACATCTTGATTCATCTGCGGGTCTGCTGGCTCTTCGCGTCCCTCGCGTACTTTTGGCCCGGATGTCCCAAAACTGTCTGGGACATATTTCTCCGAACCGCCTGATTCCGGCTTCTTTGTCCCTCTTTGCGAGGAAGACACGTGGCACGTTATGATTCACTCTCGGCTCCTTCAACTATTTGCATCCCATGCGTCCCTTCAGCCCAGATGTCCCATTGTGAAAGTCCTCTGTTTCGGCTGAACCGGTCGGTTCGCGTCCCCCGCGCGCTTTTGTCCCAACTGTCCCGGAACAAAGATTTAGGCAATTTTTCTTTCTTTCGGCCGATTCGGGCTTTCGCGTCCCATGCGTACCTTCGGCCTAGATGTCCCAGTGCTCTACGGACCGCCTAGCGGCATTTCGGCCGATTTGTGCCCCGACGTCCCAACTGTCCCAAGGACCGCCTGGACTAGGACTTAGCCGATTTTCATGATTTTTTCTGGCCCAAGCTTGTTCTTTGCAACTTTTTCACCCTTCTTTAGAACTTGCTCTTTTCTCCTTGGACAGGAGAGTTTGAAAAAATCTGAGGGGACCCTAGAAACATGATTTTTTTCCTTGAATCAATCTATTTGCCTGGGACTTGAGTATTCTAATGCATGTTACCCAAAATTTACCCTGGGGGTGAATTTTGGATAACAGTTAGACAAGATGAACCAGAAATTACCAAACTCTTTGAGGACCTTTGCAAGAAATTTGTAACACTTAAATAGTAGGAATGCTTCAAAAGGTTTAAAATACCCCTTCAACTAGGATATGTGCACAAATGGATTCCTCGATCTGCACTCTTCCAAACAATATTTGACAACCTGCTACAAAATCTTGAAGAAAATATACCAACAAAGTATCCACAAATCCCTATTTGATCATGACCTAAGGTACCCCCAAAGGTTTACAAAACAGTCTCAAGATTCAAGGACAGTTAAATGATTTTAAACATGTTTATATTTTATCAGATGAAAGCTCTTCTGATTATAAGATTGCAAATGCCATCAAAACATCAACAAGAAGATACCCTAAATGATCAAGAGAGATCCCAAACACAAAATTGCAACATGAGCAAGAAACACAAATTTAAATCATTCTAAAACATAAGCATATACAAATTTTGCCAAGAGGTAACACCAAATAATCCAAAAATTGATCAAATACATCAGCAGGGGAATGTTATGAAAACAATCTCAGAGCTTATTGATGGCTTTACAAATGAAACCAACTCAACATGATGAAATATGATACAAGAGAGAATTAAAAAATGGTTCTCAATTGGTTTTCTCTAGATAAATGGATTTCTTTCAGTCTTTTCCTTGAAAATTATACGTCCTCTTTCTCCTCCTCCTTTCCAAATCACCAAAAAATATGATATATACTCTACGCTAGCTTGGAGTCTTGCTTCCCAAGAAAAGAATATGCTTACGGGATCAAATTTGTTACAAAACCTTCATGATTTCATGAAAATGACATCCAACTAGAAAACAACTTGCAAGTTTCCAGGGATGTATAATTTTTTAAATTATTACACAAATTCGGATCCTTTTCACCTCTACAACTTTTGATTTTCACTTTTCACATTTTTTACATCAGGCCCAAGCAAAAATGCATCAAAAACATCATAGATCACCGAATTAGGTCATGAAAATGGTTCCATTGCACTCAGAAGGCCGAGACGATGCAAAATCATATAATTTTCGAAGAAATTTGATGAAAAAACTTGATTTCCAAGCTTCTTGGAGCTCCCATGGCGGCCAAAAGGGTGAATGTACAATAACCATCGATTTCAGATAACTTTAAATGCCATCCCTTCACGTGGAGGATGAGATTCTTGAATATTCCCCTTTTTTGACCTTTGGATAAGGTGGGACACGTGTCAAAACACGATTGGATCGGGTCCCTATCTTTTAAAATTGCATTTGTGACCTTTTTTAATGTTGGAAAAATTTTGCAAAATTTCCCCACTTCTCCCCTGGACCCGCTACGTGTCTAAAGGTGGGCCCCATTGAAAACACAGATCAATTCTATCCATTTATCTCCTTTTTTGAAAAAATAAATTTTTTCTCAAAATTCTCCGTGGGCCCGAACACCCGCCGCTTTCTTCTTCACCACGTGGCGCTCTCCCATTCACTGCGGGTTCAGGCCTCCAATTCTTCCTTTAAACCTCCCTGCCAAAATTACAAAGTTTTAAAATTCTCCTCGGGCTTGTGCTTCCCCATTTCTGCCTTTTGGGACATGTGTGCTTTTCTTATTGGTCCTGGAGCTTCATCCCAAAATTTGTTATTATACCATTTGAAGTTAAAAACTTCAAAATCATCAGAAAACTTGCTGCCCCATTTTGGCTCTCTTGGACACGTGTCCACCTATTATTGGATGAGGGCCTTCAGGTCAAAAATTTCCCTTGACACCTTGAGCCAAAAAACTCAAAAAATTACCAACTCCTTCCACCACCCACATGTCCCCCGAGCCACGTGTTCTCCTCCCATTCATTGTGGGCCTTCGGGCCAAAATGTGACTTTAAGAATTTTGCAAAATGAAAGCCAAAATTCTTAAGGTAAACCCACCACTCCTCGACCAATCAGAATGTGCCACGTAGGCACCCTTTGTATGAAGCGGAGCCACGGACCAAAATTTTCCCTTTAGCCAAAATTTCAAAAATGACAAGTTAGAAAACATTTCCTGACCACCCCTGGCCAATAGCAACCTGCCATGTTGTAATAATGTTGGGATGATGAATTTGATGGGCAGATGATAGCCATATGACCATAAAAAGGTCAAAATTTCACAGGATGCCTTAAAAATCAAAATTTTTGACAAGGAAGGAAGTTTTTTACAATTTTAAACCAACTGAATCATTTTTGACATTTCTTTCAACCTTGGGATTGGGAAATTAATTGCAAACACTCAGATTCGATCGATTTTGAGTTTTTGCACGATTTGAAAAAAGAAAGACAAAACAACCTAATTTTTTTGAAGAAACTAGGGCAAAAAACAGGGGCATCTTAGAATATTGTTTCAGAATATGGCAAAATAATAATATTATTGGCACTTTCAAAGTACCCAACTGGGGAAGATGAACATCAGATCACCAAATCGAGAAATAAAACATTTTTAAGTAGATTTGGGTATGGATCATTAGGGCACATTATGAAAACTTAATAATGGGACCAACACCGGTATAAAAAAGAATAGTTATTGGTAAGCCAAATAACTTACCCAAAACTTCTATGGGTGTGGCATGTTTCTCAGCTTGTTTTTCAGCTACTGTAGCATGTATCTTGTGCTGGTGTTTACGATTATCCTTCTTCAAAGGACATTGATTTGCATAATGATCTTTGCCATAGTTATAACAGCCTCATATAGGTCCCTTCCTAGGATCGGGTTTATTTCCATCCTTAGAGTTATCGTTCTAACCCCCATAGGAATTTTTTCTGTTATTATTGTTCTTGGGAAAGTTGTTCCGTGCATTACTAGCAAAATTGTTTGTTGCTACTTTCTTGTTTGTATCAGTTGAAAAATTACTTTTCATTCTAAATTTCTTCCATTGGTCCTTTCTTGGGTGTAAGATATGATGAAGAGGAGTTGAGATTCTTCTTCCTTACTTCCTCCTTGTGAGCAGAAATTACCTTTAATTTCTATTCCTACCTTATGGATTTTCCAACAACCCCTTCCATTGTGGTTGGGTTGTGCACATCCACCTCTCCCCTATAACAGGATTCAATCCCATGATGAATTTCTATATCGTGAACTTCTCATCAGTTTGGTACTAAGGCACATACTTAAAGAGTTTTGTAAATCACTCCCAATACTTAGTTACAGTTAGCTTTCCTTAAGCTAAGTTCTGAAATTTAGTCATTTTCTGATCTTAGTAGAGTTATGGCAGCCATCATTACCTAAATTAACCTTTAAATTGGTCCCATGTGATATTAGATTAATCAATGTTCAACTCAGCTGTGCATCTATCCCACCACGAAGATGCTTCGTGAGAAAGTTGATATGTTTCCCATATGGCCTTTGTTTCTTCTAAGAAATTTCTTATTGCAAAGTATTTATCCATTTTGCTGAGCCAGTTCTCAGCCCCATCTCCTAATGTGGTGCCATCAAACTTGGGTGGACTTATCCTTTTTATGTCATTAGTGAGTTCTGTTGTTAGCCTAGCCTTTTTGTTCTCAGGTTGAACAGGTATGTTAATATTTTTATCATCAACACCCACATTGGTGTTGTCCCCTGGAGGTGGCTAATTATTGTTAGTAGCTTCTTCTTCCTACTCATTGCCCATTACTTGTTGTTCAAGCACAACCAAAAGATCTCTTATGTCTAATAGGGCAGCAAAAATCTCATCAAGTTTTTAGGCTGTTTCTACTCCTTCATCAAGTGGAGTGCTTTTTGCAACATTTCCTCTTGTTCTAACCATGTTTTATTACAAGAAAATTTAAGTTTTATCAGAATATGGAAAAAATAGGTCCAAGAGCTGCAACCTTTGGCTTTGATACTAAGATGTACCATTCCCATTTTAAGACTTTCGAAACAAGAGAATTTTTTTTGCATGAATAATGTTCTCTGTTCTAAATACATAATTTAGAACACACATTTCATAACCACCATTCTTATAATAGATAACCATATGCACTTGTAATGACTTGGTGAGTTACTGATCTATTCATTTTATAACTCGATGAACTACCAATCTATTCATGATTAACATTAAGTATTGAATACTTTATATACTATGTATACTTAATTTTCTTATCATGTTCTGGGTATTAAGTGATCTCTCTAAGGAACCTATTTGAATATATGCTACCAATATTCATATGCATCATGATCCTTAGGCTAGGTGCATTAGGACAACACAACTAACAACTTGCAATACTTTGGCCAAAGATTTCTAACATACTGTTCATGTTTTTATTCCTTGGCGACATACTCATCAATCCAAAATATGTCCTTCACCCCACTTTATTGTTATCTAGAATGTCATTTACTGACTTCTGTAAGCTCACTTGCCTAAGGTTTAACCCTGGTTCAGGTTAACATCATAATTTATGATAGGAAGAGGCTCATGAGACTTAAAGTAAATGGGCATACTGGGTCAACCTAAATCAACCCCATGTGCCAAGGTACCCTGAGTCTTAGGGGGCTGCTCCTTATCCTAAACATGCTACTAACTGGACCTAGGGAGAAACTAAGTTCAAGCCCAGATGTGTGTAGATCTAGATGATCAATGCATAAGGGTGTTTCCACATGTCAACTGCATTGTTGTATCCTCAAGAAGATCCTAATATTCTTGAAGGTACAGCCCTGTATTTGGTGTGTGCCAACATCCTACAGAAACAACATCATAGAGATGTACATACCCCTAGGAGGTTATTAATGTAATTAATTTGGATTATTAAAATAGATTACAATAGCCTTGCTAAACCATAATCCAACACTCCTTAAGTTCTTTTTCCATATTAGATTCAATTAATCGTTAAAGAACTTCCTTAACTTAAGCTTGCTTTTTAAGTTCGCTTATCTGGCTTACAAACAGTTAACCAAAAATAGGACAACAACATCATAAGTTCCATTATAATGTAACTTACTCAATCAAGGAGGTGTGGAAACCACATAGGTTTAGCTAGGTAGACTTCATTGAATATAAAGTCTAATGATTAACAATCACATTACCTTTCCTTTTCGTTTACATTCTTATTTTGAGAGGAAGATTCTTCCTCTTCATGAATCATTGTTAGTGTTTATCATACCCTCCTTATCTTTTACAATTTCCATAGTTTTACTGCATGTTCAACACACATTACATTACTATGTTAAATTGTTTAGATAAAGAACATCATATTCTAGAACTTACCAAGTTGCATCTTAATTAGGGAAATAGAACTAAATCCCTTTATCCAACTTATCAAAAGTTATCCAATTAAGCATATAAATAATATGAAGAATATCAACTAGATAGAATTCCATCTCTTTCATAAAAGTACAAGATAATTTACACAACTAATACAAGTAAATTCCCAACTTTCAATTCATCTTTGAAACTTATACATTTACAAGAATTATGAATTTTAGGCATACTTCATAACAACAACCTTCATTCTAAAAAGAATACCACTTTTCTTTTTCAATACAACTCAAGAACAAATCAAAATTCTTCACAAAGAATCAGACTTAAATCAGCCAATGCATCATATAAGTTTTGCCTTCTTTTATCACTTATGAAGTCCATTTGCTAAAATTGTTAGCATAGGTCAGGTCAATGTACTGAGCATTATACACACTAAGCCTTAAAATGAAGTGCATTCCACTAATTGTTCCATTAAAACAACTCTTATTTAATGAAATAATTAATATATCATACATATCAGTATAAGTAATAACAATAAAAAAAGAATTACATTAACCGATTTGAATTCACTTCTAAGAGAAGAACATTATAATCCACAACATATGCCTTACAAAATTAAGTTTAATTGATCCTATCAATTACATTTAAACAATCAATAGATCATAACATTCTATTGTTCCCAATTCTATCATAATAGAATACAACATTTAACTTTACTATAAGACAAAGGAAGGGTTTACAACATAGTTCCCATTAGGATGATTCGTCTATATCCTAATCAAGGAAGAATAATAACCATTACAAACTATGCCCAACACAAAAACATTTGAAAATAAAAACAGGTTCGTAACATGATTTTAACTATTTCGTTTAAAGGACAACTGCCTTTAAATTCAACATTTAATATTTTCATTAGAACATAATCCCATATCAATCTAAGAAGCAATATATAATTTAAATAGTCTGCCAACAAGATTATATTTTCTGTTCAAGAAAACTGAAACATCAAATCTCTTCCGACATCACTTCAACAAATGATATGAACAAGGAAGACTAAACAATTATAATAAATCTCCATTTCACAAGAGAACTAATAACATAAGGGTTCAATCAAATGAACTAATCCCAACAGGTTAGAAAAGGAATCTTATCAGAATTTGATTCAATCTTGAAATCATTTCTCTACACTTAACAACAAATTCCCTTTTCTAATCAAAACAATAAGCTCATACACTAGTTCCCAGAAGAGAGAACAAAAAAAACTCATTGTAAAGAAAATGTACTGAAAGTATCCCTTATAATCCTTATCATTTAAAAGCATGAGTTCCAATTTCAGTTCAAAACAACATAAACAGTAAATTTCATAAACATCACACTGTCCCTAAGGATTCTCAATTTCCTTTTTCTTTTAAAAGACTCAATTATTTATGTATTGATCCCAACAAGAATATAAAACCCAAAACCTTAAACTAAACCAATTCAGGAGTATCCTCGTACTTAAAACTGAAGTTCCTTTAAAATTCCTCCATAACATTGTACTTAAGAGTAAGTGGTTCATAATTCTTATAGAACTATAAAAAAAAATCAAACTGAACAGAGTTAAGTAATCCTTCCACTACAATTTCTAAGCACTGGTACAAAACTCATCTTTGAAAGAAGTTCCAAATCCACTATCAAATGAAAGCATTTCATGTTAAATCTCCAAGAGATATTCAAACAACTCAGTCATAGTACTTCCCGAGATTTACTTTGAGTAAGTAGTTTGAATTAAAAGTGTTATAAGCTTTCAACTTGAATGCAATTTAAAACTAACTCACCAATACCAGAATAGAACAAACACATCATTCAATCTATAGATTCTAAACACTAAGTACCAAATTACATGTACAGTGTCAAATCACAAAGTCTCAAACATGAGGAAAGATATATACAAATATCATGATACAAGACAAAATATAGTATGAACAACCTTAACCAGTTTATAACATAAACAAGAAACCCTATTTCCAACTCAAAATAAAACACAAGTTTCTCATAGAGCAGTTTAGAACCATTCAAGTAAATATTCACAGTCACAGGGCAACAACAAGTTCCCATTCTAATTTGTATTTTAAATAAATAAAATTCATACCAGCTCAAAACAAAACATGAGCTTCTAACAAGAGTTCGGAACCATACACGTAATAAAATATGAGTGTTTTGTACATTATGAACTTCCATTAACCATCCAGAATAACACAAGAATAAACACGAAAATAGAGCTATATACGGACTTCAAACAACAGTCCAGGATTACCCAAGATTCCAAACATAGTTTCAGGGTAACAAGAACCTCCAACACAAATTATTATCAAAATACTAACCCTGAATCAAGCTCAAACTAAACACGAACTCAAATATAGGATCAAAAGAAACACGAGCTCAAATATAAGCTCAAGCTCAAACAAAACATGAGCTCCAATGTAAGATCAGATGGGACTGAACGTTCCCAAAAACTCTGAACCAAATAAACAACAACAAAGGTCAGTTAAAAACACAACTCTTCGAATACCAGTTCAAGAAATGACAAGCAGAGCTACAACAATAAGTTTCTCATGCATGTTTCATTATTTTAACCCATATAAAGAAATTTTCCAAGACTTAACATTAATTTTCCATGGATTCATACCCAAATTTCTAGAGATTTATAAAACCCAGCAAGTAAATAACCGGATAAAACATGCAAACCAAGATTCTCATAAGAGTAGAGTTGTTTTAATGAAAACATTTAGAAGAAAGAAAGAGATCTTAATGGTTAGAGCCTATCATGCCTGATAACACTTCTGCCAAATTGAAGGAGACCTCTAGTTGAGCTTCCAACTTCATTTCTCCTCCACGAAAGATCAACCAACTAACAAATTTCCTCATAATGCCTCATATACCTTCCCATGATCAAAAATAGACCAGGTGAGTTAAAAATAACAATGAAGTGAAAGTGAAACCCCTGGCTCGAAGAACCAATTTGCTCCATGCAGAGAAAAATCTGAAAATTATGCAAAAAGCAACCTCCCACAAACCTGCCTTCTAAGTTTCCAAGACGTTTTGTGAACAAAACCCTAGGCCAATTAATTTCATTAATTCCAATTTTCCCGCTTATCTCTCCTTTCCACCGCCTCCCAAATTTGGTGAATGCCAATTCCCATTTAACATGCAATTCCATCTTTAGTGGAGCTTCCACATAATCCTTCACCAAGTCAACTAGCCCCTTCCAAAACTGGCAGTACTTAATGCCTTAAAAACCTTATCAACAAATTCAATGCCATTGGAACCGTCACCATAGAGGCATGTGACCCCTTTAGGTTCCCATTTAAATAGCTTAGGATATATCCCTTAAAAATTACATTAGTTTAGGAAAAAATACCTTAGGCCTTAACACATTACCTTAGGTAATTCCAACATTAGGTTAGATTAATTCACAACCTTTTAGTTTTAGGAAATAGGTTAGATCATCTCATAACCTTATAGCATTAGGTTTTAGGTTAATTTAGAGAGCCTAGCAACCTTTCCATATTCCCTTAGCACAAGGCTTAGGTTGGGATGCCAACACAACAAAGTAGAATAGGAAGCTTATGTTACAATAAAAATTCAATTAAGTAACATAGCTAGGTAGTAAATATTCTTACCCAGCTTAGGATGCCATAGGATAATCCTTTAGTTTTAGGATTCTGAATCATTCCTTTGTCATGAACATGTTGTATTTTAGTTACATCAGCAATGTACTAGCAAGATCGATCTCCAAGGACCTAAGCACAACATACAACTGAATGGAAACATGTTCACACAAGGTTAAAGAACTTGTAATAACTAATTTCAGTCTGCTATGTCCCTCAAACTATGGAATGTCATTTTACCATTCATTCAACTGAGAAGGTTTTAAAAATTCCTTGGATCACTGAAATTGATCCAAGGATGAGTCAGATAAAGAGATAAGTTTGCAACTCTTAAACCAGATTGCAACTCACCTATAAGAAGTGAAAAATAGATTCAAGAAAGCCATTCCATTCTAGTCTAATGATCTTAAGAACAAAAAATATTTATCCATATCAATCATGATCTCCAATAATCAAAATAACACATCTTTTGAAGAAAATCACATGTCAACACTTACAATGCAAAGGAGGAATATAATAATTTTCAAGTGTGTTACATTTGAAATGGCTCTGTACAAGGAATAGGTCTCAATGACATGTCATCTCTTTGCCTAGGTTTGTAGAGGCACTGAAAATGATCACACCCCTTAAAATACTCTTTACAATTCTTTTATAGGGTCTCCCCCTATAATCCAAGAAGTAGAATCTTGCGCGCGATTGTGTCACTTGCATATTACCTACCTACAATACCACCATGATCCTCTTCCATTATATTTTTGTGCTCATGTTACAATACACACTGATACAATACTTCATCTCAGCCCAGTTTATATAAGTCGCCAGTGATCAACATAAAGGGTGCAACATGAATTGTAAGTTCTTTCTTCTCTAAGGATTTATTTCCTTCTAGCACCATACATGTGCATAAAAAGACAGAAATATCCTCAAATTATAAAGGTGTGTGATGTAACCTATATAATTGTGCATCTGGAATTGTGATGGGTGTCATTATTCCCTTCATTTAATCAACTTCTTATTGATGTCATATACAACCAGGGGTGTGTCTAAAGCTATATGCAACAAGAGTAATATTATAAATCTAGTAGTTGATTGTAGTTATTTTTATATTTTCTGGGGGATCTTTTCAATGTCTTAAGGAATTTTTGGTAAAACCTTATTTAAATCATAATATGAAAACTTGCTGAAAGTAAACACACTGAAAACTTTGCTGAAAGGAAACACGCTGTGCAGAATGGAAACACACTTACTTTTGGAAATAAACACGCTTGCTTCTGAAAGTAAACAAAATTGCTTTTGGAATTAAACACACTCAATTTAGAATGCTTGGAAACAACTACAAGAAATATAAGAATCTATCTAAACACCTGCAAGAACAAGTATACAACAGAATTTAACTAAAGGAATTAAAACAATATAGAATTAATAGATCTAAGATATTTACTGAAGAAATATAAATATCAAATAAATGAATATCCTAGTCCTTGGGGGAGTGGGCCCTTTCTCCTCCTTGAATCAGGATTTAACAACTTAGAATTCTCTCAAATAGGAATGGATATTTTATTGATAAAACATTCGGTATTAAAAAATATACTAGATCTAAGTACTTAGTATATATTTATCTTATCTGTTCTATTTCTATCTCATATCAGATTCTATATCCTGTCTATCTATTGCAAGTCTACTTATATATATATATATATTACAATCACAGTTGTCTTAATGGTTCTGATGAAATCGAATCATGCCAAGAATAGATGTTGAATTGGATTGTGGCTGATCAGATAGCTATGAGATAACTTTCCCTAGATCTGCATTCAAAAATATTCTCATCCTTTCATGATTGAAAGGGTATTATATGAAAAATCTTTGGATGTGGTTAGAATAGATAAGTCTCATTGGTTCTGAAACTTAAGATAAGTTCCAGAACCATAGGAAATCATTAAGGATCAAAACTTTGAGAGTTCTAGAGCTATACCTAGGAGTTCCATAAATAAGTCCAAAAATTATGGGACTAAATACTGGAGCTCCAGAACTACGTCCAAAAGTTATGAAACTAAATGATGATTGTGTGATGGAGTTCCAGAACTAGCTTGGAAGTTCTTGAACTAAGTTGTGTAGGAATAGATGCTATCAAAAACATATTGAATGCCACCTGCTTCTTTTCCTCGACTGATTAGACCTGTTTTATTACAAAAATGAATTTCAAACACACACTTCGTAATGAATTTCAGAGATTTTAAACATTAGAATCACAATCAATCAAAAGACAGAAAATTACATCCTAACTCAAATCAGATTGACTAATAGTTACAAAATGAAATCAAACTTAATAAAAAGGAGAGTAAGATGAGATCATAAATTATACATTAATCATACATATTATGGCCTCATCACATTGTATATTGAATTGTATGTGTGTCCTCCCTTGACTGAATCCTTGAAAAGTGGTCGGGGCTAGAATTAATTTTACCTGGTTTTACCTTAACTATGAAATCAAATTATTTAAATAAGAGCACCCATCAACATATGCACCCCTTTAAAACAGGCTTATTTACCAAGTATTTTAATTCCATGTGATTAGTATAGAATTAAAAAGGTGTTGCTAGCAAGTACTGTCTAAATTTATGTAGTTCCTAGATCATCAACAAGGCCTCATACTCTATTGTTGTATAATTATGCTCTGTAGGAGTCACATTTCTACTAGAAAAACATATAGGATGATATATAATGTCATATCTAGGTTGAGCTAACAATAGTTATTCTAGAGACATCTACATGTACATGAAATGGTTGGCTCCATGAAGGAAAATGTAAAATAGGTGTTGTTGTAAGTCTCTCCTTCAATGCCTCAAATGTGCATTGGTGCAGTTCTCCCCAATAGAATGTCCTTTTTCCTTTTAATAACTCTTCTAGGGGTGCAAACATTTTCACATATCCTTTGATAAAATTTATATAATACCCTATGTGGCCCAACAATCTACGCACCTCACTCTAAATGTTAGGATCTTCCAGGCCTACAATAACTTCAACCTTAGCTGGATCCACTAGTAAACCTTCATTACAGATGATATTCCCTAAAAAAGTTCTAAAATTTCTAGCTAACATGCACTTCTTGATGTTTAAAGAGATGTTTAGCTATCTACATATTTCAAACATTAAGCAAAAATTGTCACAATGATCCTTAACAAGTACATACATCATCCAATCATCCAGGTAAACCTACAAGAAGTTGTGAATAAAATCTTGGAATGCTTGAACAACTATCCATGAAAATATAGTAGGCACATTTTTCAAACCAAAGGGCATTACAATATATGCAAAGATTCCCCATTCATTGGTGAAATTTGTCTTCACTTGATCCTCCTATGCAATTCTAAATTGATGATACCCATAGAATCCATCTGTAAAATAATAAACTTTGTGCCCTGCAATGCCTTTTAATATCTCCTCTATGAAAGGTGTAGGAAAAGGATCAATCACACATGTAGCATTCAGTTCCCTATAAGCCACACAAATACTAATTTGGCCATCTTTCTTTATACTGATCACCATGGGGATAACCCACTCTAATTCCTCTAGGTGATTGATGATGCCAGATTTCAAAATTTGTCAATTTCCTCCTTAATTGTGACATGTAGATTAAGGTGCATCCTGTGAGGTCTCTACCTGACTGGGCGTGCTCTTTCCTTTATATTAATCTTAATCTCTCCTAGTGACTCATGCACTCATTTTAACTCATGGTAGACCCTAGGAAATAAGTCCTAACAATCCCATAGTAACTCAATTATCTTTACCACTTTAGAATCATCCCAATAATCCCTAATAGTTGCCTCCTTAGGTTCAGAATCTGTGCTAATGTTCACTTTCTTGGTATTCATAGGTTCATGATAGGTGCACACATTTTTATCTTCATTTTATAACACTTCATGTGTATCTGCTAAATGATCTATATCCATATTTTCTACTTCTTCATCATCCACTATGTAGACAATCTTTCCTTTTTCTTTCTCGCAGCAAGCATGCTTAAGTAGTTTGACATCTATATCTTCTACTTCAATAAAACACGCTTCTAAATTTGCCTAGCTAAATAAATCATGAATGATTTATTCAACCTTTGCACTGTCTCCTATAGTTAAGCACTTTATAACACTTAATTCCTCTTCCACCAGAGGTTTACTAGAGAAGTAGTTAGATTTCTATGTTAGACTTAAAATCAAGTCCTACCAATTTCCAGTCTCCCTATGTAGTTTTGCATAAACATACCAGGCTCATGCACAACCTTGTAAAGTGTAATAAAGTTTGTTCACCCAAAGTGAAGGTGGTAAAGCTTACTACCCATCTGTCTAGAGTCTATCACACTGTTAAACGTGGTACTGAAAAGGTTGATTACCATGATACATGCAGATTGTAGTAAGCACATTTCTCTTGAAAAAATGAATGGTTAGAGAAATTCTAACTTCATTCCATTCCATAATATTATCCCTGTGAACCATCCACCAATGCGTTATTGTCCCATGTAAGGTATATACTAATATATTCCTTCTTTCCACTTGATTTTTACACTACTTCTCCATGGCGCATAGGAATACCATAGGATCTCCTTCTCCAGTGTACCAAGGTATAGGGTTGTTACCTATCCTCAAAATGCATAGAGGTTTCATTCTCCACGCAAATGCATTTATTACTTCATGCCTAACTATCCCAAAGGTTTGATGTACCCAATTGTCACAAGAAATACTTTTAGTATAACTGATAGACTATGCATCTTCCCACTAGAGGATTCCTTCATTTGATTTCTCAAGTAATTCTAGATCCTAAATAGCACGTACATTAATTCTATTTAGGTATTCCTCACTCAAAGGTTTAACATAAGGTGCATATTTCCCATCTATCAAAGGGATAATCACTCTTTCTTCCATGTTATCAAAACTTATATACCCCTTGTTGAACTGTGGATCAACAGTATTTTCATAACACCAAGGGCACCCAGGTAGATCTGGGAATTTGTCTAATTTAACAAGTGCTAAGACCTCAAAGTCCCCAGTGAACTTGGCCCCTTGTATAGTAATGGATGCATCCTTTAAAAATCCTATGGGAGTGGCCTTAGTTCAATTAAGAATACATTAGAGGATGGTTGTAATCAAGGTCTACCCATTTTTTTCCATGCATCCAAAGTAAGCACATTCACTTCCATGGTTGTGCCAATCAATATATTACTCAAGAGCCATCCATCTACAACAAAATTAAGGGTGATCTCGTTTTCATAATCCAAGTTATGACGGGGGAGATTAACATGTAGGATCTACTATCCATTCTCAAAGTTTGCAGGAAAAGTGTTTCCCTTTAGCCAATTCCCTAGTAATGGAATGACATTCTCTTGGCACCATATTTTACAAACCTCTTTCAAGTAGTCAATATTCGATTGGACCGTATTTGTTTCATTATTTTTTTATAACTTTTATGACTGTTCCTTCAAACATTGTATTTCACCCTAAAGATTTATGAGTACCTCCATGGTTTCTTGATAGACCTCCTTTTGATATGTAGGATCTAGGTACCTTGCATGTAAAAATTCCTCCTTGGTGATAGTAGGCTTCTGCTGTAATGCCTCTCTAGTGCACACAACTTCAGCACAAGTAGTAATCTTCACATCTAATACCTCAGGTTTCGGTTCCAACTTTGGCATCCACTGATTTTCCATACCATGTTGTATTCTTACCATCCATGCACCTTTTTCTCATATTTATGCTACTTGTTAAGATGATCATATAAGTCAAGGAATTCCTCATAGCTTTGATTCTTCCCAAAAAATGAACAATTAATATTATGAGGACATGTACACTTGTAGTGGTCAGGAGATCCACATGTAAAACATGTTCCATGAGGGAAATCATCTCGTCCACCACCACGATATTCGTGACCTCTGCCATGAACTCCTTCAAAGCACACTTCATTCCAATCATAGAGCACTTGATTGTGATCATGATCATGGTACTCACTTTTTCCTTTAAAATTATCTGATATTGTAGTCTATCACACACCAATATCTATGACATCATGGATCTGACCAATCAACCTATAGTCTTCTATATCATGAGTCATGGACCAGAAAATTTTACAATAACAAGATAAATTCTTCCTTATTGTGAGTTATAGTAATGTGAAGCGGCTTGCATCATGGTCCAAATGACATATCTCACTGTCCAACAACAATGAACATACAAATTTGTGAGGATAACTATCTTTTGTGTTCCATTCCACTTCACTATTTATACACCAAATCCCAGTGCACGTCTCATGTGCTAAATTTTCTGATAGTTTCTCTAACTGCATTACTATAGCTGCAATCTATGCCTCCAAGAATGGGCTCACTCTAGTGTTTATACTCCCAACTACCTCAGCCCACAAAGCTACTTCAAGTGCTTCACGTGGGTTTGTATAATTATTATGTGATAGCACCCTTCTAAAAGTTGTGATAAAACCCCTAACAAACCACTATGCATGTTGGCTTGCATGAATATCATAAGAAAGTTTAGACAACAATGTCTTAAAATGGGAATCATATTCCCAAACGCTCTCAGGAGCTCCCTGATTACTATCCTTTAGTGCACTTATATTCTTCTACTCAAACTCAAGGATATGAAACTCCTTAAATAAATCATCCTTTAATGCTGCGTAATCTACCCAGGTCTAATCAAGGAAAAACTTATTATACCAACTGTTTACACGTCCCTATAATTTAGTTTCCAACTAAATTTCCTTGTGCTTAGAAGTCATAACTCCTTTTGTGCACCACAGTATCTCACACATGTGCACAAGTTCAACAACATATTTTATACCCCTATACTCTAGAATATGAAGATACATCTCTATGTAAATATTCTAGGGTTGGTGCGGACCCTACCCACCTAATCCAAAACCTCTTGTGTTACCTCTACCTCTAGAACCACCAGATCCACCATAACTAGAGCCAACTATGCCCCCTTATCCTCCATTTGTAGTCAAAAGTAGACCATTAGATGTACTTCCCTATTTCCCAATAGTGGTACTAAACTGAACTCCTATAGTTTGCAAAGTGGTACTACTCCCAAAAGTGAGTTCAAAATTCTATGCGCTTAAGTTCTTTGTTGATAATGCACCTGAAAAGGTAACTCCAAACAAAAAATAAGACATTTTCCCTGCCATAGATGTACTTTCTATCTGAATTACTCCTACTCTTCTACTGTCCAAACTAGCTTACTGACTACTGGTTGTACTAGATACTATAAATTTAAGTGTAAGGGCTAGGTTACTAAGTAGATTCAGATGTGCACTCATGGCCCATCTTGTCTCTGTTGGCACACTCCCATGTGAGGCCAAGGAGGTTTTCCTATTATGCTTTCTGAAAAGGGGGAATTCCAGATGCTCTGGCTCTATGCCTCCTGTGTGAGCTTCAAATCCATCATGAGCCATCTCTCTCCTCAATGTCATCCACTCTATAAAATCAAACTTATTTTCTATCTCCCTCTCATGTGCCTCATTATACTTAATCCAATTTTCTTCTCTCTACCTCTCTGCCGCTAGGTCTTCCATCTTTCACTAAACCTCTTCTTACCCCCATGCATGGTGGGGTTTAGCTATCTATCAATTTTTTTCCAAGTTCATGGTTACCGTAAAGATTTTGATCACTAATAGAATGCCTTACAATTAAGTTCCCCTTGGATAATGTAAAAAATGGAACTTAGTTACCTTTAGGAAAGAATAAAATGAAATTGAGTACTCCAAAATATAGTTATTCAAAACACCACAGAACCAAGTATTCACAATGCAAATGCAAATCAGATCAACATCATAAAGGGCTTGAAATTCTTCCTGCATCTAAACAAGTTTGCTATACCTCCAATTATTTTTAGATGCATAACAACTAGCCACTCATACAAATCTACCATAAAAATAACAAAGAAGCTCTCATAAAGATAGTCATAAAAATTCTACTCCACCCACATGCGTGTGTCAAACTCCGATCCAGTGTTGAACCTTTGAGATTACTCTTCTTATAAATCCTTTATCCACTCCTCAACACTTACTAAGGTTAACCGATACATATTTATCGTGAAACATCTTGAAAATAGCTGAAAAAGAGGTCCTGGCAATGGAACCATTGATGCAACCTAGAATCCAATAACTAAAACCCAGAAAAACCCAGGCTAGAACATCACCCAGCCTTAGTTGAGAGCTCACCCAAAGTGAGCAAAGGTATTAGGCCCCTATTTAGATTTTCTTATGCAGGATGTTAGTGTAATGAAGATACAACATATTCAAAACCATAGATAAGCATAGACATTCCATAGAGCATATTCCAGATCTAAATCTTAGAGAATCATGAATTAAACGATAACCATTATAAGATTAACCAAACAAGAACTAGTTATAATCATGTTTAAAATCATTATCCATCCAATATACTCCATTATATTAAACATTGAATTACATAGAAGCTTCTTACATTACAACACATCACCATAAGTTATACGCGTATCAGATCTAACAACATAACTCTACAATAATTCACTCTTTAGCATCTCTATCTAACAACAAATTTCACTACATATTTATAGGGGTGGGGAATTTCCCTTCACCACCTACGCACTTCCCAAAATAGGTTGCATGCTGATAATAGCCTTGCACCTTTACAATACCATGCACACATGCAAGTCTGATAATAATAGACATCCTATAGTTAACTGGAAGAAGTAATCCTATTATTATCTTGAACTCATGCATGTCACTTATTAGACTCTTGTTCCCAAAATGGTATTTTTATGTCATGTAAGCCTCCATCCCAACATGTTCTCCACACGCTATCTTCCAAAAATAGCCCACATCCATGAAAATGGCTAAGTCTCGAATCAACTTTTCCTAGCGTGTGTTTCCTTCCTTATCCTTCCACTCCTTCAAGTACACCTTGTTCTAACATCTGCACATCCTATGTGTGTCTTCTCCTTAGGACAATATTCTCTGCTCAACAACATGTTGAATCTGATTTTTCTCATAAGGCTAATTAGGAGGTGGAATTTGAAAATTTAGAGATGGAGTGAACTAATTTTTCTGCTACAAGTGAGAATTCCACGATGGAAATTAAGTCATGATTTAAAAACTTCATGAATGGAAGGAAAATGGAAAGATGTGGAAATAAAAATGGATCAAAATGGATGTAATAGAAAGGGGAAGAGTTTTATAACTTACAAAATAGGTTTTTTTGGATCATTGGAGTCGTCATATGTGCTTAAACATGGCTCTAAAGGCTGAAATTTGACTAAAAACACAACAAACTTGATGAAATGAAGTGGTAACGTGCTTTAAACATATCCCACCAGGCATGCCAAAAGTATTATGTTAAAAAAGTAGCACCCTAGGATTTACACATTCTAAATCCCTCTTTTTTTCTAACATGGGACCATCTCCAAGTGTGGAACTTACTACTTGATATGGAGCTCCAGAGAAGGCCGCATTCAACTAACTCACAATCAGTTCCCTAATGAATCCATTAAATTATACTTTTCTTCAATGGTTCCAAATGTCATTAGGGGGAGATTATGGTATCATCATCATGCTTCGATCATATTTCTTTAGGGTACTCTTATCCATCTATCCTTTAAATTAATTTTCAAATTCACTAATAATTTTTTTGAGTTTGAATCCCTCATCATGGGTCTCCAAACCACTATTATTCTTTGTGTTCAAATCCTTGACATATATGGAGACTCTTATCTCATCATCAATTAAATCAAGGAATTTACTAATGCAAAAATGAGATTTATAAAAAACATAAATACATTATTGAATTCATCTTAGAATATTTTGATCAATAATACGATACAGAAAGTTCCTCAATCATCAAATAAATTCATGGACACCATAGCTTCTCTTACATCAATCATTCCAATATCAACTGAAGATTCCAGATCTTTCATCATTGTCTATAGACTTGATCAACTATCTCACACCAATGAACTCTTTTCTATCAATCTTATCAAATAGAATCAAATAGATATTTGGTACACTTAGAACTATGATTATCCCTCTCAATCTAAAATTCCCTTTGATCTATCTAAAAAAACTAAAATTTCATTTGTATAACATGTTAACTGATACGTCATCATAGGTGGTGTTCTCTATAAATGTAAAACTGATAGTCTTCTCCTTTGATACCTCAAATCTCATGAATCCACTAAAGTTATCCAAGAATATGATGCAAGGGCATCGTTATAAAGGTTATTCTAGGCTTATAGTAATCAAATTTTGGTTTTATTAGATTTTAAGTTATGTCAGTGTGTCATTCTTGGTTTCCTTTTGGCTATAGAAGTTCAAAAAATTGAAATAGAGGGTTTCCCTCCATTTTTTGACAATTTGAAAATTTGAATTCTTAAAGCCAATTTTGGCTTTCTCATTAGCTATAGAGGGTATAATTAGAAATTTTAGCATGTTCTTAGATCATTTTTGTCATTGTGTGTGTTATGAGGGATCTTGTAAAATCATGATTGGTCATATTAGCTTCAAGTTGTCACTTCATCCCTTATTATGATGAATTCCCCTCATATTACATGGTCACAAGTCCATGTTAGATAGTTATGGGAAAGAATTTGAGATAAGAAGATATATATTTCATTGTGTAGTTGTTTTTGATCATTGATCAATCGAGGAGAATGAACTTTGGAGCTCCGAAAGTGTAATTGATAGGTTTTTGTTATCTGGTACATGTATACAACTATGAGACCAGTCTTCTATTTAGGGAAATAAATAAAATTGATTTCATTTGTGTAACTAACTGGAAAATATAACTTGTTTAAATTGTTATATTTTGTTCAATAACCTTAGATGCATAGGTTGGATTTATTTTGTGACTAATACTTGAGTTAGATTTGACTCTATAACCAAAACTAATGTCTCAGTAATAAAGAATGTGAAAATTACAGGATAAGAGATTAAGTTGAACAAGAAGAAAATGAAATAGATAAGTTTCAAGATACCTAGACCATGTAGAGAATTCAAGGATCATGAACGAGGATTTCAGGAGGAGATTGAGTTGAATAACACTTCGAGAACCCCTAACAGTTAACCAACACAGTCTTTCCACGATAAGGAATTGTATTTATGAATCCAATTACATGTTTTAAGAATAGTAAAGGGTTATTAGAAATATTTCAATCTTCTAAACATTCTGACAGTCCATTTGAAGGGATCCGAGCCTTTAAAAATGAGTACAATAGTTTAGGCAAATAATTTTTCATTCCCGAGCCTGTAGATTGTAAACCCTTAGGGTTTTAAGTGGAATATCCTTTTTGAGGTCTCTTCATATGAGAAGATAAAACCTTTAATAAATTATTTGCATAATATCCTCTCTAATAAATTAGTGGCATTTTGTTTGGGAAATTTCTTATAAAGGAGGAAAACTTGACAATTAGGTTAAGGGAACTGTTGTAAATAGTGAAGGCCTAAAGTTGTAATTTCCAGCAAATAGTTCCAAAGAAAGTACACGTGAATTTTTTATCACCAGTACAAAACCTGAATGGGTGCCTAGAAATGTGTAGAGATATTCAAGAAAGCCTTAAATCAGAAGATACCATAGAAATTGGCTTGAGGAGGTGAGTTGTGAAGGAAGTAGGAGAATATTTAGGAGTTTGATCAAATAAAGTTACCCACACCTCAAACTCATTAAGGGGTACTCTAAACTAGTAGCACTTTCTTTAGAGTCTTTATAGATCATTTTATCCTATACCATTCCAATAACATTGTCTTAAGAAGCCGAATAGGATAGTTTGTACCAAGGTGAACCAAATAGTTGAATTTGGGTGGTTTGAATTTATTTTTGAGTTTATTTTAATGGATTGAGACTCTTAAATATGCTAAGAATGATCTAATAATCCATTCGACCATTTGATGCCATATTTCTAGCTTTAGATATATTTGAAGTTGATAAGAACAAGAAATTTACTAGCTCATTGTGAATGCATTTAGTGGATTGAATTAATTGTTTGAGTGAGTGTGTCCAAGATCCTAGGTGTATTTCGTCAAAAGACCTTGAATACATATGTGGTGGACACTTCAGCGGTATGGCGATTGCTAAACGTGTCCTATGGATGGGATATTACTAGACTAGCATTAATCATTATTATTGGACATACATCCAAAAATGCATTAAATGTCAATAACATTCCAATATTACTCATATTCCCAGTCAGGTCGTATAACACTATCAAGATTTATGGCCTTTTTCACAATGGGTACTTTACCTCATTAGCCTCATAAACCCTTGTTCCTCATAATGAGACTATTCTGTCGTCAATTCTAATTAATACTTCACAAAGTTGATGGAGTCTATTCCACTTGTCTCCACTAAAGCAAATAAAATCATCTATTTCATCTATCAACATATTATATTCTATATCAGCATCCCTCATAACCTTATCACAGATAATGGAAAGTATATCCAAAATAAGGAATTCAAGAAATAATGTGACACTTTTAGCATTAACATAAGCTTTTCATCTCCTTATTATCCACAAGAAAATGATTAAGAAGAAGCTTATAAAAAAATACTCAACAAAATACTCATGAAAACCATAGATCAAGCGGGTAGGAATTGGCATATCAAATTTTTTCTTTCTTTATGGTCCCATCAAACTAGAATCTATACTCCTATAGGTGTCACACCCTTCTCTTTAATCTATGACTATGAGCTGGTTCTACCCCTTGAATTTTAAATATCATCTCTTCGCATGTGCCTCATAAATTTCAACTATGACAAGGACTATCATCAATAATTCCTAACACAACTTGAATTATTAGACGAACTCCACCTAATCACCCTAGAACATCATCATGTTCATCAAGAATGTATCAAACGAGCATACAATAAGCATTTAAAATAATGTGAAATTAACATTGGTGATCTTTTCTTGAAAGAAAATAAAAATGTAACTACCCTGAAAAGGAGTAAACATGGAAATTTTTCCCCCAATTGGATTGGTCCATATGTCATCACTCACAAATATGGGTCAAGATCCTATCCTCTAGCAACCCTCGATGGTAAACCTAAAAAGAAACCTCTAAATTCCTTATACATGCAGAATTTCTATTATTAACACATTTACTTTCATTACATTAGTCACATCAAATTCCACAATCAACTTATCATTTACCATTATAATGATTTGTAATTATATTTGTTGCCATCAATATCATATATCTACAACCTTAAAGATGAACACTGCACTCTTTTCATTACATTTTCCATATGGACAAGTTCCTATTCATAAGTAGGAACCCCACAATAATTACTCCCATATTTCCTTTGTATAGGAACTGAAAACATGTTAAGGGGTCACATGTGTAATTTTTACACACCTTTTTCCCCTCTTCAAAAGGTCTACTAGACCTTCCCTCAACTTAAAAATAAATCTAAAAAATATACATGTGGATGCACATTGTCAAAAATATGTAGAGTAATCCCTATAAGGACAACTATTAATCATACTATCAAGATACAAATCGACCCTTCAAAGGAAAAATGCCAATAAAATTATAGAACTATCCCTCAAAGAATAGTTATTTAAAGTCAAAATCAAAATCATAGACAGGTACCTAGAATGATGGCTACCCATATTATTACACAATTCTTCATACATCGATCAACCTACATATCAAATTCAAGTATTAAAAGCATCCTAGGAAATATTCCCGCATCGATCAACCTCCATATCAAAGCAAAATTCCTACATTGATCAATTTGCATAGTAAAATATAGTTGTAGTATAAGACTATAACCCATCAAAGGAGAACCCACTCCTCCCCTAAACACTACACATCATCCCTTCACATGTCCTAATAAGGTATATAATCACATTTCCACATACATCCATGATCATACAAGTGACTAATTATTATTAGTTATACGTTAAAATATGTTACAAGACCTCAAGTGCATTATCATACATATTTAATTACCATTAGATCACATATTCATCAAATCCAGTTAAAAAATAAAACATTTTACATTTATTCTCAACCATGATTAAAAAATATTTTGAAAGATACATCAAGATCACTACTTTTGGATTCACATCATATCAACATCAAACATCACTTGAAATACCACATCAACATTATACATCTAAACATAATATCAACATATATGCATTTAACATCATATTAAATACATCTAAAATATTCAATATCTCAAATAACTCATCACAAAATCATATACAAAATCACATAAAAATAAACTGATAACACAAGAATCCAAAATCATATATGTGTGTGTAGATATATATGTATATGTATATATACATACATACATATACATATACATATACATATACATATACATATACATATACATATATATATATATATATATATATATATATACCATCAATAATGTATGTAAAAATTCCTTAAAAGGGATTATATTCAAAATCATATACAATCCCAGTCATATATAAAACCACATACTCTATGGTAAAATAAAAATGGGACACTAGCTCGCCACCCTAGCCTCTTGTCATTCCTCCATTAGGACCTAGATCTCTCCGAGGTTACGCAAAACTCCCAATGCTCACTAAGTTAGATTCCTTATTTTATCTACACTCAATCACCCTATTCTCAGTGTAGCAAGGAACACCTAGTAATTTATCGATCATGAGACCCTCATAATACCTCATCTCTTCACCTAATTATTGATACTACTCAATAGTAACAACACTAGTTGGCTCCATTCTCCCTCTTACTACTGGCACTCCTCTTGTAGGTACTGCATCCTGCCCTACACTTGGTCCTGAACTATGTGCTACATTCATGGTAGCCTTTGAATATTCCCCACCTCTCCATATTTGAATTACAACACCTCCCATGGCCGGTGATATCTCCCTACTTTTGATATGTGCCATTATCTAAGTGTGTCTAATCTCTCTCATGCTGCAACGTATCATACTCAAAATGAGCATTGTCTTGATGTACTACTATTCTATCCCTCTCCAATCATAAGGCGTCAAAGGATTCCTACAACTAGGCCAAATCCTCACCTCCATCACCCTCCTCCTCTACCTCCATACCCCTCTTCCTCCTCCCCACCCTATATCCTTTACCATCCCACTATTGTGTCCACCACTCACTAAATCCCCATAGAAATCCAGTATCATCTACATATATGGAATCATGATCCAATTCCTCTTCCTTCTCATCTACTTATCGTCTGAGAAAGTCCCTCTTTGAATCATCTCACCAATAGATGATTGGATCACTCGGTATCTACAGTGGAAGTTTGAACTGTCTTTGTACCAAAGGAAATTGGATGACCTCTATTATCATTTCTCTTCTCCATCAAATCTATTTTACCCACCTCATCCCTTCCAAATTTAAATCAATGTATGACCATGCAAGGAATCTCACGAATGACTTCTATACTATTTCATGTATAGATAAACTACATAGTCAATCAACATATTAGGTTTGGTATCTTTCCACCCCATCATCCCTTATCCAATCGAATCTCTACCTCATAAATCCCACCACATAATCCATTGGGTCTCCATGCCTCAAAGTTAGGCATGGTGGCCTCACAAAAGAAATATTCTCATAATCCCAACAATGTAATAAGAACCCTACATCTAGATCGAACCTCTTCCCATTCAAAAACATGTTATAAGTACAAGGTACTTACAGGGGGGGTGGATGAATCAATCCTATAATAAATTTACTTTCATTTACTAAATCATACATTCATCCATTATATTTGTATACAACATCCATGATCATGTGTTCTTATTAAGATATGTAAAATCAATCAAAATAGCAAGAAAGTAAAGTACTCAACACAAAAACACCATATGTAAGTGGAAAAACCTCATGGGGAAGAAAAACCATTTAAAATATTCTTATATTACTCAAATAAAAGTAATTTAGTGAAGCACCAACTTCACAAGGAGCACCAAACCCTAGTTTAGTAGAGTACCAACCCTATAAGGAGCACCAACCCCTAATGTAGTGAAGCACCCACTCCACAAGGAGGCTAAAACACCCTAAAGATGACCAAAAACAAACTTATCCACATAAATATGTTTGATCTTTGATAATTTTTCTTTGACAACTGATTGAGATCACAATTTCACCTCACAATCCCTAGCTCACACACTAGGTCTTCAAACTCTCATATTATTTCTCTTTCTTTACTTCTCTTTGCTCTATCTTCTTCCTATCATGTCTTCAAAAATTTATCAACCTATAATTCTCTTTCTCATGCTTCAAATCATTCTCTCCCATGTGAAAAATATCTTCCTCTAGGTCGCACTTCTTCCCTCCAAGAGCACTAGTTCAAAAATGAATCAAACAAGCACTTAAATATGATTTTCTTTCTTCTAAACAAAAATATTTCAGTACCTTATGATAATTTACACCCATACATATATATAACATTCATAAATTTAAAAAATAAAAGTTACAAATGACCCAAGTAGGTCGGCCTAGCTAAAACCCTCAATACATGTGCCAAATGGCTCAAAACCCCATAGGCACATTCTTAAAAATGCCCTTAGATGAAATGAATAATTTTTCATGACCAAAAACCCCTTATATATGAATAAAATATCATTAAACATTCATATATGGTCATAATTAATATCGACGAATCATATTATTTCATTTACTAGGCCCAGTTCCCTTTGTAAATTCTCAAAATAGTTGTTTCCTACACCCTTCAACATCCTGGAAACTTCATCTAATCACCTAATCACTTATACTAAACCAAAACATGCCATGTAACTAGTAAAAATAATTTAAAGAGATTTTATAACAATTCTAATCAAATTATAAGTCATGAAACATCCTTCACTTCAAACCACAACAATATTTTCTTTCACGAGATCAATCTACCAAAAACATTGTTTCCAAAGGTTAGCTTATAATAAAATTTACACAAACACTCAATACCTAAAAATGGATTCATTGGATTCAAAATTAATACCTATTCACATCAAATATGATAGGAAAAATCATGAAATCCGTCTTATGTGTCAAACAACATAAAATTGACACAAAAATAGAAGTTGTCTCAAACTACCAAAAAATATTATTTCATAAAGAATGACCTAGAAACCCTATCAAATGAACTAATAATTAATAAATAAATATATAAATGTAAATATATCTGAATATACTTTTTAACCCAAAGGTTAGCTTATAATAAAATTTACACAAACACTCAATACCTAAAAATGGATTCATTGGATTCAAAATTAATACCTATTCACATTAAATATTATAGGAAGAATCGCAAAATCCGTCTTATGCTTCAAACAACATAAAACTGACACAAAAACAGAAGTTGTCTCAAACTACCAAAAAATATTATTTCGTAAATAATGACTTAGAAACCCTATTAAATGACCTAATAATAAATAAATAAATATATAAATGTAAATATATCTGAATATACTTTTTAATAACATCTCAAAACTCCACTTATAGCTCAATTTATGACCATTTTACTTAACCCTGCTATTTTATATACCAAAACTACCCTTTGACTAGTCAACCTGTTTGGACCTCAAAACACTATGAAATTTATTAATTTGTCTCTAAAACCTATATTTAAATAAATTAAAACTCACAATCATCATGCACCATTAATTTTGCATGCTAATCCTTTGGACCATCTTGTCCTAAAACCTTCTTCTCTAAAAATTGTTATTTTTAGGTGTGGCCCACTCATCACATGACCTCAACCATACATTTCTAGAAATCTTGGGAACTCCTCTAAAACATACAATCATAAATTTTTATGGATCAATCAAAACTAGGTCACATACACCTCTCTCTTTATCCAACTTATTCTAGGCAGGGTTTAACTAGGGTTTTAAACCTATTCTACCTTCTTAACATCCATTCATAAAAACATTACAATCAACTAACCTAATTATATTTGTGAAACCTTTTAAACTAACCATAGTAAACTTCCTTTAATTCCACAAGGTCCCAATCAAAGCATAAATATTCACAACGAGTTTTCTGAAGTTACACTTTGAGATGGAAATGCACTACATTTTGACGTTGCCTCACAAAAAGAGTCATATTTGACAAAATACTAAACATGGGAACCTAAAATGTTTCTAAGAGAATCATCACTCATCCCTATAATATCTCTAATCATTAGAATATCAATAGCATATCCTAATATTTCCAATCATTAATACTTACCTATGCTTGCATTTTAGATCCTTACTATAGAAGCTAGGGTCGATTGAAATAATGTAATAAATGAACATGAAACCTCTAAAAATGACCCAAAAATACCTCATATGTCATGATAAACCTGAATTCATGCTTCCATGATCTCATATGGCTCCAATCCATGTTGTCACAACTCCAAGAAATCATACCTACTCCTAATGAGCACACGTAACAAAGTGATCCACCTATACATGTATCATGCCACTATTTTGAGTTCTCAAGCACCATCAAATAATGTTTTTCATCATGCCGAAATGCTTCCCAAACACTGAATAGTCTCACACTTCTAAGCTACACCTCTCAGGCACCTGTATAGGCTTGTTAGAGAAAGCACACCTCATTGAATCCCACTATAGTAGACGATACACATCTAAAACATCATTTTAGCACAATATATATCATCATGACATCATCATAAATCATTCACTTTTTCATTAATGTGGTTTTGCATCAATTACAACACATATTAGGACACCATTCCAACAATCTCATCCTCTGTAATTGATGGAAAACACCCTGAACTTCTACCCCTTTTTACATTAATGAAAAAGGAATACCTTTATCTTACCTTCTTCACCTACCTCAACTTCATACGATCATGATTTGATTAGAAACACTAGCCAGAGGTCTCAAATAAGCTCATTTTTCTTGATATTTTCTCAAAAATTGATTTTTGACTTCATTTTAAGCATGAAATCAAAAAGCTCCCCCTTGAGAAAGAACTTCCACATCTGAAAAACATCAGTAAGGAATGAAATAAGAAATATCATACCTTTTTAGGAGCTACAACATCATATTTAACCTTCTAGGCATGTAATCTAGCATATTTTCACCTTGTACCCTATTTTGAGCATCTTGATTTCACTATAACAATCTTGAAATAGGGGAAAAAACACTTTTAGCATGCTAAAAATGACAGTTTCATCATGAAAAATATTCAAACTTTCATTCTTCAACAATTTCCACCATATCTAGGCATAAGAAGCACTTTACAAGGTACATCTATCTCTTCATACCGCAGTTGACACTAAAGGTCCTAAATAACTTTTTTAGAGCAATTTCATCCAACTTTTCCATCCTAAAACATTGTAATCATGATTTTACTCATCAAGATAACACTCCCCTTGGACATATAATCTCTACATCTATCTCCCAAGCACAAAAACATGTAACTTACCTTGATAACCTGACTATAAATCACCTTGAGAAACTTTTACAAGGCCCTAAACATATTTTTCAGTATTTGACAGTACTATCATGCATTTAAGGAGAAAATAATGAGATAAAACAATATACATACCTAAAAATACTTTGTGGTTTTCATTTCACCATCTAGATCCAAAAACATCAACTCCCCTTATCTTGATAGGCTCATACACACGCATTTGCTTTTGAGAACCACCTTTTCAAATGAGAAGACTCATCCACTGTAACATTGTAGTAGTACATTTTGCTTTCACTATACCTTAATAATCATGTGCTCTTTCTTGAATGCATTTATACACCTATAATATCCTTGAGATTTATTGTTTTTACTCATGTCAAAGACTTATTAATCATAAGATGTCACTTTCAGACTTGTTATTCAAGAGATATTTTTCCATGCATTTTTATGACACAAACCCTTGTAACACATCAAACCATTTCTTCCCAGATCACAGAGATCATCACACAAAGTTTTTTACACCATTCTTGTTCCTAAATTCTTACCAAAAACTGCACATATAGTGATGTAGATACATTTACTCTTGTAGCTTTCTTCAATACCTTCAAGGCTTACAATCTTACCTTATAGACTTCCTTGATCATCAAGCATACAAACTAGGAATCCTAACCATGTTTAGCTTTCCTCAACCTTGCAAAATTAACCCCTCTTACCTTATATACTAAGTAAAAAGCTTCTATTATGTCTTAAAATGCATATAAATCCATGTATATTATCTCCGTATTACCATAGTTGTAATGAGATCATTAATCTTCATTGACTTGAAACATGAATCAAAAAATTTCCTCTTCTAAAAATTCAACCAATTGCAATACCTTTGAATGCATTTTTAATAATAGTATGAGTCATCAACAAGATTCACAAGATACCTACAAGATTGTAGGTTTTCAATCCACTAAAACTTATTCAAATCAAACAACTTATTGTTTTTACAAACCCAATCTTCTAGGAAATTCATTGTACTATGTTTCATATCACTTTGCTCCTTTTATACTTACCTGTAGCTATTAAAAAATTTCTCTTCACAGTTGAGTTATCATTGTACCTTGCTTTCCTGCCTTGTATACCTATACTTTGTCTTTTTCATCCTCTAAACACAATGTTTACACCTCATTCTCTAAGACTTCAATATTTCACTCAATATTACAACATCATTCTCTCTCAACCACCTACAGACCCTTGAAGATGATAAATTTTAACTTAAAGCAAGTCTTCTAGGAAATTATTTGATTTCTTATACCTCTTCATGGTTCGCCCAAAAACATTTCTCCACATCCTAGGCCTATAGCATCATCCACATACCATAAACTACACTAGTAAGAAACCTTGCTATCCTTTCATTAGGAGTTAATAAACCATCATTTGACTCATAGTTATGAGTTGTCTGATTCTTGTACCCACATATTCCTCTAAGAGAATAATTGTCACAAATTTTTATCCTCAACAAATGTATCTCAGTATTTATGAGTCTTAACCACCCCAAGGACATCTTCTTGCATCATTTCATGCTCTTTGAGTATTAATAACACATATTTATACTCTCCAACAATTGTAACTACCAATTTTGTGCTTCCACTTCCATTTTGAGATCATTCACCTACTTCCATAGCATAGAATTTCTTCCACCTACAATAGGATTTGAATTTCAACTTTAAGACTCTAGAGAATTTTTCTTACAACTATAATGCACTTAATTTTTTTGTGATCAATCTTAAAAAAAATGATTCATCCTTAAATGAATGTAGGTATCCTTAGATAAAAAAGAAAGGTTTCAAGCTCAAACCCTTGATCTCACCATCAATAAATGTTGACTCATACTTGTACTAACCTATAACATGCCTTGGAACATTGTAAACCTGAACCCTCTCAAGATATTATTATAGTGGTTGTATCTTCACATATATTCAGGATTGATGCTTCACATCTTGTAGTGACTTCATTCAACTATTATTCACAAGTACATTTCACTCTTAAGAATCATTAGAAACATTGTATCCTTTCTTAGTCATTCTTGGTACTCTAAGTTGATAATACCTTGACACTGACTTTGTATAACCATCAAAGACTTCATTATGTTCATTAGTCTAGAAAAGGATTATCACAAACCCTCATCCCATATCAGTGTACTCAGATCATGAACTTCAAATATATATAAAAATTATAGACACTTAGTAGATATGTTTTCCTCTATCAACTTTCTCAACACAACCAGACTGTAGAAAGCAATCCCTCTCTTTAGAAATTATGAAATAGGCTTCAAGATCACTCTAGACCAAACAAGGGATCACATTGTGTACTAAGACACTTACCAAGATGTTTTGATACATACAGAACCTTCATGGACTGTAAGATCACCCATTTCATCATATTTCACTACCAAGTTGTTTCAAGCCTTTATGGAAAAGCTTCATATCTTCATACTATAAGAAACCCTCATGAAATCTTTTGCAACATTTAAATAGACCTCCAACAGAGTTTATTTATCCACTTGCACAAGTTTTATTGAGAAAACATTCTTTCCAACCACTATAACATACCTAATTAATTAGACATGATTTAACTAATCTACTTTTCACTAATTATGAGATTATCTTCTTGATAAAATACACATTATTAGGTGAACTTCCTTCTTCCATGATTAAAATGGATATGTATACCTCTACAACCCTCTGAGTGCACTCACAACCTCAAGTCGAAATGGAATACCTCTCAAAACTTTCATACTTCAACATCATTGAATCAAGTCATAAGGAATAATATATTCAAGAAACCCTTTCATGTTCTTGCTCTAGACACTATATCAGCCCTAGAAGGCCATATGTAGGACATGGTACACTTAGAATCTCTAACCCATATATTTTGAATGCAACAAAAAACAATTTGACTTTCTTTCCAAATTCTTGGCACAAGGAAATGTCATGGATACACTTGATCTAGTAGAAACATATCATATTTGTGAAACTTTGAGCCTCCAAAGTCCTTACACAAATTTGTATCCCTTTTTCTTTTCTAAGATTTGTGATTTAATCCTTTTTAGAGTCCTTATATCTCAAAGCATAGAATATTTAGATAATAAAACATGACAACTTCTTTAACACAACATGACCATACACTTGATGACTATATGAGGCTACCCAACAGACCTTAAGAATGAAAACCTTAGAAATAACACATGGATTTCTCTGAATGGTCTTAGAATAAAATTTGTTGAAGAATCACACACAAAATTGTACCATGATGTTTAAAACTATCTCAAACCTTTATGTTGGCTCATGAACAGTACTATATCTTCAAGATATATTGACTCCTTGACATAGCTGAGAATTAATACCATGACATTAATTAGTTAAATTCAATTGAATAGGCCTAATACATACCATGACACTAAAAGACATCTTCTCAGAATGTGATGATGAAAAACCATTGCTTCACATGATAATGGAATAAAAAATGAATGAGATGAACTCATAATATTAAACAAAATAACATTGCATACCATAGACTCTCAAAACACTAGAAAATTAAATACCTTTAAGGAATAAAGAGATCATAACTTGAACTTTAATAGATTAGACATATTTCAATCAAAATGGACTCAAAAATACAAGGGAAGAGTCAAATTTCATACCTTATTACTTTAGTGGTGTTCCAAATACCAATATTTTTAAATTTTTCTTGCACAGGAAGTTGAAAACCATTCAAACACATTTGATCCTCTTGAATAAGTGCAAACATACTTTATTAAGATAACTTAGGCATGTTGAACTTGTTTTCAACCTTGATCCCACTAGGATCTTTATTTACAAACTTCATACTATGCATGATGGACTGAGAATAATTTCTCTTGGCTTCTTTAGCTTTATCAACCATCTCGTTATACTTAGAATCTAACCTAAATTCTCTCTTGACCATAGGAACAAAACTCTTCTTTTTTGGAAAAATCTTGCAATATGACCTGATTGATGGCAATTGAAGCAAACAACATTCTTCTTCCTCTTAGGCTCAAACACACTCAAGTTCCAATGACAATCCTTTAATCTATTACCATATTCACAACATGAATAACATTCACCTTTGAAGATACCTATATCAATCCTATGAGGAATTATTTTGCAATCTCTAGCTCTATGACATAAATCATGACAAAAAAACCATTGAATAAATATCCATACCTCATAGCATTAAGTTCTCTAACTGAGTTATACCTTCTTGTATCATCTTTCTTAGTCACCTTCTAATCTGGTTTAGTGCTTGGACCAACTTCATGATCATGCTTGCCATAAAACCCCAGGTCTATTTTTCATCTGAACCTCTTTTTCCTTCTAAAAAATCATCAAAATCCTTGGAGATATCCTCAAATCTCTCATAAATCTTCAACTTGCTGGTTGCATCCTTCAAATCTTATTCAAGTTCCTTTAATTTTTCTTCAAACCTAGAACAAGAGTCTTCTTTCTCCTTTAGGGATTTGGTAAAACTTTTAGCTTAAGATTCCAAAGCAATAATGTCTTGAGTATGCTTAGCTCTCATATCCTTCACCTAAATTTGATAATAGTCAATACATTACTAAGAAATTTAATTACTTATTCTCAATATAGCATGAATATCTACAGATTTACCCATTACTTGTGCTTCAAAGGATCTCCTTTCAAGTTGTCAAAATTTTACAAAAGGACCAAATCTGATACCAATTATTAGAAGCATAAGGGGTGGAGATGGGGGCTGAATTAGTCCTACAATAAATTTCCTTTCATTTACTAAACCATACATTCATCCATTAGATTTTTATACAACATCCATGATCATGTGTGTTTATTAAGATATGTAAAATCAACCACAAGAGCAAGAAAGTAAAGTACTTAACACAAGAACACCATATATAAGTGGGAAACACTCATGGGGAAGAAAAACCACTGACAATATTCTTATATTAATAAAATAAAAGTAATTTAGTGAAGCACCAACTTCACAAGGAGCACCAACCCCTAGTTTATTAGAGCACTAACCCTACAAGGAGCACCAAACCCTAATTTAATGAGACACCCACTCCACAAGGAGGCTATATGTTTCATCTCATGTAATGATGTTTCCACAACTGATTGATATCACAAATTTAGCTCACAAACCTTAGCTCACACACTCAATTTTCAAACTCTCATATTCTTGTACTTTCTTCACTTATCTTTGTCTATCCTCTTGTTATCATGTCTTAAAAAAATACTCAACTTATTATGATAGTGCTTATCCTTCAAATCATACTCTCACACCTATAAAATATATTCCTCTAGGTTACACTTCTTCCTTCCAAGAGCACTAGTTCAAAAATGAGCCAAAAAAGAACTTAAATATGCTTTTCTTTCTTCCAAACAAAAATAGGTCGGTCCCTCATCATAATTTTGACGCATTAATATTTTTAAAATTCAAAATTTTTAATTACAATAACTGTGTATGACCCAAATAGGTTGGCATAGCAAAAAAGCTTAAAACATGTGCCAAAAATGGCTCAAAACCCCATGGGCACATTCTTAAAAATTACCTTACATAAAATATATACATATTCATGACCCATAACCCATTAAATATGAATAAAATAACATTTAAAATCCATATATGGTATATTTTTTTCTCAAACAATAAAATTATTTTGTTTACTGGGTCTAGTTCCCTTTACAATTCTCAAAATAGTTGTTTCTTGTACCGTTCAACATCCTTGAAATTTCATGGGATCAGAAATTCACTTCAAATCAACCAAAACATTCCATGTTACCACTAAAAAGAAATTTCAGAACCTGTAGAATAGTTTTAAGTAATTTAGTAGTCATGCAACATCCATCACTTCAAATCAAAACAATGTTTTCGTTCATCGGATCAACTTGTCAAAACGTTGTTTCCAAAGGTTGGCTTATAAAATAATTTTTACATATATCCAATACCTCCAAGTAGATTAATTTCATGTCAAATTAATACCTCTTAAAATTATAAGTGATAGGAAACATCACCCAATCCATCGGATGCTTCAAAGAACATAAAACTTGAACTATAACACATGTTGTCTTGAACTAAAAAAAATATTCTTACTCAAATAATTCCCTAGAAACCCTATCAAATAAAATATTTATGAGACAATTCATAGATAACTATAAATATCTCGGAATATAATTTCCAGCACAACTTGAATAACCTCAAAACTCCACTTGTAGCTCAAGTTAAGCTTAGTTTACTAAACATTGTTATTTGAGACCCCAAAACTACCCTTTGATCAGTAAACATGTTTGAACCTAAAAACATCATGAAAATACATGATAATGTCCTTAAAACTCCATATATTTCAATAAAAAGTCTCAATAATCATGCACCATCAATTTTCCATGTTACTCCCTTGGACCAACTAGTCCTAAAACCTTCTTCTCTAAAAACTACTATTTTTAGGTGGGGCCCACTCACTACCATGACCTAAACCATACATTTATAGAAATATTGAGGAGTCCTATATAACATGAAATCATCACTTTTTATGAAACAATCAAAACTGGATCCATATATTTCACTTTCTGCCAACTGCTCCTAGCTAGGGTTTAAATAGGGTTTTAGACCACTTTACCTTCTTAACATTAGTTCATAAAAACCTAACAATTAAATGACCTCATTACTTTTTTTAAACCTTATAAAATTTCCATATAATATTATCTTAAAGGAAAAATATCCCATGTAAATCAAATTTTTCACAACGAGCATATGAAGTTGCACTTCGAGCTTGAAATGCAAGAGATTTTGACCCTGTCTCGCAAAATCATCCATATCTAGAAAAGTACTTGATATGGGGCACCTAAAATTTTTCTGATAACATCATGAATAATTCCTATTACATCTTCAATTATCATAATTTCAATAACATATCCCAATATTTCCATTCACTAATACCTACCTATGTTTTCATGCTAGATCTTCACTAAACTAAAATAATGTAATAACTAAACGTGAAAACTATGAAAATGAACCAATTTCATGATACACCTAAATTAATGCTTCCATGAGCTCATATTTCTCTTATCCACAATGTCACCCCTCTAAGAAAGCATACCTTCTCCCAATGAGCACCTGTAACAAAGTGATCCATTTGTACATGTACCATGCCACTATTGTGAGTGCTCAAGGACCATCAAATCATGATATTCATCATGAAAAAATTCTTCCCAAGCATCAAATAAGCTCAAACTATCAAGATACACCTCCTAGGCACCTGTATAGGCTTACTAGAGCAGCCACACCTCATTGAATCCCACTGTATCAGCTAATACACATCTAAAACATCATGTTATAAGCATATATATCCTCATGAAATCATCACACATCATTAAATTTGTCATTAATGTCATTTTTCATCAATGACAACACCTATTAAGACACCATGCCAACAAAAACATCTATAGCTCTTGATATACCTAAGCTAACAGTGCACAGTCCCAGACATATATTGTGTGGGGCTCCATAATAGTTTCTACAACACCTACAAGTGTCCATGGAAACCTACCACCCCTAAATATTGAAGTTCATAATAAGAAATCAAAAAAATCACCCCTTACATTATTTGGTTTCCTTCCACCTCTACATCATAATAGGTCTTGATATGAAAGCCCCTATTGTATATCTAATATCTTGGGCATCATCTCCATATATGTGTCTCATGGTTTCAAGACGATACTATTGATGATGGGAACTATCTTCTTTCTCTGTATATGAAATCAGAGGATCGTGTACACATCCTCAAATGTGATGGATATCTCACTGATACAAAACAAAAAAGTCCATGTACTTAGCTCTCATATATCTATTAAAGCCACCATGATACCTACATCTCGAGGAATCCCTTGGTAGTGGTGAAATTATCCTAAACCAATGGTTGTCAAATAGACCCACTCAACATCTATGACATATGCTTTGATCCTCTCCAATATCTATGGGACTCTATCACAGAGGTAAATGGTGTCTCTCACTTGGTCCACTACTAAAAAATAAATCAAAATTAAAAAGAAAATTTGAACCTACTTACCCCTCTCTTGGTCCACTACTCACCTCCATCTTTCAAAAAAATAAAAAATGACTAATCAAAGATCTCAAATTGCACAATGAAACTTTACACATGATCTATTTTCTCACTCAGCTTGGCTTATATATTTTCCATTTTTGGAATTGTCATTGATCTCTTATCCCAAAACTCTAGTGATCTATAATCATAACCAATTTTACCCCTTTTTAGGTACCTTACATATTTTGGCCACCTACACCTGTCTTATAAGATCGCCATACCATTAAAATCTTGTATACTTTTTCTTTGATGTGCAACACTATGTTAAAACTCTATTTTTTACCATACATTAAGTTTTCACACATTACATATGTTACCTTATACCTTTTCATCCCATGGCTTCACACATCCTTGTGAGAGAAATTCCATTAGATCCTCTTCATGTAGTATTATTTCTGAAACACATGTATTTTGGTGGGCCACATTAGTGTCTCCCTCTAAAGGCTGTATAATGTCCCATACCAAGTGTTTCCTAGATTATTACCATCTCTACAAACTCCTCCAACATGGTCATCTCTGACTACAATAAAAATTATGGAGCATATTAAAGAAAATATATCCAAAACATCCAACTCTCTTCAATCCAATGACCCACACAGTTAGCCATTTGCTTGAGGGGGAAAAATATCCTTATCACAAAACTAGGGCATCCTCACATTAGTTTTTGTCTTGAAGCATCTTCCTACAAACAACTCAAGGAAAAGGGGTAAATGTAGACACCCCTTGTTTACCCCTAAGTGACCCAATACACATTAATCATATTATCACTATTATCATTATTATCTCTATCCTAAGTATATTATAAATTACCACCATAAAATCCTAATATACCTGCATAAATCTCATTTACCCTCCCCTAACAACCTAAAACCAAACTAGCATAATTTATCCTACCCATCCTATCCCCTTAACCTCTTCCTACCCAAATCCTTAACCTCTCACCATTTATCAAACAACCTAAAACCTCGAATGGCAAGTAGTTTCAACCATTTTCCATCTTTCCCTTATTGGTTTTTAACCTCTTTAGACAAGTAAATGAAGATCCCCGATCATTTCGAATAGTGTCAATTTTACTTAAATCACCTATATTCCTATTTTCTCAGGTACATGGATAAGTTATTCAGAAGTTGGATTAGAGAATAGACTATTCTACCTCTATGGATTTCCATTTCACTTGAGATCATCAACACATTGCTATTAAAATCTCAAGAGAACCACATAAGATCACCATGCAAATATTTTTTGAGCTCTATCACCTTCAAAACATATATCAAGGTTAATACCTTTTTTTCATCTTCATAACTATGTTTTACATCAATTGTATTCTATAACCGGTCACCTATACCTTCCATTATGCATGTTTTGGGTAAGTGCAGGAAGTTGATGGACAAATATAGGGTCATCCGTGGACATCATATTGCAAATAACAACATAATATCAACTTGTAGGAATTATTAGCAATACATACAATCAAAATTAGACAAAATTATATTAATATGAATCGTAGCATCCAGAATCTAGTTTCTAAAATACTAATTTTTGTAAAAAATGGACAATATTAGCTATATTAAACACTCAAAATTCAATGACTTGGTATTTTTTTTTAAAAACGTTGATAAGATTATAGTCCGTTTGCCCACAATTTGGATGACCAAAAATTGATATATATATTTTTCCTTTGGTGAGAAGTTATATGCCACTATCTATCTTGGGATGGATTTTATTTTGTATTTTTTTGAGTAATATTTTATTTTTTATGATTTTTTCTGTGAAAGTGGTATGAAAACATAAAGAAAACAGAGCACTTTCCGTTTTCCCGCCATAACTTCATCAAAAAATATTGAAATCAAATAATTTTTTTTTTGAACATGTATATAATTTCACCATGGTTGGGATGGTATAAGTTTTATCACATTCTGATAAGAGAAACAAATTTTGCAGTCTTAAACGTAGACATAAACATTCACAGGAAAAAGTGTCTTAAAGACCTACTATTAGTAAAAAATTATAAAATGATATTTATCCTCTTCTATTCACTTTAAAATTAGTATTTCTACAAAGCTAATAGTCTCCCCTATGCAATGGTACCATTTTCATGACATAGTTTTTACTTTTCGGCATGGTTCAAGTCCGCGGAAGACTAAATTTGATGTTTTGTTGTTTTTAATGTAAAATTCAGGATTTGATGTCCACTTAATTGTCCCCCAACTTGGTGCACTTACCCTTTTACATTCAGTCTCCCATTGGTCCATTTTATTATGGTTTGGAATATGTGTGATTTCCACAATGATTTTTGTTGATCCCTGATCACCATTGATTGGTTCCTTGACCTGTTTTTCTTTCATTATCTTCCCACATACATATGAATCTATGTTTTTTCAATCCCAAAAGCTCCATGAAACTTTCTAGTCTACCTTACCCTTGTTGCATTCTATTTAACACTTATTATTGTCTATTTTATCATCCTTTTACCAAACTAAGCATTTTTTCCTCGATTACCTCCGATTATTGATCATCTTTGATACCTATCCTTTTTAGTAATTTTTACCATATATCATATTTTGAGAAATATCCTTTAATATAATTAGTTGTTTTCAAGATTTATGTTATGTAGAAGAATTTTCCATCTTCACACCCTATCACCAACATATACGATCTCTCGATCTTCCAACAACCTTTTGTGGGAGAAGTTAGAAATATCACATGAGATTAAGTTAATTTCCATCACAATCACACCAAAAATCATATACATTGAATATAAACTTGAAACCATACGAGAGATATAGGACACAACTAAACAATCTTGGTTTGCCTATTCCCTGGACTTCGATCTTGCTAGAGCCCTATTTTGGTCCACTTACAACACCAAACCAGATATTTCCACCCTTATTAAGTTATAAATCATTATTATATTTTCTCTTATCATTATCAAGTAACTTAATTGTATCAAACAAGTTAACACCCTTCAAGGAAGTCCTTTGGATTCCTGGGATCAATTTTTTTTAAGAAACTTGTTATCATCTTTATCTAATATTTGTTTGTTTATTTTTCCTTGTATACAAGTCTTCTCACTGGGTGAAAGGAGTATCTATTATGTAATTTCACTACCTTGGTAAAATTGAATAAGTAGACAACCTCACATAGCCCTCCAGAGCTCACATTGTTGAACTTCACAAGGTTTAGATGTTGTTAAGGAGAAGTGAACGGATTGGCTCAACAAAATGGTAGAAAATCAGGTGCATTGCTTTGTGAACACCCCAGGAACCTAAATAAGGGCCTCATATAAATTATAAATCCAAAAATTACATGGAATATTAAAGGATTTGAGGAAATTGAAAAATCTTCCTTTCATTTCCAATTAAGCCCATCGAGCCCATAACCAAGCTTGAATCTATGTATTTCCATCAAGCCAAAGGAGGGACCTCCAAAAAGATGATCAAGCTCAAGACACAGGCCGAGCTATGTTAAGGGTCTACTACATTGTTTGCAGGTAGACTAAGTATATTCATGGCCAAGCTACTCCTTTAAGAGGATCGAGGTGCATGATAAAAAACCACTCGAGCTATCATTGCCTTCTAAGCAAGCCGATGTTGAACTCACCAAGTTGTCGAGCTCCTCAAACAAGATATCAGGTAACTAACCATAGAGCGAGTCATTTTGAGTGATTTGGCATATCCCAAATCTCATTATAGCCAAATTGAACCACTCACCAAGGGAATCAATCTCATGCAAATGGGAATGAGAAAAAAAGATGATCAATGTTTACGAAAGGGACCGCTGAGTCACCAATTTAAAAGGGCTGAGTTGACTATAAATCGAGCTGATCATAAGTAATATGTTTAAGCTAAACATATTTTACTGAGCTATTCAAACAAGAAGAGCCAAGATAAGTAGGTGGATGAGCACCGTGTTAATAGACGAGCCTCGAGAAAACAAATAAGCGAGCTAGTTTGGGTCTAGCAATGTAGTTGAGTTGTTTAAACACAAAGATCATAATTGAGAAGGCTCAACTGATCATGCATAGGTCACCCAGATGTCTAGGTTGACCTACACTTGGAATGGTGGGTAAGGAGATCAATTTATATAAAAAAACCATAGAGCAATGAAACCAAGCTGACTAGTAGTGGCAAAGATGGATCTTTTTATCAAGATTGGCCCATAATTGAAAAGCACATGGCTGAGTTGATCACAGAAAAGTGAAGAAGGGTTGGATTGTGCATGGAGGTAGCATTTAGCGAATCAAAAATTCAGCTTGAGCTAGGAGAGTTGGATATATAAGTATATTGACTCACTGAGCCAACTCGACAAGTCCAGTGGTGAGACAATTGGTGGGAGTCAAGCATTGCAGAGGCATGAGTGCCACATGGCCGCTTGATGTGATTAGAAAGGAAAAGAAAAAGTGTGGAGACCCCAAATACATGTGGGGCCTCTTCATGGCATAGACCACCATCTGCATGTCATGGGTCAATATCCTTTACAAGTCAAGGTTAGGACCAAAGAATTGGCCCAATGTGTGAGGTATGCGAGGAAAGTGCGAGTCAGTGCCAAGTTAGAGCTTTCCAAAACTGAGTCATACGGATGAGTCATGCTAAGGTGCTGAGTCAGGTGTATAAGGAGGTTGATGAAGCCCGCAGTTTGATGTGAGGTGGAATGTAAGCTTCCTAATGTCCAAGTTAACAACTTGGTGAGAGGTATGTTTGTAAATTAACACATAGGTAGGTGATCCAAGTCGACAGTGTAGAAAAGGGACTCATCGCATTAAAGGGAGTTGGTCGGGATATCAAATAGGGGCAGAAATACAACATAGAAAATGAAGCCCATGGAAACATAGGATAGAGAATTCATCGTGACCAATTTAGTAGCTCTACGTAGTCAAAGAAGAGGTCATGAATGGGAGAGAAGAGCCAACTCAATCGAGCTAGCCAAGATGGCATGTTTAATTTCCTAATATTAAAACAATTCCCCTACACATTAAAACACAAGATGTAAATCAAGGTGGGGCCCACCTATTTTTACTTCCCCAAATCCATCAAAATATTTGCAAGAAACATTGGAAAAGGAGAGAAACATATTAAAATTTTCTTTCCCAACCAAAATTAATTCAAAATCCCGTGACATTCAAGAAATGTCTTGCAAACTCAAAGGGGTTGCACTCACTCAAAATCCCATAACTTGAGCATTTCTCAATGAAATTTCATTAAAAATTGACTCATTGGAATCATGATTCCAAGCCAGATGCACAAAAGCCAAAAAATTGAGGGATTAATCAAGATTTGATGGATAATTTTACAAAAAATGGGCCTAGTTCTATGTGGTTGCTAGAAAGTGGTTAGGAATGCATTAAATGAATATGGCTGTCATTTTCTCCAAATGCAGGGTATGGGACAATATGAGGGACATTTTAAAAATCTATTTCCATCATTTCACCTCATTTATTGCCACTTGTATGTGGTTAGAAAGGCAATTTCAAGTTTGCACTCTTCTCTTCCTCTCATTCTATAAAATACAATCTTCGGCTCATTTGTAAAAGAGTTAGTCATTCTTCCTTCCTTCCCCTCTCCCTTTCTTCTCTACTAGGGTTAAATGTGGAGATTAAGCCTCCTCTCTAAGTTTTTTAATGACATTTTCTTACCTCTTGTGCTCTGATGATGTAATGTATGAATTCATGGAGCAAGAAAATTTGTTTTTGTTATGCATCTTATCCATCCTTCACATACTTTTTTATCTCTTCTTTCCCCTCTTCATTGCAGGGTATAATGTGCATATTCTGATGCTTATTATAGGTTTGTGGGAGCTATGTTTAATGGGCATGAAATGGTGTTTTATTTGAATCTATCTCTATTCTTTCATGCATCTTGTCCACCCTCTCATTTTCTCACATCTCTCCATTTCAGGAAGTTGGATCCTTGGCTAACCACCTCCTTTTTTGGTATATCACCATTGTTAGTGTAGGCTTTATTTTCATGCACTCTCTCTCCCTAGTCCCTCAGAGTATTATGATAGGATTAGATAGTTTTTCTTGCATTAGGATTAGATTTTGGTGGGTAGTTTAGGAGAACGAACCAACCTTCTTTAGAGGGTCATCTAAATCCCGCAAGTCCCACAGCTTGATATATGATCGAATGTTACACAAATTAGACCAAATTCTCCACTCCATATTTTAAGCAATTCACGGGTGTTGTAATTTGGTGATAATAGTTCTAGCATGCCTAGTGGGACATCACAAAAGTTATAGTTTCATCTTTCAAAGGTGTTCTACTGTAGAGTTAAAATTGAAGATCATTTGTAGGTATACAGATCAATAGGTTGCAGACTTCATTTTAGAAGGTGGGTGTGTTCCTGTTAAAATTTCAGCTTTGGGAAGCATATGCAAACACATATGATGACTCCATTTGGTCTAAAAAACCCAATCTCTAAAATTTCAAACCTTCTTTCTCTCCATTTTCATCCATTCTCATTCATCTTTCCTTCCACATCTCTCATTTTATTTCATTCTATGAAGTTGTACAATCATGGCTTTATTCCCACATTAGAATTCACACTTGTAGCAATGAAATCAACCTTCTATGTGCTTCACAACTCCTCTAGATCAGCATTTTAATCAAATCCTGAATCAATATGCCTAGCCATACGACAAATGTCAAAACTTGTTTGGCTATGGAGTTGTTCAAGAGAAATGGTATGCATATGACGACCGCATTTATGTGGAAAATTCTGATTTACAGAAGACGATCCAAGGATTATAGGATAAAATGGTGTATTCAAGGGCTATGTCTCAGATGCAATCATTCAAGGTTGGATTTAGGAATCCTTGTCCATAGAAGGTCCCTTTTCTAAGACATTATAGTATGGAGCAGAAGATGTAATTCATAGCTGAGATGTTTCCAAGGTTCATAAAGTGGACCCAGGAGATACTAGCTTTCACAACCACTGTTATTTAACCATTTCAATGGGAAATACTAACATTACCATCTTACGATCCTCTCCCAAGTCCCCAATTAACATCATCTCAGCCAGAGCCTCAATATCCCAACTTCTTACGTGCTTCCCCCAATGTCAAATTCCATTCTCCATCTTTTAGTCTTCCATCTTATATGAGCAGCTCTTCCCTTTTTCTTTCCTAGTCCAAATTCTCTCCACAAGAGCCAAGAGTAATACCTTCCCCACCATAAATGAAGAAAAAATTGGTGGAGACACCACCCACAACTCCTCCCATATTCTCGAATCCATGTTGAGAAGAGACTAAATAAACCATTCAAGGAAAGTAACAAGAAGGAGATCCAAGCCAAGAAGAAATGATGAAAAAATTGGTAATCCTAGCTGTAAAATTAAAGATCAATAAAATCCCCTTGCTGGTCAAGCCTTCGGAGGAGGCTAAGGAATAACAAGTGGTGAGGGTTGATCTTGTTGCATCAGCCGTAGATTGAGAAGAATAAGAAGAATATTGACAATCCACATGCTATAAATGTATTTTCTATAATAGCACTCTATTTGGAGAGAATTCTAATTCTATTCCAGATGCACAATCAATCAAGGAAGAGGAAGAACAACCAGCTCCAAATCTAAAAGATGAGGATCATTTCCATGCTATGGAGGAGAATCACATAGTCCCAGAGGTCTTAAATGTAGAGTAGACTACACAATAATCTCCAAGAATTCCTTCTACTTAATCCTCCCAAAATTTTGACGATGAGGAGAAATTTGAGATCTCAAACTTCATGTTTAAAGATGAGGGAAACCATGATGAAAAAGTTAAAAATTCATAGGTTTCCATGGAGGAAAGGGAACACTTGGCATAATGACACAATGATGAGATTGATTGCTTTTCTGACTTGGATGAATTATTTGATTTAGAAGAGCCCATAAAAATCAAAACTTTTGTTACTCCATCATTCATCCTCCAACATCAAGAGCCTATTGTCATGGAGGAAAACATTCAAGAGTAACCTGCAGTTTGTAACACACCTCTTGAATCAAATTTGGAAGAGTTTGGACTTCCAAAAGCCACATTGGATGTAGAGGAAGGAAAAAAGTATAAATCTATCATCACTTCCATACCATCCACTCAAAGGGAACATCGGTTTTCTATTGATATGAAAAAGGAGGAAAATTCAATTATAGACAGTCATCCTCTTTAAGAAGGTCTATAGGAAGACTCCATTTTTGGAGTTAAGTTTCAAAGTAGTGGGCACATTCAAAGGACTAGAATATGCCCTATAAGGTAATTTTTTTCATTGGAGCCAAGGGAAAAGACAAAACCAATCATGCTTACATCTAAGCATGAGGGAGAGCCTCAAATTGCCAAGGATCAAGAAAAATGCTTCTTGGAGCCAAGTGTGTAGAAAATTGAAGAGTTATTTGTTTTGTTTCAGGTTGATACCTTGATGAAGGGAGTGTAAAAACAATTTATAACCAACTTTTCACTCCTAATCTCAGCTGTATTTAGTGCCAAATCATCTACATGGCTGCAAATTGGGAGAAGGGGCGGCTATTTCTCAACACCCATGGTAGGTTTCATTTAGTTTCCCATTTCTATGGTTAGTATAGAAGTAGGAGTAGGTTTGTTTCCATTAGAAGAAGTTTTTATGAAAACTTTGCATGTCTTACTTAAGGCATGCATGATTTGTTTCTTTTTATATATTTGTGTTTGTGTTGCTCCAGGAGGTATAATGCATTATACCTCTATTTTTTGCAATAAGAAACTCATAGTTACATGTAATGGTTGTAAAATTTAAATCTAAACAAATGCAGATCAAATAAAATCAATTGAGGAGGCCCCATGTTTGTGCAGGAAATCAAAATCAGCTAGAAGCCTAATTTTAGAATCAACTCCATCATTCAGCCCCATGGGTTGCAGTTACAGGCAAAAGTGGAATTCAAGGTTTTAGGTGATTTTTCCACTTTAACAAATTTAAATTTCAAAAATTTCTTATGAAAGTTGAGAGTGCAAGAATAGAATTTCCAAAGTTTTTCGAGGTCGAGAATTTCAAATTTCAGATCGGCTTTTGATAACCGTATAGACTCCATGCCCAATGGACTGCTATAGGAAATTGGTCATACCCATTTAGTAGGTAGATGTCCCTCCAAGTCACCAAATTATTATCCAATCTCACTACCCCGGTAAAATTGAATAACTAGACAAGCTCACATAGCCCTCTAAAGCTAATAAATGCCTTTTGACCTTCATAAGGTTTAGATATCATTAAGGAGCAGTGAATGGATTGGCTCAGCAAAATGGCGGAAAACTAGATGCATTGCTTATTGAACACCTAGACCACCTTTAGAAGGGCCTCATAGAAATTGGAAATCCCAAAGTACATGGAATATTAAAGGAATGTAGGAAATTAAAAAATATTACTTTGGTTTCTAATTAATCCCATCAATCCCATAACTGAGCTTGAATCTATGTATTGCCACGAAGCTAAAGGAGGGACCTCCAATGAGTTGATCAAGTTGTTAGAATTTGAGGAATATAATAAATATGGATTTAATCAACTTACATATTATATAATATTACAATAAATATTATATCATAACATAAGTAAATAAATAAGTACTTACAAGACATAAATAACATAGGTGACACATTATTTATAGTGAAAAACCTCAATTGGGTAAAAACCACTTTGAAAATAACCTTTTACTTCAAAGAACTTATTTTACATCCAGTAAGATCACCTCCTCCTTTAAAATGCTATTTACCAAGGGTAAAACCAAATCACTTGATTTGCACACCTTTGATATATTTCCCAAATATATCAAATGAGAACCTAAAGTCCTTTTTATATAAGGTGGTCGGGTATGTCTCCCGACCCACCTTTTCAACCTAAAATGGTTGACACATACACCTAAGTTTATAATATTTAATACTAGAAATATAATCATTTCATGATATTAAATATTTTACCTAAAGTATATACATAGGTTAGCATATTTAATAATAGAAATATAAATATTTCATATTATTAAATATTAACCTATATATTAGTGATGGACTCATATATATTAAGGGTTGTTCAGACCACTTAATCATTATGTTCCAACACAAGTTCAAGACACAAACCAAGATATGTTAAGGGTTTACCAAGTTTTTTCCAGGTGAACTGAGTATATTCATGGTTGAGCTAATCCTTTAAGAGGATCGAGCTATCATTACCTTCTAAACGAGTAGATGTTGAACTCACCAACATATCGAGCTCTTTAGACAAAATATTAGGTAACTAATGACATAGAGATTCATTTTGAGTGAGTTGGCATATCTCATAGATAATCATGGTCAAACCAAGCCATTCACAAAGGGAATTAAGCTCATGTAAGTGGGATTGAGACAAATAAATGATCGAGCTCTATGAAAGGGACTGTCGAGTCACTGATTTAAAACAGCCAAGATGGCTCTTTCTATTAAGAATGGCCTATAATTGAAAAGCACACGAACAAGTTGATTGTAGCAAAGTGAAGAAAGGTTGACTCATGCATGGAGGAAGAGTTTAGTAAATCACAAAGTCTGATTGAGCCTAGGGAGTTGGCTATATAAGTAGATTGACTCACCAAGCTAACTCGGCAAGTTTGGCAGTGACCGGATCGGTGGGAGTCCAATATTGCGGAGGCACAAGTATCACGTAGACACTCAATGGGATTACAAAGGAAAATAAAAAATGTGGACACCCCAAATCCATGTGTGGCCTCCATGTGGCACCGATCACCATCAGCATGTTGCGGGTCAGTGGCCTTTGTGATTCAATGGGAGGACCAAATAATTTTCTTCATGCATGATGGATGTGAGGACAGTGTGATTTAGCATTTAGTTGGAGCATGCCAGAACCGAGTCACAAGGGAAATTCACACAAAGGTGTTGATTCAAGTGTATAACGAGGTCAATGAAGCCCACGGTCTAATGCGAGGTGGCATGTAGGTAGCCCGGTGTGTAAGGTAACAACTTGGTGAGCAGGACGTTTGTAAAGTGACACGTAGGTGGGTTATTCAAGTCGACAGTGTAGAAAAGGGACTTAGTGCATTAAAGGGAGTTGGTCGGGATATCAAATAAGGGAAATAATGCAACATAAAAAATGAAGCCCAAAGTAACATAGGATAGAGAATTCATTGTGACCAATTTAGCATATCGACGCAGTGAAAGAATAGGTTAGGGATGCATATCGGTTGAAGGAATTATAACACCTTCATCATACTCAATTTACCTTTTGGTACAAAAGGATTTGGAATCCCAAATATCATCCCATGATCTATGGATAAGTATGATTTGTGAGTTTTATATGTTCTCACACGTTCTCATAAAATTTTATTACCCAAACATATAACATCCTTTTAAAACCAAGGACCTCCTTAATAATATGCTTATTGTGGATTTTTACCACTAAACCCAATAACACTAAAGAGTTTACTAATAAATGCCTTTAAGATCTTTCTACACTTCTTTCTAAAAAAGAAGCCTAGGAGGTATACATGCCTGAAGGTCTTTTCTACACTTGCCTAAAGTTATTTTACAAATCTCTGAAGGTATGTTTACAAAAACCAAGTTCCATAAGCAAGTGGCATTGTCATGCACACTCCCCCTCAATGACAACTCCAACAATCTAATATTTTCATGAAAGTGACAAAACTTTGTAGCACTCAGGGACTTTGTGAAGATATTAACAACTTGCTCTTCAGTCAACATGAACTTGAGATTTATCTCATCAATTTACACCTTCTCATGGGTGAAGCGTATATGTATCTCAACGTTATTCGTTCTCTGATGTTAAACTAGATTCCTAATCAAGATTAATATAACTCTGATCATCACATAGAAGAGAAATACTTCCTTTATCTTCCATGTGTATCTCTACCAACAGTCATTATAGCCACATGGATTCTTTACTTCTTCCATTGTACTTATCTACCTTAGTGAAAGAAATGGAGACTGTTGATTGTATTTTTTGTTCCAAATAATGGTTCCTACACCAAAAATTTGAATACATATCCAGTATATGTTATAACACAACATCAATATGGTTAGAATCACAAAAATCTAATTAAGATAACATTTTTATTCTTAGTATAATACAACCCATAATTGATTGTTCCTTTCAAATATCTAAAAATTATTTTTGGAACATTCCAATGATCTCTAAAAAAGGTTCCAGCATAAAAATTGAAGTAATTCCTACTGTATAGGAAATATCTTATATAGTTATAGTTATATAAATCAAACTATCAACTAACAACGTATATAAAATAGGATCAACCTTTTTCATATGCAGATTTAGGATCAATATTTATTCCAACTTCCATTGAAGTAGAAAATAGTTTATAATCAATCATAAGAAAAAAATTCAATACAATAGTTGCATATTTTGTTTTAAAAAATAACAATAGAATGAAATATATTCATACAAATAACATGATGTGAGAGACCTAACTCATTCATTTCAAAAAACTGCTTCAATTTCTCTTCAATCATATGAATTAAATTAGAATTTTCACTAGACATAAGAAAATCATCAACATATATACATATAATGATAATATATGAGCCTTATTGCTTAAGGAATATATCATTGTTAGAAGAACAATTAACAAAACCTAACAGTTTAAAGAAGGAAACAATTTTTGCATACCAAGCTCTAAGAGCTTGTTTTAAATGATACAAGGATTTCTCAACTTACAAACATAGTTTTCTTTACCAGTTTCTTCAAATATTTTAGGTTGAAACATGTAAAGTTATTCTTTTAAATCGTAATTCAAAAAAATATTTTTCTTATCCATTTGGTGGATTTCCCACCCAAATTGAGTGGCAATTGCAAATAAGGCCATAATAGTACTCATTTTAGCTACAGAAAATGTCTCAACATAATCAATACTAGGTTTCTGAGTGAAACCTATAGCAGCAAGTCTAGCTTTATGTTTGTTAATACTACCATCAACATTATATTTTACTTTGTATATCCACCTAGACCCTATAATAATTAATGGATTAGGTTCATACAAGGTAATTAATGCATGGTACATATGATGGCTTTTGGTCATTATCCTAAGGTTAATAGGATTTGAACTTTCTAACATAGATTGAGCCTAATTTAATTTCCTGTATAGGAAGATAAGAGTTTCATAAACATATATAAAATCAAAACATTATCATGACCATTTACTAAATCAGAATCAAACCATCATTTAGAATCATTTATTGAAGTAACTTCAAGAGAAGAAGACAACACACGTAAACATTTCACTAGATTATATATATACATTTTATATAAGCTTCGATAATTAATATGTCCTAACCTTTCATGCCATAGTTTTGAATTATTAAAACTTTGAGATATAAAACAAGATGGAGAAGTGAAACCATAAAAAATATACAAACCATTTCTTTGAATTCCTTCAGTTATTATACTCTCATTACTATCCTTGATATACCAAGTATTCTTCATGCATGGATTCTAGTTTTTCCCATACCTCTTTCGAATGTTTAATATTACCAATGTGTAGAAGGTACTCATCATTCACATTGTGTAGAATCATAGAAAGAGTCTCATACATTCATTACAAGAATGTAATCATGTTATCTACAATTGCTTGATGACCGGTGGGAGTAACCTTAGATCCATAAATAATCATCTAAAGTTTCCTCGCCATAAATTTTGTTTTGACCCAAACATTGTAGTTGGCTTCATTCAAGATCTGGGTTTTTTCAAGACATAAATAGCTGGACCTCATTGTTTTCCTAAACTTGTAAAACACACCCCATTATAATATACAATGTACCATATAGTTAGATACATATTTATCGATAATAAAAACAACACTTTTAATAGAAGCAGATCTAAAGAAAGTATTTGATCATAACTAATTCTGTCATTATAATGCATACTAATTAACCTCCCATGATCAAAATAATAACCCAAAATATAAAGGGCTCTGCATTATACCCCAGATTTATATAAAAATATTTCTGACTATATAGAAGTCAAGAAGAGACCCCTAAGAATGTATAACAGCTTCAAATTTTAGAAAAAGAATTATTGTAGACAAAAATATGGCTAGCTTAAATTTGACGTCTAAATGACTGTCATAATGGCTTATTTTATGGTCTGTCGTGACGGTCATTTGACCATCAATTGTAACACAGTGAAAGTTTCTTAGAACCTACGAGCTTAAATTTGACATCTAAATGACCTTCATATTGTCTTATGTTTGGTCTACCGTGATGGTTATTTGACCGTCAAATTTAATGAAGCCAAAACTTGTGTATTTCTAAAATGTGAAATTCTAGAATTTCTTCTTCTGTATAATATTAGGGAGGTTATATTTTTAATACATTATAATAACCTATTATAATTTATAATGTAAAAATTTATACACTTTTAAAAAAAGATAGTTTATAGAATGTAAATAAAAAACAACATATAGCCCATAGAATTATAAACTACAGTATATTGTTTTTATATAAAAAACACATAACCCTTATTAAAGGGGTTTAAAGGTCTTAGACAAGGTTAAAAGAATTTTACCATGTGCAAGTAGATTTATAAGAGTATAGATTAACCTGCATATTTTAGAGAGGGGACAAGTAATTTTACCCGACCAACGAAATAAATTGAAATCCCTATTTTTCATGAACCTTGTCTCCTCCCTTTATTTACTCTTAATTTTACCCCGCACACATTTTAAACAATGGAAATCTTACAAAATATTTTATATAATTCCTACAAGCTAAAAACTTTAAAACTTTTATGTGGCAATAACTACCAATATTTTAACAAATATTTACCACACTTCACGTGGGCCACCAATAAAATAACTTTTTTTTATAAAAATATCCATTTATATCTTAGAATTCCACATTTATACCTGAGATATTGTCTCATTTTATTCTCCACTTCCACTCTTATATAAAAGAAAATCTTTAAATAGATTTAGTTATATAATTTTTAGAAACTATAAGATATAAATGAATGGGGCCGCTCCCTTACATGGATAATATAAATGGTTAGGGATGCATGTTAGTTTATTTAATAAGTATTAAGATTTAAGAAGTAATGCCTTCATGGCCAAGCAATAAACACAAGCCTCCTTACTAAAAAAGTAAGCACTTAGGTTTTATTTTTTAAACATATATAAATCAAATCTAATAAAATTTATATTTTAAGTTGTTTAAACTAACCATATATATAAAATATGATTCAAATTTAGGTTTGTTTCTTTCTTGAAAACTATATATGCCTAGATTTATAAGTTAAATTTAAATAAGTTAAGTTTAAATATGATTTAAACTTAGGCTTAGAATATGGTTTGTTGACTCTTCCCTCAATCCCATGTAATTTTAATATGGTTTAAGGATTTTAATATATAGTTTGTTTTCAAGATTGTACAAATTTTAAGATGATGTTTATATAAATTATTATATAAAAATTATTCTATATTATATATATTTTATTTAAAAATAATAATATAGTTATAGATTAACTATAAATTATAGTTTTTCAAATCAAATCCTTTTGGAAGGGACCAAAAACATGGGTGTGAATTTACCTTCCAAAATATTTAACCTGCAAACATTTGAAGTTATAGAAAACATGAAAATTATTTCATAGAGTAATAAATCCTTTCCTTTTCTGTATGTGATTTTCATGTAGGTAAATATTTGAAGCCCCTTTCACCTGTGCACACATCAATATCCAAACAAAAATTAATTCCATATAATTTACAAAATGTAAATGAACGTAAGAATCATATCATATTACATCTCCACCCCCAAAAAATAAGGGATTTAAAATTGAAAAACCCTAAAATTTTTATCGAGAGTTTAGTTGCACAAATATAGTGCCAAAATAAATTGGGGAAAAAAAGAAGGGGACCAGATACTTTTAAATACCCTTTCGGGTTGGGTGAAAAAACCCATACAAATTAAATAAATAAAATAAAAAATATTTGATCTTAATTTATTTAATTTACCTCGCTTTGTTATTATGTTAGAATTTTAGGATTATAATAAATATGGATTTAATCAACTTACATATTACATAATGTTACAATAAATATTTAAATAAATATTACATCATAACATAAGTAAATAAAGAAATACTTATAGGTGACACATTATTTATAGTAGAAAACCCTAATATGGTAAAAACCACTTTGAAAATAACCTTTTACTTCAAAGAACTTATTTTACATCCAGTAAGATCACCTCCTACTGTAAAACCCTATTTACCAAGGGTAAAACCAAATCACTTGATTTACACACCTTTGATATATTTCCTGAATATATTACATGAGGACCTAAAGTCCTTTTTATATAAGGTGATCAAGTATGTCTTCTGACCCACCTTTTCAACCTAAAATGGTTGACACATACACCTAGGTTTATAATATTTAATATTAAAAAATATAATCATTTCATGATATTAAATATTTAACCTAAAGTATATACCTAAACTAGCATATTTAATAATAGAAATAGAAATATTTCATATTATTAAATATTAACCTATATATTAGTGATGGACCCATATATATTAAGGGTTGGCCAGACCACTTAATAATTATGTTCCAACACAAGTTCAAGACACAGGCCAAGATATGTTGAGGGTTTGCCAAGTTGTTTGTAGGTGGACTAAGTATATTCATGGCCGAGCTAATCCTTTAAGAGGATTGAGCTATCATTACCTTCTAAGCAAGCCAATGTTGAACTCACCAAGCTATCAAGATCTTCAAACAATATATTCGGTAATTGATGACAAAGTGATTCATTTCGAGCGAGTTGGCATATCTCGGAGCTCATCATGGCCAAATCGAGCACTCAAAAAGGGAATTAAGCTCATGCAAGTGGGACTGAGACAAAGAAATGATCGAGCTCTATGAAAGGGACCATCTAGTCACCGATTTAAAAATTCCAAGATGGCTCTTTCTATCAAGACTGGCCTATAATTGAAAATCATGCAACCGTGTTGATTGTAGTAATGTGAAGAAAGGTTTACTCGTGTATGGAGGAAGAGTTCAGTGAATCACAAAGTTAGATTGAGCCTGGGGATTTGGCTATACAAGTAGATTGATTCGCCAAGCCAACTCAGTGAGTCTGGCAGTGAGAGGATCGGTGGGAGTCAAACATTATGGAGGAATGAGCGTCAAGTAGACACTTGATGGGATTACAAAGGAAAATAAAAAACATGGAGACTCCAAAGCTGAGTGGGGACTCCAAGTGGCACAGATCGCTATCAGCATGTTGTGGGTCTATGGCCTTTGCAAGTCAATGGGGGGACCAAATAATTTTCCCTATGGGTGATGGATGTTAGGACAATGTGAGTCAGCATTGAGTTAGAGCTTTCCAGAATTGAGTCACAGGGATGATTTGCACAAAGGTGTTGATTTGGGTGTATAACGAGGTCAATATAGCCCACAATCCGATGTGAGGTGGCATGTAGGTAGCTCAGTGTCCAAGGTAACAAATTGGTGAGTGAGATATTTGTAAAGTGACATGCATGTGGGTGATCCGAGTCAACAATGTAAAAAAGGGACTTGACTCATTAAAGGGAGTTGGTCTGGATATCAAATAGGGGAAACAATGCAACACAAAAAATGAAGCCCAAGGAAACATAGGATAAAGGAGTCATTATGACCAATTTAGCGTCTTGGCGCAGTGAAAGAAGAGGTCAAGGATGTGAGAGAGGAGCCAGCTTGACCGAGTAGGCATGTTTAATTACCTAATGTTAAAACAATTCCCCAACACATTAAAACACAAGAGGTAAATCAAGGTTGGCCCCACCCATTTTTAATGCCCCAAATCATTCATAAGATTTGCAAGAAACATTGGAAAAGGAGAGAAACATATTAAAATTTTCTTTCCCAACCAAAATGAATACACAATCCCATGACATTCAATAAATGTCTTGCTATCTCAAAGGGATTGCAGTCACTCAAAAGCCTATAACTTGAGCATTTCTCACAAAATTACAAAAAAATGGACTCAATTTAATCATGATTCAGATCCCAATGCACATAAGTAAAGAAATTCAAGGATTGATGAAAATTCGATGGAGAATGTTTCAGAAAACAGGGTAATTTCTATGTGGTTACTGGAAAGTGGTTGACAATGCATTAAATGAATATGACTATCACTTTCTCCAATAGTAGGGTATGAGACAACATGAGAGGTATTTTTCAAATCTATTTCCACCATTTCACCTCATTTATTTCCACTTATATGTGGTTAGAAAGGCAATTTCTAGTTTGCACTCTTCTCTTCCTCTCATTTTATTAAATGAAATCTTGGGCTCATTTGTAAAAGAGTTAGTCATTCTTCCTTCCTGCCCCTCCCCCTTTCTTCTCTACTAGGGTTAAATGTGGAACTTAAGCCTCCTTTGCAAGATTTGTAATGGAATTATCTTTCCTCTTTCCCATAGATGATGTACTGTGTGAATTCATGGAGCAATTAAATTTGTTTTTGTGATGTATCTTGTCCACCCTTCACATACTTTGTCATATCTTCTTGCCTATCTTCATTATAGGGTATATTGTGCATATTCTGATGATTAATGGGTATGGAATGGTATTTAGTGTGAATCTATCTCTAGTTGTGGTAAATCTTGTCCACACTATCCTTTTCTCACCTCTCTCCATTTCATGAAGTTGGATCATTGGCTAACCATCTCCTTTTATGGTGTATCACCATTGTTAGTTTAGGCTTTATTGTAATGCACTCTCTCTCCCTGGTCTTGGAATATTAAGATAGGATTGATGCAGCCTAGAATTTACCAGTTAAAGCCCAGGTGAACTGGCACATCCCTCCTCTTAGACTAATAGCTCACCCAAAGCACACAAAGGTACCATGAATCTCTTTAGGGTTGTTATTATAGGATGTTTTCATGATGAAGACTTAATGCATGCAGATCCATAGCTAATATATCATTCTAAAATGCATGTTCAGATCTAGATCTAGAGAATAAAAAACTTAAATGATAACCATGATGAAATCAAACATGCAAGAACCAATTATACTCAAGATTTGATACTCAGATTCAGCCAATACACTCCATTGCATTAAACATGATAAATACATAGAATCTTATTACAATAGATAATACCATAGTTTATGTGTGCATAAGATTGGTAGCATAACCTCACAATAACTCAATTCTCACATATCACTTCTCTACTACACAGTTCATTACATATTTATAAGGTTGAGGGCTTTCCCTTCACCTCTTATCTAATCCCAAAATAGGTCGCATACTATTATCAGCCATGTGCCGTTATAATAATAGGCACACATGCCAATGTGCTAACAATACAATTATTCTAGTTAATTGTAAGTAGTAAATCTATTCTTAGCCTGTACCCATGTAAAGCATTTCATAACCTATCCTCCAAAAATAGCCAATGCATGTTGCACAATTCTTTAACTAGTTTGTGTGTTCGGGACACTATTTCAAAAAATAGCTCATACACGTGAAAATGGTTAAGTCCCAAATCTATCTCTCTTCTTAGCACATGATTCTTTCCTGAACCTTCCACGCCTTTCAACATGCTCTATTCTTCCGCGTAAACCTTCTGTATGTTTTTCGCTAAGTGTCATATTTTGAATGACCAACATTACCCCACACTAATTGCATTGTCACCCCAGAAATGGTTGTCTCCAAAATGAATGAAAGAATATGAATAGAAGAATAGAAATAATTTTTATGAATAAAAGAATTAATTTACTCTACAACATCTTATGATTCAACTGAAAGAATCAATTCTAGATATTCTTATTTTATTTCCACCTCTAAATTCTATTGGTCATTGAGCGCGACCTCATTCTTTTCTGGGATATCTACTACAATTGACTCTAGCTCATCTTGTGCAATCTCTCCTTTCTCATTCTACAAGACCAAAACAATGTTGGACATTGCAGTCATTCTTCCTTCTAATAATTCCATCCTTTGTGCGATGAGTTTACCAAGATCATCTAGCCTTTCCTTGTGTGGTTCTTGTACTGTTGTATGGGCCTCATGCTTCTACTTGACAAACCCTAATCATTCTGCATGGCCTAAGGTATCATCCTTCATTTTTTTTAGGACTTCATTGTCCTCTACCATAGTCCTTATCCTGATGACCACCTCGGGAGCTGTGCAAATGTTCAATGATTGGTATTCTTTTCTCAGCTCCTCCTATAAGCTTTGGATCAATGCCTCATATGATGCAATCTTCCTCATCACCAAATCCTTTTTCCTCTCCACTTCCTATGCTAAATCCTTTGGTGCTGGAATGCATCGAGGTCCATCTTCAAGCACCAAGTCCACCAAGGTACGTGCGTAATGCATCGCTAAAGGAAAATTTTCTAGAACCTTGGATTCTAGGTGCGGTCTTTCCTTCAAGACAAGGTCTCCAATTTCCTCTGTCATGCTTATAAATATAGTAATCTTCTTTTCCTCCAAGTACTTTTCTTGATTTATGCATGCTATTTATACATCCTTAGTTTTTATTTCTTCTGTTAGCATCCTAATTGTTCCATCCTTATCCACATTTCATAGTGCCACATTTGTCGATACTTTTACCAAATAATTACTCACTTTTTCATCTAACATAATAGTATGCTTTACTATTATGTGTCTGGCATGAGGTGTCTTCTTTGACCTCCTTGATACACATGAATCTTAACATACATTAAAGTCTAGTTCGTCCATGTGCGTGTGCATATACCATGATAACTACTTCCTTGTGCACATGGTTGCCATATCTTCATCCATCAACTCCCACCCATATAACTCTTTTGGTGTCACTATGATTTGAAAACAGGTACGACAAATTTTACCTGTGTCCTCAACAAATACCATGATTGATGCAACATATACTCCACTTTTTCTTTTCAATCTTGGCCCCTTAGGAACTTGAGTGTCAAGATTTGGAGATTTTTCTGCTATGCCTTGAGTAGTATCTTACACTATCTCATATACCTCCTTTTATCCTTCTTCTCCATCCTTCATTTCTTCATTCTTTAGATCTTTCACGTTCTCTAGAAGTGTAGGGGATTTGGGCACACTTTCTGTAGACTCCTCCACCTCATCTTTGAGTCTCAAATTCCTTCTTTTTCTTCGAGTTGTCTCCTTTTGAGGTGAGAGTCATGGTGACCTCCAAATTGATTGTGGAGTAATACCTTAGGTCTTGGTTATCCTAAACACCCCTTTGAAATGAAGGTATCCTTGGACTACATCCAAGTCCTCATCACCTTCCTCCTATGGCTAGGGTGGATTAGTCATGATCTCATCTTGTACCCTATCTGTAGGCTACCTCTTGCCTTTGTGCTCCAAACAACCACTAGATTCATGCTCCTCTTCTTCATCATCTACTTTTATTGTCCCTGTAGGCTTAGGTATTGGAACATTTTCCATTGTATGCTTACCTTTTGGTAGCCCTGGGAGCGCAAAATCATTCTCCACATACTTATTATTCTTCAGCTTAGGCTTGAGTTGAAGGTACACAATCATTGCTCCACTGTCCCAAACTACCAAGCTTACGGGATTCATGCTTATAACATGTGAGACTAGACTCTCAATGTAGGTAGTCTGTCCTGGATATAAGTATGTCTTTCTCAGTGTATGGTAATCATAATCTACCTTTTCTACATTGAAGCTTAGGCAGCGTGCATAAAAAAATTGGTGAACTGATTCTTGGAAATATCGTGTTGTGAAGGCATATAGTAATTTGCATTATGGGCTCCAATCCCCATCTTTCTTGGCAAACCACATAATGTAAAAGTTTTGGTATACCATGAACTATACTACGTTCCCTACTACTAAAGGTAACTCTTTGGGTATGCACTATTCTTCTTCGAATGCTACATGAAGAATATCATACCACTTCTCTTCCCTCTTCTTGAATGGTCCACTAATTAATCCTTCACACAAGTACTTTCCAAATCTTTCCGCAAGTGACTTGTTCTCCATAAGGTATTCCCATATTTTCTCCTTTGGCCCATCGGCACTCCAATTTCCATAAACACCAGAGACAATAGAACAACCCTGAAACTAATTTTCTCTCCTGTACAAACTTCTTAGATGATATTTTCCATGATATAATATGAGATGTTGTAAGTCATTCCCTGTGACATCTTCTTTGCAATTTGTAGCCACATTGTGTTTACTTGTGACCATCTTTCTTGGTCATTCAACTTTGTCACTAAGTGTGTAGCTACTTGTATGATTGGGTACTTATTTAGTTCATCAATGTCCATGCCACACAGACCCTTGGTATACCCCAACTCCTTCCTTGTCTTCAAGATTGCAGCCTTATCAGTTAAATCACCATCTAGATCCACCCCTATACCTTTCAACCCTGTTACTATTGAGATCAATGTGGCTGTGATCCTTACCCTGCGTCCTGCAAAGTAGAAGAAATATTCATGTACCTTGCTCATTAACCACTGGTACAAGGGTTCATATTTACTGAAGTAGGGGAGTTAATACAACTAGTAAACTCTAATCTGCTTCAACAATTTCTCCCCAGCATCGTCATACACCGGTAAGTCTTCTGATGTGCGCTTATTTGTCTTTGTGTGTAATAACACATCTAACTCCTTATTTTCAGGTGGAAAATGGTTATAATCACTGATCTTGTTCTTTCAGATGTGGGAATCCCATTCCTGACCCATGATATCAACCTCCAGATACTGAATTTCTATGAATTTACTCTCAGGAGTCATTTTAACCTCTACTTCCACTTTCTTCTTCCCCTTAGCTTCTGTGGTAGGTGATTTCTTTGGTGCCATCTATAACTTGCAATCTGCTAACTTCAAATACTCACCTTCTATCTCCTACAACGTGCAAACCAAAACCCTAGCTTGATTTAACATGCCCTAGTTAAAATTATGTGCCCTAGCTCTTTTACAATGCCTTGCTTCACTCAAACCCTTCGTAACTGGGGATGTAATCTTCCTCTGTGCACAAATATGCTCGTCGCATATCGATTCACACTCTTTGCAACTGAATACTCTTCTTGCAGCTGATTCGCACTTGGCTCTTTCAAATTATCATGATTGTAATGGTAAGAATGAACTCGCATTCTATTCTTTTATAGATTTTCAAAAAGTTAATGTATTTATTAATCCTTCACCTGCCAACAATCCTCATTAATTGATATTTTTTTTCATTTTCCACATGGTACATCTTTGTGCCCCAGACATAACCTTCTAACATGCCCTCCTATCTTCTAGCTGCAGAATTCTCTTTAGCATGCTTCCATGTGCCTGAGTACCTCATCACTCCACCTTCCATTGGTATTCTTCACAGCCTCCTCTTACCTCATGTTATACTGATCCATCATTTATCTCCATCTATGGTCATATTGTCTAGAAGAAATCTCTTTTTTAACAATTCTCCAACTTTGAATAGCACCCGTAGAAGTTTGTTCCTTTTATATGTACTTGTTTCAAACAGTTCAATACTTGGATATCAAATACCCATACCTGGATATCAAATACCCATCCCACACTAAATTTATGTGCACTCCTCTATGCATAAACATTATTCAAATAGTAATTAGCTTCCAGAGCACAAATGCACTTATTACACAAAACACCAAACTAAATTTACAAAGCCTAGCGACTATGAATGAAATACATTAAAGAAAATTACAATAAGGGAAACCTATTCTAACTAGTAATACTGCCTTATTAAAAACACCAAGAAGACTTATTTATAGTAGGGCTTCAACCTAGTCCTGTTAAAGTACCTGGGTAATAGTGTTCCATCAAGCACCTCTACTTGGCAAGTGCTTGTTTCAAGTATGTGAGTGATAACATATGACCCTAACAAATGTAATTTATGATTTCTTGGATGCCGCAAAAGCTTTGAGTCATAAAGGAGAACCATTTATCAAACCTAAAGCTTCTTATCCTTGATATGTCTTTTTTTACATGCTTTCTACCTGGCATTTTCTATTTTTTGACTCCAATGTGCTATTGCTTGTCACTTATCTAGCTTGATTAAATTTTCAATCCATTCTTCTAATTCTTTCTCATTAGCTAGACCTCTAGTGCACACAATACATAAAGACAGTAACATGAATTCTATAGGAAGAAATGCTTATGTGCCAAACACTAACTCAAATGGTGTGGATTTGTTCAACCTTTTATATATTGTGCCATATACCGAAAGAACGAAAAAGACTTTGTCATCCAAATCTTTCCTTCCAACATCACATATCTTTGTCAATGTTTGGATCAAAATTTTGTTGAAAGCCTCAGTATTTCCAGTGGCCAGAGGATGATAGGGTGTTATCTTATGATGTACAATCATTAATTCATCCAAAATTATCCTGATTTTCTCATTCAAGAAGTGTTTACCCCTATCACTCATTAAACTTAATGGACATCCATACCTTGTAAGAATATTTTACCATAGAAACCTGGCTGATGTAGCTGTTATAAAATACATTGTAGGGGCTGCTTCTACCCACCTTGTTAGATAGTCTTTGTAGGTAATGATATATCATGATCCAGTCCTGAGTGTGGTTAATGAAATACGACCCACAAAATCTATAGCCCATTTCTCAAATGGTTCTTCACTAGTAATGGGTCTTAGAGGCATTTCATCTCGTTGACCGGGTTTCCTAAGATGTTGTTAGTGATCAAAATCATTTCAATAATCCTTACAATATTTATAAAAGGTCTCCCACCATAATATAGTGAGTATAATCTTTCACGTAGTAGCGTCACCTATATAGTGGCCACCTATAATACCACTATGAGCTTCCTCCATGATATCTGTGCACTCATGTTCCAGTACAAAATGGCGCAATACTTCATCCTGACATAATTTGTATAGATAACTTCTAATCAACATATAGGGTGTCACATGTATAGTAAGTTATTTCTTCTCCAAGGATTTCATTCCTTTTGGTGCCATACCTATTTGTAGAAATAAAAAAAGTCCTCTAATTCCGATGGCGCACGTTGTAACTTGTATAACTGCGCATCATGTATGGTATCTTCAATGGCCTCTACTTCTTCTCCTAACTATATTTTGGATAAATGGTCTGGTCTAGAATTAATTTTCCCTAGATTGAACACAAATGTGAAATCAAATTCTTGGAATAAGAGTACCCATCTGCATATACACCTTTGTAAAATGAGTGTATTTACAAAATACTTCAATGTCATGTGATTTTAATAAAATAAAAATGGTGTAGCTAGCAGGTACTATAGGAATTTATGTAGCGCATAGATCATTGACAAAGTTTTGTTCTCTATAGTTGTGTAATCATGCTCTGTAGGAGTCATATTTCTACTTATGAAATAGATAGGATGATCTATACTACCTTCACTAGACTGAGCTAATACCGCACTAATGGTCATGCCAGAGGTGTCTATATGTACATGAAATGGTTAGTCCCATGAAGGAAAATGTAGAATAGGCGCGGTAGTAAGTTTCTCCTTTAATGTCTTAAATGCACGCTATTGCAGTTCTCCCCAATAGAATGTACCTTTTCCTTTTAGTAACTCCTCCAAAGGTGTAGAAACCTTGGCATATCCCTTTATGAATTTCCTATAATACCCCGTGTGACCCAAGAATCCACACACTTCACTTTGACTGGTAGGCTCCTTTAGGCCGATAATGACTGCAACATTAGTTGGATCAACCAACAAACCTTCCTTGCAAATTATGTGTCCTAATAGTATTCCAAATGGTGTAGGAAATATGCACTTCTTGATGTTTAAAGAGATACTCAACTATCTACATCTTTCAAATATTAAGCACAAATTATCACAATGGTCTTTGACCAGTCCATAAACCGTCAAATCATCTAAATAAACCTGTAAGAATATGTGAATAAACTCTTTAAATGTTTGAACAACTATCCATGAAAATACAATAGGTACATTTTTCAGACCAAAAGGCATCACAATATAGGAAAAGCTACCCCATTCATTAGTAAAAGTAGTTATTTTTTGATCCTGTTAGGCAATCCTAACCTTATGATACCCACAGAACCCATCTTTAAAATAATATATTTCACACCCTGCAATTCCTTATAGTATTTCCTTAGTGAACAGCGTAGGAAAGGGATTATTCACACATGCAACATTCAACTCCATGTAGTCCACACAGATCCTAATCTAACCATCCTTCTTGATATAGATCACCATTGGACTAACCTATTCTGACTCATCTAGGGGCTTGATGATTCTAGACTTCAACACTTTGTCAATCTCTTCCTTTAACTTTTCACCCATGTTGGGGTTCATCTTGTAGGGTCTCCTTCTAACTCGGTGCACATCATCTTTAAGATTTATCCTCATCTCTCCTAATGATTCATGCCTTCTTTTAATCTCATGGTACCCCCAAGGGAATAAATCCTGATAATCCCATAGTAATTCTATGATTTTTGCCACTTCAAAGTCTGACCAATAGTCTCTAATTATGACCTCCTTATGATCAGTATCTGATCCAATATTCACTTTATTTTTTTTCATAGGTTCATGATAGGCACACGTGGTCTTATCTTCACTTTCCAACACCTCACGCCTACATGTTGAATGGTTTAAATCCAAATTTTCTACTTCTTCATTATCCACTAAGTAGAGCATTTTTCCTTTTTATTTCTCAAGGAAAACATGGTGAAGTAGTATGGCATCGACCTTTGTTTCTTCAGCAAAATGAACTCGTTAGTTTCTTTCATCGAATAACTCCTGAATGATTTCTTCAGCCTTGGCACTATCTCCCATACTTAAGTTCTTTATGAATTTTAATGCTTCTTCCACTAGAGGCTTGGTAGAGAAGAAGTCAAATGTATGGGTCATTCTTGCACTTAAATCATGCCAATTTCCAGTATCTCTATGGAGTTTTGCATATACATACCAAAAACATGTGTAGCCTTGTAAAGTGGAATAAAAATTATGCACCCAGAGTGAAGGTTGTAAATCTTCCCAGCCCTCTTTCTAGAGTCTCTCATACTACTAAATGTGGTGTTAAACAGGTTGATTACCATGATAAGTGTTGATTTGAGTAGGTGCATTGATCCTAAATAACCTAGTGGAAAGAGCAATCCTAATTTCATTCCATCCTACAATATTATCCTTGTGGACCACCCACTAGTGCGTTGTTGTCCTACATAGGGTATATGCTAGCATATTCCTTCTCTCCAATTGGTCTAGCCACTATTCTTCCATGGTGTGCAAGAACACCATATGGTCTCCTTCTCCAATGTAACAAGCTACCAAGTTGTTACCTATTCTCCTAATACAACACGGTTTGTTGACCCTAGGAAATATACTCTTTACTATGTACCCTACCAACTCATAAGTGCTATGATCCTAATTATCAGAAGAAACACTTTTAGTATCACTAATAGACTGTGCATCCTCCCACTTAAGGATTCCTTATTTACATGGCTCAAGCACCTCTGGATCCTGGATGGAATGTACATAGATCCTATTCATGTCTTCTTCACTCAAAGGCTCAACATAGGGAGAAAATTATCCATTTGTTAAATGGATAATAACTTTCCTCCTTGTTTCAAAGCTGATATAACCCTTGTTGAACCAAAGATCAACATAATGTGCATAACACAAAGGAAAATCCAATAGAGTTGGGAAGCTATCTGACTCTGTCAATGCTAAAACCTCAAAGCATCTAGTGAACTTGGATCCTTTTATGGTAATGGATGCATATTTTAAAAATCCAATGGGAGTGGCCTTATTTCGGTTAGCCATAAAAAATACATTAGAGGATGGATGCAATGTAGGTCTCCCCATTTATACCTATTGGTACCCAAATTTATTCTTCCTTTATGACTAAGCAACATCATAGTTTGAACAAGATGCTTGGAGATAGATAAATAAGAGTGTGAGTCATTTTGTATCCAAAGAAGGATTTAGCTAACTCTTAATTCACTCAAGCCTAGAAGAAATGGATAACACCATGTACAGGGTTTTACCTACCTTGACTACTTTAGGTTGTGACTTCAACTAGGGTGAGCCTTGTAGTATCGCTAATAGACTATGCATCCTCCCACTGAAGGATTCCTTCTTTACATGGATCAAGCACCTCTAGATCCTGGATGACACGTACATAGATCCTATTCATGTATTCTTCACTCAAAGGCTCAACATAGGGTGCAAATTATCCATCTAATAAATGGATAATAACTCTTTCCTCCTTGTTTCAAAGCTGATATAACCCTTTTTTAACCAAAGATCAACATTATGTGCATAACACAAAGGAAACTCCAATAGAGCTGGGAAGCTATCTAACTCTGCCATTGCTAAAACCTCAAAGTATCTAGTGAAATTGGCTCCTTTTATGGTAATGGATGCATATTTTAAAACTTCGATGGGAGTGGCCTTAGTCCGGTTAGCCATGAAAAATACATTAGAGGTGGCTGCAATGGAGGTCTTCCCATTTTTACTTGTTGGTACCAAAATTGATTCTCCCTTTACGACTGAGCAGCATCATAATTTGAACAAGATGCTTGGAGATAGATAAATCAGAGTGTGAGTTGTTTTGTATCCATAGAAGGATTTAACTGACTCTTCATTCACTCAAGCTAGGAAGAAATAGATAACACTGTGTAAAGGGTTTGACCTACCATGACTACTTTAGGTTGTGCCTTCAACTAGGGTGAGAGGTCCCATTCTGTAACCCATATTGGTGGATAACATATGAATATTTATATTATTTTATTTCCTTTCACAAAATTCATAGGAGATCTTCAGAAGGTATGGTCAATACAATGTATTCTAACTCTCACTATTTGTCACTTTAGAAGATGAAGAAACCTTCTAAATAACATCTAGGTTACTAAAGGAAGTAGTAAAAACTAATTTCTCCTACATATTGAGGTAAGGGATGGGTAAATCAATGAATTCCCTTAGCATTTATGAACAAATAGTGCAAGCAGGGGTAGTTCATGTATGGTTCATCTTTGGATATGTATTTTATGGTTGGGAAGTTAGGCAGGATAAAGTTGATTATACAAAATATCTGAGAACTTTAAAAAAATGTTAACAGATCCACAAGGCAAAAAGATGAATAGCTTCAAATAGTAAAGATGAACCTTCAACTAAAAAATTGTGCATCTATGAAGGCTCAAAGACACACGGTTTCACACATTCTTCAAGGTTTTAACAAAATAACTCGTGTTAAAAACTCAATTAAACTTTAGAAAACCCCAGCTATATCACGCTCACGATACACTCATAAACTGACAAACAATCTGTATCACTGAAATGAAAGTAAATTGAATTTAAATCACTTATTGCATTATGAAATGAAAGCTCTCTTCATAATGTAATTGCAAATGCCACAATAATTGTCATGAGGACAAGATTTTTTTGGTTTCAAAGGATTTCCAATGTAAGACTACAACAAGAACATAGATAATTATTTGAAAATATCTCAAGATGACAATAGACATAACACAGTTCATGACTTACATGAATTACTCAAGGTTTCTCAAATTTGATCAACAAGGGAAAGTTTGTTTACAATCTCAAAGGTTTTTCAATGGCTATATATTTGCAACCATCTTGACATGATCAATTTTGAAAGGCACACAAGAAATAACTATTTTCTCAAAAATTCTTCCCAGAAAAATGGATTCTCCCGACTATTCTCTCCTTTGTTCTCTCTAACTAAATTTTAGAAAAACTAACCCCCCTTTTTGCATGGCCTTTTCATACTTTTATACAACTCAATTTAATTCAAATTTTTTCCCTAAAAAAAAACAATATTCTAAGGAATACTTTGTTCATTACAAAAATATTCTAGAAAATGATATTTACAAACATCATCCCATATGGCCAAGTGTACAAAACATGAGTCTTTCGATGTATTTCATCTGAGTTTGACTAGGACATCTGGTCTTCACTTTTGGTAGGTCATCTGAAACATTCCCTTCTTATTTTGATTAACAATCATTTCAAATTGATCACTAAGCATCTCCATATGATTTTTGACATGACGCACACCTACACTCATTTCTTGAAATCCTTCTTAGGCTCATCACACTTCACTTCATACCTTACTGGTTTAAACGCCATGCGTGATATCTGTTAAATCATCATAATTTACCATTTATGCTCATATATACTTTCCTTCAGTTTTTTACTTTCCCTTGTGCGGACTAAGCAAGATTCTTCTTATCTCAAGGGAAAGATTTTTCTAGACTAGAGATATGTGTCACCTTCAAGTTATAAATCTCAATCCTACCCTCTTGCAATTATGTATCTCTTTCCTAATTTTGGGTATAACAGCATCTTTACTAGAAAAATGGAAAAAGACACTTGTGGCACATAGCTTGAAAGAAATCTCTTTGGAAGATATGAATCAGATCTTTGATATGAGTGGGCCAGATGAGGCATTTATTAGGGAATTGTTTGAAGTATAATGTGCAGGAGAACACAAGAGGAACTCTGACATATCAGTCGATTCCACTTAGCACTTTTAACAAGGCTGATCAGAATCAATCCTGTATTCACATCTTTCCAATTCATGTATTTCCATATTTTTAGATGGGAGCATATGAAAAAACCTGAGGATTTAAAAATATACTAGGTTGAGAGGATGCCTTTAGGTATCTAGAGAAAACAATTTTTCAATGCCCCTTCTTATGCAATGAGGAATTTGTGTTAAAAGAAATTCCTAAGGAATCATACATATTGTATGAAAAAAACCTCCATTGATATTGTGCTTGCCATTTCCAACAAAGTGAATGAGTTGCAGAAGAGGATTCATTCCTTGGAGAAGAAACAGGAAGAATATGTGAATCTACCACCAGGTCCAATAGCAACACTACCTTCAAGCAAGAGGAACGGAGAAACATAAACTCAGTCTCCAATCATCATCTTGGATGGAGAAAAAAGATCAATCTATTTCTAGACATCGACTCAATCTTAAGGGAAACACTTTCAGATGGATCAGAAGACCAATCTAGGTCTTCTAGCAGAGGAAGGTTTGTAACTTGGCTATGTGCATGTTTGATGCATTGTGCCCCTCATTTTGAGAAGGAATTTTAAGGACATCAACCAATTCCTTCTCCCAGGGAAAACCACCTTTCTTTAGGAAATGGGAAGCAGGAACTAGTTCCAAGTCTCACATTTCATCTAGTCACCAACATGTAATATATGCCCCTCCTGTCATTCCAAAAATTGCCCTTGTCACTCCAAACATCACTCTTTAAAGTAATCCTAGAAATTCGACCCTTCACAAGGGGAGGGGGAAAACGATCCTTCTTTTCAGGTGGTTTGGACAACTTGGATTGGGTATCATCCGACCAAAAGAGAATTGAGCTTGAGGATATTATGGGCCACACTAGAATGACGTTGGAATATTTAATGGACATGGGGATGTCTAGGGACATACTAGGGTTGATTGTCTTCATACAAACAAAACAGGGCTCAGATGTGTTTGCTATTGAGGAAGAATTTTTTTTAAAATAAACTTCCCCTTACTGAGGGGAAATTATGAAGTAGGACTTAAATAATACTTAGGTGTTATTCTCCTTTCATGTTGGTTTGATTTTCTGATATATGTACATTTCTTGTTTTCATTGGTAAGGGCCCTTATAAAACCCTATCTTGTTTTTTCTTTGTTCAACATTGCAAAAAATACAATAATGTAGATAGTTCACATATCTATTTCAAATGTATATATAATTTTTATCTAATCAACTATGAACTACTACATCTTTTTAACTTGTAATTGAAACAAAGAAACAGTAAAATTTTAGAGAGATAATTACATTTAATGTATCAGAAATATCAATTTCAAAATATTAGTTCAATGGATTATGAGAAGAAAATAAAAAAAGAGGAAGAAAGTGCTTAAACATGTTCATCATCTTTTGTGCCAACATCCTCCTCCTCTTCACCCTTTTCCTCTACATCTTGCTCTTGTGGTAATATGTCCACATAGGCATCATACCTCTGGAATAATTCATTTAATTCATCCCCATCAAGTCCAAGGTGATGCTAGAAAATCAATATTTGTCTTGATATTAATTCCAGACATTGAGCCTTTTTCTACTTATATTCTAGCGGCCTTGCTATCAATTCTCAATCTTCATAATAATTTTAATAGTTTCATGGGAGAAGTCATATGTCTGGATATTAATTTCAAAGGAATTGAGTAAGAAATCAAGTCTTAAATCCCCATAGCTCTTTTTGGACTTATCTACCACCATGTCCTCTAATATTCTATCAATGACATCAAGTAGATCATCAACCTAGTTCCTTCTGACTTCAACCTTCTTCTTGATTCCATTTAAGGTATCTAACCTGATTTTTGTCAATTCTTCAAGGGAATATTTAATCCCTTTGCATCTTATTGGCACGATGACTTCTTGCTCAACTAGCTCCTCACTAAGTCAGGTTATGTAGTCAAGCTTGGGGAGAGTTCCCTCCATGTAGAAAATTTTGTTGTCACAGTCTTCAATTACTCCATCAATTTCAATCAATCGACCTCTAAGGTCCTCATATTTTTTCCTTGCTTCTGTGTTAACTTCCTTTCCCTTCTCAGTTAGTTGTTCAACCCAAGCATCCACCACTTGGACCTTCTTGACAACACTATTTACTTTATCCATTCCTTCAGGGGTATTCACATAAGTACCTACTTGTTCACGACTAGTTTGTCCTATAACTTGTTGTAAACATGAAATTAAGGCCTTAATTTTTTCTTTAAGTTACTTTTTTGTCATCCCATCTTCATCCACCTTTTGTAAAAGACCATTCACTGCTTCAGATATTCCCTGATTTAGTTGTTCCCTTGAAGGTTTTCCCAAGAGAATAATTTGAATGTTGTAATCATCATTGTTTATGTCTTTTCTTGTCTTTCCCTCAAAAGGGGTTGTTATCTCTAGGGTTCTTTTCCCCAATGAATGAGTAAGAGTCCTTGTGATGGTTTTGGCCCTTTTTGGGGCTCTCACTATTTTTGGAAAGGATAAGGCAGTAACGTTAACTGCTTGTATATGAAGGGAAACTTCTTAATTTCAAATTAATTCACTGATCCACCCCTTCTTCAAACTTGTTCCAACCTTTGTTTCCTTTTATCCTTGCTAGAGTTTCTTAGGAAAAAATAGTATTTTCTTGGATATATCTTGTTCTTGTTGTACCAATAATTCTATTTTTTCTTGACCACTTATCCCAATTTTCCCTAAGTCAATTTTAATTTGTACCATTAATTCCTTTATATAATTCATTTCCTAATCTAGAAATTTAGGTTGATCATCCTTAACTTGATTAGCATAAAAAATAAAAGGGAGCTCCTTTACTATTTCTCCATTTGAAAACATGGTGGCATGAGTTTCTTCCCCTTCGCCCTTTTGTATCAAATTTTGGGAAAAGGATTCCTCTACTCCTAAAATTGGTGGAGTTGCCGAATTGCTACTTTCATGCCATAATGATACCTCAGGAAATGTTATGGTAGGTTGTTCTATTAGAAGTGAACCCACATTTCTTATTAAAATGTTTTATTCTCCACCACTAACAATATCATCATCAGTAATCATATCTTGTGCCATTTTTAGTTTTTATTCTTGAATAATTTCATCACTCTTAGTAACCTCAATATGAATGGGCACAACATTTTATACCACCAAATTAGTATGAAGACCTTTTTCCACCAATAGCTATGCTTTATCCATTTCCAAAGCCATTCGTTTTGGGGAAGACAAATTCACTTTTTAATCTCTTACTTTAGTTTTTAGTACATGAGGACCTCTTTCTAATTCCTTTCTTAGTTTAATATGAACCACTGGTGTTAATAAGGGTTCGTCAATGGAAAAAATGAGTGCATATAGCATGGATAATCCCTCATCAACATCTATATCAATCACCTCAATTTGTACATTTTTAACCTTATGCATTGTTTCAGCTGGTGGTGGGTTGATATCTTTAACAAGTAGAGCTTCAGGAATTTTCATACTTGGTGTAAGAAACTTACTGTCCACCAGATCAACTATAGTATTCCCCTATGGAACTAAGATTTGAATGCATTCCACCTCTATTTTTAGGAACAATGAATGAGGGATCATCGGACTTCATTGCCCCATACCTGACAATGATGTATCCTATTGTTTCTGCATGTTATTAGTCCTTTCCACTTCTGGGGAATCAATTACCCAATACCTATGTTTGAAATTCGTTTGTTTATAGGCACCTACCCTTACTAGGATTGGCTGGTGAAATTTTTTTGGTTTCTTGTGTGTATGCTCAAACTGCTTCAATTATGGTGGTGCTCTCTTTTCATCTTTATACGGGTTGGGTTGAATGTGACCACTTGAAATGGCTGCACTCATTAACTTTTCAGTATTATGTGGCTTAGGGACAACATTTGGGCTAACCACATGTGATGTTAAACCCTATCCTTTTTCCTGGAGAGGCACTATAGGAGTAATAGGGGAAATTTCCATGGACTTTAAAAGAATTTTTTAAGTTTTCTACCCGAGGGCTGAAATGGAAGTACCTATCTCGCTAGTAGTTTTTTTCCATTCATCAATAAGCCCATCAATAGGCCTTTTGGAGGTTAATAGAGGGAATTTTCCTCATAATGGGTAAATTTTATCAGCACCCTCCTTTAGAGGTGGGATATCATCATTTAATTTTCCCATATTTCTGAAATGATTCAGGACTCTTGTATTTTGAACTGACAAGTCAATATTCATCTGAACCATCCAATTTACCATTCTCCTCATGAAATCAGTTATCCTCACATAGAGATCATCAGACTCCTCCTCATACCAATCTGGGGGAGCTATAGGCGGACTTTCTATTTTCTGATTAATGTAGAATTTACTCACTATGTGTAAGTCATCTACAACCCCCTTTGGAATGACTGTAATTTTGAAGTCTACCACTTGTGATAAAATCATTCTTCAAAAATCCCTCAACTGGACTTCTTCTTCATCCCTACAATTCATTCAGTAGTCCTCAAAGTGAGGCTCATGCTCAAAAGTGTTAGAAACATTGTTAAATACCCACCAAATCTCATAATTGGCTCTAGCCTCAAATGTCTCCATTACCAAATTCTTCATTTATTATCCAATTATTCTTTCCTTTATAATGGAATGGCATGAATACCTTCCGATTATGATAGGGAATTTGACATTTTTTTGTCTCCTAGCAATTAACTTGTGCACAAGAACCAGTTGCCTTACCAATTCACATAAACACAGCTTGACATTAACATACCTAAGCAATTTAAAAGGTTTTCCCTCAAAACCACTAACTCTAATATAAATGAAATTCATATACTGAATGAAGTAACACCCATAATCCATAATTACTTTCCTTGCATGCTCAGACATTTTGTACTGTCCCCATTCTGGTTTAAACAAGCAAATAATCGGTTCAAAGAAAGCATCATTTACCAATATGACATTTCTAATCTAGTTGGTTAACTATAATTGAGAATAAATTTCATGCATTGGGCACTTTTGAAAATCAACGTATGGTGACAATGTTGGAAAATGTCTGTACGCTGCAAAATTATAAATTAGATATGTCATCATATAGAACTCCATCTTTGTAGTCTCCCATATATCAATCCTTACTGCCAGAGTAATCATATGATCATGGATTGCATTTGAAATAAAGGTGGCCAACAAATATTCCTTTTCTCTCAATAATAATCCATATAAATGTGGAAATCCACTCTTTAAACTCATTTGTAGTTTCCAAACATACCATTTGACTCAAAAGCACAATGATATCCTTAACCTCTTGAACAAATTGTGTCCTAACCAACCTTTTAGGGATTTTAGCTCATGCCTTCCTCTCTATAAGGAGCCATTGTGTGTTTATCATTTTGGCATAATCCTTCTTATTTGTTTCATAGTCTTGCAAGGCTAGTTTGATGCCAATAGTAATTGGTTTAGTAATTATAGGTATTTCAGTAATACTCTAATGGTTGCCGATGTCAATGTTAGCACTGCATCCCTACTCCCATCTAACACTTCCTTCTTCTCAGATTCATAATTCATGTCACAAAACCATACTAGTTTTGGGAATTGAATAGAGGGTGGGATGGCACCTACTGAGGTGATGTGGCTATCGTGAATTTCCTTTAAATATTCACTCAAATGAGAACTACTTAATCTTTGATGAAAATCATTCAAGTCGGAACTCATCAAATATGTGTCTGTTACCTTGTCTAGGTCACTCATGACCCCCGGTGTAACAAAAGAATAAAATGTCATAGTCTTCATTTCAAAACCCCTAATTTTATCTCAACTGTTTTGGCAATAGAACAGATGCAATACATAGGATTTTTAATAGCTTACCGATTTTCTGCAAGCTCCTGAGCAATTGTCACTCAAAACAACATAGCTTTTGTCACTTCTCAATTTCACAAAATTAGCTCCATAATAATTCTAATTGCACTTCACTGATAAAAACAACAAGATTCCATAAAAATAAAAATAAAGGATGAATGCAGTCATATCCCTTAAGGCCCTTGGTTAACGTAGGAGCATTAATGGTGGTATAATTAATTGCATTGTATCACGGCCATTAACTCTACTTTTTTACAACTTCAAATTTGAGTTCATCCACGTGGAACATTTTCTTAACTGAAGCGGGCCTGGGGTATGTACTTTTAAAAATTTTGGCCCGCCCATCTGCTTTTTACACTGGCTCAATACGTGACTTTACATGGGTGTTGGTAAGGTAGTGGCTTACTTTTACATCTTTGAATTTGATTCGTGCATGTTGAATAGATTCTAATTGAAGTGGGCTTGCGGGTATGTACTTTTAGACATTTTGGTCCACCCATCCACTTTTGATGTTGTATCAACACATGGCTTTACCTAGGTGTCGATTGGCAGGGTAACGGCTTACTTTTACAACTTTACTCCCTTTTCCAAAACAAATCTGAAGTTTCCAAAATGTCCCTAGCGACCCGCTTCCCCACTTTTATAATAAACAATGGCCATGTGTCCTTTTTTAGGATCTTAGGCATTTAATTTATACTTTCACGTCTTTCACCATAATGTATCAAAACATATAAAAAGGCCCGCCTTGCTATAACCACTTGATTTATGACAAGTGTACACCTCCTGAGGCTAAAGTAAAAATTTTCTCATGTTGCTTCATAGTTGCGAATATCCAATTAGAATTCATCAGGCCCCGAGAATAATTTAGGAATTTTACAAATATAACAAAAAGGGACAAGTTCATCAAAAAGACCTGCCACGCCACATCCAATTATGAGATGAACATGTATTCGTGGATGTTGGGATGGGAAATACAAAGGATACACAATCGTGGAACACACCCAACTACAAAAATTTCCCTGAAGAGAGAAAATTGTAAACAATACCATGATGCATCATGATCCACAACCCTAGGAAATGACTGACAACGACACCTTAGTGAAGGAAAAAATTTATGCATCCATACAGGAGGATATAAATTACATCAAACCAGGTGGACTAAAAAATTTTAAATGAAAAAGGGTGAGATTATAATTGAGGACCAACACCGGCTCCGACTCAGGGATGGGTACTCCTTGTGAGTGCCACAAGAACAAAAAATAATGCTACAACAATAAACCATGTGCCAAAAATCCATTGGGCCATGGAGTCAAGAACCTACCTTCAAAGAAAAGTAACGATAGCCAAACTCCCTAATAATAAACCAAGAAACCAACAAAAATAGGTCACTAAGGACCGAGACAGACTGAAATAGAAAAATGCAAAAATAGAACAAAACCAAAATTTTTACACTGTACAATGATGTGCACCTTAGTTTTGAGAAATCAATCAGTGAAATGTTTCAAGTACCTACCATTAACAAGAAACTCAAACATTTCTCCATCTAGATCTTGTAGGAAAAAGGTATGCTCACCAATTCTAATGTCAATAGAATAAGGACCCATCCACAATGCGTCAAAATTTCCATGTTTTCCTTCATCCTCATGTTTGCTATCCCACAATAGCACAAGATCTCCGACACTGAAAACTCTTGGGGTTACCTTTTTATCAAACAATTTCTTCAACTTCTCCCTAAAATTCACATGTCTTTGATTGGATTCTCTTCTCTCTTCATCTAATTAAACAATTTGATTTATACGAGCATCATAGGGACTAATCTCTTGATCCTCCAATTATTATATAAATTCATAAGAGGATAATTACATATGCAGGGGGAGGAGAGCCTAAGTTCCATATACCAATTCAAATGGGATCTTTCCAGTAGCTCTTTTCATAGTAATTCTTTCATCCCAAACAACAAACTTCAACTGCTCACCCCACTTTCGTTTATTTAATTCTAAGGTCCTCCTAATTATCTTCAACAAATTTTTTGTTACTTGATTCTGGTTGTCCATTACCTTGAGGATTTTAGTTGGAAACATATGCTAAATTTATCCCATACTCCTGACACATGGCTACCAAATTTTTAGCTCAAAAACTCATAGCATTGTCAGCATTTAGTTAATTAGGAACTCCAAACCTACAAATTATATGATTTAAAATGAATTACTTGACAATTTGGTGGGTTTCTTTCTTAGGGGATTGCCTCTATTCATTTGGTGAAGTATTCAGTGACTGCCAATATCCTTTTATGGCCAGAACTTGAAGAATCTGAAATCTCCCCAAGGAAATCCATCCCCCACTACTTAAAAGGGGCTTCAATTGGTACATGTTGCAATGGGAGGGATCTTGAAGCTTTCAATCTTCCTAAGAAACGTTGGCTACTCTCACATTTTCTTACCAATAAATTTATATCCTTAAAAAGTGTTGGCCACCAGTAACCAACCCTTAAGATCTTATGTGACATTACTCTTCTAGTGAAATTCCCCCCACAAAATCCTCCATGGAAGTTAGAAATTAATTTCTGAGATTCGTCCTCAGTGATACACCTTAAGAGAACTTCCTCAAGGTTTTTCCAAGCCAACCCATAATCAGTGATGATATATTTTTTGGAAGCCAATCTAAGTTCTCTCTTTTTATTTTTGCTTAAATACTCAGGGGATTGCAAATGTATGAGATAAAAAATAATATCCCTGTACTAGTCAGAATTTATTAATTCCTCAAGAATATTCAACCTTTCTTCATGAACCTCATTTATCTCAACTGTCTGTAGATTGATTTCTATCATTACCTTTTCCAGGCCCAAACCTCTAACCAATTTTGTAGTTTGGATTTCCATGCCATATTCCTGCAACTTATTTTCCCATTGGCATCTCTTACTGGAAATTTCCATTCCTGACAAGATATCCTTGACCATAGTATGAGGGACATAAGCTATGACTTTAGAACTTAAAATAGATGGCCTAAAGATGTTTGTGGCTTTGACCAAAGCAGATGCCTTTTTCTGCATAACAGTATACTTCAACTCTTCCCCTTGTAATACTTTACTAAAGAAAGCAATTGGCCTTTCAACTCCTTCATCATCCTTCTGTAGTAGCACATATGCAATCGTATTCTCAGAAGTAAAGGAAAACATTTGGAAGGCCTTTTCTATAATCAGGAGATGCTAAAATAAGGGCATTTTTCAACACTTCCTTGATCCTAATAAATTCTTGAATAGATTCTTCTTCCCATTTGATGCTCTAATCCTTTTTTAACATACTAGTGACTGGGATAGTCAATTCAAAAAAGTTGGATATAGATCTCCTAATAAAATTTATCTACCCAAAAAAGGATTGAATTCCCTTTTTGGTTCTTGGAATAGGAACTTTGCTAATGGCTTCCACTCTCTCAGGATCAATCATGACCCCTTATTTTGATACAATATGTCGAAGAAACTTAGCCTTTTGAATCCTAAAATGACATTTCTTAGGGTTCAGTGAGATACCATATTCCCTACACCTTAACAACATCTTTTCTAAATGGTGCAGGTGATCACTTCTCTTCCTTGAAAAAAATGTCACATCGTTCTAATACATAACAATGAAATTGTTTATACATCTTGAGAATGCTACATACATTTCTCTTAACTTTTTCAACTCTTCGTGCATTTTTAGGGAAAGGAGTGGATTGATTGGTCTTTGATTTTTCCTAAATGGTTTGGCATTAGCTTCTTGGGGTATCTCATGTTGAAAAAGGTCTTCCCTATATGCTTTCAATTCTGAATATGACCATGCCAAGTAGTCCTGGTACTTTTATAATAACTGGACATATGCTTACTTTTCCTCTCTATCCAAGATACTACCTAGCCGTATTTATTAAGGTTTATCCTTTGTGCCTAGGTTATGTTATTCAACATCTCTTGAGGCTGACATGTGTATGTTAATAATGCAGTCATCATTATCAAAATTTCATTCCAGTATAACCAAAAATCTAGGAATAGTATTGATTTTCAATTGAATAATGTCTTTACCAAATAGGGTCTCTTTTCTTTCACTTGCAAAAACCACTGGTTCCCAATCCATACTTTGATTGGTAAATTCTCCTTTATTTTGCAAAAAACCTTAGGACTTGGGCATCATATTCAAAAAATTTCCAATGCTTGATATTATTAAGGATAGATGGCCTGGTCAATATTTCAATATCATATTCAAAATAGGGGGATACTATACAATTCTCAAACCTTGATCCCAACACTACTAATTTTTCTGTTATAGTATTGTATTTCCTATCATGGTGTATTATATTGAAAGAATCAAACATTTCAATTAAGTCCCAAACTACATGCTTATATTGCTTTATTCTTTGATATTTTGTTGCATACAAATTTATAACTTGTTTGACTATCAACTCTGAATCCCCTTTAATAATAATATTTTTGACACCATACTTCCAAGAAATCCTTAAACCCAAAAGTAGTGCTTCATACTCTGTAATGTTATTTGTGCACTCAATATTAATTTTAAGAGAAAATTAAAACTCCTCATGGCTTGGAGATATCAGAACAACACCAACACCATTACCAAATCTAGAAAAATTTCCATAAAAAATCAGAGTCCAAGGAAAACTGACCTACTCAGGATACTTGCACCCATCAATTTTATGCTCCTTAAAATCAAGATAACCCATAAAGTTATCAACATCAAAGTCTGTGTACAATACTTCATAAAAAGCATTGTTAGGGTCCTCAATGAGGTCTAACATTTTATTCTCACCACAAAACTTCACAAGGTTTCCCTCAATTGGTATGGTTGTAAATGACATGTCCATTCGTACGCTTCCACCTACACTAGCTACCCATTTTCTAGACAATAACATTCCCCACTTAGCAGGACAATCCACAATAACTACATTCATGGTAAGCATTTTCCTAGATAAGCTTCTAGTTGCACTACCAATCCTTTAACATATCCAATTAATAGCACTTCTCTTTAATCCATAACAGTACACTTCCCAAAATTTGTTGTTACTTTGATATTTAACTCGTTCATCACCTTAAGAGGAATTATATTACATGAGGATCTTGAATTAAACATACAGTTATGTACTAGCCTATCCTTAATAATTAAAGTGGTATAAAATGGATCAACACCAAGTTGAGATTCAACTAGAGATGTGCCCAAATATACCTCAGGTGATTCACCTAGTTCCACCAATGTTTTTGGTACTTCTAATTATGTAATAATAGGAGGAATCTCTACATTGTTTACACTTTTTCCCTAAGTAATATTTTCTTCCTTAAATACCAAATATTTGAATGCCCTTTTCCTATGCTCAAGGATCCTGAGTAATTAAAAAATTGGAATAGTAACCATGATCTGACTCAAGATTTGGGCTATGTCACAAGGAATATATTTGGGTAGGACCATATTAGGATGAAAATTCACAATTTCATCTGATAGTATAGGAGTTTTCACAGTCTGGGCATGGGCAGGAGTACAGGTTTTATTTGGGGCAATTAGGCCTTTTCCAGATGTATCTTTCTTAGGGGTTTCCTTTAGGATATTCGTAAGAACTATAATTTTCAGCTTGGTTTTTGGCCCTCCCCCTTTGACAACCTTACTCCTAGTGTTATATTCTTTCTCCTGAGTAACTACTACATTCATCAATAGTTGCATGTCCTCTTCGGAAGGGATTCCTCCATCATAATTTTTAATTTTCAAGGCCCTTAAGTATTAAAAATCATGATTAGGAAAATCAAATGGTTATACCATATCAATTTCAAAAGTATTAATAGGATGAAGAGGTAATACTCGGAGAACACAATCCCAGAAAATTTCAACATTCGTGGCACTTATCAATTCAGTTGATGTTTCCCCTTTCTGTGAGTTCTCGGGGCACTCCATCATACACACATCACCATATTCCTCACCATCATTTGTTTCCTCAAATTCCTTATCTACCTCACATGAGTAATGTGGTAAGAAACACCTATCACACCACTTGATAACATTAGCCTCTTCTATGGTAGCAATCTTGGAAGTCAATGGATCAAGAACCAATCTATTTTCACTCGATTGAGGATATTTATTTCCTAATCACATGGGGCCCTTCCCTCTATCATCTGATTTTTTATCACCTCTGGGATTATTTCCAAATCTCTCCTAACCGTGTGGCTTGTGCTGACCCTGGGAACTCTGTCATATCCCTTTTTCTACTCTGGCTAGTTTATATGATATCTCTTTAACTACTCCAGCACGTCTTCAAAACCCCTTTCAGATCCAAAAAATTGTTTGATTGAGGCCTCTTAGGAGGGTTCCCAACTCCCTTGATATTATTCTCTATTTGTAAGGCCATGGTGAAATCCTGCCTCAATGTTCTTGAGTTCTTATCTATCAAGTAATAAGTAGCCTTTTTTATCAAAAGCATCAGAATATTTTATCAAATAGGATTCATCACCTGGCCTTCAGATTATAGGTAACCTATTCAAATTTTTATTGAACCTAGTATTAAAATCCTAGATAGTTTCATTTGGATTCTTCTTTATATTTTCAAACTCAGATAGAAGGAACCTGGGATCAGTCTTATCCCCATATTACATTCTAAAGGCATTTTTCATCTCGTTCCATGAGTCTATTGAATTATTTGGTAAAGACTTATACCAATCACGTGCATCCTCTTCAAGAGTATGAATGAAAATATTTATATACATGTCTTCAAACTCAATTTCAAAATATTCCATCATATTGACAAAGAGTCTTAAATGCTAGTCACCAGTGATGGCGTTATTCCCTTTAAATTTTGGCAACCTATTTCTGACATCTTGTGGCACCATATTAGGATATCAAACCATACCTCTGAAATTTATTGGTCCAAAAGTATTGAGAACAAAATGAGTTATAGGTAGAGGTTAAGCCATATTGCCTTGAGGAGGTGATCTTGTAGGAGAATAAAAATGATAAGAGATGAGGGGTCTCTGGAGCATAGGAGTATATATCTCAAAGTAAATATCTTCTAATGACTCTGTTTCTTGGAAAACCCTACCAACCTTGGAAGAAACAAGGAAAAAATAAGAGGCACACTTTTCAGACACAAATGATGGCCTTCTCTAGTCAAGGAATTTAAATTTACACAAGGACTACTTCATTCAGAATCACTTGAAGATGTAGGTTAATCTTCAACCACAGGTTGATCATCTTTCAAAACTTATATCTCCTTTCTTGATTCTTGATTTCCAATCACTTTCCAGATTTTTTTTTCCTTCTGAATTTTCTTCTCCTAGTTTTAGAAATATTTTTCTAGTAGGATCCCTAGTGAATAATGACCTTCTTCCCTCCAGCTTTGGAAATACCAATGACAAATTTCACTTGACACAGGTTAAGACACTGGTAATCATCAAAATTTTAAATCAATTAAGAGTCGCCACTAAGGATTATTACCTTAGATGTGCAAATGCACTATAAGTAATTTGTCAAACATCTATCAATACTTAATTTCTGCAAAGCTTAGCAGATCTAACCTTCCTTTACCCACATCTATCATTATTGATGTAAATTTAGTATAATCACTACCAAAAACTATAAATACTACACAATGAACTTGTGATCTTGCAAAAATATCAACAAAGGATGACGTTTAAACAAAGTATTTTTACTTAAACCATGTAAGAAACATTACCAGGGTTGGTATGTGTATGTATTTGTAAAAATATTCCCCAGCAATGGTGTCAGATTAGTGTTGGTACAAAAATTGATTCTCCCTTTACAACTGATCAAAATTATAGTTTGAACAAGATGCTTGGAGACAAATAAATCAGAGTGTGATTCATTTTATAGCTGGGGAATGATCTAGCTAACTCTTCATTCACTCAGGTCTGGAAGAAATGGATAACACTGTGTACAGGGTTTGACATACCCTGACTACTTTAGGTTGTGCCTTCAACCAGGGTGATAGGACCCATTTTGTAACCCATATTGGTGGATAACATATGCATATTTATAGTATTTTATTTCCTTTCACAAAATTGATAGGAGATATTCAGAAAGTATGGTCAGTACAACTTAGTCTAACTCTCACGAGTTGTCACTTTAGAGGATGAATAAACCTTCTAAACAAGATCTAGGTTACTAAGGCAGTGGTAAAAACTTATTTCTCCTGTATATTGAGGTAAGGGATGGGTAAATAAATGAAATACCTTAGCATTTATGAATAGACAGTGAAAGTAGTGGTATTTCATGTATGGTTCATCTCACAATATGTATTTTATGGTTGGGAAGTTAAGCAGGATAAAGTTGATTATACCAAATATCTGATAACTTTGAACAAATGTTAACAGATCCATAAGGCAAAAAGACAAATAGCTTCAAATAGTAAAGACAAACCTTCAACTAGAAAATTATGCATATATGAAGGCTGAAAGTCACACGGCTTCACACATTCTTCAAGGTTTTAACATAAGAACTTGTGTTAAAAACTCAATTAAACTTTAAAAAACCGTGTTATATCACGCTCATTATACACTCATAGACTGACAAACAATCTGTATCATTGAAATGAAATTAAAGTGAATTTAAATTTCTTATTGCATTATGAAATGAAATCTCTCTTCATAATGTAATTTCAAATGCCACAATACTTGTCATGAGGATGAGATTTTGTGTGATTTCAAAGGATTTCTAATGTAAAACTACAACAGGAACATAGATAACTATTTGAAAATATATATAGATGACAATAGACATAACACAGTTCATGATTTAGATGAATTACTCCAGGTTTCTCAAATTTGATCAATAAGGGAAATTTTGTTTACAATCTCAAAGTTTTGTCAATGGCTATATATTCGCAACCATCTTGACATGATCAATTTTTAAAGGCACACAAGAAATAACTGGTTTCTCAAAAAAAAATCCTAAAAAAATGGATTCTCTCAGCTCTCCTCTCCTTTTTTCTCTCTGACTAAATTTTAGAAAAATTAACCCCCCTTTTTGCATGGCCTTTTCATACTTTTATATCACTCACTTTACTTCAAAGATTTTCCCCCCAAAAAATAAGAATATTTCAAGGAATACATTGTTCATTACAAAAATGTTCTAGAAAGTGATATTTATGAACATCATCCCATATGGCCAAATGTATGAAATGTGAGTCTTTTCAATTTATTTCATTTGCATCTAACTGGGACATCCACTCTTCACTCTTGGAAGGTCATTTGAAACTTTCCCTTCTAATTTTGATTAACAATCATGTCAGATTGATCACTCAGCGTCTTCAATTCTTTTTGACATGACGCACACCTACGCTCATTTCTTGAAATCCTTATTGGGCTTAGCACACTTCACTTCATACCTTACTGGTTTAAATGCCATATGTGATGTTTGTCAAATCATCATAATTTACTAGTTATGCTCATCTATAATTTCCTTCATTTTTATATTTTCCCTTATACAGACTGAGCAAGATCCTTCTCATTTTAAGGGAAATTTTTTTCCAGACCAGAGATATGTGTCATGTTTAGGTTATAAAGCTCAATCATACCATCTTGTAATTTTTTATCTCTTTCCTAATTTTTTGGTATAGCAGAATATTTACCAGAAAAATGGCAAAGACAGTTGTGACATATAGCTTGAAAGAAATCTCTTAGGAAGATCTAAATCAGATCTTCAATCTAAGTGGGCCAGATGAGGCCTGTTTTAGGGACTTGTTTGAATTAGAATGCACAGAAGACACAAGAGGACCTCTAACATATCATCAAGTCTTCTTAGCACTTTTATCAAGGTTGATCAGAATCAATAATGTATACACATCTTTCCAAGTCATGTATTTCCATCTTTTTAGATGGGAGCACATGAAAACACCTGAGGATTTAAAAATATATTAGGTTAAGAGGAGGCCTTAGGTATCTAGGAAAACTAGTTTTCAATGCCCCTTCTTATGCAATGAGAAATTTGTGTCAAGAGAAATTCCTAAGGAATCATACATATTATATGAAAAAACCTCCATTGATATGGTGCCTACCATTTCCCATAAAGTGAATAAGTTGGAGAAGAGGATTCATTCCCTGGAAAATAAATAGGAAGAAAATGGTCCTTTGCCACCAGATCTAGCATAAAAACTACCTTCAAGAAAGAGGAAAAGAGAATCACATACTCAGTCTCCAGTCATCATCTCGGATGGAGAAGAAGACCACTCTATTTCTACTCGCCGCTCAAGGGCAACAATTTATTTAGATCGGGATAATAGAGGAAGGTTTATAACTTGGATATCTACACATTAGATGCATTTCACCCCTCATTATGAGTGGGAATTTCAAGGAATTCAGAAAATTCCTTCTCCTAGGGAAAACCCACCTTTTTCCAGGAGATGGGAAGCAGGAACTAGTTCCAAGCCTCACATCTCATCCAATCACCAATATGCAGTATCTTCCCCTCCTATCATTCCAAACACCCCCCTTGTCACCCCAAACATCCCTCCTCAAAGTATTCCTAGCAAGTCAACCCTTCACAAGAAGAAGGGGAAAATGGCCTTCTTTTCAGGTGGTCTGGACCTCTTGGATTGGGTATCATCTGACCAAAAGAGAATTGAGATTGAGGAGATTATGGGCAGCCCTAGGATGACATTGGAATCTTTTATGGACATGGGGATGTCTAGGGACTTGGTAGGGTCGATTGTCTTCTTACAAACAACATAGGCCTCAAATGAGATTGTATTAAGGAAGATTTTTTTTTTTTAAATAAACTTCCCCAGCTGAGGGGAAATTATGAAGTAGGTGTAAAGGATGTTTAGGTGTAATTATCCTTTTTTTGTTTTGATTTCTAATATATGTACATATATTTTTGCCATGGGTAAGGGCCCCTATAGAGCCCTATCTTGTTTTTTCTTTGTTCAACATTGCAAACAATACAAGGATGTTAATAGTTCACATATCTATTTTAAATGTATATGAAATTTTAATCTAATCCACTATGAACTACTACATATTTTTAACTTGCAATTGAAACAAAGAAACACTAAAATTTTAGAGAGATAATTACATTTAATATATCAGAAATATCAATTTCAAATTATGAGTTCAATGGAGTATGAAAAGAAAATACAAAAAGAGGAAGAAAGTGCTTTAAAATGTTCATCATCTTTTGTGCCAACATCCTCCTCCTCTTCACTATTTTCCTCTACATCTTTCTCTTCTGGTAATCTAGACAAATAGGCATCATACCTCTAGAATAATTCATTTACCATCCTTGTCAGGTCCAAGGTGATGTTGGAAAATCAATGTTTGTCTTGATATTAAGTCTAGACATTGAGCCACTTTTTGCTTATATTCTAGTGGCTTTGTTGTCAATTCCTCAATAATATTCTCAATATTTGTCATAATATTAACAATTTCATGGGAGAATTCATCTGTTTGGATATTACTTTCAAAGTAATTGAGTAAGAAATAGAGTCTTAAATCCCCATAGCTCTTTTTGTACTTAACCGCCACCATGACCTGTAATCTTCTATCAATGGAATTAAGTAGATCATCAACCCAGTTCCTTTTGACTTAAAGCTTCTTCTTGAATCCTTTTAAGGTATCTAACCTGATTTTTGTCAATTCTTCAAGGACATGTTGAATCCCTTTGCATCTTATTAGCATGATGCCTTCTTTCTAAACCAACTCCTCACTAAGCTAGGTTATGCGGTCAAGCTTGGGTAGAGTTCCCTCCAAGTAGAAAATATCATTATCACGGTCTTTAATTACTCCATCAATTTCATTCAATTGACCTATGAGGTCCTCATATTTTGTCCTTCCTTCTGTGATAACTTCCTTTCCTTTCTCAGATAGTTGATCAACCCAAGCATCCACCACATGGACCTTCTTGACAACAATATTTACTTTATCCATTCCTTTAGGGGTATTCACATAAGTACCTACTTGTTCATGACTAGTTTGTCATGTTAGTTGATGTAAACATGGACTTAAGGCCTTAATTTTTTATTTAAGTTACTTCTTTGCCATCCCATCTTCATCTGCCTTTTGTAAAGGACCATTCACTGCTTCAGATATTCCCTCCTTTAGTTGTTCCCTTGAAGGTTTTCCCAAGGGAATAATTTGAATGTTGAAATCATCATTGGTTATGTATTTTCTATTCTTTCCCTCGAAGGGGTTGTTATCTCTAGGGTTCTTTCCCCCAATGAATCAGTAAGAGTCCTTATGATGGTTTTGGCCCTTTTTTGGGGCTCTCACTATTTTTGGAAAGGATAAGGCAGTAAGGTCAACTTCTTGTATAGGAAGTGCCACTTCTTCATTTGAAATTAATTCACTGATCCACCCCTTCTTCAAACCTATTCCAACATTTGTTTCCTATGATCCTTGCTATATTTTCTTAGGAAAAACTACTATTTTCTTGGACATCTCTTGTTCCTGTTGTAGCAATAATTCTATTTTTTCTTGACCACTTATCCCAATGTTCCCCAAGTCAATTTCACTCTGTACCATTAATTACTCTACATGCTTCTTTTCCAAATCTAGCACTTCAGGTTGATCATCCTTAACTTGATCTGCATTAAAACTCAAAGGGAGCTCCTTTACTATTTCTCCAATTGAATACATGGTGGCATGAGTTTCTTCCCCTTCACCCCTTTGTATCAAAGTTTGGGAAATGGATTCCTCTACTCCCAAAACTGGTTGAGTTTCCAAACTACTACTTTCATGCCCTAATGATACCTCAGGAAATGTTATGGCACGTTTTTCTATTGGAAGTGTTTCACCATTTTCTTATATCATTTCTTTGAAATGTTGACAAAACAGATAGGGTAACGGGCATAGGAGGATTACCTGTTCAAATGTTGGTTGATGGGTTGTTGCACACGTATGACTTCTAAATCCAAAAATGATCATGAGAGCTTCCTTTTGGCTAGGAGGAACTACCTGTAATGAAAACAAGACCACCAGAAGGAATTAACAATATGGGTAGTGAACTGCCTAGTGTATGCTAGATCTAGGAAGTATGATACTTCCTAGATGGTTTTCAGTCCACTGTTTTAAACAATTTAATGTTGTAAACAAATTAAATCCTATTGTAATTTAAAATGATTTAGGTATTTAACTTAAAAACACAATAAGAAATAGATCGAATATAACAGGATAAGCTAGAATAGAATCCAAAGGTCAAATGATTGGTTTTGGGTTCTGCAGGTTTGACAGAGGTCTCAGGTAGATCACAGGTGAATGGGGGTGAGATGAAATTAGGTGGTAGGTCTCCATTCTAGGCTGTGTGGGAAAATACAGAGACCGGTGTCTGTCAGGGGTGACCAATGGCAGTTAGGTGTAACCGGTGCCGATTACTGTGAGATCTGGAAATATGACAGAAAAAGCTTTTGGTCTCCTTTGTGATTGCACAAAGGACTTTGGTTGGTCAATATGAGGTATTGGGTGATTGGAGTAGGCTTTTTCGAGGTTTTAATGGTTATATGGAGGTGAAAATGTTGGAGAGGGTCAATAGGGGGCAAGATAAACAATGGATGATAAAATGATGATGAAATGAAATAAACCAGGAAAGTATGATGTTATAACTACTTGAATTCCATTCATGAATGATTATGTGTGAAGGATGGAGGTGCTGATGAGGGGTTTGAAGGTTGCAAGTGATCACCAAATGAAAGAAAGATTCTGAATGGGCTCCATGTACACTCCTCTTTGCTTGGATAGATCAAATCATGGTTGGGATGGTTGTGCAGAGGAATATGCTCAATCTCCTTCCTTGCATGCAGGTTTTTCACTAGAATTTTCTCTCTGAAGATGTGTTATCTCTCTGAGATGTGTTCTTTCTTGTCCACCTTCTTTCAATGTTTTGCCAACCTTTTGTGAAGCTTTCAGAATAACGTAGTTTATGGGTTAAAAGGGGTAATTAGTGGCGGTCCGGCTTAGTCGGCAACAGTTAGGGGTAACCGACATCGGTCAAGGTGATATTTCCTAGGTTCACTAAACTAGGGAGATGCTCTTGAATTCCTTGGATCTTGTTAGCATATGGATTTTCACGCATGCAAATGACATGCAACAGTGTGGGAACGAAGTCCCTCCTCAATGAAGGTGAGGCTGCCTTTATTGAAAACCAAAACTGTATTTACATCTGTACATTCAAAATTGTATGTGGGGGGTGTTTAGGAACATCAATGGAAGAAAAGTGAATGACGGAGATAGAATGAAATGAAGGAAATGAGTGGAATGGAATGAACAGAAAGAACATGTAAGAGTTAGGTAAAAACAGAGCCTAATATTGCATGAAGAGGAAAGATGAATAACCAACACAAATAAAACAGAGTTTGAGTTAGTTAAACAAGAACATGTAAAAGGGAACACATATGAGCAAGTAGAAAATCTGAGCTTGATCACTGTGAACTAGAACAACTGATTACTGATGTTGACAATAAGATCAAAGATAATATTTGCATGCAAGATCTAAACACCTAACATCTAATGAACATAAGAACACAAAATGTTACCAGAGACAATGAATGAGACACAAAGTTCTTATTCCATTAACTCCAAAATGTTTTTCACAAAAGAACACAAAGTTTCTTCTTGAAACAAAGCTTGCACAAAAGTATTCTCTTCTCCTCTCTCAAAGTCCCCTTTACAAATGAGCCCCTCACTTCCTTTTATAACCCAAAAGTTGGTTACAAAGTAGTTAGGGTTTTAAATGCACATTAAATAGGGCACTTAAGTGACTTTGACTTTTTTCAACCAACCTTTAAAAAGTGACTAAAAATAGAAACCACTTAAGTTAAAAGGTCATTTAAGGAAAAATACATAAATAAAAGAAATGGGTACATGTGGACCCCACTTAAATGACTTGTATGCACACGTAGACATCCTAGTCAGCAATGTGCCACCTAGATCAAGACACCTAAGATAAGTGCCTTATCCATTGGGCCAAGAGTCTGCCTATCCTGATCGTACGGGAATGAACTCATTGACTGTGCTCTGCAATCCTCCAAATGACAAGAGTGCTGAGTTTGAAACTTGAGAAATTCATCCACCCCTCTATCTGAGCAATATCCTAGTGTGAGAAGATTTGTCTTCATTCGTATTCATATTCACAATTCTCCACATGCTCAGAGTACCTTTCCATGGTGAATTATTCATTTGTCATGAGACCGTAGTCGTTATGCCACCTTAGTTTATCAGAATCTAGCTTCTGGTCTTTCGCCATTAGGAAGATCTTCAATAGCCAAAATTATAATTCACTGCCTGGAGTTATGTCCTTTTTCTTTGTCACCATCCCAAAGTGTTGATCTCCCGAGCAGAATTCGTGAGACTTCAGAGTCTTGGAAACCCATCTCCTTTTCCCCATTGTGAACGAGTGGTGTTGAAAAATCATCGAAGTGATTTATAAATTTATTGACACACACCTTAGCGTAGTATTTGGTCTTTTTTGGAGTGATGGATTCTAACATTTACGCAATCGCTTCCAAGTTTATCACTATTGGCTTGAAGACCCTCTTTCAATTCTTCAGGGTATCATGTAGCCAGGTGGGAACCTCTCCAAGTACCTCATTGTACATGGTTTTCGTGTTCGTTGGGAATTGATCTTCATCACGCTAAAGGGGATCACATTCGGGTGCTGCTGAGATTGGATCTTCTTGTTGTGAGAAAGATGTTGTCGCCATTTTCTCCATTTATGATGATTCCAGATCATCAAATTTTGGTTGAGAAGTTGTGACTACTTCCACAAGTTGGGCTGGTATATTTTGAGGTACTTCATCAACGAGTTCCACCTCTAGAAATTGTGTGATATAGATTACAGGTGCTTGCGCATGAACTAATGCTTTGAATTATAGTGTTGTGTTGTTGATTAGGCCTGAAGAATTACGGCAATCATGCAAAGATGAATGATGACTGGAATGAGAAATTCTCGAGATGTGCTCCTTCTTCACTTAGGTGTTTAGAGGACTCAGCTCACGAATGAGCCCTCAATCGTATCGCTCCTAGTTTGATTATGAGCTCATGCATTTTCAACTTGAATTCGAACTCCCATGGCGATCCATGCCCTTCGTGTTGTCTTACCTTCTTTCCAGAACCGAACTCCTTGAGTTCTTCTCTGGCTCAACTCACTTGAATACCGAGCTTAACCCAACATTTTTGAAACGAATGGTTTTACCACAATGCTCACGGTTATTCCTTATTATATAACACTTGTAGTAAGAATTTTTTGGCTTTGCTATAATAAGCAAAATTGTCCCTTTCAAACGATGAGAAAATGCCATTACCAATAAAGACCTAATGCTACCGTGATGATGACCCAGGTTCAAGCCCTCATCATGTCGATAGACACCCTTAAGACTGATTCTTGGCCAAAGAACTCCTCGGTATTTTGGCAGTGGATTCTGCAATCCCGGCTCCAATCAACAAGTTTCTCTGAACCTGGTAAAAGAATAATTTTTATTGTCTGATTGGATGTACATAATGGAAGGGTATTAATATTGCCTATTGCCCGTAGAGTTTCTCAAAGAGACCATTTACAAGTAACAAGGATGTAGTACACGAAATGGCCAACCAGGTATTTTCAGAGTCGACCTTCACATTCAATTCATTTCTAGGGGGAAAAATAAAAATAAAATGCTGAGCAATATGAATCGTTTCATTCTGCACCGTAATAACCTTCATATCCTGATTTAGGGAAATTTTATGAAGCCTTGAATAGCGTGACTCCAATCCATCATACACGGCAGTGAATATTTGTTTCTCTGTAGGTATGGAGTTAGCAGATTCTAAAGGGGGAATCACCTGACAGCTGCCATGGATCTGAATTCAGAATAAGGATAAGCCTACAGCTGTATTATGTTTGCTATTCGTGACCTTCATTTGTTGCAGCCTTTAGCAATTAAGCTGTAAGCTTTATCAGGGCCCCAGATCCATCCATATGCAATATTACACATTTTTTCTTAAGGCCAATGAAGATGCAGAATATAACAAGTTGCAAAAACAATTCATTTTTTTCAAACATACTTGCCCATGGTTCGGTCAGGTCACTTCTTTTTATTTATTTATTTTTTTAAAAGCTACAGGCAATGCAAACAGTATTGACAGTATGGGCGCAAGATCAATCGATGATGTTCTCCAGAGTATGGGTCGCGCAGTGTTTGCATTATTGTAGAATTTCCTATAGCTTTTAGGAGCAAGTTTCTTAAGCAGTGCACCGTAATAGTGCTGATATTGAACAAGATGAATAACATTCAACATTCCCCAGAATGTGTATGTCCTGTCCCTGGCGTGTGAAGTTTCTTGAATGGGCACGTGAAGTTTCTCCTTGGACCTGCGTGGGAGATTATGTTGCTCTTTGTTGAGGGAACATCAGCAAATGTCATAAATGGCTTCATTATCAAACAAAAAAAGCAACATCGGTGTGTTCTAACAGTGTGTGATTTGAGAGCACACTATTGTAGGGCTCCACCACAGATGTGGAGACTTGTGGAGAAGGGTAAACGGTGAAACCCCGCTTGAATTTCTTCCCATAATCCACAGAAAGCCTCTCTAGGAGAAGAGATCCGAGGCCTGAACCAGTACCACCTCCTACAGCGTGAAACACTAAAAACCCCTGGAGACCAGTGCAGTTGTCCTTCAGCTTCAGAATTCGACCCAGGAAGAGATCCAAGAACACGACACGGGGAACATGCTTTTTAGAACTGGTCTCACTAAAAAAATGTATTGAATGCATCATCGCCACCACCGACAGTCTTATCGCTTGGAATCTGTCCATCAGGCATTTGTTATGTATATACACAGATATCAGTGGAAGCACCTAAACACACAGTGACCCTCGGGCTTTGTGAAGATGTATGCAAAGACATCCACACGAGAGCAGGAGGTGAAAAGAAAAACAGATCTGAGAAAAAGAACAAAAAACGCAGGAGAGTAGTGGTCTCCTCTTTTGGACTGTTTCTTTTTCTCTCTTTATTTAAAGACTGCTTTAGCTTCCCTGAGTTCTTCTCTCTCTTAGGCGTTGAAATTTCCTTTAACATTCAAAATAGTTTTCTGTCCTTTTCCTCCTGCCTGGATTTCCTTTAAATTTTAAAAATTGTTCTTCTTGGCATGCGTGGCAAGATATTTGACTGTGTGTTTATCTCTTTCTCTCTTTTCCTTCAACCAATGTGAATGTATTTGCCTTAAGTCTTTTTGCTGTAACTAATTTATTTTGCTCACAATAAATTGGGTTTCTCTTGCATAATGTCAAACAAAATATTATGTCTTTCTGAAGAAAAAGAAGCTTCTGAATTTTTCCACCGGGTTTGATGGAGGAAGTTACGAGGATTAATTCAACTTCCTCTCATCCTGGGTAGTGGCTTAAGTGCCAGGGGAAATGGGAAAAGTAACGGGAAATTGCCAACAGGAATGGCAAAATGGGTTGGCAATCCCGTCCAATTTCCCCATGTGGGAAATTGGGGAATTTTATGCCCGTTTGCCAATCCATGATTTAACAATTTAATTGGCTGATAACAACTGGCTCTGATTGGGGACAAGGACTTCATGGACACAGCAACAGACCCAGACCGAAATGGTCACAAATATGATCATAGAAAGATGGGGCACAAAAATTGGGTGACACAAGAGAGGAGACCAAAAAACAGGGAAACAAACAAACCAAAATCCTAATTACCTATGTACATATGGGGAACAACCCGTTTTCAATTCTGGTAATATTTGAGATATTGCCCACTGTAGGGCAAAGGAAAATGAGTTCCATCAGGATATGCCAAGTAGTAGGTACTATCTCCACAAAAGTGTCTTATTTTGAACGGTCCCAGCCACAGTGAGTCAAACTTCCCATGCTTTCCCTTCGGCTCACATCTTTTATCCCAGAGAAGAACTAAGTCATTAATTTGAAACTGTCTCTCTCTAGTTTTCCTGTCAAACAACTTCTTTACCTTGGATTGATGTTACTTGATCCTGTTGGCCACTTGACTTCTTTGTTCCTCAAGCTTGGTTAGAAACATGACCCTTTTATCTAATGCATTGGTGAAGCATTTATCATCAACTGCCTGAGCTAATTTTAACGCTGGTAGCTCCAATGTGACGGGAATTTGAGCATCAGTTCCATATAGAAGTTGAAATGGAGACATCCCAATTTCCCTTTTGGGAGTTATGCGGTCATCCCACAATGCATCGTATAACATTTTTTGCCAAGTTCTTTGATTTTCTTCAACTAACTTGCGCACAATGGTAATGAGGTTTTTGTTGCTGGATTCAACCTGACCGTTTCCCTGTGGGTAGTAATCTGATGAATGAGACAAAGATATCCCATATCCATAACAAAAACCTATCATCTCTGTAGAATAAAAATTTGAGGCATTGTCAATCACGATCTTGTGAGGAATTCCATAATGAACCAATATGTTTTCTTTGATGAAATCACATATTAGTGCAGTAGATGTTTGTTTCACCAGTATAGCTTCTACCCATTTAGTAAAGTAATCAGTGGCAGTGAGCACGTGGGTATGACCAGCACTGGAATTAGGGTTCAAGACCCCGATGAAATCCAAACCCCATTGTTGAAAGGGTTCTTCAATGACAACTGGCTTCAAAGGCAGTGCTGCCAACTTTGGTCTTCCAACAAATTATTGACAGGCCTCACATTTGGTCACCCATTTCTGAGCATCAAAAAACACAGTGGGCCAGTAATTATGTGCTCTCATAATTTTATGGGCTGTTACTGGGCCAAAAAAATGACTTCCGCAAGCATGATTGTGGAAGGCTTCCAAAAACCTAGGCTGTTGTTCTTTATCAACACATCTGAGGAACATGCCATCAATTCCTTTCTTGAACAACGTGTTATCCCAAATGACGTATCTGGCAGCTCTTAGTTTGATTGCTCGTTTCTCTTTAGCTGTCATATTTTCTGGACATTCGCCGTATGTGAGGAAGTAGGCAATATCAGAATACCATTCATCCGTGGTACTGACAAAAACTACCAATGGTAAATTTCCTTCAACTAGTTCTTCTTTAGAGTTATCTCATGGTTCATTCTCTGCAATGAGTTGGCAGAGTCCTCTCCCTCGAACCAACTTGGTAGGCTTGATGTCCAGATCATATTCTTGGATCTTTGAGACCCAATTACCTCTTTTAGATCCCGGTTCCTGTTGTGTCAACATTGATTTCACCGCGGTGTCCGGAACTAAGACTTTGGTGTGAGAATTCAACACGTAATACTTGAAGTGTTTCAGGGCTCTTACCACCGCGTACGCATGTCTCTCAAGAGGAGTGTAATTAAGTTCATGTTTCTTGAATCCTGAACTCATGAATGCGATAGGAGATTCAATCCCCTCTTGATTGTGCTGAGTCAAAATGGCAGAGATTGTGTGTGGCAAAGCATAACAATAAATTATAAAATCCTTCTTAAAATCGGGACACACCAATGTAGGAGATTTTGTAATAGCACCCTTGATTTTCTCAAACTCCTCTCTACCTTCCTTTGACCATTTGAAAGATTCTTTTCCTTTCATCATATCAGCGATTTCTTTAGTCAGCTCGGTGAAATCTGGCAGGAACCTTCTCAAAAAATTCACCTTTCCAAAGAAGGAGTGGACTCCAGGTTTACTTGTAGGCAAGGAAAGATTCTTTATAGCTTGAACGCGTTCAGGATCGATCTTAGTTCCTTCCTTAGAAACAATATGACCTAGGAGTTTACCTTCCGTAACTCCAAACACAAATTTTTCTGGATTCAGAGAAATCTTATGAAGTTTACACCTTTGCAAAAAATTTCTCTAAATCTCTTAAGTGATCTTCTCGCTTCTTTGAAAACACTGTCAAGTCATCTAGGTATATCACAATGATCTTGTCCTTATAATCTGCAACCACCATATCCATGGCCCTTTGAAACATTGCACCAGCATTGATCAAACCGAAGGGCATTCTTCTATATGCGAACATACCCCAGGGGGTAGTGAATGCAGTTTTATGTTGATCTTCTCTAGTCACCTCAATCTGATTATAGCCAGAGAAACCATCTAGCATAGATAGCATTCCCGATCTAGTTGCTACCTGCAGAATATGGTCCAGACTAGCAGTGGGTAGTTATCCTTCAAGGACGCCTGATTAAGATTGCAGAAATCCACGCAAATCCTAATTTCTCCATTTTTCTTGCGCATCGGTACAATATTAGCTATCCAAGTCGAATGTCGAATAGGAAAAAATATTCGTGCATCTAGCATCTTTTTAACTTCATGAAATAGTCCCTGCAATCTTGGGATTATATTGTCTTTGCTTTTGCCTGAATGGAACTGCGCCAGGCTTCAAGGGTATGGCATGCTCCATTTCCCTGGGTTGGAAAGACTTCAAGTCTTCGTATGAATATGCCAAGACGTCAGAGTATTTGGTAAGGAGATTTATGAATTTCCTGCGCTCCTCAGGTGAGCAACATTTACCAATATTGATCAGGTGAGGTTTATCCTTGGTGCCGATATTAATTTGCTCATAGTCAACAGAATTTGCAGGTCCTGCCTGCTCTTTCTCTTTAATAAACCTGTCATGTTTGTCAAAAAATTCTTCGAGTGAAACCAATCCTTTGGGAATTTTATTTCCTTTGAGTTGAATGATGCCATCACCAAGATCTTCGTTCTCAACTCCTTCCTGAATGGGTGAGGTAGTTGATTCACGAAATGCCGAATCACTTCCTTCAAAGTACAACTGTTCAAAATTTTCTCTCTTTTCCAAGAAGGCAATAATTTGTTGATCATCATTAAATACTTGCCAATTTTCTGCATTGTCAGGAACACTTGGCCTAAAAACCATTTCAATGGTGTATTTGTCTTGATCAAATTCTGAATGAGGAATCATTAATGACGCTGAGACTGCTAGAGAATCCGCTTTGTCATTCTTTTCACGAGGGACAGATTTAATGGAAAAAGTGTCGAAAACTTCTATGGCATCCCAAACTTTATTTCTGTAGTGTCTCAGACGATCGTTCTTTACCTGGAACTGATTTCTTACTTGTTTCACGATCAATTCTGCATCTCCAAAGACTTCCAGATTTTTTATCCCTTTCTCTTCTACAACTTGGAGGCCAAGGACTAATGCCTCGTACTCTACAGTGTTATTAGTATTTGAAAATTCGAGTTTATAGGAAAAAGGAAAGATTTTACCATTTGGAGATATGAGCACCACTCCTGCACCAGAGCCCGTTGAGCAACAACTTCCATCGAACTCAAGAGTCCAGATCTCATTGGAATTTTGGCAAGTGATCTCAGGGGTATGAACTTCTGTAGTCATCATATAATTACCCATACTTGAGCCTTGGAAAAGGATCTGTGCGCGAGGATCTTCAGTTTTAGTTACTGTGAACTTTGCCTGAGCTTCCGGCATAAGTTTCTTCATTTCTCCATTGATAGGAATCATGGCATGAGACCAGTCCATTTGAATCTCACCACCCAAATCCCTACAAAATTTCCTGCTCAACAACATTCCATACGAGGCGGGGATATCAGCAACTAAAATAGTTACCTTAACTCACTTTTGAGGGAATTGGGCTAAAACCATTTGGGCGTCCTTAATCTTCCTGATTAGAGGAACTTGTTTGGTTTCCATAGAGTAACACGATCCGAATGTTCTCGTACAAGTCAAACCAAGAGCATGTGCTACTTTTTCCGGCATCACATTATCCGAGGCTCCAGAGTCTATAATGCAATTACTTAACTTGCATCCGTTGATAGAAAAGACACAAAGAAAGGTTCGATCTTTTCATTTGAAGGTGTAGTGGCCGCCACAATATTTTGAGTTTTCCCATCTTTGGGAGTTTTTAGAATTCCTTTAGAGGAATGAAACAGTAGAGTCGCCTTTGATAAACTGGACCAACTTCTCGAGCTGATCCTTGTTGGACTTCAAGTACTCTGCCTGTGACATGGAAATTTTTGTTTTATTGATATGATCAATGATATCAAATTTAGGCAAAGTAATTGACACTTGAAGTCTCAGATATGAGTTCTTTCGAACTTGATGATGGCACACTTTTGACCTTGGTCTCGGGCTTGGTTGATACGGATGTGGAAGAAGAAATTTTTCTTCGTAATTGGTTTACTAACTGATTGATCTAACAAAGGCTCTCCTTTCTTTAAGATAGTCTTGACCTTTGAAACCTCAGTATCTCTGGACTCTTTAGGAGCCTCCTTTATCTTGGATCCTTTGAGAGTTTCCTTGGAAACCTCTCTATCTCCCGCCTTGGTGGTATCTTGGTCCTTTTTCTGAGAGCGTGTGAAGATAGCGAAGGATTGACTATTCATATCTTCTATAATTTCTTCATATTCATCTTCTTCATCGGAACGGTACTCAAAGAAATGATTATTGCTTTCTTCCTCAGGATCTTCAACTGTAGGTTCAGATGTCTCAGAATTAGGCTCTTCCTCATCAACCTCGACGACCTCAATCTCATCATCGCTTTCTTCAATGACATCACATTTGGAATTAGTTGCGGGAGCTGCTTCAATAGCAAGCCTCGTTGGAGCACCTGCAATCCTGGCTTTGTTGGGAACGTATCCTTTTCACGGGATATCTTTGTAAGGAGTAGGTTTACTACTTTGAGCAACTTGCTTCTTCAAAGCTAGCATATCATTAGCCAACTTAGTGAGTATAGTTTCTGAAACGTTGGGAGTTTCTTGACTCTTTCCTTTGAGGGAATTTTTCTTGAATTTTCCTGCCATGATTAAGTCATCTTCGATTTCTATGGCCAAAGATTGAGCAAGTTCCAAAGTAGCCACCCTAGCCCTTCTTAGCTGATAGCACACTTCTGGTTGTTGTGCGTTAATAAAGAAACATTTTTGTCCATCAAGGTTGGGACGAATCCCGGTGGGAACTTTGTTTACCATCTTGTTGAATTTGGCCACGAAATTCCTCATGGGTTCTGTAGGCTCTTTCTTTTCCTGAGATAGTTGGGCAAGAAGAGCATGTTCATCTTCCGCTGTTTTGAATCGATTTTCAAACTTGGTTTTCATATCATCCCAACTTGTAATACATCCATTGGGTAGATGATGAAACCAATCTGCAGCAATATCATGCAATGTCTCGATGAAGAGACGAATAGCAACATCTTCGTATTCTACTGACAAAACAACACATGCAGCGAAGAAGGCAGAAATATGATCCTCTGGTGACGTCTTCCCATCTCCGTCGAACTTGGGAAGAATATTTCTTGATCCTCGTGGGAGTTCATGTCGAGCAGGTAAGGCCAATGGGCCTATGGCATTTCCCCATGGTACATTGGCTGCCATTGGAGGAAAGGTGGTATGCGTAGGTAAAACAATGTGAGCAAGGACAAGTGCTTGACTGGTAGTGATTCCTTCCTTGCTTGCTCTTTCAGGACTTGATGCAAGGCTCGCAGATCTACGAGGTGTGTTCTTCTTGGGAGGAGATAACTTGAAACCAAATTTTCCTTGAAAGTCAAAAGTAGGGTCAGATCTACCTTTAGCTTTTTCTCCTCGCGTAAACCTCTTTCCTTCCAGTTTGGAATATTTATGGTGAAGAGATCACTGGCGTGTTCTGACCAACTCTAGCCTTTTCTCTTTGCTCTCTTTCTTGAGCTATTTGTGCCTGAATAACTCTAATAACTCTCGCAGCTTTCTCTTCTTCGTTATCTAGTACTGATGCGGCGAGATGAAAATGATGGTTACTCGTGCGCTTTTCCCAAATAGCTTGCCTCAAATATGATGATATGTCTTCTTGAGTATCTGCAAAAACAAGATTTGGTTGCAAGATAGGTGGGTTACCTGTAATGGTCATACAACTTATTACCTGGGTGGAAGAGGACCGCGTCGGTGAACAACTATCAACACGTGCCCAAGAGGTCTTCTGGCCAATGAGTGCGGGTGCTCTTCTTCTAAGGTCTTCGATGTAGATTTCTCTGTCAATGGCTCTATCAACAGCCACAAATTGCTGCAAGCTTTCACGGTTTTCCCAAGCTACTATTCGAAGGTTGGCAGCAATGTCTCCTTGGAAATCTTTGTCGAGCACAAGGTTCGGTTGAAGAACTGGAGCTTGTGCAGAGGGGATAGTCATAAAGATTTAACCAAGCACTGGTTAACGATTTCTGAATCCCCAGCGGAGTCGCCAAAAACTGTTAGCATATGGATTTGCATGCATGCAAATGACATGCAACAGTGTGGGAATGAAGTCCCTCCTCAATGAAGGTGAGGCTGCCTTTATTGAAAACCAAAAATGTATTTACATCTGTACATTCAAAATTGTATGTGGGGGGTGTTTTGGAACATCAATGGAAGAAAAGTGAATGAAGGAGATAGAATGAAATGAAAGAAAGGAGTGGAATGGAATGGACTGAAAGAACATGCAAGAGTTAGGTAAAAACAAAGCCTAATATTGCATGAAGAGAAAAGATGAATAACCAACACAAATAAAACGGAGTTTGAGTTAGCCAAACAAGAACATGCAAAAGGGAACACACATGAGCAAGTAGATAGTCAGAGCTTGATCACTGTGAACTAGAACAACTGATTACTAATGTTGACAATAAGATCAAAGATAATATTTGCATGCAAGATTCAAACACCTAACATCTAATGAACATAAGAACACCAAATGTTACAAGAGACAATGAATGAGACACAAAGTTCTTATTCTATTAACTCCAAAATGTTTTTCACAAAGAACACAAAGTTTCTTCTTGAAACAAAGCTTGCACAAAAGTATCTTCTTCTCCTCTCTCAAAGTCACCCTTTACAAATGAGCCCCTCACTTCCTTTTATAACCCAAAAGTTGGTTACAAAGTAGTTAGGGTTTTAAATGCACATTAAATAGGGCACTTAAGTGACTTTGAATTTTTTCAACCAACTTTTAAAAAGTGACTAAAAATAGAAACCACTTAAGTTAAAAGGTCATTTAAGGAAAAATACATAAATAAAAGAAATGGGTACATGTGGACCCCACTTAAATGACTTGTATGCACACGTAGACATCCTAGTCAGTAATGTGCCACCTAGATCAAGACACCTAAGATCAGTGCCTTATCCATTGGGCCAAGAGTCTGCCTATCCCGATCGTACGGGAATGAACTCATTGACTGTGCTCTGCAATCCTCCAAATGACAAGAGTGCTGAGTTTGAAACTTGAGCAATTCATCCACCCCTCTATCTGAGCAATATCCTGGTGTGAGAAGATTTGTCTTCATTCGTATTCATATTCACAATTCTCCACATGCTCAGAGTACCTTTCCATGGTGAATTATTCATTTGTCATGAGACCGTAGTCGTTATGCCACCTTGGTTTATCAGAATCCAGCTTCTGGTCTTTCGCCATTGGGAAGATCTTCTAGGAGCCAAATTTGTAACTCACTGCCTGGAGTTATGTCCTTTGTCTTTATCACCATCCCAAAGTGTTGATCTCCCGAGCAGAATTCGTGAGACTTCAGAGTCTTGGAAATCCATCTCCTTTGCCCCATTGTGAACGAGTGGTGTTGAAAAATCATCGAAGTGATTTATGAATTCATTGACACACACCTTAGCGTAGTATTTGGTCTTTTTTGGAGTGATGGATTCTAACATTTACGCAATCGCTTCCAAGTTTATCACTATTGGCTTGATGACCCTCTTTCAATTCTTCAGGGTATCATGTAGCCAGGTGGGAACCTCTCCAAGTACCTCATTGTACATGGTTCTCGTGTTTCGTTGGGAATTGATCTTCATCACGCTAAAGGGGATCACCTTCGGGTGCTGCTGAATTGGATCTTCTTGTTGTGAGAAAGATGTTGTCGCCATTTTCTCCATTTGTGATGATTCTTCAGATCATCAACTTTTGGTTGAGAAGTTGTGACTACTTCCACAAGTTGGGCTGGTATATTTTGAGGTACTTCATCAACGAGTTCCACCTCTAGAAATTGTGTGATATAGATTACAGGTGCTTGCGCATGAACCAATGCTTTGAATTATAGTGTTGTGTTGTTGATTAGGCCTGAAGAATTAGGGCAATCATGCAAAGACGAATGATGACTGGAATGAGAAATTCTCGAGATGTGCTCCTTCTTCACTTAGGTGTTTAGAGGACTCAACTCACGAATGAGCCCTCAATCGTATCGCTCCTAGCTTGATTATGAGCTCATGCATTTTCAACTTGAATTCGGACTCCCATGGCGATCCATGCCCTTCGTGTCGTCTTACCTTCTTTCCAGAACCGAACTCCCTGAGTTCTTCTCTGGCTCAACTCACTTGAATACCGAGCTTAACCCAACATTTTTGAAAAGAATGGTTTTACCAAAATGCTCACGGTTCTTCCTTATTATATAACCGTTGTAGTAAGAATGTTTTGGCTTTGCCATAATAAGCACAATTGTACCTCCCAAACGATGAGAAAATGCCATTACCAATAAAGACCTAATGCTGCCATGATGATGACCCAGGTTCAAGCCCTCAGCATGTCGATAGACACCCTTAAGACTGATTCTTGGCCAAAGAGCTCCTCGGTATTTTGGTAGTGGATTCTGCAATCCCGGCTCCAATCAACAAGTTTCTCTGAACCTGGTAAAAGAATACTTTTTTTTATTGCCTGATTGGATGTACATAATGGAAGGGTATAAATATTGCCTATTGCCCTTAGAGTTTCTCAAAGAGACCATTTACAAGTAACAAGGATGTAGTACACGAAATGGCCAACCAGGTATTTTCAGAGTTGGCCTTCACATTCAATTCATTTCTAGGGGGAAAAATAAAAATAAAATGCTGAACAATATGAATCGTTTCATTCTGCACCGTAATAACCTTCATCTCCTGATTCAGGGAAAATTTATGAAGCCTTGAATAGCGTGACTCCAATCCATCGTACACGGCAATGAATATTTGTTTCTCCGTAGGTATGGAGTTAGTAGATTCTAAAGGGGAAATCACCTGACAGTTTTGCAGCTGCCATGGATCTGAATTCAGAATAAGGATAAGCCTACAGCTACATTATGTTTGCTATTCATGACCTTCATTTGTTGCAGCCTTTAGCAATTAAGCTGTAAGCTTTATCAGGGCCCCAGATCCATCCATATACAATATTACGCATTCTTTCTGAAGGCCGATGAAAATGCAGAATATAACAAGTCGCAAAAACAATTCATTTTTTTTTAAACATACTTGCCCATGGTTCGGTTGGGTCGCTTCCTTCCATTTATTTATTTATTTTATTAAAAAAACTACAGGAAATGCAAATAGTATGGACAGTATGGGCGCGGGATCAATCGATGATGTTCTCTAGAGTATGGGTCGCGCACTATTCTGTACAGTTCTTTGCTGTCGTGCATTGTTTGCATTATTGTAGGATTGCCTGTAGCTTTCAGGAGCAAGTTTCTTAAGCAGTGCACCGTAATAGTGCTGATATTGAACAAGATGAATAACATTCAACATTCCCCAGACTGTGTGTGTCCTGTCCCTGGCGCGTGAAGTTTCTCCTTGGACCTGCGTGGGAGATTATGCTGCTCTTTTTTGAGGGAACAGCGGCAGATGTCACAAATGGCTTCATTATCAAACAAAAAAAGCAACATCGGTGTGTTCTAACAGTGAGTGAGTTGAGAGCACACTATTGTAGGGCTCCACCACAGATGTGGAGACTTGTGGAGAAGGGTAAACGATGAAACCCCGCTTGAATTTCTTCCCATAATCCACAGAAAGCCTCTCCAGGAGAAGAGATCCGAGGCCTGAACCAGTACCACCTCCTACAGCGTGAAACACTAGAAACCCCTGGAGACCAGTGCAGTTGTCCTTCAGCTTCCGAATTTGACCCAGGTAGAGATCCAAGAACACGGCACGGGAAACATGCTTTCTGGCGCCGGTCTCACTAAAAAAAAATGTATTGAATGCATCATCGCCGCCACCGACAGTCTTATCGCTTGGAATCTGTCCATCAGGCATTTGTTATGTATATACACAGATATCAGTGGAAGCGCCTAAACACACAGCGACCCTCAGGCTTTGTGAAGACGTATGCAAAGACGTCCACAGGAGAGCAGGAGGCGAAAATCAAAACAGATCTGAGAAAAAGAACAAAAAAACGCAGGAGAGCAGTGGTCTCCTCTTGCTGGGTTGACTCTTCCAAATGCGTGGAAAACTACTTGGAAATGCTCAGTTCTTTCCTCTAAAGCCTGAGTTTAGCTTTATCCACGTGACAAATCCTCTTCTCTCTCTTTGGCGTGGCAAATAAACTCAAGCTTGTGTTATTCCCCCTGCATGATGAATCTTTAACCTGCATTGCTTCTTCACACGCTTGCTTCTGGATTTCTTTCTTTAAATTTTAAAGACTGCTTCTTATTCCCTTGGCATTCTTGGCAAGCTCTTTGTATTGTCTAAGCTTTGGACTGTTCTCTTGTCTGTCTTTTCCTTCAACCAAGGCGTGGATTTGGCTTAAGTGTTTTTTGTTTTCTTCTTATGCAATGGCGTGGAGCTGTTGGAAACAAAACCAAAGCATAATGCTAACAAAATATTATGTCTTCTGAAGAAAAAGAAGCTTCTGACTTTTTCCACCGGGTTTGATGGAGGAAGTTACGAGGATTAATTCAACTTCCTCTCATCCCGGGTAGTGGCTTAAGTGCCAGGGGGAAATGGGAAAAGTAACGGGCAATTGCCAACGGGAATGGAAAAATGGGTTGGCAATCCCCGTCCAATTTCCCCATGTGGGAAATTGGGGAATTTTATGCCCGTTTGCCAATCCATGATTTGGTAATTGGCAGAGGAAAACCCACGTGCGGGAAATTTGAAGGAAATTGCCAGGAAAGTGGAAATCCGGGTTCGGGATGCCAACCCGACAGTTGGAAACAAAAGCTAACTTCCCCGGCACTAAAACTTGTCGGATGAACCTTCATTTATATTTATTTAATTAAATACTCCTTAAGTGATTAATTTAATTTAATCAAACAAGGAGCAATTAATTAATTAAATATTAATTAATTATTTTAATGCGTTTTATAGCCTGGCGGGAAGAGTTCTTGCCCGAAAATCACGAAACGAAGACCGAAACGATCACAAAAATAAGACGATCGCAAGGAGTCCAATGAACCACGCAAAGTAATACTTTTCAAAATTTTCTAATTTTTAATTATTCAATTGGTTTTTTTTTTGACAGTTTTACGCAGTCAAAATTGGCCGATAACAGATCTCATGTCGTTATCCCATGGATTAGACTAGGAGCTTCTTGTGAGCATGCAAGAATGTGGTTAGAGGGAATGTAGGCATTGATTTTTAGGGTCTGGGTAAGTCTTAGTTAGTTATGACAACTTGCTAAGATGGTCTTAGGTTGAGTTGGCTCTGTGAGGTGTCTAGGTGAAATATATGTGTGTATATTATTTAAATAAAATATTGAAATAATAAATATAGTGAGGATAATGCATTACTTTAATTAAATTAATATTAGTGGGGTGAAAGGGGGTCATGACTAGGTAAATGTAATAAAGGGTGCTTTTTGATCGAGGTGTGAAAGGGGAGTGTGACTTGATTTTAGTGTCTACATTTTGCCCCTTTTTTTTACGTAGCTTGTATTGGTAAGCAACACTAACAAGAATAAGATGTGGTTTCCCCATGTGTGGGTGAAGGTGATCCCCCTCAAACTAGGAATTGATGAGGCAGTAGGCTGAAGCGGTAAGTGGTTTGATAAAAGGTAAATGTGAGGAAAAGGCAAGTGGGTACATGGGAAAAGGGTGAAAGGTCTACTTGGGAAATCTAGGTAATGGGTCAGGGTCAAAGGTAGCAACAACCAATTACATGCACACGTATAAACTGCAACACGCTACCGGGTTGAAGAGCAGGCAAAATCTACATCATTTAAGGTCGATAGGTTTATCCAAACAAGGTTGAAGTGAATCTGGTATACGGATAAACAGTCACGGTAATAGGATAGGTAAGGTCATTAGGTCAATCAACACAGGTAACAATGCCGCAAGATATAGTGAAAACATGAGGTAAAATGTCACTAGCAATGGTCTAGGTCCAAATATCTAAGTCACGGCACAGGTAAGGCCAAGGTAGAGGTAAAAGAATAAGAAGTCCCCAAAGGAGGAAAAATGGAGGTAGGAAGTGACGAGGTCAGGAAAGGTAATGTAATAGGGTGGGTAAAGGTTGGATGGGGTAAAGGAGCAAGGTAAAGGGTGGGGTAAAATGGAAAAGTAAGGGAAATGTGTAGGTGAGGGTGACTGATGGTGGTCATGGATAACCGATGTCGGTATAGGAAAACTGGTGATGGTTAGGTAGGGCATGCAACTGATGCCGATCACTGGTAACCGACGTCGGTTAGGTTGGGTTTGTTATAAATACAAAAAATCCACATTTTTACTATTCATTTTTTATTTGTGACATGTAGAAATGACAAAAAAGAGAGAAAAGAGAGAAAAGTGTCTGGGGAAATGGCACAGTGAGCAAGAAGTCTGATTTGATGAGGGTTGGGTTGGTGAGTAGCGGGTCCATGGGATTAGGGTGAGAGAGTTGATTGGTTGGAGGTTGCAAGTAGATATTCGGTGATGGAAGAGGTGGGAGAGGGATCGGGCAGAGCACCGGCACAATGGCTAGACATGTGCCATTGAGATGATGCGACAGCGCGACGAGGTAATTGCACTAACAAGTTGATTAGATAGATTAGGTGTTTTGGCATATTGTCATTAGTAGGGTTTTATGGGTGTTTGGTTGTTGGTGATGGAAGAGGTGGGAGAGGGATCAGGTAGAGCACCAGCACAGTGGCCAAATGTGCCATTGTGCTTTTCCTGGGCACAAGCATTCTTGGTGCACAAAGGTACAAAAGTGATGTAGGTTAGGTGGTTGAGATGGGTAGGGTAAAAATAGGGTGGAGGGTAGTGATAATTGGTGAATATGGTCATGGTAAATAGGGATTAATGCCGTGTTTGGATTGGATGCAGGGGAGAGCATAGTTACACATATTCTGCCTCTACTGGAGAGTTACCCCTTGTGGGTGTATGGGCAGTTGTACAGGTTTTATCCCTATGCTATACATTTATACTGCACTATTGGGCCTACAAGCACATAGTCTATGTTCAACCTATAGGGATGCCTCAAGTAGATGCTATGACAAGATGTACCTAGCCCATCCAGATGAGACGAGGCTAGTTGTTCTATTGATGGAGGCAATGTGTTACAAGATGTGTGCGGATAGGATATAGGAGATGGGTTCCGGTTGTAGGAGAGTGGAGATCGGATAGGCCGACATCTGATGTGGCCTATTTTCCACAATTGTTGGAGGGGTTGTCTGGAGTGGAAATTATCTGGAGGCCATATGTGGGATTCCCCTCATATAGGCACATGCATGAGGAACTAGCTGAGGTCTAGCTAGAGAGGTGGATACAGGGTCCCCATGCTAGGGAGGATGAGATGATCCTGGTAGATAGGGTGTGACGATAGTTTGGGCTTGTACAGGATATTCCTCCGTCCTTCTCATAGTATCGGAGAGATGACGTGGAGAGGTCTCTACCTCTACCATATCCTATAGTGCATACATGAGCGGAGGAGGAGCTGTTGGATCAGTGGATTAATGATGTGGAATGTACAGACAGGTATATGCAGTGGTGGGTGGCATAGTTATGAGACATACCACCTAGACCGAGGCAGCTATACTTAGCTACCATTACAGTGTAGAAAGATGCCCTACAGGGGTAGGTAGTGATGCTGATCACATAGATAGGTATACTATAAACATAGTTAGAGGGGTCGGAGGCAAAGGTAGCAAAGCTATAAGTATAGGTGGCCAGTCTGCAGGCCCAGATGGCGGAGGGAGAGGGTGGAGGAGATGGAGATAGATATGGTCAGGTGGCAACCTTACTGGCTTAGGTGGCAAGTTTATAGAGCCAGTTGGCCATAGCCCAGGCACAAATTGGGGCCTCACAGGCCTAGATAATGGCATAGGAGCAGGGGGCACTACCACAAGCACAAGGAGTTAGTCCTAGTTAACAGGTTGATGCAAGTTAGGTTGCTGTAGGGAAGGTATAGGGGTCAAGACCTATGGGACCACCATAAACTGTGCATGTATCTAGGTTACGAGATGCCCTAGGTGAGGTGAGATATCATTAGGATCAGCTCATGGCGGCTGGGATAGATTTCCTATCCTACAGAGAGTACAAAACACAATAGGCATCCAATGAGAGGACGATATCTAACACACATAGTGTGGAGAGCAGAGGAGGTCAACAAGCTCTGAGGCACGATCAGGGAGAGGCCACCAACACATGGTGACCAGAGCTAGGTGATGTGCCAGCTGGGACATAGGAGGCCAAGGGAGTAGGTGACACAGAGATGGAGGACATCCAACGAGATGTCTAAGATGTGGTCACCTGATTTTTGATGTATAGTAGTTATTTTTTGATATATATGTCGGCCTGCATGCCAAAAATAGTTGTATTTTTTATCACATACCAGACTGCGTGCCAAAGATAGTAAGGATGTACAAGTGATTTTGTATATTTTAGGAATATACCGGCCTACGTGCTGAATATATTTTGTATTGATCCATTCATTTGTTTTGTATATATGAGACCGACCTATGTGCTGATGACATTTTGTATTAAAGATATCGGCGTGCGTGCTGACATTTTTTAGATGATGGAGAATATGAGACTGACATGTATATTTAGATACATATTTATTGATTTTTATAATGAGATTCATGGTATTTCGTGATTTGTTGATGTGTGTATTGAGACATTGGTTTATGGCTTGTATTAGATGAGATATGGATTTTTTACTTTAATGTGGTTTGAAATTAGGTGAGTTAGGCATGATGGAGTTAGGTTGGTTTAGGCGTGGATCGAGTCAGGTTATAGGCATGGATCAAGTCAGGTTTGGTTAGGTGTGGATTGAGTCAGGTTATGGTTAAGCATGGATTGAATCAGGTTATGGTTAGGCATGGATTGAGTCAGGTTTGGTTAGGCATGGATTGAGTCAGGCTTGTTTGGGCATGGTTGATTCAGGTTATAGGCATGGTTGAGTCAGGTTATAGGCATGGTTGAGTTGAAAGTAGGTTTAGTTATGATTCATTATGTTGGGAATGAATGATACTATGGGTTATATGTGAAATGTTATATAATCTATGCATAGTGATGATAGACGGATGGTAGGTGTAATAAATGTATGCTATGGTAAGCAACCTGTTATGTATGTGGCTTAATTTCTAACTTTGTTAGAAAATGGGAACTAAGTGAAATGTGGTGTAAATGGTGAGTTAGGCATGGTTGATGAATTTTTTTAGGGTAGAGAATGGACGAGCTAACCTCCAAGGGCCCCATGCCCTTAGAGTACTACCTACATAGTCAAGGCGAAAAAGGGACCTCAGGCCGATGTAGTTCTCCCATGAGCTAGGGAAGAATATGAAAATGAGTTGGTAGGTGTTTTGGGCATGTTGTGGGTTTAGTTTTAATAGGTGTGGGTAGATTATAGGTAAAATGATGTAGGTGAAGGTGATTATGGTGAAAGGGGAGGATTACCTCAAAGGTAAGCGTCGAGGACCAAGTCCTATATAAGGTAATCAAAACATAAACAAAGATGGTTAAAAGATAAGAGGGGGGCAATAAATCCACCTGATTGGGTAGGATCCTACCAAGTAGATCATACCTTAGAGGAGGTGAGGAACATAAGACCCTAAAGGCATTAGAAAATTAATTGTTCTATGATGAAGGTAGTCACAGGATCACCAAATGTCTAAATTCCAAGATGTCCCTTGAGGAAATTGAGACAATGAGAGTGGAAGTTGTAGGGAGGGTGAAAGGTAGTTAATTTTCTATGTTTTTGAGTGACAGGGATTTTTGGCAAGAGGTCCTAGGTCACAATGGGCAATTCCATGACTAAAAAGTTTTTTGTTTTGATAGACTGATTGATGTGGGAAGTCTATACGGGATAAATAATATGGGACTCCTTAAGGTCTTTGTGAAGTTGATTGATGTGGGAAGCTTCGGTTTCTCTCAATTTCTTTTTGAAAGCTGCACATAATTGTCCTTTGAGGGATCAGTCTATTTATAGCAGCAATTTTGTCGAGAGGAAGATGTCTTTTTGAGGGAGTCATCTTTTATTAGAAGTTTCACTCAAGGAGTTTAGTCCCATGTGAGGTCATTAAATTCATGGACAAGACCAAGGTGGAGGATAGGACTCTTGTTCACAAGGCAAGGTGGAATGACCATGGGATCTCAATCTAAAGGTAGACGAAAAGTATCCATGAGAATCATACTATGTGTAGTGTCGTGGTACACATATTCAAGAGAAGATAACAAGTGATAGGTATTCACATGATTCTTGTTTAATCATTGAAGAGGTGTATGGAGTGGATAGTGCTCAAGGGATGAGCCTGTTAAGAGACAAAGGGTGAGGTAGAACAATGAGTCAACAATAGAATGGTCGAAGGTGCAATGCGTTAAGGGGCTCAGGTTTGAGTTTACCATCAAGTGAGGATAAACGATAGTTATCTTATCGATATGTATGAGTTATGATGTATGGTCCAAGACAATTAGGAGAAAATTTTCCCTGTTTACTTTTTTACACTTTGTTTACGTGCTGATTTTATTTCAAGAAAAGGTCACTGATTTGGAAGGTTCGTTCATGAAAACGTTTGTCATAAGAACATTTGATACATTGTTGGTAAACTTGAAGGTGATCCAGAGTGTTAAGATGATGTTCGTCTAATAACTCTATTTGTGCTAAGAATTCCTAACAAAATTCATCATCAGTAAGCATGTCATGGAGAGAAATGTAGAGTGAGGGGATCTGGACTTTGAGAGGTATAACAGCCTCTATACCGTAGACCAGCAAAAAGGGTGTGGCCATAGTGAAAGTATGAATACTAGTGCGGTATGCCCATAGGACAAAAGGAATGTGGATATGCCAATCCTTCCTAGTATCATCAACTACTTTCATGAGAATTTTGTTGAGGGTTTTGTTAGTGGATTTGGCTTGGCTATTGGTTTGTGGGTAATAAGGTGATGAGAAACTAAGCTAAATGCCAAAGGTGTCGCAAAATTTTTACAATGTTTTTTTTTTTAATTGTTTTCCATTGTCAGTGATAAGGTGATGAGGAACTCTAAAGCGAAAAATGATGTGATGGTTAATGAAGTCACATATCTTCTTAGCTTTTGTGGAGATGAGTGGTATGGCTTCCACCCATTTTGTGTAGTATTCGATAGCAGTTATGATCCATTGATGGTGTTGGGAAGAATGGGGATTGACTTCTCTGATAAGATCTAAACCCCATTGAGAGAAGGGCCAAAGGTCACGAGCGACCTATAAGGCATGACTGGGTGTATGATGAAGGTTGGAATGTTGTTGACATTTTACACAACGTTTTACATAGTCACAACAATCATGGTTAAGGGTCGGCTAGTAATAGCCTAGGTGAAGAATACACTTAGCAACAGCAAGGCCACTAAGGTGACCTCCACATATGCCATCGTGAACCTCCTTAATGATATAAGGAATTTCAGAATTTGTGAGGCATCGTAAGAGAATGCCATCAAATCTATGCTTATATAGTAGTCCCCCAAGAATGACGAAATGAGAGACCTTTTTAAGGAAGGAAAGTTGTCCATTACGGGTTAGATTAGGAGGTAAGATGGAGAGAAAAAGGTAGTCAGAGTACTATTTATACCAAAGGTCACTCGGGTTAGGGGTGTTGGTTCCGATTGAGTAAACATCATGAGGTAAATAAGAAGGTGAATGGAGGCATTGTACAGTGACAAATATTTTTGAATTTGCAGGGGAAGCGGGTATTTGGGAAGCTAAGTAGGCCATGGTATCGGCAAATTTGTTAGTTGAACATGGGATGGTTTGAAGGGTGTAATGATCAAAGGTGGTCAAAAGTATTTCTACATGATGTTTATACTTTTGAAGTATCTCATTAGGAAATTGGTATATACCATTGAATTTGTTGACGACCAATTGTGAATCACCAAAGATGAGGATTGATTTGACATCTAGGGCATATGTGGTTTGGAGACCTAGTACAAGTGCTTCGTACTCGACAATATTTTTGGTGCATTCAAAGTCTAATTTGAAAGACAAAGGCATGGGTTCTTCATCAAGAGGAATGAGGATAATACCAACCCTACCCCCACGCTGACACTTGGAACCATCGAATAACAATGTCATTTGGTAAGGGGGTCGTCTAGGGAAAGAGTAGCAATTGACTCATCGAGAAAGTCAAAATTAGAGGGTTGATCACTGAAAATAGGTGCGTCAGCCAGTTAGTAAGTGATAGCTTAGCCCTTGATGGACTTTTGATGAATGAATTCAAGGTAAAGATCAGCCAAAATCATAAGCCATCGTGCAGGACACTGATTTTGATAAGGTTTAGTGTATATGAAGTGAAAGGGATCGGTGTTGGTCATGACATAGGTTATGTGGTTGAGTAGGTAATGACGGAGTTTGGTGGCAATGAAAACTAAGGCTAAGAAAAGTTTTTCTATATGGTTGTATCAGGTTTCATAGTCTAAAAGAGTACAGCTTATGTAATAAACCTCCTGCTCCCTGTGTTGTTCATCGCGAGGAGTGAGCATGGCTCCCAAGGAATCATCAGTAGCTAATATGTAAAGGTAAAAAGTTTGATCATATTTAGGTGGAATGAGTATGGGTGGTTGGATAAGGTATCATTTTAGGGCCTTAAAAGCTCTATGACAGTCATCATCCCATTTAAAGGATGCATCCTTCCTAAGCAGATGATGAAATGGTTGACACCAATCAGATAATTGTGAAATGAAACGGTGAATGGACTGCAATTTACCTTGCAGGCTACGGAGTTGTTTAAGGTTAGTGGATGGAGGAATTTTCAAAATGGCCTTGACTTTAGCAGGGTCAACTTCTATACCACGGAGGGAAATAATAAATCCTAGGAGCTTTCCTGAGAGAACCGTGAAGACACACTTTTTAGGCTGAAGGTGGACGTAATATTTAATGAGGCGGTCAAAGATGGTTTTGAGGACAACAAGGTGCTCAGAGTGACATTTAGATTTGGCCAAGAGATCATCCATGTAATCTTCCAATATGTGATGCATGATATCATGGAGGATGTAGGTCATAGCACACTGATATGTAGCACCAGCATTTTTAAGGCCAAAAGGAATGACTCGATAGTAAAAGGTTCTCTAAGGGGTGATGAATGTAGTATTGTGTTAATCCTCTGGGTCAAGAAAAATTTGGTTATAACCCAAGAAGCCGTCCATGAGTGAGAGAATATCATGAGTAGCGGTGAGGTAAACAAGTTGATCAATACCAGGCAAGGGAAAGTCATCTTTTGGGAAGGCTAGGTTGAGGTCACGGAAGTCCATGCAAATTCAGAGTCCCCCTGTTGCTTTAGTAATAGGGACAATGTTAGAAATCCAATGAGGATAATCAATTGGTAAGATGAAGGAAATGGAAAGAAGGCACTGAAGTTCTTCTTTGATGAGAAGAGCAATGCGAGGGTGTATTTTCCTCAGCTTTTGTTTGATATGTTTGGCATCAGGAATGGTTACGATATTATGGACCACTATGGTGGGGTCAATACCAAGCTTGTTTGTGTAAGACCAAGCAAAAGTGTGGTTATGATCTCAGAGAAAATAAGTGATGGCTTCCTATTAAGGAGTATCTAAAGATTGTATGATCTTTAGGATGTGTGGGTCGTCTTGAGTATGAATGTTGATCTCGATAGTCGATTCATTCAACATGGTTTGCATCTCAGAGGGTAATGACCGATGAATATATGAGTCTTCTACACCAAGGTAGGTGAGTATGGATTCATCATCTTGACATTGAATGATGTTAATTATAGGTGTGTCTCCATCGATCATTTAAGGATACAGGAATGGAAGAGTGGAAGGGGCCTCACCTTCGCATTGATAAGTCAAATGCTCCAAGGAAACGATGTTTATGAAAAAAAAAGTTAGGGGGGATAGAGTTGGGATCCATTGACTCCGTCGGTGAGGGTGGTGATGAAGGTGGAGTGGGTGAAGGTGGTGATGAAGATGAAGGTGGAGAAGGGCTAGGGTTTTCAATGAGTTCAATGTAGGCCTATTTGGTAGGAGGTTTAGGGAAGCTGATACCACTATGGTCGTTATGTTTGTGGGTGGTACATGGAATAATAGTATGGTGGTCTTGCTCATAAAAGCCAAAACCAAAACCTATTCCATGCATAATGGTGTAAGAAGGTGTGGGAAAAATAGTGATTGGTAAGTGATTGGAAGTCAATGGAAAATGGGCGGGTTTTCGATGGTGGTTCATGTGTGTAAGTGGTAGTATCAAGTCCCCCATAGGTGAGACTAGTACAAAGATGAGGAGGACCATAAAGGAGGCGTTATACTATACGATGATCATAGTGAGGGTGTTGGTGAAGGATTCCATACTTCTACAGAGTAAGGAATGTGTTAACACTATATAGGCAGTACTCCCCTAGAGTGAGGCATTGAAAAAGACATTCTAAGGGATCAGTGGTTGGTATGTAGGTAGCTGGAATGGATGATGTTTTGGAGGTCGATGTGGAGGTGGAGTTAATGGATTGGGAAGCTAATGCATCGGCCATGGAAGTTATTGTAGTGGTGGGAATGGAGGAGGTATGTGTGGTGAAAGTCATGACTGTACTGGTAGGTGGAGGTGTAGGTGAAGTGGTATTTGTTGTGGGGGTAGACGACTTGACAGGTATGAGCACTTCATTGGGTTGGTAAAGTATGTTGCATGTTTTGAAAGGTGATGGGTCAGCTGGAATGGTATAAGTGTGACCTTTGTGATCAAACTTTACACAACGATGAAAATTGGAAGGAACGTAACCCATGAAATGGATCCAGGGTCTACCAAGAAACAAGTTATATTGGAATACCCCCTCTAAAATGTAAAAAAATTCTGGAATAGTGTGGGGGCCCACACGAATGTGAAGCATGACAGTTCCTAGTGTGGAGGTGATAGCATCGTTGAATGAACACAACATGACCAGATGTTTATGCATTTAATTGTTAGGTATGCACATTTGAGAAAATGCATGGGTTGAAATTATTTAATGCTAGCACCTCCATCAATTATCACACGACTTACCCGTATCTCATCAATGTGGATGGAGATGAAGAGGGCTGGGTCTAGGTCATCATTTTGGTGTGGCGCAATCTCTTCCTCTAACAAGCTAAGGGAGGCCAATTGGTGAACAAGATGGGGTGAGGATGAAGGTTGTAATTTTTTGAGAGAGGCTACATGATGGGGTGTGATAATGGAGGCTACAGGTGTAGGGTCAGTGGGTAAAACCTCAATAGATTGAAAAACCTCCATGAGGGCTTTACGATGGGATTCCAAGGTTTGGATGAGATCGTATAAGGACATTTTGAGGGGAGATTGGTGTAATTTTTTGAGCATGTTGCGATGTGTGATGCCATTAGAAATGGGGTATGTGGGGCCGCAGATAGTTATTTTAGGTATGAGTGCAGATGGTATGTTGGGTATAGAATTGGTTGGTGGGTCATTTGCCTTTTCTTTTCCCTTCTACACATGTGTAGTGATGTGTATCATGTTTATTTGAGGGGGGTTAGAAAATGGGGAAGGTGTAGGGTGAGTGATGTAATGACATGAAGGGCAAAAACCTACTGGAGGAGAAAATCCTTGTGAGGTGAGCTGGGTACAACAACATTGGGGTGGTGGCGTGGAAATTTCTCTAATGCAAACTATGTTAATTTCAAATCTTGAGGGTGGCTCTAGGAGCTGTGAGGGTGGAGGTTGTAGTTTTTGAGTGGGAAGTGTGGGAATGGGTGTTGGTGAAATAAGATCCCCATCAAGAAGGTCGTCATCATCAAAGTTGGTTTCTGGTAGACACAATTGGATAAGGATAGTTTTCAAGGCCTTATAATTCTCCACATCATGCCCTGGCACATGATGGTATGCACAAATTTTAGTATCGTCAAACCCTTTTTTATTTGGTTTGAGGGGTTTGTAAGGTCGAAGGGGTGGTAATGTGATAATAGAAGTCTCGAGGAGGTTGGTTAAAATTTTGGCATAAGACCCTGCTAGTGGATCACAATGGGAAGTGAACGTGGGTTTGGGTGTAGGTGTGGTTGATTGTCGAGGAACTATTTTTGGAAGAGTAGGAATGGGTCGAGTTACGGTTTTAGTTTCTGGTGTGGTTTTAGGTATCGGTCATGTTTGTTTGGGAAGGGGTATAGTAGATGAACGGGTAGGAGTGTGTGTGGTTTTTTTTACTACCTTATTGTGGGGTAGTGGGGTTTTGTTTTTGGGTTACACCTTCTTAAGTAAAGGTGATGTGGGTGTATGAGGTCTAGAAGGAAAAGTAGATGGAGGAAGAGGGTGAGTTACCCATGGGTATAACGGGGGTGCTGTGAAGGTAGACGACATGGGTCATACTTGGGGTGTGAGGGACAACGACTGAAGTGTAGTGGGTAGTGAAGCAATAGTTGAGGGTATTGGAGGTATTGGTGGTAAAGAGACTGCAGGTGTGGGTGTAAGTCATGTTGTATGTCTAGGTATGTTAGAGGTTTGTGAGGAAGGAATGGGTTGTTGTGTTATTGGTTTATGGATGGGTGAAGGTCGCTTGACTATGTTGGGTAGTTGAGGTCTTAAGACAGACGGGAAAAGTGTGGGTGTGATTAATGCAGTTGGGGTATGAGGTGGATGGTTTTGTTTCTTTGGTTTGGGTGTCAGAGTAGGTGTGGTATTAACGTTGGAGGATGTAGCTAAATCCATTTTAATAGGTGGATGACTAAGGTTGTTGGTCGGGGTGACCCCTAAAGTTGTAATAGGTTTAGTAGAGGAAAATGTTGTAGTTGTGGGTTTGGGTTTAGATGTAGGTTGGGTTATGGGTAAGAGTGTGGTTTGAGTTCTAACAGGTATCATGGAAGGTGTTGCGACAGAGGTGGTTTTGTTTGGTTTGATTGGTCGAATTGTGTTTGGGTAGATAGTGGAGGTATCAATGAGGGATCTTTGCATCTGTGTTGAGACAGGGAGTAATAGGTGTCTCCATAGTAAAGCCCTATCCACCTAATCTAAATGATCGGCCAAACGTGAGAATGGAACATTTGTGGGTGGAGTTGGTGAGGACCTAATGGAAATTCCCATAAAATGTGTCTTAGAGATGGGGAATTGGCTAGCTTCAACTTCTTTGGGTAAGAGAGCTGAAAGTAGGTTTGCGGGATTCTCGGTAGCTAATGGACAATGCTCGCCAAGAGACAAAGATATGTCAACTGGGTCTATGATAGGTGGAGGAGATGTTGGGAGCTCCTCTATAAGTGGAGGAACAAATGGGTGCTCCCCTATGGGTGGAGGAGACATTGGGTGCTCCTTTATGGGTGGAGGAGGTGTTGTAGGTAAAGGTTGTCTAAATGGTGAAGCCGGGGGTGAGATGGGCTCAATGTTAGTGGAAGACCCCTCCATTGGTGATGGAGTAGATGAAAGGTGTTCCTCTATCAGTGAAGGAATATGGGAGGTTGGTTCCAATGTGGAAGGAGGATTTTGGGATAGGATCTCCTCTTTGGAAGGAATATGGGGTAATTGAGAGGTGACAAGTACCTTGTTAAAGATAGCGTGAACCTCGCGGGTATGGGTATCATGAGTTGATGTCTCACCGGTTTGATTAGATGAAGAGGAATGGTTTGGAAATGGTTTTTTGAAGATTTGTAGATTTTGGTTAGGGGTGGCATTGGGATTATCCAAAATTAACTCACCTTTCTCGAGCATTTCTTGAACAATATTTTTGAAAGTGATGTAATTTCCGTCACTATGACACTTTACTCGATGATAGTTATAGAAATCATGTTCTTTATACCATGTGGGAATGGGGCAAATAGGGTAAAAACAAGTGTGTGGTTTTATAGCTGGAAGGGTGATGGCTTAGGCTTTAATATGCTTTTCTAAGATAGAAGAGTAAGGTTCCCCAATTGGGGTATATTTTCATTATTCTCGTCTGAAGTGAAAAGTATGGACAGGTGAGATATTAGATGATGGGGTAGCCTGATTTGATGGATGAGATGGGCCAGCCTTGAGTACCACTACATTATCAGTTCCCTTGGCCTTTGAATAATTGGTTTGTGCTTTGGAAGAAGAAGAGGTATCATTCAAATTGAATGCTAAATTCTTATTGCGTAACTGGATTTTCTTCTCTTCGATGGCTTGAATCTCTAATTTTTCTGCCATAGTGAATCCCTCATCAAATGTTTGGAAGTTTTGGACCTGCAATGTTGGGGAGATATGTCTAGCGCAAGCCCGTGTGAAGAGCTTGATGAGTTATGTTTGTGGCAGTTGGAAGATAAGTTGATTGATCAGGCTACGCCAGCGAGTGACAAAATCTGTGATAGATTCATCCTCATACTGACGTGTGGAATATAGATTGGTCATGGTAACCTTCTTGATGATATTGATAGAGAAATGATCCAAGAAGGCTTTGGCTACCTAATTGAATGAGAATATAGAGTGTTTAGGTAACCCACTATACCAATCTAATGTAGGTCTAGTGAGGGACATGGGAAAGGTTCTCAAAAGCAAGGCATCATCATGAATGATCAGATAACACCCATATATGAATGATTGCAAATGTTGTTTTGGGTCTTCTTCACTATTTAAACGATTGAATTTAGGCATTTTCCAATGTACAAGGTATGAACGGATAGGAATGGATGGATGAATAGGCTCATTGCAAATCTCGTCATAGGTGAGAGTGTTGCGGGAGCCGGAAACTGATGCCTCCAATGTCTGCATCTTTTCCAACATCAATTTAATTAGGTCATTGGTGGGTTGTGATGATTGGATGCCTCCTGTAGCATGAGAAGATTGGTTTTGGGCATATAATGGGAGTGGCACTCCAGTGTATGGGGATACCATGTAGGGTGGTGGAGAAGAAGGTAGTGAAATAGGGGGTACATAACCGGAATGAATAATGGATGAAACAGGAGTTTTTTGGTAGTATGTATATGGGGGTGGAAGGGTCGTGGTAACCCTAGTGGTAATAGGGGCTAATGATTATGGAATGGAAAGAACCATGTTTTGAAATGGGGTAGGGGTCACTAACACTGGAGGTGGTAATGTAGCTATAGGAGTGTGTGAGACATCAGGGGTGGATGAGGTTGTGTTTGGGGTTGTCATCGAGGGTACGGTGGATGTAACGAGCGCCATGGAGGTAACAGACGCGGCAGTCATAGTGGGTATAGGACCTAACTGCAAAATGACTGGGGGTAAGGTGGATGTAGGCATCATAGAACTAGATGGGGCCGATGCGGAAGTGGGTGTGAGAGTTAGAGGGATAAATATGGGCATGTCGTACATCAATTGACTTGAGGTGTCTCGATTGGATGAGTGGGAAAGGTAAAACTGCAAAGCGGCAGGGTTCTAGTCAAGGAGTCATGCGAACTCCTCATCTCCGGTAGTGATAGTAATAGGCTGGATGGGATCCATGATTGGTGATAAAATAGAAGGTGGTGAAGGACTAGGTGGGAGTGGTTGACAACTGGCATGAAATACGAGGGAACTTTCTTGTCTTCGGGTTAGCACCATGTGAATCAGTACTGATCAGGTAGGGCTGCTTCTCTGTAAATGACATAGAGAATAACAAGAACAAGTGAATCGAGTGATAAAAATTAGATTAAGTACCAAATGGTGGCTAGAATGTGAAACAAGATAACCAATGCTGGTTAGGGAAAACTGACGTTGGTGAGGGGTAACCGCTGCCAGTTACCGTAGAAAATGACTGTGAGTAAATAGCGATGCAGAAGGTAAAATTTGAAAAACATGCCAAATCTGAGGATGTTTAAAACATCAATGGGAATAATGATAGTGACAGAGACTGTGAAAAGTGGAAGAATATGAATAGAAATTTCCTTTTGAGTAGGCTAGCAAAGAGACCCAGAACCAATGTCGGTTGGGTGTAACCGATGGTGGTCAGAGGTAACCGATGAAGGTTACTGTGATATTGAAATAGTGATGAAATAAAGTGGTTGTGAATTAAAATTTGATGTAGAATCAGACCCAGAATTATGAGAATGATGATGATATGGCCTAGGCACACTCAAGTGAATCCAGAATAAACTAGATGTGATGAGGAGCGTGCAAGGATGAACAAAAAAAAGTGATGAACGTGATATCTCACCTCAAAACACAAGCCAAACAAAAACACTAAGAAAATGTGATCCTAGGAGTGCCTTTTATATTATGTTTGTGTAGCTTATGCTATTTATGGACTGACACATGAATTGTGAAATAGATTTTTTGGTGAGGATGGATTCCTACAAAGAAGGAGATCTAAAAGGTGAGGTTTTAGGTATGTTATGGTGGGGGCAGGCTTCACTCTAAAGTATGACTCAACAGAGTAGTGAGTTGGGTGCCCACTATGTTGTGATTGTGTGATCACCTACAGCTTCTTCCAGGTAGGATGTTGTTTAAGAATATATGTATTTTGAATATTTGTGAGGTTTGGTAAGACTTAGAGAAAGAGAAAAGGATAGAAGTTATTTTCTACGATTCGTTTGTCAACCATCAGTTGGGCATGACTTCCAACATATAGGTTGCCCTTAATTAATATGAGCTAATGCAATAAATCAAAATGGAATGCACTTATTTTGAAACACAAATCGAAAATGTGAATTGTATGACATAATAAGATGAAGAGGAAGAGGGATGCTCTTTCACTACAATGCAGAAAACATGAAGAAATGGTTCTTTTTAATTACACCAAAAGAAAATTTTCCTTTAGAGAAAATAGAAAGAAAAGGTGGATTACCAGGGAAGAAAATTAGTGTGTACACTTTTGAGAAGGGAAATAAACACACAATTTTTTCTTAGGAATGATTGAAATGCTAAGAACCCCAGATGGGTCCCATCAAGCGTGCCAAAATGTTTCATAATTTTCTTAGATCATTTCTTTGAAGTGTTGATGAAACAGATAGGGTAACGGGTGTAGGAGGAATACCTGTTCAAATGTTGGTTGATGGGTTACTGCACACGTATGACTTCTGAATCCACAGCTGATCGTGAGAGCTCCCTTTTGGCTAAGAGGAACTACCTATAATGAAAACAAGACCACCAGAAGGAATTAAACAATATGGGTAGTGAACTGCCTAACGCATGCTAGATCCGAGAAGTATGATACTTCCTAGATGGATGTCAGTCCATTGTTTTAAACAATTTAATGTTGTAAACAAAGTAAATCCTATTGTAATTTAAAATGATTTAGGTATCTCACTTAAAAACACAATAAGAAATAGATCTAATATAACAGGCTAAGCTAGAATAGAATCCAAAGGTCAAATGATTGGTATTGGATTCTGCAGGTTTGATAGAGGTATCAGGTAGATCACAGGTGAATGGGGATGAGATGAAATTAGGTGGGTAGGTCTTCGTTCTAGGTTATGTGGGAAAATACAGAGACCGGTGTCTGTCAGGGGTGATCGATGACAGTTACGTGTAACTGGTGTCAATTACTGTGATATCTAGAAATATCACAGAACAAGCTTTTGGTCTCTTTAGTCATTGCACAAAGGACTTTGGTTGGTCAATATGAGGTATTGGGTGACTGGAGTAGGATTTTGTGAGGTTTTAATGGGTATATGGAGGTGAAAATGTTAGAGAGGGTTAATAGGGGGCAAGATAAACAATGGATGATAAAATGATGATGAAATGAAATAAATCAAGAAAGTATGATGTTATACTTACTTGGATTCCATTCTTGAATACCTGTGTATGAGGGATGGAGGTGCTGATGAGGGGTTTGAATGTTGCAAGTGATCACCAACTTAAAGAAAGCTTCTATATGGGTTGCATGTACACTCCTCTTTTCTTGGATAGATCAAATCATGACTGGGATGGTTGTGTAGAGGAAGATGCTAAATCTCCTTCCTTGCATGCGGGTTTTTAGCTGGAATTTGCTCTTTGAAGATGTGTTATCTCTCTGAGATGTGTTCTTGCTCGTCCACCTTCTCTCAATGTTTTGCCAACATTTTTCCATCCTTTGAGAATAAGGTAATTTAGGGGTTAAAAGGGGTAACCGACGTCGGTCAAGGTGATATTTCCTTGGTTTACTAACCTAGGGAGATCCTCCTTATTTCCTTAGATATTGTATCATTATCCCGTAGATTAGACTAGGAGCTTCTTGTGAGCATGTGGGAATGTGGTTAGAGGGAATGTAGGCATTGATTTTTAGATTTTGGGTAAGTCTTAGTTAGTTATGACAACTTGCTAAGAATAGGTCTTAGGTTGAGTTGGCTTGGTGAGGTGTCTAGGTGAACTATATGTGTGGATATTATTTACATAAAATATTCAAATAATAAATATAGTGAGGATAATGCATTAATTTAATTTAATTAATTAAATTAATATTAGTGGGGTGAAGGGGGGTCATGGCTAGGTAAATGTAATAAAGGGTGCTTTTTGGTTGAGGTGCAAAAGGGGAGTGTGACCTGATTTTAGTGTCTAGAGGAAGTGAACCCACATTTCCCATTAAGAGTTGTGATTCTCCACCAATAACAATTTCCTCATCAATAATTATATCTTGTACCATTTTTAGATTTTTCTTCAAAAGATATTTTTTCTTCTTGAAGAAGGTCATCATTCTTAGTAACCTCACTAGGAATGGGTACAAAATTTTCTACCACCAACTTAGTATTAACACATTTTTTATCTCTAACTTCAGTTTTTATTACATCAGGACCTCTTTCTATTTCCTTACTTGCTTCAATATTAACCACTAGTGTTAATAAGGGTTCATTAATAAACAAAATGAGTGCATCTAGCATGGATAATCCCTCATCAACATCTATATCAATCACCTCAGTTTGTACATTTACAACCTTGTGCATTATTTAAACTGGTGGTGGGTTGATATATTTAACAAGTAGATCTTCAGGAAAATTCATACCTGGTGTAAGAAACTTACTTTCCACCAGATCAACTACAGTATTCCCTTGGGGAAATGAGCTCTGAATTCATTCCACCTCTTTTTTATGAAGAATGAATGAGGGATCATGGGATTTAATTTCCCCATACCTGGAAATGATGTATCCTATTGTTTATAGATGTTATTAGTTCTTTCCACTTCTGGTGGATCAATTACCCCATCCCTATGTTTGAACTTCTTTGGTGTATGGGAACCTACCCTTACTAGGATTGGCTGATGGAAAATTTTGGGTTTCTTGTGTGTCCGCTCAAACTGCTTCAATTCTGGTGGTGCTCTCTTTTCATCTTTGTGCGGCATGGGTTGAATGTGACCACTTGAAATGGCTACACTCATTAAATTTTTAGTATTATGTGGCTTAGGGAAAACACTTGGGCTAACCACATGTGATGCTAGACCCTTTCCTTTTTCCTGGATTGGCACTGCAGGAGTAATAGGGGAACTTTCCATGGACTTTATAAGCATTTGTTTAGTTTTCTTCCCGAGGGCTGATATGGAAGTACATGTCTCACTAATAGTTGTTGTCCATTCATCAATAAGCCCATCAGTAGGCATTTTGGAGGGTAATAGAGGGGTTATTCCTCCTTATGGTTAAACTTTATCAGCACCCTCCTTCAGAGGTGGGATATCATCATTTATTTTTCCCATATTTTTTTAAAATGATTCAGGACTCTTGTATTTTGTAATAACAAGTCAATATTCATCTAAACTAGCCAATTTACCCTTCTCCTCATGAAATCAGTTATCCTCACATAGGGATCATAGACTCATCCTCATTCCAATCTGGGGGAGCTATAGGTTGAATTTCTATTTTCTGATCAATTTAGAATTTACTTACTATGTGTAAGTCGTCTACAACCCCCTTTGGAATGACTGTAATTTTGAATTTTACCACTTGTGATAAAGTCATTCTTGAAAAATCCCTCAAATGGACTTCTTCTTCATCCGTACAATTCATCCAGTAGTCCTAAACGTGAGGATCATTCTCAAAAGTGTTACTAATATTGTTAAATACCCACTGAATGTAATAATTGGCTCTAGCCTCAAATGTCTCCATTGCCAAATTCTTCATTTCTTCTCCAATTTTCCTAGCCTTTATAAAGGAATGACATGAATACCTTTTGATTATGATAGGGAATTTGACATTTATTTTGTGTCTCCCAGCAATTAAACTGTGCACATGCACCATTTTATTTACTGATTCACATAAACACAGCTTGGCATCAACATACCTAAGCAATTTAAAAGGTTTTGCCTCAAAACCACTAACCCTGATATAAGTGAAATTCCTATACTGAATGAAGTAGAACACATTCTCCATAATTACTTTCCTTGTATGCTTGGAAATTCTGGACTGTCCCCATTCTGGTTTAAGCAAGAAAATAATCAGTGCAAATAAAGCATCATTTACCAATTCGACATTTCCACTCTAGTTGGTTAATTGTAATTGAGGGAAAATTTCATGCATTAGGAACGTTTTAAAATTAGAACGTGGTGACAATGCTGGAAATCGTATGTGTGCTGCAACATTATAAATCAAATATGTCATCATATAGAACTCCAACTCTACAGTCTCCCCTATCTCAATCCTTATTACCAGAGTAATCATATGATCATGGATTGCATCCGAAATAAAGGCGGCTTGAAAAATATTTCCTTTTCTCTCAAGAATAATCCATATAAATGTGGACATCCACTCTTTAAAATCTTTTTTAGTTTCCAAACCTACCATTTGACTTAGAAGCATAATGATATCCTTAACCTCCTCAATGAATTGTTCCTTAACCTACCTTTCGGGGATTTTAGTCGATGACTTTCTATCTGTAAGGAGCCATTATGTGTTTATCATTTTGGCATACTTATTCTTCTTTTTTTCATAGTCTTGTAAGGCTAGTTTGATGGCACTAGTAATTTTTTTAGTAATTATAGGTAATTTCAGTAATACTCTAATGGTTGTTGGTGTCAAATTCAGCACTACATCCCCACTCCCATCTAACACTTCCTTCTTCTCAAACTCATAATTCATGGCACAAAACCATACTAGTTCTGGGAATTGAATAGAGGGAGGGATGGCACCTGTTGAGGTGATGTGGCTATCATGTATTGCCTTTAAAGATTCACTCAAATGAGAACTACTTAATCTTTAATGAAAATCATTTAAGTTGGCAGTCATCAAATCTGTGTCTGTTACCTTGTCTAGGTCACTCGTGACCTTCAATGTAACAAAAGAAGAAAATGGCATAGTCTTCATTTCAAAAACCCTAATTTTACTTCAACTATTTTCACAATAGAACATATGCAATAGATAGGAGTTTGAAGCTCTTACATATTTTCTGCAAGCACCCGAGAAATTCTGACTCAAAACAACATCTTTCGCACTTCTCATGTTCATAAATTTAGCTCCACAATAATTCTAATTGCACTTCACTAATAAAAACAACAAGAGACCATAAAAATAACAATAAAGGATGAATACAATCGTATCCCTTAAGGCCCTTGCTTTGCGTAGGAGCATTAATGGTGCTAGAATTAAATGCATTGTATCACATTCGTTAAATATACTTTTTTGCAACTTCGTATTTGAGCCATCCACGTGGAATAGATTGTAGCTGAAGTGGGCCTGGGTGTATGCAATTTTAAACATTTTTATCTTCCCATCTTCTTTTGATGTTGTCTCAACACGTGGCTTTACCTAGGTATCAGCCGGGTAGCAGCTTACTTTTAAAAATTTCTATTTGAGTCGTCCATGTGAAGCATATTCTAACTGAAGCAGGCCTAGGGGTATGTAGTTTTAGATATTTTTTCCGCCCATCTAATTTTTATGTTTTCTCAACATGTGGCTTTACTAGGGCATCATTAGGGTAGCAACTTACTTTTAAAACTTTACTCCCCTTTCAAAACTAAGCTAAAATTTCCAAAATGTCCCAGTGACACACTACCCCGCTTTTATAATAAACAATTGCCATGTGTCCTTTTGTGGGTATTAGGCATTTACTTTATAATTTCACACCTTTCACCATAATTTATCAAAACATAAAAAGGATTTCCTTCATGCAACCACTTGATTTACGACAAGTGTACACCTCCTAGGGCTATAGTAAAAATTTTCTCATGCGGCTTCATAGTTGTGAATATCTAATTAAAATTCATCACGCCCCAGAAGTGACAAGTTCATCAAATAGACCCGCCATGCCGCATCAAATTAGAGATGATCACGTATCCAAAAATGTATAGACAAGATTTAAAAAAGAAACACAATCGTGGAACATGCCCAACTAAAAAATTTTCCCCGCGGAGAGAAAAATGTAAACAATACCATGACTCAGCATGATCCACGATCCTAGGAAAGGAAAACATTTACATATTCATATAGGAAGACTGAAAGTACATCAAACCACCCAGACTAAAAAAATTTAAATGAAAAAGGGTGACATTACAATTGAGCACCAATAGTACCCATGCATCTAAAGTAAGAACATTGACTTCCACTCTTGTATCAATTAGTATATTACTCAATAACCACCCATCCACAAAAACATTCAGAGTTATTTCTTTTTGATAATCTAGACTATGAGGGGGAAGATTTTCATGCAGGATATGTCATCTAGTCCCAGTACTTACGTGTAGAGTTTTTCCTTTTAACCAATTCCCCAATAGTAGAATGATATTCTCAAGGCGCAACAATTTGTACACTTCTCTCAAGTTATCCATATGAGTTTAGATCATCTCTGATGTTTTATTTTTCTCTATCTTTCGTGATTGCACCCTTAAAGATTGTATTTCACCTTCAAGATTCCTTAGTACCGACATGGTTTCCTAGTAAACCTCCTTCTGATGGGAAAGATCTAGGTACCATACATGTAGAACCTCCTCCTTAGTGATGGTAGGATTCTGTTGCAATACTTCTTTAGTGCACACTTCTTTAGTGTGGGTTGTGATATTTACCTGTAACACCTTGGATTCTGATTCCAACTTCGGCATCCACTAATTTTCCATAGCGCGCTATATCCTAACCATCCATGTGCCTTTATTTTCTTTTTTATTCTACTTACTAAAATGCTCATACTAGTCCAAGAACTCCTCATAACTATGATTATTTCCACAGAAGGAACATGTAATATTCTGAGGACATTCATGCATGTAGTGGTTAGGGGATCTATATTTATAACATATTCTACATGGGAACTCAGCTCTTCCACCACTACGGCCTCGTACTTTGAATCCAATATAGTATCCTTGACCTCTGCAATGACCGCCTTCAAAATGCCCTTCATTCCGATCATAGTGTGGCTGATTGTTATCCTGATCCTGATGCTCATTGTTTTCTTTAGAGTAATCTTAAACTCTTATCTGTCATACACCAATATCTATAGCATCATGGATCTGACCAATCAGTCGGCATTCTTTCGTGTCATGAGTCATGAACCTATAAAATTTGTAGTAGCATGAAACTTCTTCCTTATTGTGCGTTGTAGTAATGGGAAATAACTAGCATCATGGTTTAAATGCCATATCACACATTCTAATAGTAATGAGCACATTAATATTTGGGGACAACTATCCTTTGCGTGACCTTCCACTTTTTAATCTTTGCACATCTCATTTGCTAAATTTGATGATAGTTTCTCTAGCTACTTTGCGATATCTACAATTTGTGCTTCTAAAAACGGGCTCACCCCAGTTTCTATACTTCTAACTGCCTCATTACGCAAGGTTTCTTCAAGTGCTTTGCATGGATCAATGTGTGTTTTATGTGATAGTGCCCTCCTAAAAGGTGTAATCAGACCTCCAAAAAACCATTGTGCATGCTGGCTTACGTGAATATCATAAGACAACTTAGATAAAAATGTTTTGAAATGGGAATCATACTCTCTGACACTCTTAGTAGTGCCTTCCTTAATATCCTTGAGCACACCTATACTCTTCTACTCAAACTCAGGGATGTGAAACTCTTTCAGGAAAATATATTCTAAGGCTACATAGTCTATACAAGTCTAATCAAGGTCAAACTTTCTATACCATCTTTGTATGTGCCCTTGTAATGTATTAGTAAATTCACTTGTCATACACTCATAAGTCACAATTCCTGTTTTGCACTCTTATCACCCTCAAAATTCCCCTCAATTTCAAGTCAAGTTTCAAAAATTTTGAGTGGGTGCCTTTTATCCCAATTTTTCCCCTGGAAAAATTGATCAAACAAAACCCCACACAAAAGAAAATTAGAAGGAGCGGTTCAGTCATGCGAGCCCACATTCCAAATCCAAAAATGAAGGGGTATGGTCGGTGGAGGAGGCAAATGGAATCAAAGGAGATCAGAGCACGTAGGAGAAGATTGAAGAAAGGGGTTGAAGTTTTTGGACTTCACATGCAAGTTAATTGAGGGAAAAGAAATAGACCCATGGAAGCCACCACATGCCTCATTGGCGTAAATTATAACGGTGCCACCGAAAGGTAGACCCCAAACTTGCACCAACCCTCCATGTGTCCAAGGTCTGAAAAAGGGACAGAGCCAACTATTTAATCGACTAAGTATAAGAGGGATAGTGGAAGCCTCCACATGCCTCATTAGCGCAACTTTAGAAGTGAGACCCAAGGGACATACCCCAAATGATCGCCAACCCTCCATGTGGTAAGAGACTCAAAAATTTAAATTGGCTGTTGAAAAGTCTAAGTCCAGCGGATGACACCATGTCTCTCATTGGTGCACCTTCAAAGGTCAAAGCCAAATTCGGTTCCCCAAATAAGCACCATCTCTCTATGTATCTAGGGTCCAATAGAGTTCAAAAGGGGTAGAACCAGCTGTTTAATTGGTTAAGGAAAGGAGAACCGACTGAAGCCTCCACGTGCCTCATAGCGTAGCTTGAGAAGTGAGACCCAAGGGACAGACCCCAAATGAGTGCCAACCTTCAATGTGGTCAGAGCCTCAAAAATTTAAATCATTCTTTGAAAATTCTAAGGCTAGTGGACAATGCCACGTGTCTCATTGGAGCACCTTCAAAGGTCGAAGCCAAAGTTGGTTCCCCAAACAAGCGCTAGCTCTCCACATATCTAGGGTATAACAGAAGTCAAAAGGGATAGAACTGGCCATTGAATTGAATAAGGAAAGGAGAACTAGTGAAAAGCCCCATGTGTCCCTTTAGCACTCTTTCAGGGGGGAATCCAAAAGAAGGTCCCAAACATGTGCCAACTCTCCACATGCCCAATTGGTGCACCTCTGAAGGTCAGGTCCAAACAGAGTCTCCAAATAGGCGGGAAGCCCTCGCTAAATAGAGGGACTTAGTCAAAACACAAAAATACAGAATAGGCCCATAAAGGGACATGTGCCCATGTTTTAATTTTAAGTGGGAAGGCGGGACGTCGGAGCCTCTTGGGAATTTTTGCTTTATTTCTAAATGGAGTAAAGTTACAAAAATGAGTCGCAACTCCTCTAAATCCATGTATTGAGTATCCATTGAAAATTCAAAGCAGAGAGGTAGGTTTTCGGGACACTTTAGGAATGTTGGCTTTGTTTCCCTAAAATTTCTAAAGTGATAAAGTGAACCGCAACCCCACTCATGCCAAGGGATAAATTCAAATGTTGAGCCCGCATCAAAAGTCAAAACGGGAAGGTGGGCCATCGGAACACATTGGGAATTTTGGTTTTATTTCCAAAAGGAGAGTTAAAAGTTATAAAATGCTCCACAACTCCACTGGGGTCTTGAGCTCGCATTGAAAATTCAAAATAGGGAAGCGGGTCAGCAGAGAACTTTGATACTTTGATCCTTTTTTCCAAAAGAAGTAAAATTATAAAGTGAGCCACGACTCCGTTACCACTCAGGTAAAGCCACGTGTTAGACATATATCAAAAGTGAATTTGTAGGCCTGCAGGGTTGGAGGGAGACATTTTCACTTTGCATATTTTTTGGTAAAGGCAAAATTTCAATTTCGGGCCTGTGGATCCATTTTGAGGAAATTGCATTTTCACCGTTTTTGTACGGATTTGATTCAAATATTCAAATGAGCATAACTTTCGCTCCAGTGCTCGAAATTTGAAAAAATTTATATTGTTGGAAAGGTATTGGTCTCCTCTATGCCATGGAAGCATAAAATATTTTTTTTAGTAGGATTTGATGGTTGGAAATATATAAAAAATCTTTCACGCCATTAATACATGATCTGATTACTTCAAACAAATCATATTTGATTCGATCTTCCATCCTTCCTTCTCAAACATGCTAAATAGACATGGAGAACTGACTGGATATCTTGATTTGGGTGAAAATATGGAAAACATATTTCATGCCATTAATATGTGATCAGACTTCTTCAACTAGATTAAATTTGATTTGATCTTCCATCCTTCCTTCTTCAGCATGCCAAAGAAATGCAAAACCAGATTTGACAAATTGTAGGCAGATTTGTAGGGGCATTGATGGTTGGTGGTTGGACTTCCAAATAATATTTTTGTACTTCTCTTCTTCTACTCTCTTCTCTTCATCTATAAACGTAAAATCTTGGCTCATTGTAAATGTTGGACTCTGATACTTTTTAAGTGTAAATAGAATCAAAAGAAATCAATACAGAAGAATTTTCCCTTTCTCTCTATCTTCATCTACTATCTCTTCTTAATTGCTTGGAATTTGTGGATCATTTATCTTCTGTAATAAGAAACTTTGTGTTGTTATTGATATGATTTCTAGAACTTTGTGTCTATGGAATGATATCTTATGATGTGAATGTTAATGATTCTATTCTATAACACCTTTTCTCAGTACATATAAAGTTATACTCTACTATCTATATTTCCTAAAAGTGTTGTTATATTCTAATATTTCCTTTATTTAGGTTCTTCCATTCATTTGTATTGATAAGATATTTTGGTAAAAAATCATTTCAAGATGTAAGCTATGAAAAATACACTACTAACAAGGAAGTAAAATACCAATAATCATACCTCCTCCTTCGCGTTCCGTAGCAAACCTCAGAATGGGCTAGGAAACTTGGATTGAGCCCTGATTTTGTGATATGTAGATGCTTTTCTTCAAGACGGAGCAAGACCTTCCTGCAACAACGATCCTCTTACTTTGCACCAGATGAGAAAAATGATTATGAGGCTATTTTGGCATTAGGACGAAGGCAGAATGATGTTCTTTGCTCAAAGGATGCAAGAACTTAGATATGGCATGAAAGCTTATTCTCCGTGTGTGTTTAGAGGGGAGGGGTAAGGTTGTATTTATAGCCCGAGGGAGTGATTAGCTTAAATTAATTTAAGTAATCATGGTTTGAAAATGTGGGCAAGATTAAGTGGGTGGTTTGAAAATGTGGGCAAGATTAGGTGGATGGTTTGAAAATGTGGGCAAGATTAGGTGGATGGTTTGAAAATGTGGGCAAGATTAGGTGGATGGTTTGAAAATGTGGGCAATATTAGGTGAGTGGGGGGCCACGAAGAATGGATGAGGATTTGAATTATATTTTTAATTCATAAGTGGAGGATTTTAGGTGAGTGGGGACCACGAATGGTGGGTGAGGATTTGAATTTGAATTTTTAATTCAATAGTGGAAAAACATGGAGAATAATGACATGTGGTGAGGATTAGATTATTTTTAGATTTTGGAAATGGATAATTAATCAAATTATATTTGATTAATTCGAAGTGTATTTTTGTGGGAAATGAGGAAGGGAAATTAATTGATTTAGTATAGATGTGAAATTGGGGTGTCTACATTTGCCCCTCTTTGGAAGGGTAATATGAAAGTAGTGTCCTTTCAAAGAAAGTAGACGGTATGGGGGAAGAATTCAATCTAATTTTTAAAAGCTAGAGCGAATGTTTGTTGGGGGAGAATAGAAAGTGGTGAGTGACGGATGTCATAGTATCCTCCAAGACAAAAATGTCATGAGAAGATGTGATTATGGATAGAATGTGGTGATGCCCCCTCGAGAGGATTGATGAGAATGAAATATATGACAGAACTCTCGAAAAGAAAGGAAATGGGATTCGGCGGAGAAGAGGATGATAATGAAGTGGAAGAGACTGGAATGACTGTATGATGCAAATGGAGAAAGGATTCAATCGACCTTGAATGCTAGGTGTGAGGGTGTGTGGGAAAGAGAAAAGGGAATGGATAGGGTTGGGGGTTGATTATGAGAAGAGTAAGGGGAGATAGGAGAGGGAAAAAAAAGGAATGAAAGAGGTAGAAATAAGAGAGAGGGATGATAGGGGAAGAAGGGAATGATGAAGGACAAACAAGGTAAAAAGAGGAAAATGACAGAGTAGAGGGTGAAGGGATGAAATAGAGAGATGTGTAAAATGAAGGAAGCAACAGAGATAGTAAAGAGGGATACGTGGAAGTGAAATAAATGAGTGAGTGAAGAAAAGTAGGAAATGGGAGAAAGGATAAATAAGAAGGAGAAAATGAGGTGGGAGTAGGGGGTGAAATGGAGGGAAATGGAAAGAGGACAAAAGAAGAAGTAGAATGGAGAAAAAAAAAGAAACTATGAGGGGCGAGGAAAGTGTGAAAAAGAGGAGAGAAAGGAAGAGAAACATATACAGAATGAATGAAAAGGTAGGGGTGGTAGCGAAAAGGGGAAGTGGTAAAGAAGAAACGTGAAAATTAGGGGAGAGGAAAGGAAGATAGAACGAATACAAGGAGAAGATTGAAGTAATCACGTCATTGCGAGGAAGACCAGGGAAAAGAATAGGAGAGAAAAGACCGAATGGGGGATAGAACAGGCAATGCCAATGAGTGGGACGTTAAAAAAGACAGGACAATCCCCTTGAACAATGAGGTTATCGATGGGGAAGGGTGAAAGAGGAAACGTGAAGGAAAAAGAGAAAGCGAATGAGGACTGGATATAGGGTAACGCCAAAGAAGACGAGGGACGTGGGAGAGAGAAGACCCGTTGCCAATGAAAATGGTGGGCTTAGAGGAGGGAAGAGAATGACAGGGAAACTCTAGAAGGTAATAAGTGGAAAGTGAAATGAGGTCGTGCGGAATGCAGATTGAAGAATTTTTAGGGGAGGAATGACATCGATTGGACAAGATATGGAGATGCGGGAAATGAGAAGACTAGGATGATGGGAAGAATAGATATAGGATGTATGATGAAGACAGTAATGGTGAATATGTGAAGTGGGTAAAGAGGAGATGTAGAGATGGGTAAGAAGTGAGAAGATGAAGGGTGGGAAAGAGTGAAGAAGAATGGGAGAGAAGAGGAGTTGGGGATAGAAGTGGCAATGCCAAGGAGAGGATGTTAGGGTGATCCTCTTGAGGATGAACGAGGTGAGGAAGGGTGAAGAACCAAGACATGAAAAGAATGAGAAGAAAGCGGTATGAAGGATGACTGGATAAAGGTAGGGCCAACAATGGGACGTTAGGGAAGAACCCGTTGCCATTGAGTAGGTGGGCTTAGAGATGAGGTGTATGAAATGTAAGAAGATAATGTGGAGAAAGGATCCATAGTAGGAGTGAAAAAGGTCGTGCGTAATGAGGATTGAAACCAGGTTTAGGAAGAAACGATCAATAAAGTGACAATAAGAATGAGTGCGGGAAGAGAAGTTCATGATGACAAGTTAATGATGTAGGGAGTGTTAACACTAATGGTGAATAAGTGTGTGGGTAGAAATGTAGATGGAATGTGAGTTAAGATGAAGGGGATTGCCATGTGAGCAAAGACTGGGAGGGAGGAGTTAGGACAAAGTGGTCAAGCGAGAGAGTGGATGTTTGCGAGAATCGAAAAGGAGGTAAAAGGATGTGATAATGGGGAATGCCGATAAATGAAAATGAATGGGAAGAAACGGTGGGTAGTGATGATGGATCAAGGCAAGGAGACAGATCATCCTTAAGAATGTGACTCTGTAAGTGGAGATCGCCATGTTGAGGTGTATGTGGTTAAGTAAGATGTGCCAAGCAGAAGGAGGGTGATAGTAGGTGGTAAAAAGATGTGTAATAGGAGATACCAGGTGGAATGAAACGATCGATAATATGGTGAACTGAGATTGGAGAGTGATGGGCGAAGTGTAACGATGACATGTCATGCTGTAAGGAGAATCTCTTACAGTAAGATCGTCATACTGTTGGAGAAGTGGTTAAGTAGGGTCTCCCAACCGAGCAGGGATGGATATGCAAAGAGGTCAAGACAAGAAGTGATATTTGCGAGATAGGGGTGGAAAGGTAGGGTGAAGAAGATGATCGCGATGAGAAGTGGGGAATGAAGAGGAAATATGGATGGTGAAGGGTATGTATGGGATGGGGGAAGGCCACAGGAGACAGATCAACCTTAAGTCGAATGTCTTAAGTGAGATTGCCATGCCGGCTGAGATGGTTAAGTAAGATCGCCAAGCTGAGGAAGAAGAAGGATGATGTTAGAGTTGGTGGGAATAGGGTATGAAAAAATGGACTGAAGGGGAACCCTCAAGTGAATTTGCCATACTACGAGAGCGTGTAAGTAGGATGACCTAGTCATAAGGTGGATTTGGGGAAGGATGAGAAAAGAGTCAGTGAGGTATGCCTAAGTGGTATATGATATGAGATGAGGTGATAATAAGAAAGAAAGGACACAAAGGAGTGTAACATGAATGGATGAAGGAATATATGCAGTGGAGGGCGGAGAGTGTGAGAGGAATCCTTAATTGGGATGCCCACGTTGGGTGACGAGTAATGATGCGGGAATGGGAAGTAGAAGAGGTGGAGTTGGAAGGTGTGTTTGGTGGTAATGGTTATTTGATGAGAGGGCATGTGGTGAAGAAGCTTCTACAGCGGGAAGATCTTAGCGAGAGGGTAAACCTCCACTGAGGATTCCATATAGAAGGGGTTATTAAGTAAGATTGTCAAGCGGGAAGAAAACGGGTGAAAGGAAAGAATACCAATGGGTGAGAGGGGGCAGGAATGGTGAGAAGGGTAATATGGGTATAAGCGGCGGAGGAGTAAAAATGAGAAGTGAGAATGAATGGATCAAATACATGGTGATCATGGTGGGGGGAGAAGGAGCTGCTGGATAGTGAATGCTACTTGAGAAAGATCATCAAGTAGGATTCGCAAACTGTAACGATGATCAAGTAGGATTCAAAAAATAGAGAATGCATTAGTATGGGTGAATGGATGGGGTGCAAAGTAAGATGTTGATCATGCAGGAAGATACTCACGTGATGAAAAGCATCTTAATTTTAATATAGCACATAACAGGATGCATCGTGATATAAAAGATCAGGATGACTAGACTGTAATATGCGTGATAGCATAGACAGGGGCCATCAAAAAGGTTTGATGCCCCAGTACGATATGCAAATGGAAGAGAGCATAGACAGAGGCCATCAAGAAAGTATGATGCCCTAGTATGACATGCAATCAGATAACATAAGAATATTACAGAGAACACCAGGATATATAAAATCAAGATGCCCCCCTGTAATATATCAAGATACAAGAAAGCAATTAATAATTTGCCACTAATAATGAAACACAAGAACCAGTAAACATGTCCCTAACGTGTTCCACAGTGATGATTGATTAGATGTGCCCCCAAGCAGAGGTACAAAGGATTGGGTCAGTCTCCTCAAACAAGGAAACAATGAGAGCCGGATTTTCCCCAAGCGAGGATTCACGCGAGGAGAAGTGGTTTGAAATTGGTAGTCATAAGGTGGTTTGGACAATTCGTTTAGGATAATAGTTTAAAGGATGAACTGTGTTAGTTATTGAGTTTTTACAATTTTGTGGATGTTTTTGGTCTTTTGAAAATTTTACAAATAATTTTGTATTTTGGATATTTTCTAATGTTTTTGTTTTTGGATTTTTTGATTTTCTAATGTTTGTGTTTTTGAATTTTATATTTTTTTTGGATTTTCTAATGTTTTTGAATTTTTAGGATGTTTACACTGTGTTTGGATTTTTGATGATTTTCAAATGTTTTTGGATTTTTGGATTTTTACATTGTTTTTGGATTTTTGGATTTTGACACTGTTTTTGGATTTTTAGATTTTTACGCTGTTTTTGGATTTTTGATGATTTTCAAATATTTTTTGATTTTTGGATTTTTACATTGTTTTTGGATTTTTTTATGATATTCAAATGTTTTTTTATTTTTACATTGTGATTTTTTTACAATTTATGGACCAGAGTGCAGACTTATTTTTGAGAGACGATGTACCATGTTTCGCATTGTAACTTATGCTCAAAATAACATAAATTCACTTTCCATTGGCATGATATGGTGGTGATGACATGATGAAAAGAATTCCAACTCCATTCTTGACTCCACACAACTAGTAAGATGTGTGGGCTCATCACCAAGAATCAAGAAGGACGTAGGAGGTAGATAATGAATATAGAGACAAATGCTAACAACAATCCCTTTAGGAAATTGTGACTCCATTCTTCATAATGGTACTAAACCGGTTTCAAAAATAGCTTTCACTTTATGAGTCACATGCTAGACTTAGACAGTTATGTGGCCTGCTGATTGATAAGATATGAGGTTAAGGGATAGTTCTCTCTTCACTTAGGCATCTAAATTACATGTTTGGGGATTCTATAATTTGTAAGCACTGTAAGATTTTGTATTTTTGAAATGACTCCCTATGCCTTGCCCCATGCTACTAGTGAGAATCAAGGGCTTATCACCAAAGGCAAAATATAGGCGAGTGAATTTCTTTTTTGTCTTTTTTTTTTGTTTTGTTTTGTTTTTTTGTTGTTTTTTTTTTTTTTTGGAATATTTTGCAATGTTTTTATGCTTGTATGAGGATGACCCTCTACGATTTGCCCCATGCCACTTGTAAGAGGCAAGGGTTTATCACCGAAGACAAGACATAGACGAGTAAGGGCATCTTCCTCCATTCCCAGTCTCACACTACTAGTAAGAAGTGTGGGCTCAACACCAAAGACTATGAAGGACGAAAGATGTGACAATGAATTATTCATAAGTTATTGAATTGATGGATTTTTTTACAATAGTGCTTTGTATTTGGGAAGAAACATCTGCCCCCAATCTCAGCCCCACACGACTAGTAGGACGTGAGGGTTCAACACCGAAGACTGAGATGGACGACCAAACGAACTGGGTAACGAAGTTTAGAGCTTTGTTATGAAAGAGAGAATGTATTAGAAGGGGATATATTACCATCAGTAAGCTTCTAGGTATGACCATAGAGGAAAGTGACTGAAAGTGGAAGAAGTATGATGCTCACAAACTTAATAGGATTTATATTAGCACTTGTCTCATGATGATAAATATGAAGATGTGATTTTGATAATGAAAATGTTCTGCCAATGGAAATGAATAAATTTGAATTATTTGGAGATAAGCAAAACAAAAGGAACAAGTGTACATGTTGTATCCTGGAATAGTGAACATCTCAAGGATAAAATTTCTTTAAATGAACTGCATTCATTGGTTCATCCAAGATCTTGACCATCTGCAGTGGCCAATTTATAGGCTCCAGAGCCAAATTTAGCTGTGATTACATAGGGTCCTAACCAATTAGGCTCAAATTTTCCTTGTTTCTCTCATTCTTTAGTGGTATTCTTTTGATTTTCTTTTAAAACAAGGTCACCAATTTCGAATTCTCTGGGGTCTTACCTTTTTATGATAACTACGTTGTAGTCGGTTTTGATAGACTTGAAGATGATTGAGAGCATTAAGTCATTTTTCATCGAGAAGCTCAAGCTCTTGAAGCCATGACTGTCGATATTCATCCTCATTAATTACATCTTTAAGGGAGATCCTCAAGGATGGGAGTTCTATCTCAATAGGTAAAATGGCTTCACAACCATAAACAAGGGAAAATGGGGTGGCTCCGGTAGGCGTGTGGTAAGATGTACGGTAAGGGCTTGTCCTTTAATTGCTTTTTGTGGAACAAACTCGACATCGAATTCACTAAGTAATACAACCCAACTAGACATTCTTCCCGTGAGAATGGGTTTGGACAACAAATACTTGAGAGGATCAATTTTGGCAATCAACTTAGTTGTGTGATTGAGCAAGTAATGACGTAACTTATGGAATGCAAAGGCAACCGCTAAGCATACTTTTTTGATTTGGGAATAACGTATTTCGTGCTCAATAAGTGTTCGACTAAGGTAATATACAACCTGTTCTTTTCCTTGATTGTTATGTTGTGCTAGTAGAGCTCCTATGACATGTTGAGTGGCAGATGTATAAAGCAACATAGGTTTATCGGCAATTGGTGACATAAGAACAGGTGGACTAGAGAGGTATTCTTTTAACTTAGCAAAAGAATCTTGGCAATCGTGGTTCCAGTGAAAGTGTGCATCTTTCTTGAGTAACTGATTAAAGTGATGGAACTTGTCAGCCAACTGTGATATGAAACGCCGAATAGATTGTATCTTTCCCTGAAAGACTGCGTAATTCTTTTAGGTTTTGAGGAGGAGGCATTTCCATAATGGCTTTGACTTTGGCAAGGATCCACTTCTATGCCTCTTCGTGAGACAATAAACCCTAATAATTTACCAGAGGTTACTCCAAACACACATTTCTTTGGGTTAAGACGAACCTTATACTCACGTAATCTATCGAAAATGTGTCTCAACACACTTGGATGCCCTATTCGTGTTTTAGATTTTGCTAATATATCATCAACATAATCTTCCATGATATCATGTAACATGTCATGGAAGATAACAGTCATTGCTCGTTGATAGGTAGCACCAACATTTTTCAATCCGAAAGGCATGACCTTATAACTGAAGGTGCCCCATGGTGTAGTAAATGCCGTTTTATGTTGATCTCCTTCAGCAATACGTATTTGATTGTAACCAGAGAATCCATCCATTAAGGAGAGCATTTCATGGCCTGCCGTAGAATCAACAATCATGTCTATATTTGGCAAGGGAAAGTCATCTTTGGGACAAGCCTTGTTGATGTCACGGAAGTCTGTGCATATTCTAATGCCAGGAGTTTTCTTGGCGACAGGAACTATGTTAGATATCCATGCTGAATAATCAATAGGTTTAATGAAGTCAGCTTCCAAGAGTTTCTCGAGTTTGGCTTTAACAAGTAATGCAACTTGGGGATGCATTTTACGTAGTTTTTGCTTTATAGGTTTTGCATCTGGATGTACCACAAGATGGTGTACTACAAGAGATGGGTCCAGGCCTGGCATGTCCTTATACGTCCATGCAAATATATCTTGGAATTCAATAAGGAGTGTTGTAAATTCCATGCATTCTTGGTCAGACAGACTAATGCCAAGTTGTAAAATTTTTGGTTGTTCAGTGGTGCCAATGTTTATGTCTTTTGTTTCTTCTACAAGCATTTTAGATGTATCCTTTTCAGAGAACGATGCTAATGGTTGATGTAGGTCATCAGTGTCAGGTGTTTGTTGGAATTTTTTGACATGTTTATTGGATAAGGTGGTGGTGAGGTTTTGACTATGGGAAATCCTCTGTTTGCGCTTTTGATCCAAATTTTCTAATGGTGAAGGATCTGAATATTTTATCTCTTCGCCAAAATAGGCCGATTCATTTAGATTGATTTCAAATCCTTTTCTATGGTCTGAAGTAGGTATTTGGTCACGAGTTCCAAGGAATTCTTCGATGGCTTCATCATTTTGGAACATGTCCATGGATGCGTGATGTGGTTGGCCATGGTCTATGAGACTCGGATGTGTAGGCTCAAAATTGATGACATTAATAGAAAAATGTTCAAAGGAAAGATGTGTTTCAGCGAGGTCTTCAAAAAGACTACATGGAGATCTAATGTCATTATCAGAACTGGTGTCATCATTGTCACTCGAAATTATTATGGGAGCGACATCAAACACCTTGAAACCTAGACCATGTTTACCGTGATGTTGTGTGCAATTTATAGGGTCTAAACGACCTTGTTCATTTGGACCGAGTCCTTTACCCTGCCATCGCATGTTTTTCATTATTCGGTGAGCTTTGGTAAATTGAGGGGACTCATAACATGGAGCAAAGTCATCATTATATAACCAAGATCCTGAAGAACTTGGAATATGTTTGTTGTCAAGATGACCAAACTTTTTCCAAACTGACTGACCCATTTGGTAATTGGGATGTATTTTCAGATGTGGAGCGTTAGGTTTGCCATAGCTATGTGGGGATTTGGTGATATAAAAAGAGTCTGCCATCTTTTGAAATTGATATTCACCGCATCCCGTGTCAATGATTTTAAATGTGTGAGATGGGGGACCAATAGGTACCTCATGTGGTGGGGAAGTTAGTTTGGTAGTCTTAAAAGATGAAGAAAATGGGTTATAAGAAGAAGGGGGTGGATTGAAGGATGAAGGTTGATTATTCACAGGAGGAGGTATCTTAATAGAGGAGGTGTGGTTGGGTGAAGAAGATTGGTTAGGTGAAGAAGAAGGTGGTGTGGTGGAAGAATAATTGTTGCTGGAAGAAGAAGCTTGATGAGTGGAAGAAGATGATTGATTAGTGGGAGGAGGACTGGTGGAAGGTGGTTGACTAGCGGATGATAATGGATTGGAAAATGTGTTTTGGTCATGAGATGATGGTTTCGGATTATTGTTAGGGAGTGTATCAGGATCAATGCGTGTTTCATTAGGGATTATCCGAGGTGAAGCGTATTTATCTGTGGATGGACAATAGTGATCATGTCGATACCGTCCTTCGAGGAATCTACAATACTCAAAAGGTTGGGGATCTACATGTAATGTAAATTCCTTGTCCAAATGAGGAAATTTAATGCATTGGTGGAATGTTGATGGGACGGCTTTCATGGCATGAATCCATGGTCGGCCGACAAGAATGTTATAGGCAACTTCTACATCTACCACATGACAAATCGTGTCTAAGGTGATGGGTCCAACTTGGAGAGGCAACGTGATTGTGCCTTCAGACTTTCTTTCGCTATTATCATACCCACGAATGGTTATGATATTGTTTTGCAAATCATTTTCAGTGTAGCCTAGACAACGTAAAAGTTTCATAGAACAAATATTTAATGCTGATCCGTTGTCGATTAAGACGCGCTTGATTTTACGATGAGTTACATAACCCTCGACGTATAAAGAATGATTATTAGCGATATTGGGATTAAGCATGTCATCGGGACCAAAAGATAAAATAGGATTGGGGACTGTAAGATGTGCAATTAAAGCCTGAAATTGTTGTGAATTGATGTCCTCAGGGACACGAGCATTATTCAATGTTTGCATAAGGATGCAAGTTGTAGTGCAGGAGAAGAAGTCTATCGATGTAGTGTGAAAGGATTGCACATGGAGAGCGGGAAAGATTTGTATGTCTACATGTGTGTGTGACAATGTGTAAATGACGTGTGTAGTGTGTGTGAAGTGTGAATGTGTGTGTGCAGGAGAAGTCTAGAAGGCCTACCATTAGGGAAGTGTAGAATTTTAGGGACGAAGCTGGTAGCATGGATCCACGTATCAAGAGGAAAAGGGAGAAGCCAGAATGTAAGCTATGAGAAATACAAGACTGGGACAAGGAAGTACAATACCAATAATCATACCTCCTCATGAGAGTTGGGAAGGAAATAAAATGTGCATAATAGGCATGCAAAGAAATTACAAATATGGAAGGTAATCCTGATGGGTGTGTGCATATGTAGGTGCTATGTAATGATAGAAGTGAATGCGTAAAGACCTGTGCATGAAGGGGACAAGGGAAAATACTTGCAACTATACAAGGTAGGAATAAGCACAAAAAACATGCACGGAGGAAAGTAGAGGAATTAGGGACAAGGCAGTAATGATGTAGTATGCTCAGAGTGTATAAGCAAGATCTGTAGACTAAGGAAATACATGAAGGAAGAAAATTCTCTGTGTGCTCAGAGTGACCTAGAAAGATTGTATGCTAGAGCCAAAATGGAACTGCATTAGTTGGTAAAATAACTTACGAGGTTATTTTGGGTTGAATAGTTTGGTGCAAGATTAAGTGGGTGACATCTTCCTACTAGATGAAGCATGATTAGGTGGATGGTCTTAAAACATCTACTGGGCATGATTAGGTGGATGCCTTGAGAAACATGGGCAATTATTATCTGGATAACTTGAAGAATGCACCCCTAAAGCCAATATGAAGCACTGCTTGGGCTCTGCAAGAATACTGGGTGAGGATCTTAAAAACACATATTTAACTTACATAAGTGGAGGATTTCTAGCTGAGTTGAAACATAACCTCCACCACATGGTGGGTGCATGACTTGCAAGCACAAGAACTATCATCCAAAAGTGAAACAAACATGGAGAATCACACAGACATGCATGTGAGGATTAGATTATTTTTAGATTTGGAAACCTGGATAATTAATCAAATTATATTTGATTAATTCGATGTGTATTTTTGTGGGCACACTTAGAGGAATTGAAACTGCTCTAAATGATGTAGGATAGATGCAAAATTGAACTGTCAACGACAAGATGCTTAAGATAGATCCTAGCCTTAAGATGAAAGTTGTACATTTTTATATAAGCTTCGCTACTTTCTTTCAATAAGGGAACCTATCCCATAAAGAGGAGGGGCTTGTTGTCCCCTGACTGTGGTTTTGTTAAAGTATCATTTTAAAACACAAGATTTTTTTGTGACTCCACTGGGGATTAAATCTCAAACGTATCCCTTTCTAGAATAACTTCAAGATCATTTTTGATCTGGAGACTCTACGGTATACACCGGGGATCAAACTTCTGTCATGTTCGTTCTCTTGATCTAGGAACTTTTCCAAGAACAAAGGTAAAATGAAGAACACTTGTTGACCCACATCACCAATGAGTGATACTGACAGTGATGGGGATGATGATTGAGATCTCCCTATTAATGTTTTTTGAGTTCTAGTCAGTCCATATCAAGCTTGGTTTCTACAGAACTTCTACAGAGGTGTAAATCCAATATTGTTTCCACAAACATTGCAGAAACTTCTCAAACAAGATGAAGAAAACTCAATTAATGAATTTGAGACACCTTGTAACAAAGATGAGAACATTCAAGTTCTACAATATGCTCATGATTAGGTATTAATTCCTCAAAATTATCTCAATTCTACCAGTGAATGTCTTCTTGTTTCTCCACCCGATGCATGTCAATTTAATATTCCTTCAAATAATGAAGAAGACAAACAACTTGAGGCTTTCTTTCAACTTGAAATAGAGTCTATAGAAGATATGTCATGTACCAAGGTTGAATGTTCATATTTTGAAAGAAGTGCCCCTATTCTAGTGGAAGTGGATGTTCATCATAGCAAAATGGACAAGATCCCTCTCTCTCCTATGATTGAAAAATTTCAATGGACTGAGATGAAGATCACTGTGGAGCATTCTCTTGTTGTTTTAAGTTCTCTCAAAGATAAGCAAGTGCTTGTACCCAAAGAAAAATAAATTAATGAGATCACTAGTTCCCCTGTTATATATATGGATGATATGAGCACACATGAGCCTTTTTGTAGTCCTTTGAAACAAATAGAAAATGGAAAGCATACATGGAATATTTTCTTCACAACTATGACAGTCCTGTCTGAGCTCCCCCTTCGGAATGCCAAAAAAGGAAGAGGATGATGTTTTTGATCAATGTTTACTTAGTCTGACACCATTTCAATTCCCTACTAATCATGAAGGCAAATCAGCAATGCAGCTTGTACCCAAGAGTCATGATTTTATAGAATCAGGTGCTAATTTTGCAAAAACAGTAGGTATGTTTTTCAGAAACATGGTCAAGATTACACCTAATGGTAAACCATCTAGTCCCTTTTTCCAAATTCCTCTTACAGAGTGCTCTTCCTCTTACCAATTTTATGGAATTTTATATTTCACATGGGATACTGCCATGGTGATTCCATTTCAATCTTCATTCATATGCTCGTTTGTCATCCGAATTATAATCCCATGATGAAGTCTCTCACTACTGGGAGTGTGATTTTCTGATGAATCCAGTTGACATGAGTTAGTGGAAAGAATAATTTTAGAAATTATTTTGTACATGCACTCGATGGAAAAGTACATGTCTTTCTATGTGAACTATATTTTATTTCATAATCTTTTAGTGTTTTAGCCTGAAGAAGATCCTTCGGTTCTTCTCTAGTCCTTGGTCATGTTTCTTATGTCAAAACAATAGTAACTATCTAGTATCAACTCCATATTCATAAAGGATGATTTTCAATCCTTATAGTAATCCCATGATATTATAAATGTTGAGGCAACTGAGAAATTTCAATTCACTTGATGCTTGATAAATATTCACCTTTAATTTTGTTTTCCACTTGAAAATTGAATCTATTCTTAAGCATGAGAGTGATAGGCTCTAACCAGTCCTGTAAAGATAGGAATGAAGTCTGCTAACAAAGTTGATCTTGCCAAGTGTTGGAAAGATAATTTTTCTTGTGGAAAAATTTGGTGGGTTTCAAGTCAATGCTATGGGAATCTAAATCCCTCTGCTTGAATGGTGCACCTTCCATAGGTGCATGCATTTAAGAAGTGGATTTTAATGGTGGCCTTTCGACCAGAGATCCAATAGGGGCACTCCACTAGACCCTATGGTAAAGCTAGAAATTTCTCACTAAAGAATAGACTTTTTTTTGAGAAGGGGAAAGGGAGTGGAGAATGGAGGTAGGAGAAAACTAATTTTGTGAGTAGAATATTAGATTCCCATACACATTAATTAGAAATTTCATTTACATGAATTTATAGTTAGAAGAAAAACAAACCCGCAGAAGAAGCTACAAGACTGAATGAGACTCATTGGTCACAAATTACCAATCAATTCACTCAATAAAAGAGGCCAAAATTCCTTCTTTTATTATTGAAGCTTGAGAAAAGTTTTGTACATAGCTTGAGAATGGAAGAAATTCAGAGGAAGAAGAGAAAATAGAAGCAATCTGGTATTTTACTGTCTTTTCTAGGTACAAAGCACTCATGGTCTTTTTTGAAATCAATCGCCTATCCCTTTGAATGATCATCGAGAAGCCATTATATTCTTCACAAGAAACTTTGTTACAACTTAAAAAATCCTCAACACCTTTTCAAATTCCTCTATTGTGAAGAAAAAAGCTGATGGCAGGTTAAAAACCAAATCTTACAAAGCAACCGTTACATTCAATTTGCCATTTTAAATATAGACCATTTGATTTACTCCTCTAACTCTGAAATTTGGTCATCCAAATGGCATGAAGGGATTAGAGTAGTTATGGGGGAAGCCTTTCAAATTTTGTGATTTTTCATGAGATTTGGCAATTTGGAAAAAAATGGCCTGCAGTCCCAATTTGACTTTTCAACTTAGACATATGGCATGTTCTTATTGGAAATGGGATCACAGCCCTTTTCTCAACAATTTAACCTTTTTTGGAAAAATGCTCAAAAACTCAATTTTCTCCGTAACCCCACTACTCCAATTTGACTAGGACATGTGGCACATTCTGGTTAGAGACGGGGTCGCAGCTCTTTTCTAAACATTTTAACCTTTTTTGGAAAAGGCTCAAAAACTCAAAGTTATCCACCGTTCCATTCTCCTACTTTGAATTTTCAATGGCGGGCTTTGCCTTTGACTTTCTCCATGTGGGCTTGAACTTTGATTTTCTCCCTGCGGGCTTCAACTTTGACTTTTTCCCTTTAAAGCCTAATCAGGGCTGCAGGTCACTTTTTAAATTTTTGCCTTTTTTGCAAAGAGTCTCAAAGACATAAATTTCTCTATTGATCCACTGCTTTGATTAAACTCTTCACACGTGGCATCTTCTGATTGGAAATGCGGTCGCACCTCTTTTCTAAATATTTTACCCTTTTTAGAAAATGCTCAACAACTTAATTTCCTCCACTATTCCGCTCTCCCAAATTGACTTTTCAACAGTGGGCTTCACCTTTGAATTTCTCCCTGCGGGCTTCAACTTTGACTTTTTCTCTTTAAAGCCTGATCGGGGCTGTGGGTCACTTTTTAACTTTTCACCATTTTCTTGCAAAGAGGCTCAAAGACACAAATTTCTCTGCTGACCTGCTACTCTAATTGAACTCTTAACACGTGGCATCTTCTAATTGGAAATGGTGTCACATCTCTTTTCTAAACATTTTAACCTTTTTTGGAAAAGGCTCAACAACTCAATTTCCTCCACCAGCCTGCCCTCACACTTTTGAATTTTTTAGCTGATTCAAATTTTTAGGTCCCAAGTGTCCCAATTGAACTTGTGCAACCTGGGACAAAAACTTCTACTTTTTCCATAATTGACAATTTCAGATTTTTAGGGCTACGGGAAAATTTTCCATTTTTGCCAAAAGTGACCAAAAGTGTTAATTTCACCAAAAATCGTGTTCTTCCCCATCCAATAGGATCTGACCATGTACCTACATTCATTGGGGTAAAACTTTGACGTGGAAAAGATGCCCATCATCTCAATTGTGGAAAATATGCAGAGGAAGAAAACTTCATCGTTTTGAGTCCAATTTTTGAATTTCCTTCATGAACTAGAGGCATGGAGGAAAAAAAAATGATTTGACAACCCAGGCCATAGATCAAGTGAACAATTTTGATAAAAAATTGATGTTGCAAAGAGGATAATACGTATATAGACCAGGAAATGGAGGATTTCTAAAAACTGAGCAAAACAAAGGTTTAAACAGCTCTAAGGCACGACTTTTGCTAATTTTTTGAATCTCTAACTTGGCTTAAACACCAATGAAGGGCATGAGCTCAGAAATAATTTACATTTGGCTATGAAAATGTAGAGTAGTTTTCAGGAGACAACAGTTGGCTCTAGCTTGGGGACATGGCATGAACTGGGAATGGCTAGGATATGACATGAGGATCCACAATCTCAAGTTTCAAAACATATTATGTTGACCAATGCCTTATCCATTGGGCCTTACTGAGTCATGTAAAATTCTAAGAAATAAATATTAGAAGAAGGAAACACACAACAAAAACCAAACAAAACTAAAACAAAACCACACAACAGAAAAGAGAAAAACACACCTATGAAATCACCTATGGCATAAGGCGGGGGACAACCCACTTTCACTGATGATACAGTTTCAAGTATTTCCCACTTCAAGGAAATTCCAATGGTGTTCCATCCAAGTATAAGAGGAGAAAGAAATTCTCACCACAAGCTCCATGAATTTGGAATGGGTCGAGCCATGATGAATCAAACTTTCCATGGCTGCCCTTTGGTTCTCTTCTCTTGTCCCATAGTAGAACAAAGTCTTCAACTTTGAATTCTCCTAACTTTTCCCTCTTGTTAAATATCTTCTTCACTTTCAATTAGTGTTCTTTAATTCTATCCACCACTTGGTATCTGCTTTCCTCTAGCTTCTCCAGGAAGAGGATCCTCTTTTCAATGGAGTCTTTGTATTGACCATCTTCTATTTCTTGCAGCAACTTGAGAGTTGGCATCTCAATTGTGAAAGGAATATCTTCTTCAACTCCTTACAACATTTGGAAAGGTGACATACATGTTTCCTTCTTAGGAGTGATCCTATTAGCCCACAATGCATCATATAACTTCTTGTGCCAGTTCCTTTGATTCTCATCTACTACCTTGCAAACAATGGTCACAATGTTCTTGTTACTTGAGTCATCTTGCCCATTTCCTTATGGGTAGTAGTCAGAAGAGTGAGATAAGGAGATTTCAAAACCATAACAAAACTCTGTGAGATACTTCTAAGAAAAATAGGTGGCATTGTCCACAACAATCTTCTGTGGTACTCAAAAAAAGAAAATGATATTCTCCTTAATGAAGTTACAGACTATTTCAGAGCTGTCTTTCTTGGTCGAGATGGATTCCACCCATTTAGATAAGTAATTAGTTGCAGTGAGTACAAAAGTATGCCCTATACTAGAATGAGGATTCAGAACACCAATAAAATCTAGCCCCCATTACTGAAATGGTTCTTCAATCACCACAGACCTGAGTGGAAATGAAGAGATTTTTGGCTTTCTAACAAATTGTTGGCATGCTTTTCATTTGGAAACCCAATCTTGAGTGTTTGCAAAGATGGAGGGTCAATAATATCTCCCTCTGAGGATCTTATGTGCAGTGACCATTTCTGAGAAATGTCCACTACAAGTTGATCATGATACGCCTTGAGCAACTTTTCTTGTTGCTCCTTATCTACACACCTGAGGAAACAACCATCTAGGTCTCTCTTGTAAAGTGCATGATTCTAGGTTAAAAACTTAGATGCCTTTAGCTTGAGTGTCCTTCTTTGTTTTTATTCAAGATGAGGAGGGCATTCTCCATAAGTGAGGTAGTAAGAAATGACAACATACCACTCATCAGTAGTGGTGACAAAGAGCACTTGTGGACTGTCTCCTTAACAGGTTGACAAAACACCATATTTGTCTCCCTGCTGAGCCTTGAGAGCTTCATCTTCAGCAATCAACTTGCACAAACCATTTCCTATAACCAGATTAGAGGGTCTAATCTCCAAGTCATAATCTTGGGTCTTTGCAATCCAACTTCCTCTCTTATCCCTAGGATCTTTTGAGTCAAAATGGACTTGATTGCACTTCCAGGAACCATCACCAGTGTATGAGAATTGAGAATGTAGAATATAAAACTTTTAACAACTTTAACCACTGCTTAGGCATGTTTCTCCAATTAGATGTACTTTAGCTCATGATTTTTCAAAGGACAACTCATGAAAGAAATGGGTGCTTCCAAACCTTCATCATTTTTTTGAACAAGAACAATAGAGAGGGTATGTTCAGATGCATAGCAATACGTGATGAACTCCTTGTTGAAATATGGAGATACAAGAGTTGGAGCTTTGGAAATGGATTTCTTGATCTCCTCAAATGTTGTATTTCCTTCCTTATTCCACTTGAAACTTTCTTGAGGCTTCATCATGGAAGTTATATACTTAGTCAGTTAAGAAAACTCAGGCACAAAACGATGAAGGAAGTTTACCTTTCCAAAGAATGAATGAATTACCTTCTTGCTGATTGGTAAGGCTAGTGCTTGGATAGCTCTGATCCTCTTAGGATCAATTTGTTATCCATGTTTGTTCACAATGTGTCCCAATAACCTACCTTCTGTGAGTCCAAAAATGCACTTCTTTGGATTTAGATAAATTCTATGTTTCCTACACCTTGCAAGGACTTGCTCTAAATGACAGATATGATATCCCCTCCTCTTTGAAAAACTGTGAGGTCATCAAGGTAAATGAAAATGTAATGTTTCAAATCCTTGAAGGCCAATTCCATTACTCTCTAGAAAGTGGCTCCAGCATTAATCAAGCCAAAAGGCATTTTGCTGTAGGCAAAAATTCCCCAAAGTGTTGTGAAGGTTGTTTTGTTGCAATCCTCTTTTGCCACCTTGATTTGGTTGTACCCTAAGAATCCATCAAGAAAATAGAGCATTTCAGATCCAATGACTGCTTACAAAATATGATCCATGATTGGAAGAGGTTAGTTGTCCTTAAGAGATGTCTGATTCAGATTTTGGATGTCTACACAAATCCTTATTTTCTCATTCTTCTTCCTTACTGGCACAATGTTAGCCACCCATGTTGAATGGTTGATGGGGAATATGATTCTAGCATTGAGCATCTTTGTCACCTATTCTTTGATAACATTGGAAATATTTGGATTATAGGGCCTTTGTTCTTACCTGAAGGGCTTAGCTCATTACTTCAAAGGAATGGAGTGATGAATTTCCTTTGGCTAAAAATATTTGAGTTCATCATAGGAATAGGCTAGGACATCTAAGTACGTTTTAAGCAGAACAAAAAATTTCTCTTCTCTTATGGTGAGAAGAATTTACCAATTTTAACCATCCTTAGATTCTCTGAAGTGCCAATGTTTTCTTGATCAAAATTAGATGGACACCAAGAAGATTTTTTTTATTTCACTTGGATGAACCTGTCATTTTTGTCAAAGAGATCTTCCAAAGAAACTAGGCCTTTGGGGATTTTGTTTCCTTTCAGTTTGATTACTCCCTCTTCATCAATTCCCTCAATTTTTTCCTTCTCTTCTTTGGGGACTAATTCACGGTGTCAATTTTCACTTCCTTCAAAAAAAAAATATTGAAGTTATCCCTTTGTTATAAGAAGGCCAGGATCTGATTGTCATCATTGAAGACCTGCTAGTGATTTACACTATCTGGTATGTTGGGTCTGAACACCATCTCAATGGTAACTTTATCCTTTCCAAAAGAAGGATGAGGTGTCACTAAGGAGGTTGAAACTACTAGAGAATCAGTCTTTTCATTCTTCTCCCTAGGCATAGTTTCAATGGAGAATGCATCAAAGGATTCAATGCAGTCCCATACTCTATTTCTATAGTGCATGAGTCTGGGGTTCTTCACCTGATATTGTTGGCAAACATGCTTTACCACAACCTCTGCATCACCTTTGCATCTCAACTTCTTAATTCCCATGTCCTCTCATGCATTCATGCCTAAGAGTAATGCTTAATACTCTGTTGTATTATTCTTATTGTCAAATTACATCTTGTAGGAAAAAGGATATACCTCATTCGAGGGAGAGTATAATACTACACCATCTCCTAAACCTGCTCTAGAATGGATTTCATCAAACTCCATTGTCCAGATTTGGTCTTCTTCTTCCTCCATGAGAAGTGGAAAGTCCTCTTCCTTCTGTGATGTAAGGAGGTAATTTCCAAGCCCACAGTATTGAAAAGGTATATCATCTCTTGGACCATCATACTTCCTTGTTGTGAACTTCATTTTTCTAATTGGCAGCAGCTTCTTCATTTCTCCTTTCACTAGGATAGTTGTAGATGACCAATCCATTTTTATTTATCGACCTAGATCTCTACAAAAACTTAGATACTCAACAGCATACCAAAATATGTTGGGATGTTTGCCACCAAAATGGTCAGGAGTATCTTCTTGTCAGGGTAATTAGCTAGTGCAACCTGAACATCCTTAATCCTTCCTACCAATGGAACTTGTTTGGATTCCATTGAGTAGCATGTGCCATTTACCCAGGTCAAAGTGAGGCTAAGAGAATTTTTAAATTTTGCTAGCATCACATTATCTGAGGCTCCAAAATCTATAATGTAATTGTTCAGCTAGAAACCTTTGATGAGAAGTGACAGGTAAAAAGGCTCAACTCTATTGGTGATGGAGGCACTGAGGGCTAGCATGTTTTGAGAAGATGGTGTGGATGGTGTGTGAAGTAAGCCTTTAGAATTAGAGATTGGGGATGTAGAGTTACCACCCCAGACTGCCTTGATGAATATATTGAATTGGGCAGGATGTGTTTGAAGGTATTCAATTTTAGAGAGCTAGACTTTGGTTTTGCTATCCTGCTCTACAAAGTCAAATGAAGTTATGGTAGATGAGGAAGAGGTTCCAGAAGTGGATGAGGACTTAAATGGAAGATGCATCGTTAATTTTGGTGTTGGGTTCTCCTTTTCAAATGTGGAAAATGGCTTGGAAGGAGATGGGGGTGTAGCATTTGATTGGAATTTATATTTTCTTGCAGAACTAGTATTTAGAAGAGAATTGATCTTAACAACTTTTGAGTTGGGAGAACAATCAGATAACTTACTTGGCACAACAGTGTGATCCTTAAAAACTAGTGAATCTGATTTCTCTCTAGCTGATTCCATGAAAGGTGGTAATGATGATCCCCTGCTAATGATCTTGTTTAGTGGAGGCTTTGGAGAGCTATATTCTTTGTTCTTCCTACTCTCAGTTGCAACTGCTGAGGCTGAAACACCATTCTTGGATTGTGCACAAGTGAAAACAACACATGAAAAACTTGGAGCTTCTTCATCACCTTCCTCCTCATCAGCAATGTATTCAATCATTTCATTGTGCATACCAACCTCTTCAATTTCAAGATAGTTTTCATAGTCATCCATGCTTTCTTCTTCAGTTTCCTCAATGTTTGCTCCATCTTCTGATTCCCCAGTGTCACAGATGGCATTGAATGGTGGTGCGTTAAAAGAAATATTATGAGGATGTGGAGGAATTCTTGGTCTATCAGGAGGATTTGGTCTCCTTGGAGCATTCCTCATTGTGATTTGTGACAGCTGCTTGTTCAAAGAAACTAGGTCATTTGCCATTTTTTGGAACATTGGATCAGTGGTGACTGAATTTTAACTCTAACCTTTTTTCTTTCCATTTGGTCCCTTCACTTTTCCAGAAAGAATTAGATCATCATCAGTCTCAATTGAAAATTCTTTAGCTTCCCTCAATGTTCTTAGTTGGGCTTTTCTAAGGAAGAAACCAAATTCTTATGGCAAAGCATTGATGAAGAACCTTTTCAAGTTGTTTTCAGAGGGTACCACATCTTATGGGATCCTTCTTGTCAACCTATCATACATTACTAAAAAATATCTCATTGATTTGGAGGTCTCCTTATTCATCTGAACCAATTGGACCAGCAGATCCTGACAATATTTTGTGCACTTGAACCTATGTTCAAATGCACTTCTTATATCTTCCCAGCATGTGAAAAATCTTAGGGGCAACATGTAGAACCTTTCAGCAAATTTTTCTTGGAGTGACTTCACAAAGAGCCTAACTGAAACATCTTCATCTTCAACTCCCAACACTCTATAAGTAGTGATGAATGCTACTACATGTTCTTCTGAGAGATGAGAACCATCCCCTTTGAATTTTGGGAAATTATTTCTTGAGCCTCTTGGGAGCTCATGAAGTGGTTGTGGAAGACAAAGTGGACCATTATTTCTTCCCCATGGTACATTAGGCCTACATACTTCACGCTCATGATCACCCATTCTATTCCTATTTCTAGCCTCTGGTCTTGCTAAGGTTGCTTCTGCTACTGCTCTTTCTTCTGCTTCAATTTGGAGTCTTTCTATTTCTTCAAGTTCAGCCCTTATCTCCTCTTCATCTCTTGCCTCTCTTTCAAGATCTTCAAACATGGGACCAATATGTCCTCCTTGCTTCAGTTGCCAGGTGTATCTTCTATGAGCTAGCTTGAAATTTTATGCTCTTCTTTGGGGTGCTAGAATTTGTTTCTTCCTTTCCAATTCAACAACACGTTCCTCTTCTAGGTCTAGAATCGTTATGACAATGAAGTATTGATTGACACTTTATCTATTATGCCAAATAGCTTTTCTCAAATTAGAAGTAATGTCTTCTTCGATGTGAAAGAGTAAATCAGGTCTCTCAACAGGAAGATTTCCCAGAATATTCATTATTTACATCCATGTAGTTTGTGTGATTATTCAATCTCCAGAAAATTTTCTTCTAGAATATTTTTTTTGTATTTTATGACCCTGAGATTGTTTTTAGGTGCAGATGCTGCAAAATCTGCCCCACAGTGGGTGCTAAAAAATGTTGGCGAGAAAATATGTCTTGTGGAAAAATTTGGTGGGTTTCAAGCCAATGCTATGGGAATCTAAATCCCTCTACTTGAACAACACTGCTTCCATATGTGCATGTGTGAAAAATAGATTTCAATGGTGGCCTTTCGACCAAAGATCCAACAAGGGCACTCCATTGATCCTATGGCAAAGCTAACAATGTCTCATTAGAGAAAAAACTTTGTCTTGGAAAGGGGAAGGGGAGTGGAAATGGTGGTAGGAGAAAATTAATGTTGTGAGTAGAATATCAGATGCCCACACACATTAATTAGATATTTCATTTACATGAATTTATAGTTAGAAGAAAAACAAATCTACATGAGAGGCTACAGGACCAAATAAAACTTGTTGGTCACAAAGTACTAATTAATTCCTTAATCAAAGAGGAAAAAATCCCTTCTTTTATTGTTGAAGATCGAGCAAAGTTTGTACATAGCTTGAGAGTGGAATAAATTTGAGGAAGAAGAGAAAATAGAAGAAGTGTGGCATTTTCTATCTTTTCCAAGTACAAAGCATTCTGGTCTTTTTTGAAATCAATTACCCACCCTTGGAATGACATCGAGAGCCATTATATACTTCACAAGAAATCATTACAACTTCACAAATCCTTGATGCCTTTTCAAATTCCTCTGTTGTGAAGAAAATGCTCATGGAGGGTTAAAAACCAGATCTTGCAAAGAAACCATTACATTTGATTTACTCCTCTAACTCTGAAATTGGGTCATCCACATGGCAGGAATGGATTGGAGCGGTTATGGGGGAAGCCTTTCCCATTTTGTGATTTTTCGTGAGATTTGGAAATTTGGAACAAATTGGCCCGCAACCCTGATTTGACTTTTCAACTTAGACATGTGGCACATTCTTATTGGAAATGGGATTACAACCCCTTTTTAAAAAAATTTAAACTTTTTTAGAAAAAGGCTCAAATACTCAATTTTCTCCTCCGACCCGGTGCTTTGATTTGACTAGGACATGTGGCATTTCTGGTTGGAGACAAGGTCAAGGAACTTTTATAAACATTTTAACCTTTTTAGGAAAAGGATCAAAAACTCAAAGTTCTCTTTCGTTTCGTACTCTTGCTTTGAATTTTTAATGATGGGCTTCATCTTTGAATTTCTCCCGGCGTGCTTCAACTTTGACTTTTTCCCTTTAAAGCCTGATCAGGGCTACAGGTCACTTTTTTAACTTTTCACCTATTTTTTGCAAAGAGGCTCAAAGACAAAAATTTCTCCGCCAACCCGCTGCTCTGATTGAACTATTGACATGTGGCATATTCTAATTGGAAACGGGGTCGCGACTCTTTTCTAAAAATTTTAACCTTTTTTGGAAAATGATCAACACCTCAATTTTCTTCGTCATTCTGCTCTCCTGCTTTTACTTTTCAATGACGGGATTCACCTTTGAATTTATCCATGCGGGCTTCAACTTTGAATTTCTCCCTATGGGCTTCAACTTTGACTTGTTCCCTTTAAAGCGTGATTGGTGTTGCGGGTCACTTTTTAACTTTTCACATTTTTTTGTAAAGAGGCTCAAAGATACAAATATCTTTGCTAACCCACTACTCTGATTGAACTCTTGACATGTGGCATCTTCTGATTGGAAACGGGGTTGCAGCTATTTTCTAAATTCTTTTACCTTTTTTGGAAAAGGTTCAAAAACTCAATTTCCTCCGCCCACCCGCCCTCATGATTTTGAACTTGTTAAGCCAGAACCATCGTCGGTTACTTGTTTAACCCCAAAAAAACCTTATTCTCAAGTTGGAAGTTGGAAGTTGGAAGCAAAAAGAGGTTGGCGAACATTATCACATCTCAAAGAGATAACACATCTTTAGAGAGTGAATTCCAGCCATCCAAGCCATGATATGATCTAGCCAAGCCAAGAGGAATGTACATGCAGCCCATGCAGAAGCTTTTCTTCCATTGGTGATCACTTGCATCCTTCAAACCCCTCATCAACACCTCCATCCCTCACACATAGGAATCCAGGACCAGAATCCAAGTAAGTATAACATCATAATTCTTTGGTTTATTTCATTGCGTCGTTATTTTATCATCTATTTCTTACCCAACCACCTATTGACCTTCCCCAACATTTCCACCTCCATATACCTATTAAATCCTCACCGAATCCTACCCTAGTCATCTAATACCTCGTCTCGACCAACCAAAGTCCATTGTGTAATCACAAAGGAGACCAAAAGCTTGTTCTATGACATTTCCAGATTTCACAGTAACCGGCACTGGTCACACTTGACTGCCATTGGTTACCCTTGACTGACATCGGTCTCTTTATTTTCCCACACAACCCAGAACATAGACCTACCCACTTAATTTCATCTCACGCTCATCCACCTGTGATCTAACTGAGACCTTTGTCAAACCTGTAGAACCCAGAACCAATCATTTGACCTTCAGATTCTATTCTAGCTTATCCTGTTAGATTAGATCTATTTCTTATTACATTTTTAAGTGAGATACCTAAATAATTTCAAATTACAATAGGATTTACCTTGTTTACAACATTAAAAATAGTGTACTGATAGCCATCTAGGAAGTATCACACTTCTCGAATCTAGCATACACTAGGTAGTTCACTTCACATATTGTTTGATTCCTTCTTGTGGTCTTGCTTTGTATTGCAGGTAGTTCCTCCTAGCTAAAAGGAATCTCTCACAATCAGTTGTGGATTCAGAATTCATACGTGTGCAATAACACATCAACCAACATTTGAATAGGTATTCCTCCTATGCTCGTTACCCTATTTGTTTTATCAACACTCCAAAGAAACGATCTAAGAGAAAGGTGAAACATTTTAGCATGCCTGGTGGGACCCGACTGGGGTTCCTTGCATTTCATTCATTCCTAGGAAAATTTGTGTGTTTGTTTCCATTCTAAAAAGTGTACACACTAATTTTCTTCCTTGGTAACCCACCTCTTCTTTCTATTTTCTCTAAAGGAAGCTTTTCTTTTGGTGTAATTAAAAAGAACCATTTCTTCGTGTTTTCTGCATTGTAGTGAAAGAGCATCCATCTTCCTCTTCATATTATTGTGTCATCCAATTTCACATCTCAATTTGAGCTTAAAAATAAGTGCATTGCATTCTGATTTATCACATTAGCTCACATTAATTGAGGGAAACCTATACACTGGAAGTCATGCCCAACTGATGGTTGAAAAATGAATCATAGAAAAGCACTACTTTCCTTTTCTCTTTCTCTGAGTCTTACCAAACCTCACAAAAATTCAAAATACATACATTCTTAAACAACATCCAACCTTGAAGAAGCTGTAGGTGATCACATGATCACAACACAGTGGGCACCTAGCTCACTGCTTTGTCGAGTCATACTTCAGAGTGAATCCTACTCCCACCATAACATACCTGAAACCTCACCTTTTAGATCTCCTTCTTTGTAGTAAATAATCCTCACCACAAAATCTATTTCACAATTCATGTGTCAGTCCCTAAATAGCATAAGCTAAACAAACATAATAGAAAAGGCACTCCTAGGATCACATTTTCTTAGTGTTTCTTCTTGGCTTGCATTTTGAGGTGAGAGATCATATTCTTCACTTTTTTGTTCATCCTTGTATGCTCCTCATCACAGTTGGTGTATTCCAGCTTCACCTGAGTGTGCCTGGGCCATATAATCATCATTCTCAGAATTTTGGGTCTGATTCTACATCAAATTTTAATTCACAACCACTTTTATTTCATCACTGTTTCAATTTCACAGTAACCATCAATTACTTCTAACTATCGTCGGTTATACCCAACCGACATTAGTTCTAAGTACTTTTGCTAACCTACTGAAAAGGACATTTTCATTCATTTTTTTCACTTTTCATAATCCCTATCACTACCATTATTCCCATTGATGTTGTAAACATCATTAGATTTGGCATACATATCATATTTTACCTTCTGCCTTGTTGTTCACTCACTGTGCATTTTATACAGTAATCAGAATCGGTTACCCCTGACCGGCATCAGTTTGCCCTAGCTGGCATCGGTTATCCTGTTTCACATTCTAGCCACCATTTGGTACTTAATTTACTTTTTGTCACCAGATTCACCTGATCCTACTATTCTTTGTGTCATTTACAGAGAAGCAGCCCTACCTGATCAATACTGGTTCACATGGTGATGATCCAAAGACAAGAAAGTGCACTCGTATTTCATGCCAGTTGTCAACCACTCCCACCTAGTCCTTCACCATCTTCCATTTTATCACCAGCCATGCATCCCATCCAGCCTATTACTATCACTACTAGATATGAGGAGTCCACATGAATCCTTGACCAAAACCCTACCACCTTGCAGTTTTACCTTTCCCACTCGTCCACTCGAGATGCCTCGGGTCAGTTGATATATGGAACACTTGTATCTATCCCCCTGAATCTTGCACCCACTCCCACATCAGCCCCATCTAGCTCTATGCTTCCCGCATCTACCTTACCCCCAGTTGTTTCACAATTAGGTCCTCTACCCGCTATGACTGTCGCATCTATTACCTCCATGGCATCCGTTACATCCACCGTACCCTTGACAACTACCCCAAACACAACCTCAACTACCCCTAATGTCTCACACATACCCATAGCTACATTACCACCTCCAGTGTTAGTGACCCCTACCCCATTTCAGAACATGGTCCTTTCCATTCCATAATCATTAGCCCATATTTCTACTAGGGTTACCACAACCCTTCCACCCCCATATACATACTATCAAAAACCTCCCATTTCATCCATTATACATTCCGGGTCCGTACCCCATGTTTCACTTCCTTCTTCCCAATCAACCTACATGGTAGCATCATACAATGGAGTGCCACCCCCATTATATGTCCAAAACCAACCCTCTCATGCTATAAGAGGCATCTAATCATCACAACCTACCAAGGACCTAATTAAATTGATGTTGGACAAGATGCAGACATTGGAGGCATTGGTTTCTAGCTCCCGCAACACTCTCACCTACAATGAGATTTGCAACAAGCCCATTCACCCATCCATTCCTTTCTGTTCATACCCCGTACATTAGGAAATGAATACATTCAATCATTTTAATGGAAAATAAGACCAATAGTAGCATTTGTGGTAGTTCAAACACGAGTGTTATCTGATCACTCATGATGATGCCTTGCTCTTGAGAACCTTTCCCATGTCCCTCACTAGACCTACATTAGATTGGTATAGTGGGTTACCTAAACACTATATATTCTCATTTAATCAGGTATCCCAAGCCTTCTTGGATCATTTCTCTATCAATATCATCAAGAAGGTTACCATGACCAATATATATTGCACACGTCAGTATGAGGACGAATCTATCACAGATTTTGTCACTCGCTAGCACAACCTGATCAACCAACTTACCTTCCAACTGCCACAAATAGAACTCATCAAGCTCTTCACATGGGCTTGTGCCAAACATATCTCACTGACATTATAGGTCCAAACCTTCCAAACATTCGATGAAGCATTCACTATGGCAAGAAATTTAGAGATTCGGGCCATTGAAGAGAAGAAAATCTAGTTACACAATGAGAATTTGGCATTCAAGTCGAATGATACCTCTTCTTCTTCCAAACCACAGACCAATTATTCAAAAGCTAAGGGCACTGCTAACACAGTGGTACTTAAGACTGGCCTAGCACATCCGTCAAATTAGGTTACCCCTCATCTAATATCTCACCTGTTCAAACTTTTCAATTCAGATGAGAGTAGTGGAAATATACCCCAATCGGGGAGCCTTACTCTTCTATCTTAGAAAATATTATCAAATCTAGAGCCATCACCCTTTCACCTATAAAACCACACACTGGTTTTGAACCTGCTCACCCCATGCCCATATAGTATAAAGAACATGATTTCTATAATTATCATCGAGTAAAGCGTCATAGTGATGGCAACTGCCTCACTTTCAAAAATATTGTCCAAGAATTCTCAAGAAAGGCAAGTTAACCATGGATAATCCTAATGCACCTGCCAACCAAAACCTACATATCTTCAAGAAACCATTTCCTAACCATGCCCCTTTGTCTGATCAAACCAGTGAGACCTCCACTCATGACACCCATACCCTCGAGGTTCACGCTATCTTTAATGATGTACCTGTCACCTCCCAATTACCCAATATTCCTTCCATAGAGGAGATCCTAGCCCGAAATCCTTCTTCCACGTCGGAACTAACCTTCCTTGTTCCTTCACCAATAGAGGAACATGTTTCATCTCCTTCATCACCTACTAAGGAATCTTTTGCTAACATTGAGACCATCTCACCCCTGGCTTCACCACTTAAAGAGCCTTTAGCTACAGTACCTCCTCCACCCATAGAGGAGCACCCCTCATCTACGCCACCTATTATAGACCTAGTTGAGATACCTTTGCCTCTTGGTGAGCATTCTCCATCAGCCACTCAAGATCCTACAGACCCACTTTCGGCTCTCTTACCCACAAAGGTTGAAGCTACCAATTCCCCGTCTCTAAGACACATTTTACGGGAATTTCCATTATGTCTTCACCAACTCCACCTATCGACGTTCCATTCTCACATTTGGCTGATCACTTAGATTATGTGGATAGGGATCTAATATGGGGGTGCCTTTTACTCCCCATCTCAACACAGATATAGAGATCCCTTGCTGATACCTCCTTTATCTACCTAAAAACATTTCAACCAATTGAACCAAACACAATCACCTCTATAACAACCCCTTCCATGACACTTATTATAATTCACACCGCACCCTTACCCATAACTCAACCTACACCTAAACCTAAACCTATACCTACAACATTTTCTTCGATTAAACCCATTACCACTTTAGGAGCCACCCCGACCACCAGCTTTACTCATCCACCTATCAAACTGGATTTAGCTACATCCTCCAAAGTCAACACCATACCTATTCTGACACCCAAACAGAAGCACCAAACCCATAGAACTCATACCCCAGCTGCACCAATCACACCTGCACCTATCCCATTTGTCTTAGGATCTTAGCTCCCCCACATGGTTAAGAAACCTCCACCCATCGATAAACCAAAAACACAACACTTCATTCCTTCCTCACAAACATCTGACCTACCCAGACACCCAACCTAAATTACGCCTAAACCTACCACCTCTTTACCACTTATACCTCTGATTCCCTCAGCTATTGTTTCACTACCCACTGCACTTCATTCGTTGTCTCATGCACCTAAAGCATGACCTACATCATCTACCTTCACAACACCCCTGTTATCCCCGTGCGTAAGTCACCCTCTTCCTCCATCAGCTTTTCCTTTGAGGCCTCATACACCCACATCACCTTTACCCAAGAAGGTGCAACCTAAATGAAAAAATCCACTACCCCACAATAAGGTAGTCAAAACGACCACACACCCTCCTACCCATCCATCTACTATACCCATACCTAAACAAACACGACCGACACCTAAAACCACACTAGCACCCAAACCCATGGCTCAAAACCCTCCTCTACTAAATATTGTTCCTCAAAAATCACCTACACCTACACCTAAACCCACATTTACTTCCCATTGTGATCCACTAGTAGGGTCTTATGCCAAAATTTTAACCAACCTCCTTGAGATTTCTGTTATCACATTACCGCCACTCAGACCTTGCGACCCCCTCAAACCCAAGCCAAAAGGGTTTGACGATACTAAATTTTTTGCATACCATCGTGTACCAGGACATGATGTGGAGAGCTACAAGGTTTTAAAAACTGTTCTTATCCAGCTGTGTCCACCAGAAACCAACTTTGATGACAACAACCTTCTCGATGAGGATCCTACTTTACCAAAACCCATTCCCACACTGCCCACTCAACAACCGCAACCTCCACCCTCACCTCTCTTAAATCCATCCCCAAGATTTCAAATTAACATGGTTCACATCAGAGAAATTACCACGCGACCACCCAAATGTCGTTGCACCCAAGTAACCTCACAGGACTTTTCTCCTCTGGTAGGTTTTTTCCCGTCATGTCGTTATACCACTCACCCTACACCTTCTCCATTTTCCAAATCCCCTCAAATCAACATGATACACGTCACTACATGTGCAAAGAAGGGTAAAGAAAAGGAAACTGACCCACCAACTAATCCTATACCCAACATACCATCTGCACCTATACCTAAAATAACTATCTACGGCCCCACATACCCCATTTCTAATATCATCACACATCGCACCATGCTAAAAAAATTACACCAATCACCCCTTAAAATGTCCTTATACGACCTCATCCAAACCTAAAAATCCCATTGTCAATCTCTCATGGAGGTTCTTCAATCAATTGAGGTTTTACCTAATGACCCTACACCTGTAGCCTCCATTATCACACCCCATCATGTAGCCTCTCTCACTAAATTACCACCTTCATCTTCACTCCACCTTGTTCACCAAGTGGCCTCCCTTAGCTTCTTAGAGGAAGAGATCGCGCCATACCAAAATGATGACCTAGACCCAACCCTCTTCATCTCTGTACAAACTGATGACATACAGGTATGTCGTGTGATGATTGATGGGGGTGTTAGCATTAACATCATTTCATCCCATGCATTCTCTCAAATGCACATACCTGACAATTACATGCATCAACACCCAGTCATGTTGCATTCATTCAATGATGTTATCACCTCTACACTAGGCACCGTCATCCTCCACATTCACGTGGGCCCCCGCACTATTCCTGAATTATTTTACTTTTTGGAAGGGGAATTCTAATGTGACATGTTACTTGGTAGACCCTGGATCCATGTCATGGGTTGTGTTCCTTCCAATTTGCATTGTTGTGTAAAGTTTGAACATGAAGGATGCACCTATACCATTCTAGCTGACCCATCACCTTTTAAAACATGTAACATGCTTTATCGACCCAATGATGTGCTCATACCTATCAAGCCATCTTCCTCCACGACCACTAGCACTTCACCTACACCTCCACCTACTAGTACAGTTGTTGCTTCTATCACACATACATCCTCCATGCCTACCGCTTCCATAACCTCCATGGCTGACCCATCAGCTTCCCAATCTGTTAACTCAACCTCCGACTCAGTATCCATACCAGCTACTTACATACCAACCACTGATCCCTTGGAAGGATTTTTTCAATGCCTCACTATGGGGGAGTACTGCCTATATAGTTTCAACACATTTTTTACTCCACAAGAGTATGGAAGCCTTCACTAAAACCCTCACTACTATCACTGTATAGGAGAACGTCTCCTTTATGGTCCTCCCCACCTTTGTGCTAGTCTCACCTATGGGGGAATTGATACTACCACTTACACACCTAAACCACCATCACAAAACTGACCATTTTCCGCTCACTTCCAATCACTTACCAATCACCATTTCACCCACACCTTCCTACACCATTGTGCATGGAAGGGTTTTGGTTTTGGCTTTTACGAGCAAGGTCACCATACCATTATTCCATGTACCACCCGAAAACATAATGACCGAAGTGGTATCAGCTTTCGCAAACCACCTACCAAATAGGCCCGCATTGAACTCATTAAGGACACTAGCCCTTCTCCACCTTCTTCACCCACTCCACCTTCATCACCACCTTTACCGACGGAGTTAATGGATCCTAAATCTATCCCTCCTAATTTTTTTTTTCATAAACACCATTTCCTTGGGGCCTCTGACTTATCAGCGTGAGGGTGAGGCCCCTTCCACTCTTCCCTTCCTGTATCCCAAAATGATCGATGATGACACACCTATAATTAATGTTGTTTAATGTCAGGATGATGAATCCATACTCACCTACCTTGATGCAGAAGACTCATATATTCATTGGTCATTACCCTCTAAGATGCAAACCATGTTGAATGAATTGACTATCGAGATCAACATTCATACTCAGGATGACCAACACATTCTAAAGATCAAACAATCTTTAGATGTTGTTGAACAGGAAGCCATCACTTCTTTTCTTAGAGATCATAACCATGCTTTCCCGATGCCAAACCTATAAAAAAAGAGATGAGGAAAATACACCCTCGTATTACTCTTCTTGTTAAAGAATAACTTCAATACCTTCTTTCTGTTTCCTTCATCTTACCCATTGATTATCCTCGTTAGATTTCTAACATTTTCCCTATTACTAAAGCAGCAGGGGGACTCTGCATTTGCATGGACTTCCATGACCTCAACCTAGCCTGCCTGAAAGATGAATTTCCCTTACCTGGTATTGATCAGATGGTTGACCTCACTGCTGGTCATGAGATGCTATCACTCATGGATGGCTTCTCGGGTTATAAATTTTTTTTTATTGCCCCAGAAGATCAACACAAAACCTCATTCATCACCCCATGGGGGACCTTCTGCTATCGAGTCATGCCTTTTGGCCTTAAAAATGTTGGTGCCACATATCAGTGGGCTATGAATTACATCTTCCATGACATCATGTATCGCATATTAGAAGATTACATGGATGATATCTTGGCCAAATCTAAACATTGCTCCAAGCACCTTGCCATCCTCTAAACCATATTTGACCGACTCATTAAATATTACATCCGCCTTCAGCCTAAGAAGTGCGTCTTTGCGGTTCTCTCAAGAAAGCTCATAGGATTTATCATTTCCCTCTATGGTATAGAATTTGACCCTACTAAATTCAAGGCCAATCACGAAATGCCTCCACCCACTAACCTTAAACAACTCCATATCCTGCAAGGTAAGTTACAGTCTACTCGCCATTTCATTTCACAATTATCACATCGGTGCCAACCGTTTCATCATCTTCTCAAGAAGGATGTCACCTTTCAATTGGATGATGATTGTCACAAAGCTTTTGAGGCCTTAAAACAATACCTTCTCCAACCACCCGTACTTATCCCACCTAAAGATGGTCAACCTTTTTATCTATACATATCCACTACTAATCATTCCTTCAGAGCCATGCTTTCTCATTGCGATGCACAACACAGGGAGCAAGCCTTTTATTATATCAACCGTACTCTTTTGGACTATGAAACCCAATACACCCATCCCAAAAAAATTTTCTTAGCCTTAGTTTTCGTTGCCACCAAACTCCATCATTACCTACTCAACCAAAAAACCTATGTTGTGACCAACACCAACCCCTTACACTTCATGTATGCCAAACCTTATCAAAATCAGCGTGCCACATGATGGCTTATTCTTTTAGATGATCTTGACCTCGAATTCATTCATCAAAAGTCCATCAAGGGCCAAGCTATCACTGACCAATTGGCCGATGCACCTATTTTCAGGGATCAACCTTCTAATTTTGACTTTCCAGATGAGTCAATTGCTACCCTTTCCTTGAATGAACCCCCTTACCAAATGACACTCTTCTTTGATGGTTCCAAATGTCAACATGGGGGCGGGGCTAATATTATCCTCATTCCTCTTGATGGAGAACCCATGCCTTTGTCTTTTAAACTAGATTTTGAATGCACCAGCAATATTTTCAAATACAAAGCACTCATTATAGGTCTCCAAGCAGCCTATACCCTAGATGTCAAATTAGTAAACATCTTTGGTGAATCTCAATTGGTCATAAACCAAGTCAATGGTATGTACCAATGTCGTAACAAGATACTTCAAAAGTATAAACATCATGTAGACATAATTTTCACCACCTTTGATCATTACACCCTTCAAACCATCCCACGTTCCACCAATAAATTTGTAGATACCATGGCCTACTTAGCTTCCCAAATACCCACTTCACCCACTGATTTCAAAATATTTTTCACTGTATAATGCCTCCATTCACCTTCTTATTTACCTCATGCTTTTTACTTGATCGAAACCAATACCCTTGACCTGAGTGACCTTTCGTATAAACAAAACTCTGACTACCTTTCTCTCTCCATCTTACCTCCTAATCTCACCCGTAACAAGCAACACACCTTCCTTAAAAAGGTCTCTCGTTACGTTATCCTAGGAGGACTCCTTTATAAGCATGGATTTGATGGTATTCTCTTATGATGCCTCACAATTTCTGAAATTCCTTATACCATTAAGGAGGTTCATGATGGAATATGTGGAGGTCACTTTAGTGGCCTTGCTGTTGCTAAGCATATTCTTTTTCTAGGCTATTATTGGCTGACCCTTAACCATGATTGTTGCGACTACGTCAAACATTGTGTAAAATGCTAACAACATTCCAATCTTCATCATATACCCAGTCACGCCTTACAGGTCACTCTTGACCTTTGGCCCTTCTCTCAATGGGGTTTGGATCTTGTTAGAGAAATCAATCCTCATTCTTCCCAGTGCCATCAATGGATCATCATTGCTACCGAATATTACACAAAATGGGTAGAATCCATACTACTCATTTCCATGAAATTCAAGAAAATATGTGAGTTCATTAACCACCACATCATCTGTCACTTTGGTGTTCCTCATCGCCTCATCACTGACAATGGAAAACAATTCAAAAACAAAACATTTCAAAAAAATTGTGACACCTTCGGCATTTAACGTAGTTTCTCATCACCCTACTACCCACAAACCAATGGCCAAGACAAATCCACTAACAAAACCCCAAAAAAAATTCTTGTGAAAGCGGTTGACGATACTGGGAAGGATTGGCATACGCACATTCCTTTTGCCATGTGGGCATACCGCACTAGTATTCATACTTCCACTGTGGCCACACCCTTTTCTCTAGTTTATGGTACTGAGGTTGTTTTGCGTCTCGAAGTCCAGATCCCCTCACTCCGTATTTCTCTCCATGAAATCCTCATTGATGATGAATTTCGTCAGGACCGTTTAGTATAGCTAGAGTTATTAGATGAAAGTCATCTTAATGCTCTAGATCACCTTCAACTTTACTAACAACGTATCAAACTTGCCTATGAAAAATGTGTTCATGAGTGACCCTTCCAAGTTGGTGACCTTGTCTTAAAATAAAATCAACACATAACCAAAGTAGGAAAAATTAAACAGGGAAAATTTTCTCCTAATTGGCTTGGACTATACATTGTGACTCATACCTATGGATCAGGTGCTTATCATTTATCTTCTCTCAATGGTAAACTTGATCCTGAGTTCCTAAATGCATTGCATCTTCGACCATTCTATTGTTGACTCATTATCCTACCTCGCCCTTTGTCTCTCTCCATGATTTTCCCTTGATTTCTACCTACTCCATACACCCCCTAATGATTAAACAAGAATCATGTGAGTCCCCATCACTCATTATCTTCTCTTACATATTTGTACCATGACACTACACATAGCATGATTCTCATGGATACTTTTCATCTATCTCTAGATGAAATCCCATGGTCATTTCACTTTGCCCTTTGAATAAGAGTCCTATCTTTCACCTTGGTCTTGTCCATGAATACAAATACCTCACAATGGGACCAAACTCCTTGATTCAAACTTCTAATAAAAAGATGACTCACTCAAAAGGACATCCTCCTCTCGACCAACTGCTGCTATAAATAGACTGCTCCCATGAAGGACAACTATGTAAAATATCTTCAAAAAGAGAGAGAGAGACGAGAACAACCGAAGCTTCGCACATTGATCAGCTTCACGAAGACCTCAAAGAGTTCAATTTTTCCCATATAGACTTCCCGCATCGATCAATCTATCCCAGCTATAAGTAAAAAAAAAAAAAAATTTATTCATAGACTTGGTCGTTGTGACCTAGGACCTCTTTCCCTAAGGGCCTGCTACCTCATACCAACAAAAAATTAATTAATTAAAATTACCTACTCTTCACCCTATGAACCATGCCCTCTCTCATTTCCTATTGCCTCAAGGGAAATCTTAGAATTTAGACATTTGGCGATCCCGTGACTACATTTCATCGTAGAATGGTCCATCATGAAATTTATTTAGGGTCTTATGTTCATCACCTCCTCCAAGGTATGATCTAATTGGTATGATCCTACCTAATCATGTGGCTTTATTGCCCCCTTTTATCCTTTAACCATCTTTGTTTATGTTTTGATTACCTTATACAGGAATTTTTCCTCGATGCTTACTTTCGGGGTAATATCTTTCTTTCACCACAATCATCCCCACCTACATCATTTTTCCTACAATCTACCCACACCTAACAAACCTAAACCCACAACATTCCCAAACACCTATCGACTCTTTTTCAAACCTTCTCATTTTTTTTCCTAGCTTATGGGAGAACTACATTGGCTTGAGGTCCCTTTTCACCGGGACTATGTAGGTAGCACTCCAAGGGCATGGGGCCCTTGGAGGTTAGCTCATCCATTCTTTACCCTAAACAATTCCTCAACCATGCCTAACTCACCATGTACATCACATTTCACTTAGTTCCCCTTTTATATACAACATTGGAAATTAAGCCACATACATAACCATTTGCTACATATTTTATACATTTATTACACCTACCAATTCTCTATCATCATTATGCATGGATTATACCACATCTCACATATGAACCATAGTATCATTCATTACAAACAAATAATAAATCACAACTTCACCTACTTTCAACACAACCATGTGTAACAAACTTGACTTAATCCATGCCTATAACCTAACTCAACCATGCCTAACCAACCTGACTCAATCCATGCCTAGCCAAACCTAACTCACCCATGCCTAACCAACCTGGCTCGATCCATGCCTAAATTGACCTAACTCTATCATGCCTAACTCACCTAATTTCCATCCATACTAAAATAACAAACCCATATCTCATCTAACACAAGCCATAAAGCAATATCTCATAAACACATCAACCAATCACCAAATACCATGTATCTCGTCATATAAATCAATATATGTGTGGCTCAATATAAATTCCTATCTCATCATGTCCACCATCTCAAAATGTTGGCACGTAGATCGATATATAATATAAAATTTCATCGGCATGCAGGCCGGTATCATATATACAATAAAGAATGATTCAATACAAAATATCTTTGGCACGTAGGCTGGTATATCCTCAAAATGTACTAATCACTCATAAATCTGCACTATCTTCAGCACATAGGCCAGTATGTGATAAAATATACAACTATATTCGGCACGCAGGCCAACATATATACAAAAAAAAACTCATATACATAAAAAATTAGGTGACTGCATATCAGGCATCTTGCCAGATGTCCTCCATCTCTGTGTCACATGTACAGTCGGCCTATTGTGTCCCTGCTAGCACCTCACCTAGCATTGATCACCATGCACTAGTGGCCTCTCCCTGATTGAGCCTTAGAGCTTAGTGACCTCCTGTACTCTCCACACTATGCGTGCGGGATCTCGTCCTCTCACTGGATGCCTGATGTGCCTTGTACTCAGCATAAGATATAAAATCTATCCCGGATGCCATAATCTAGTCTTGATAATATCTCGCCTCACCTAGGCCATCCCGTAACCTAGATATAGCCATGGTATATGGTGGTACCATAGGTCTCAGCCCCTATACTTGCCCTGTAGCAACTTGCCCTACGCCTGCCTGTGAACTAAGACCTACTTCCGGTGCCTATGGTGGTGCCACCTATCCCTGTGCCTGTATCTGGGCCTATAAGGCCCCAATCTATGCCTGGGATGTGGCCAAATGACCCTGTAAACTTGCCACCTAAGCCTGTAAGTATGCCACCTAACCATCGCCCCCTGACCATCTCCATCTCTCCCATCTCCTCCATCCACCATATAGGCCTGTAAGCTGGCTACCTGTACGTGTAGCTCTACTACCTCCACCTCTAAGCCCTCCAGCTGGGTCTACAATATACCTAATTAGGTAATCAACATAGCTACCTGCCCCTATAGGGCGTCTCTCTTCATTATAATGGTAGCTAGGTCTGGCTGCCCTGGTTTGGGTGGTATGGATTATAACTGAGCTGCCCACCATTGCCTATATCTATTTGTACATCCGGCGTCATCTATCTACCAATCCACTGGCTACTCCTCCTCCCCTATGGGAATTTTCACATGTGGTAGAGGTAAGGGCCTCTCCACATCATCTCTTTGATATTGTGGGAAGGGTGGAGGAATGTCCTGTAAGAGCCAAAACTGCCGTCAGACTCTGTCTACCAAGATCATCTCATACTCCCTAGCATGGTGACCCTGTATCCACCTCTCTAGCTAGAGCTCAGCTAGCTCCTCATGCATATGTCTATATGAGGGGAATCCCACATATGGCATCCATATAATGTCCACTCCAGATAACCCCTCTAGTAATTGGAAAAAATGGGCCACATCGTGTGTCGGCCTATCTGATCTCCACTCTCCTATCATCAACACCCATCTCCTATATCCTACCCGCACAAATCATGCTGGGAATGCATCTGCTCGGGGCATCCCTATAGGTCACACACACACTATGTGCTCTTACGCTCAATAGTGTAGTATAAATGTACAACATAGGCTAAACCTGTGAAACTTCCCATATGCCCACATCTCTTTGTATAGCTACACTAAGAATGTTGGTGCCCAGGTAAAGCATCTCTCATGCACCATCATATCATGGAGTACCCCCATCAGTGATTGGGGAAAGTGTCCACCCTCTACATCTGGCAGTGCATAGCAGCACATTACCTCCATCAAAAAAACCACTAGCCTTGTCTCATCCAGACAGGCTAGGTACATCTCTCCATAGCTCAAACTGGTGCTATAAAATATCAAATCAGCCACCCTCTTTCCAAAGATAGTCCCAATGAACTCCTCTTAGGCCTCAAAGGAGATGGAATACACCTAGGCACCCAATATGGGTAGTCGTAAAATATGGAACACATCCTCCAGGGTGATAGTCATCTCACCCATCGGAAGGTAGAATGTGTTGGTCGTGGTATCCCATCTATCAATGAGCATGACCATCAAGTTGGGATTCCAAACAACATGTTGGTAGTGACTAATCCTAGTCAAGCCCACTTCCTCCATATGCTAGAGCTCCAAATGGGTTGTTATGCCACGTAATGTCACCAGTAGAGGTGGAACCCTGTCCCGCATATGTAACTGTGATCTCCCCTGCATCCAATCCAAGCACAACATTAATCTACATTCACCATGACCATATTCACCAATTATCATTACCCTCCACCCTATTTTCATTCTACCCATTTCAACTACCTAGCCCACATCATTTTTTGCACCCTTGTTCCTAAAATCCTGACTAGTACCAGTTCTTCCTAACCGACATTGGTCACCTATTTGGTGATTGATACCAATTCACCTCTACCAACCATGGTTACCATGTAACCAGAATCATTCACCTGTTTGGTGACTGCTACTGGTTTTACCTAACTGATGCCAACCACACTTGACCGACGCTGGTCACTGTCGCAGAAAAACCTGTGACTTCCCAAAATCCCCATTTTCTAAAAATCACGCCCCTTTCCTTTTTACCCCACCTACAATGACCTAGACTACCTCTGGACCTCTACCCACCCCACCTATACCATTTACCACCCTTCCCCTCCCTCTTTTTGCCCACTATTCCACCCATACCCCAATTTAATTTTTACCCACCCACAAAAAAAAACCCTAAATAACCATACTCTAAGCTCCCAATCTATCTAATCAACAATGTCACGTTGGGAACCTACCTCGTCATTCTACTGCCATCTCAATGGCACATCTGGCCACTATGTTGGTGGCCCGCCCAATCCATCTCCGGCCTCTGCCATACCCGAATAAATACTGATAACCTCCGCCCAATCAAATCTCTCATCCTGATCCCGTGGACCCGCTGCTCAGCAACCCAACCCTCATCCAATCACACTACCAGCTCACTGTCCCATTTCCTTTGGACACTTTTCTCTCCTTTTTGTCATTTTCTCACTTCAAAAATAACAAATGAATAATAAAAACATGGATTTTTTGTTTTTATAACCAACCTGACCTAACCAACGTTGGTTACCACTAAACGGCATCAGTCACGTGCCCTACCTCACTATCATCAATTTTCCTATACCGATGCCCATTTTCCATGACCTCCATCAGTCATCCTCACCAGCACATTGCCCTCAATTAATCCCCTTCTACCCCACCCCTCACCCCGATCCATTGCCCAACCCATTTACCTTATCTTTTCTGACCTCCTCCTTTACTACCTCCAAAAATTCCTCCTTTGGGGACTCATTCTTTTACCACTACCTTGGCCTTACCCACACCGTGACCTTTGAACTCATGTGTTTTCTATACCTTGTGGCACTGTTACCTATGTTGATTGACCTGATGACATTACCTAGCCTATTGTCGTGACTGTTTATCCTAAATCTACCTTTGGTGTACCAGAACATACCTAAACGTTCCTACACCTAACCTACGTTGTGTTTCCTGACCATATCCTATACCTTGGATACCTAAATTACTTCAACCTTGTTTGGATAAACCTATCAACCTTAGATGATGTAGAGTTTGTCTACTCTTTAACCTGGTAGTGTGCTGCAATTTATACGTGTGTGTGTGTGTTTGATTGTTGCTACCTTTAACCCAAACTCATTACCTAGAATGGCTTGAGTAGACCTTTTACCCTTTTTTTCCTCTTAACCCAACTAATTTTTCCTTGCATTTACCTTTTTATCAAACCACTCACTGATTCTACTTGTTGCCTCATAAGTTCCTAGTTTGAGGGGGATCAACTTCATCTGCACATGGGGCAACAACATCTTATTTTTGTTAGCGTCGCTTACCAATACAAGCTACACAACAAAAAGGGGCAAAATGTAGACACTAAAATTAGGTCACACTCCCCTTTGGTCCCTCGACAAATAAGCACCCTTCATCACATTCACCTAGCCATGACCCCCTTCACCTGACTAATATTAATTAAATTAAATTAATGCATTATCCTCTTTATATTTATTATTTAAATATCTTATTTTAAATAATATCCACACATACAGTTCAATTAGACACCTCACCAAGCAAACTCAACCTAAGACTTATTCTTAGTAAGTTGCCATAACTAACTAAGACATACCCACACCCTAAAAATTATTGCCTACATTCCCTCTAACCACATTCCCGCATGCTCACAAGAAGCTCCTAGTCTAATCCATGGGTTAACGACATGATATCCGAGGAAATCAAGAGGATCTCCCTTGTTTTGTAAACCTAGGAAATCCATCCTTGACTGATGCCGGTTACCCCTAACCATCATAGGTTAAGCCGGAACCGCCATCAATTACCTGTTTAACCCCAAAACAACCTTATTCTCAAGGTTGGAAGTTGTAATTTGGAAGAAAAAAGAGGTTGGAAAAAATTATCACATCTCATAGAGATAACATGTCTTCAGAGAGTGAATTCCAGCCATCCCAGTCATGATTTGATCTAGCCAAGCCAAGAGGAATGTACATGTAGCCCATGCAAAAAAATTTCTTCCATTGGTGATCACTTACAACCTTCAAACCCCTCATCAACACCTCCATTCCTCACACACAAGCATCCAGGACCAGAATCCAAGTAAGTATAACGTTATACTTCTTTGGTTTATTTCATTACATCATTTTTTTATCATCTATTGCTTACCTAGCCACCTATTGACCTTCCCCATCATTTCCACCTCCATATACCTATTAAAGCCTTGCTGAAGCCTACCCTAGTCATCCAATACCTCATTGCAACCAACCAAAGTCCATTGTGCAATCAAAAATGAAACTAAAAGCTTGTTCTGTGACATTTCCAGATTTCACAGTAATAGAAGCCTCCATATGGTCAGAGCCTCAAAAAATTAAATCGACCATTGAAAATTCTAAGGCCAGCAAATGACACCACTTGTCTCATCAGTGCACCTTCAAGTGTTGAAGCCAAAGGAAGTTCACCAAACAAGCGCCAGCTCTCCATGTGTCTAGGGTCTAATATAAGCCAAAAGGGGTAGAATTATTCGTTGAATCAGCTAAGGAAAGGAGAACCAACGGAAGCCTCCACATGCCTCATCAGTGCAACTTCAGAAGTGAGATCTAAGGGAAAGACCCCAAATGAGCATTGGTCCTCCACGTGGTCAAAGCCTCAAATAGCTAAATCAGCCATTAAAAATTATAAGCCTAGCGGACGGTGCTACATGTCTCATCGGAGCACCTTCAAGGGTCGAAGCCAAAGGTGGTTCCCCAAACAAGTGCTAGCTCTCCACATTTCTAGGGTCTAACAGAAGTCAAAAGGGGTAGAACTAGCCATTAAATTGGCTAAGGAAAGGAGAACTAGTAGAAATCCCCATGTGTCCCTTCAACACTCTTTAAGGGAGGAATCCAAAAGTAGGTCCCAAACGTATGCCAACTCTCCATGTGTCCAATCAGCGCACCTCTAAAGGTCAGGTCCAAACAGAGTCTCCAAATGAGCAAGAAGCCTCCACATTTCCTAGGTCAAACATAAAGCCTTCGCCAAACAGAGGGACTTAGTCAAAATAGAAAAAAAAAATAGTCCCGCAAAGGGACATGTGACCATGTTTCAGTTCGAAGTGGGAAGGCTAGTTGTTAGAGCCTCTTGGGAATTTTAGCTTTATTGCCAAATGGAGTAAAGTTACAAAAATGAGCTGCAACTCCCCTGAAGCCATAAAGTGATAAATTCAAAGTGGAGAGGTGGGGTTTTCAAGACACTAGGAATTTTTGTTTTGTTTCCCTAAAAGGCATAAAGTGATAAAGTGAACTGTGGCCCCACTCATACCAAGGGATAAAGTCAAATGTCAAGCCCGCATCAAAAGTCAAAATGGGAAGGCGTGTTGTCGGAGCATTTTGGGAATTTGTGTTTAATTTCTAAAAAGAGAGTTAAAAGTTATAAAATGCTCCACAACTCTGCTAGGGCATTGAAATTTCAAAATGGGGAAGTGGGTCGATGGAGAAATTTGAGATTTTGAGCCTTGTTTCCAAAAGAAGTAAAATTATAAAGTGAGCCACAACTCCGTTACCACTCAGGTAAATCCATGTGTCATACCTATATCAAAAGTGAAGTTGGGGGTCTACAGGGTTTGAGGGAGACTTTTACACTTTGCATCTTTTGTGCTAAATGTGCAATTTCCATTTTGGGTCCGAAGATCCATTTTGTGGAAATTGCATTTTTGCCATTTTTGTTTAGATTCGATTCAAATATTCAAATGAGCATAACTTTCGTTCCATTGCTCGGAATTTGACAAATTTTATACTATTGGAAAGGTCTTAGTCTCCTCTACACCATGGAAGTATAAAATCTTGTTTTTAGTAGGATTTGATGGTTGGAAATATGGAAAATGTTTTTCACACCATTAATATGTGATCTTATTCCTTCAAATAGATTAGATTTGATCCCATCTTCCATCCTTCCCTCTCCAACATGCAAAACAGACATGGAGAACCGACTGGATATCTTGATTTGGGTGAAAATATGGAAAACATCTTTCATGCCATTAATATGTGATCAGAATGCTTCAACTAGATCAAATTTGATTTGATCTTCCATCCTTCCTTCTTCATCATACCAAAGACATGCAGAACCAGATTTGACATATTATAGGCGGCTTTGCAGTGGCATTGATGATTGGTGGTTGGGATTCCAAATCATATTTTCTTCCTTCTCTTCTTCTCCTCTCTTTTCTTCATCTATAAATGTAATATCTTAGCTCATTGCAAATGTTGGACTCTGATACTTTTGAAGTTTAAATATAATCGAAAGAAATCAATAAAAATAATTTCCCAGGGCTTTCTCTCTATCTTCATCTATTGTCTCTTCTTGCTTGCCTAAAATCTATTGATCATTTATCTTCCGTAATAAGAAACTTTTTGTTCTTATTGATATGATTTCTAGAACTTTGTGTCTATGGAATCATATCTTATGTTGTGAATGTTAATGATTATGTTTTGTATCACCTTTTCTTAGTATGTATAAGGTTATACTTTTTTATCTATATTTCCTTAAAGTACTGTTATATTCTGCTCTTTCAAAGCAAATGAATCTAGCATTCTAGACTTTTATAAAGGGATAGTAACAAGGATTGGTATACCAACCACTATAATATCAGATAATGGTTTGGCATTCATAGGATCAAAGGTGACTGAATGGGCTGTCAAAAATGGGATTTATTTGAGCACTTCATCAAATTATTACCCTCAAGGTAATGGCCAAGCTGAGTCTACAAACAAGAACTTGTTAAGGATTATCAAGAGGAATCTTGATGAAAATCAGAGGACTTGGCATACTAAACTGAAATCATCCTTGTGGGCTGATAGGATAACTCCCAAGAGGTCCACAGGTAACTCTCCATTCAAGCTTGTTTATGGAAGAGAGGAAATTTTACCCATGTCACTTGAGTTGCCAATGTTGGAACTCATGAAAAAATTGGAGTTGTAAGAGTTTGAACCCATGGAGATTATATATGCAGAATTGATGGAGCTCCAAGAGATCAAAGAACATGCAGCCCAAGCAATGGAGAAGGATCAAGCCTTGATCAAGAGAACTTTTGATAGAAAATCCAAGCCTAGAACCTTCCAAGTTGGAGATCTAGTGTTGAAATTGGATGCAGACTGAGCAAAGCCAGGAACGCATTCAAAGGTGGATACCATTTGGAATGGTCCCCACATGGTCACAAAGTGTAATAACATCAATGCCTTCCAATTGTCTACATTGGGTGGTGAAGAACTGCAAATTCTAGTTAATGGAATCCATCTAAAGCATTGCTATTAGAAAGGAAGATCTCCACCTTGTAAATATTAGCTTACATTTTCTTTCCTCCAATTATTTATGCACATTGTCTTGTTATAGCTTAGTTTTCCATTTCCCTAAGTTCTTTGGGACAAGCTTTCTATCAAGAACATGCAGTTTTGCAGGCCATGTTCCAGATCAAGTGATTATTCTACTCTCACAATCTTCCTCCTTGTAATTTTCTAATCAATTGGGGTACCACGCAGAGAATTTTATGACTCCATGCCCAATGGATCACTTCAAGCAATTGGTTAATTCATCTGGCAGGTAGATGACCCCTCTGAGTCGCCAAAATTGTTATCCAAAATAAGCTCCTTGCTTATTTTTTTGGCTAAGTCCCTTTATTCCTTTCTTCCTTGTGTCTCAGTAAGAATTTGTTATCCTTTAGGCACTCAAAACCTTCTAGAAATGGTTTCATTAGATAGAAAATCTTCTCATCTTTCCAAAATGGTAAAGTTTTCCTTCTAACTCCTTGTATTTTTTAAGTTGTGGCTCGGCGGAGTTTTGGAGGGAAATTTTCCCATGGGAGGTCCGCGGTCCAATCAGGACGTGCCACATCATCAGAAAAATGATGGGGGTGGAGGTAACTTAGAAATTTTTCATCAAATATTGGCAGGGCATGCAAAATGATTTTTGGCATGAAGGCCCACCAACCAATAGGAATGTGCCATGTGTCCTCAGGACCGTTGGAGATTAGAGTGGAGAGAGGAGGTTGGAAAATTTTCCAAGGTTGGCACAAAAGGAATATCTCGGCCCGAAGGCCCGCCAATGAATCACAGCTTACCACATGTCCTTAGAGCATCAGGAGGTGGAGGCATGAGGGAAAATTTTCCTTTAAGCCAAAATAGGGAAAAGTATGGAATGGAAGCCCACCTATGATGGCCCACACCAACCAAAAGCTGCCACGTGTTCACGTGGCCGGCAAAATTTTTAAGGTAAGTCCGCAGAGGAGAAAGATCTTGTTCAGGCCCAAGCCAATGACAAAGTGCCACGTGTCTCATCTGGGGAAATGGTTAGAGTCACAGGAAAATTTGGAAGCATATGGTCGAGGGCCAATTAGAACACGCCACATATCATCAGAGCGTTGCACCGACGAAGAATTTTTGGAAAATTTTCCAAATGATGAAAAGGAGAAAAAGGTAAGGGGAAGTCCCATGACAAATCAAAAGGTGCCACATGGCATCGGGCGAAAAGGAGGTAGAACGTGTTGGGGAAATTTTCCCAAAGTCAAAAAAGAGGAAAAATTCTTAATTTCAGGCCCGCCAATTCAAATTTGCCCTAGTTTTTCCCTAAATCTTCAGAAGGGCATAATTTTTGATCAAGAGCTCAGATTTTTGAGTTCTTGGTGTCATTGAAAAGATGGTGAAATTCTCTACAAGATGAAGGGCTCAATTTTTTTTGTTTTGGTGGGGTTTGGAGAGAGAAAATCAAAAAATGCCTCTAGCATGTGGAGAAACAGAACTGACATCTCAACCACCAATTTGATGAAGTATAGTTTCATTCTTCTTCAGCATGGTCAAAAACATCGGGGAATGAACTTGCAAGGGTGTCCATGTTTTTTTAATGCAATTTTTTCAGTGGTTGAAGCATCCTTTCATGTTTTCCTACGTTTCTCCTTCTTGGGCTCAAACCTTCATTGTTAAAAGCCAGATTTGGCTCATTTTGTAAAGGTGGAACATTTTTACGAACTACAGGCTCCCATCTTCACCCTAGAAAGTGATTTTGTGGAATATCATACCTCTTTTAGGACTGCAAAATGTTTTTTACCTCTCTGCTATTGTAATGCATGTATTTTTGTATATTAAAAATTAAAATGCAAGCTCTGTGAATGAGTTTTAGTCCTCTCCTTATGTTGTTTGCTTCATTTCTGATCTTCATTACATTTTTATCAGTTTGTGCATGATGTTTTGTTTCATTATCTTAAACTGTGTCAATTTGCAAAAGTAAATGTTCACCACTCCTTTGATGTATCGCCTATTAGTCTTAGTTTTATTTCTTTTGCATGCTCTACCCTTGTCCCCTTGGAATTTAGAGTAGGTTTTTGAGTTTAAACCTCTGTAATTTTAAAGCAATACATCTGATCAGAGGAGTTGAGGAACCAACCTCTAATATGGAGATTCTTTTCCCATTTTTGTAAGTCCCACACTTGGGGAAAATATTCAATGTTGTGCAATCACACTAGGTGTCCATTATCAAACTAGAAATCTGATAAACATCTAGGGGTGTTGTGAATCTACACTAACAGAGTCACAGAAAGAAAGAACCGTACTCTGAAGGAGATGGCCACTTGTATGATTCACTCAAAGTCTCTTCCTCCCCATTATTGGGCCGAAGCAATGAATTGTGCAAGTTACATTCAGAACCATGTTTCACACAAGGCAGTAAGAGGGATGACACCCTTTAAAGCCTTGTTTGGATGCAACCTTGATGTTGAGCACGTTTTATTCTTCAGATCCAAGGCTATAACATGGATTCCCAAGAAGAAACACAAGGATTTGGAACCACAATCCAAACCTTGTATATTTGTAGGGTATCCTGATGGCGTGAAGGGATATTGATTGATGAATCCTACTTCACATGATCTGTATATTGAGAGAAGTGTTAAGTTCAATGAGTCTTCTTCAACTTCTACTTCTCCACCTATTGAGGTTCTTCAGCTCGCTGACTCAGATTCTGATTCATCAGATGATGATACTATTTAGCGTTCTCCTCTTCCGGATCCTCCTGACCATCAGACATTTGAGTCTTCTAATTCTGACAGTAGTGATGATGAGGACTATGTCCCTTCTCAATCAAGTGAATAATCTTCCGTCTAAGGCAATGTCATTTGGTGTGAATGCACAACATTGAGTTTTCCCTAAGTGTGGGACCTTTGCAAATTGAGAAAAGCTCTCCAGATTGAAGTTGGTTCTTACTCCTCTATTTAGGTATATTCATGTAATTCTTCCAGAGGTTTTGATTCAAAATTCCTACTCTAAAACTACCAAGGAGATAGGGTTGAGAGAAAACATGGAAATGGAAACAAAGCTAAGAAAAAATAGAATGGTGCTACACCAAAGGAGTGTTGGACCTCTTGTTTTGAAAAAATAGACACAGATCATGAGGATGCAACATCCAATCATGCAAAAATTTACCAAAATACAATGAAAGATCAGAAGGAAATAAACCAATGCAAGAGAGGATTGGAAAATCAATCACTGAGCATGTATTGTCAGTTCCAAAATTGATACAATATGTTGCAATAGCAAATAAGGAAAAAAATGAGCTACAATCTCCATGGGAGGTCTAAAACTACTTCAAATCCGCCTGTTACGGAGAAAAGAAGAGCTTGTAGAAGCAAGAACATCCAACCCTTTACAAATGAGCCAAAATTGGCTTTTAACACTCAAGCAGAAGGAAAGAAAGGTGAAAACGCGGGAAAATCTGATTTACCACTCCAACCACCTACAAGATCCATTAAAATAGCCTACAAAAATGATGGGATCATGCAAAATCTCATATTTCCATGCATCTACTTTGCAGACCAAAGAAAATGACCCATACTTCATTAAATCTAGTAGATGGAAATCTGATTTTTTCTTTTCCAACATCAGAGACATTTTTCATTTTTTCTCACATGAATCTTCAAAAAAATCCAAAATTTATGGATCTAACGTGTAGAGGATTTCATAATATTTCCAATGATATAAAGAACATGAAAATCTGAGCTCAGGATCAAAAGTTATGCCCCTCTGAAGATTTAGGGCAAAAATGGTGAAAAACAGAGTCAAAATTGGGTCGGCGGGGTCAAACTTTAAAATTTTCCCTTTTGGAAAATTTTCCCAAAAATATCCGCACCTCCGCCACTCCAAGACACATGGCATCACCTATTTTGCTGATGGAATTGCTGGGCTCAAACTTCACCTTTGTCCTTTTGATTTCACATTGGGAAAATTTCCCAAAATTTCCCCATGCCCCGCTCTCCTGGTGACATGTGGCATCTCCTAATTGCTTGGGGGAATGCACTTCAACTTTTTCCTTTTGCACTTTTTTTTAACTTTGGAAAATTTCCCAAATCCTTCCACCGCCTGACTCCCACTGCAGGACTGGACACATGGCATCTCCTGCACTAGGCGTGGAAAATTTTCCTCAAACAATTTATTTTCCTTCTCCTCCATGGGCCCGTGGGAAATTTTTTTCCTTTGCACCTTTTGACCAAAGCACCAAAAAATTTAACTTCCCCCAGACACCCGCCACTCCGCCATCACACGTGGCATTGTTTCATTGGCTACGTGCTTGCCCAATGAAAATTTCCCCAAAAAACTCCAATGAGCCATAACTCAAAAATTACAAGGAGTTAGGAGGAAAATTTTACCTTTCTAGAAAGGTAAGAAAATTCTCTATCTGATGAAGCCAGTTCTAGAGACCTTTGAGTGCCTGAAATGTGTGAAAATTTGAAGTTGAAGCACAAGGAAGGAAAGAATGAAGGCAAGTTAGCCAAAATAAGCAGGGGGCTCATTTTGGATAACAATTTTGGTGACTCAGAGGGGTCATCTGCCTGCTAGATGAATGATCAGTGGCCTTTGAAGCATCCATTAGGCATGGAGTCAAGCCTGATAACCAATTCTGATCTGAACTATGAAAATCTGACCTCTGAGCCACTTGGAAACCCACTGAACTTGGAGTTGATCTTCACCAAAATGCCACTGAAATGGACTGTGCAAGAGCAATACAACAACACCAAAAACTATGTACAAAATTTAGAAATCATACATACCCCAAGTGGGATATGCAAAGTGTGTGTGCACAAGCACTTCTTATGCTAAAAGCAAACCTACCTACTCTACTTTAACTGGAAGCAAAGGTAAGCTAAACAAACCCTGCAACTGGTTGTGCAAAATAGCTTCCTTTCTTCAAAATTGGCAGCCATGCAAATGATTTGGAGTTGAGTATGGCTGCTTGAATGAGTGGAAAATCAACAAGGAGTTGGTCTTCTACCCAAATTAGCAAGGTGTCAGCTGAAAGCAAATTGAATACCTCTTTTAGTTGCTCTACATTTGGATTGAAGAGGTATTGCAGCTGATCCTTGGTACTTTGTAGCTCATCCTCATGCTTAGAAGCAAGCATGACTAGTTTTGACTTCTCCTTTGGCTCCAATGAAGCCAAATACCTGATTGGGCAAGGTATGGTCCTTTGATTGTGCCCATAGCTATGAATTTCAACTCCAAGAATGGAGCCTTCTTGTAGACCTTCTTGGATGGATGGTGTGGAAGAAGTGGTAAAACTCTCTTGCTCTTCCCCTTCCTTTTCCCATGAAGTACATGGAAGATTCTAAATATTCAAACTTGATTTCATCCAATGAGATTTTGCTTATTGTACAAAACATAGGGCTCTGAAGTTCCTCCATTATAGCTTTTTCAATGTTCTCCTTTGTGAGGCATGTTGCAAATTGCAGGCTCTTGATGTTGGAGAATGAATGGTGAAGAAGAAAATGTTGTAATTTCAGGATCCTCCTCATCAAAACATTATTCTAAGTCTGATAAACAATCAAACTCTTCAATGTCTTGCTGCAACAAAGTCTCTTCCTCTTGCATGGTGACCTTCAAATCTACATTTTCTTCACCATGTGCAACTTCATTTTCAAACATGCAACTTGCCAATTCGAACTCATCCAAAAAATCATATTTTTGGAGAGATGAAGTGGGAGAGAAAAATGAAATTTCTTGTGCCTCTTTTCACAATTTGGACCTATTTTGTTCACCTCCATAATGGCTTCATTGATCAAATCAGCCCCTTCAAATGAAAGAAAAAATGTATCAATAATGCTTCCTTCTTCTGTTGTTGCAAAAACTGACTTGATCTCATCCATTTGCTCCTCAAAAATGGGATTTTGAGCTGGTTTTTCTTCCTCCATGATGACTGATTTTTCAGCGCAAATTGGGTCAGCATTTTCTTTGGGAAAAGTGCCAACATGGACACCCAACTCATCACTAACAGACTGCTGATTTTTTCTTGCTTCACTGCTGCTATAAAATCAGCCTTGTTTACCACTTTTCTTTCAACCTCAACCTCCTCCTTTGGCTTCAACCATCAAGGGGATTTTTGTAATCTCAAATTTGGCAGCCCAACTCTTCAAATTGTCTATCATTTCTTTTCTATTGGGCTCCTCTTCTTGCTATTCTCCTTGACTGATTTCTGATTTTCATCTTCCCAACATGGATTTGGGAATGCAAGAGGAGGGGTGGGTTGTGACTCAACTAGTTTTACAATTATTTGTGGTGGTGGAGGAGGTAGAAAATCTTGTTTCTTTGGAGGGAATGGCTGTTTGGAAGGGAAAAGGGTAGAGAAATCAAGGTGGGGTGGGAGACTAGGAGATGGAGAAATGAAATCAACTTTTAGGACAACAGATGAAGAGTTTAAAGCTTGACACTACTGAGATAAAATAGATTGGGAAAGAGGAAAAGAAAAGGCATGAGATGGTGTGCTTACCCATTGACAAGGTTGCTTAAATACTCCTTTCATACACCTTTATTCCTTCATCCATTTTGCAAGTAATGGGGAGCATTGTAACAATGAAGTCAAATTTCTCTTGTGGGCTATAATGCCTTGGAAAAGGTCCCACCCATGGATAGGGTGCTCTACAACCGATTCCAAATGGTTTCATTTGTGCTTGAGCCCTGGATTGCACCATGTTTGCCTCCATCTTTTGGATTTTCTCCAACAAATCAGCATTTTCTTCTTGATTGTCCTCATAATCTACACACCCTTGTGCTTGACATGCTTCATAGCCAAACTAATTTTGGCATTTCTCATATGGGTATGCATATTGGTTTTGGATTTGATCAAAATGTTGATCTGAAGGATTTGAAAAATATGTTGGAGGTGGGAAACATTGCTTGTTGCTGTAATTGCAAATTCCATGGGGGAAATGAAGTCATGATTGCACAACTTCATGGAATGAAATAAGAATGAAGAGATGGAATGAAAAATGGAAGAAAGTGAATGGAAAGAAGGTCTGCAACTTCAAGAGATGGGTTGCTAATTATATGGATTCCCCAGATGTGTTTGTAAGTTCCTCCAAAGGCTGAAATTTTAAATAGGAACACATCAACCTACAAAAAATGAAGTGGAAGACCTCTTGGTCCCATTGGGTGTTCCAAAACTATTAGTGCAAATTCACAGCACCCCCAAAATGACCTATGGATCTACTTTTCTAAGGAAATGTCATTTGGTGTGAATGCACAACATTGAGTTTCCCTAAGTGTGGGACCTTGCAAATTGAGAAAAATCTCCAAATTGAAGTTGGTTCTTACTCCTCAGTTTAGGTGTATGCATGCAATTCTTGTAGAGGTTCCGATTCGAAATTCCTACTCTAAAACTACTAAGGAGACAGGGTTGAGAGAAAAACATGGAAATGGAAACAAAGATAAGAAAAAACAGAACGGTGATACACCAAAGGAGTGATGGACCTATTGCTTTGTAAAAATAGACACAGATCATAAGGATGTAGCATCAAAACATGCACAAATTTACCAAAATACAATGAAATATCAGAAGGAAACAAACCAATGCAAGAGAGGATTGGAAAATCAATCACAGAGCATGTATTGTCAGTTCTAGAATTGATACAATACATTGCAATAGAAAAAAGGAAAAAAAATGAGCTACAATCTCCATGGGAGGTTTGAAACTCCTTCAAATCCACCTGCTAAGGAGGAAAGAAGATCTTGTAGAAGTAAGAACATCCAACCCTTTACAAATGAGCCAAAACTGGCTTTTAACACTCGAGTAGAAGGAAAGAAAGGTGAAAACGTGGGCAAATATGATTTACCACTCCAACCACCAACAAGATCCATTAAAATAACCTACAAAAATGATGGGATCAATGCAAAAGCTCATATTTCCATGCATCTACTTCGCAGACCAAAGAAAATGACCCATACTTCATTAAATCTGCTAGATAGAAACATGATTTTTTCCTTTTCCAGTGTTAGAGACGTTTTTCCAATTATCTCCCACGAATATTCATCAAATTCCAAAATTTATGGTTCCAATGTGTAGAGGATTTCACAATCTTTCCAAAGATATAAATAACACAAAAATATGAGCTTGGGATCAAAATTTATGCCCCTCTAAAGATGTAGGGAAAAAATGGCAAAAAACAAAGTCAAAATTGGGTCAGCGGGGTCAAACTTTAAAATTTTCCCTTTTGGAAAATTTTCCCAAAAAACTCCATGCCTTCACCACTCCAAGACATGTGGCATCACCTAGTTTGCTGATGGAATCATGGGCTCAAACTTCACCTTTTTCCTTTTGATTTCACATTGGAAAAATTTCCCAAAATTTCCCCGTGCCCCGCTCTCCCGGTGACACGTGGCATCTCCTAATTGCTTGGGGGAATGTGCTTCAAAATTTTCCTTTTACACTTTTTTTCAACTTTGGAAAATTTATCCAAATCCTTCCGTCACCTTGACTCCTTTGCTGACAGGACATGTGGCATATCCTAACTAGGCACAGACCTCAAACAATTTCTTTTCCTTCTCCTCCATGGGCCTGCAAGCAAAACTTTACCTTTGTGCCTTTTGACCAAAAAACCAAAAAATTGAACTTCCCCCTGACACCTGTCACTCTGCCACAACGTATGGCATCATTTCATTGGCTGTGGGCTTTCCTAGGGAAAATTTCCTGAAAAAACTCTGTCGAGCGATAACTCAAAAATTACAAGGAGTTAGGAGGAAAATTTTACCTTTCTAGAAAAGTAAGAAAATTATCTATCTAATGAAGCTAGTTCTAAGAAACCTTTGAGTTCCTAAAATTTGTGAAAATTTGATATTAAAGCACAAAGAATGAAATAATGAAGGCAAGTTATCCAAAATAAGCAGGGGGCTCATTTTGCAATATTTAACTCAGGACCCCATGCCCTTGATTAATGAAAATCTTGAGAAGATATTTTATATCTAAGAAAGTAACTCAGGTAGCTAGGTTTTGGATAGGATCTAATTCATGTAGATAGGGAAATTCCCAAGCCATCTCCCCCTAAAAAAGATGAGGTGCTATAGGCAACAAGGATCCCATTTCACCATGATTGTCGATGTCCTTTTCAAATGAAACTTTAATGGAATCCTGTTAAGGTGCCTTAAGAATGAAGAAGTGGAAAGAGTCTTACGTGAGTGACACCGTGGGATATTAGGAGATCATTTTCTGCCCAAATCATAGCCATAAAATTTTTGCAAGCATGATACTTTTGGCCGAGCATGTTTGCTGACAATCAAGTAGAGTCAAATAGATGCAAAGTGTGTCAATTTTTAATGGGTTTTCAAAGGAATATGGAATCACCTCTTAATCCCATCCTAATAGAGGAACCATTTGCGCAATGGGGTCTAGACATCATCAGAATGGTCAACCTGACTTCTATTTCCATGAATAAATGGATCCTCGACGCAACTGATTATTTAACCTGATGGATGGAGGAAGCTCCACTAAAAGAGGCCACCAAGAATGTAATCTTGGGACTCCTACATAATATCACTACCCACTTTGGACCCCCTGCACTATTATATCTGATAATGTGAAGGCCTATTTGGGAGCCAAGGTATCTAATTTCACTGTAAAACATGCGATCTACCTGAAAACATCCTCCAACTATTACCCATAGGGAAATGGTTTGGCAGAGTCTACTAACAAAAATCTGATCAAGCTCATAAAAATATGGGAAATGGGCATAAGAGGCTATGACATGAACATGTCAAAAAATCCTTATGGGCTAATCAGATCACACCCAAACAGATCCTAAAAGCCTTGCCATATGAGATAGTCTATGGAAAAAGCGTTATAATTTAAATTTCCCTATAAATCACTGCATTACAACTGTTGAAAAAAATTGAGATAGGGGAAAATGGGGTGATGTAAGTGAGACTCACTGAGCTAGTAGATCTCCAAAAGAAGTGGGATGCCACTCATGAAGCCATAATTAGCTGTCAGCAAGTGGTGAAAATATGGTACAATCAAAATATGTTGCAACTAGAATTCCAAGTTGGTGTTATGGTTTTGGAATGGGATAAAAGGGTGGAAAGCATCGAAATAATGGAAAGTTCGACCCATTAAGGATAAAACACTTCAAAATCATCACATACAAGAAACACAATTTATTTAAGCTTGAAACCATGGAAGGTGACCCCTTGGAAATTCTGGAAAATGGAATTCATTTAAAAACTTTCATGTGAGTCTCTTCATTAAATATTGTATCATATGTATAGTATTTCTTTTCCTTGTTCTTCTACTTCATTTTGTTTTTTCCCTTTTAGTAAGTGTCTCAGAAATGTGTTCCTTATGGATCCCCCATTCCTATTTTTAAAATTTTTGAGGGATTTTACCTTCCTAATTTTCCTTGAAATTAATGATCCAATGACTTCGTAGGAAACTTGAAAGAAAAATATTTAGAATTGATACAAAATCTCTCAAAAATCATAGAGTTTGGTGCTTAGGGTCATGAAAAAAAAAGGTTCATTATGTGAAGTGACTCTATGTATGTGCGAGCCATTACACTCCAAGTTAGGGTGGATATTTAAGATATATGGGAGTGTCCAACAGGATCATTTCAAATCCTAGAGTCTTCCAAATCATTCATCAAGTGTCGAAGTTAAAGAATCAAGCCTTCTCCTAGTTCCGAAAACCTCCATGGTAACTTCACCAATGTTCAAAGCCTTCTCCTAGTTTCAGTGACCCTTTTGTGGTATCTGAATTCACCGATGAAATCTTTGAACCTATTATAAAAAAGAAACCAAAAGCCTTGAGAGAGTCAACCTTGGCCAGGTTTTTTAACTTGGGAAATTCTAAATCATTCGGCTCAAGAATCTAGAACATGATAATTGCCCAATATATGGTTCCTCTCATGCACCCATACCCAAATCACATATAGATGTATGTGGGTTGTTATGATTCCAACACCAACACCATCTATGGAAGGAACAAAATGCTGGTAATTATGCCTCAAGATGTCAGGGACATGTTGGCTCTAACCTATGACCTAGTGGCCTGTCTCTATGATATGGAAAAACTCTAAAGCATCTTAGCTTGGTGCCATAATAAAGATTCATTCCTTAATAGTGAATTGAGGTAGATAGATTCGGGTAGTTTGGGAACCGCAAGACTCCCCATTCCCTTGAAGTTACTCTTGGTAAATTCTCAAGATACTTGCTCAATGTTGATGTTTATTTTTGGCCAAGATTTAGATAGGAACTTCTAGGATTAGTAGATGGTAGGCTTGTTCAAAATGAGGTCTATAAAGAAAGAGAAGGTAGACCACTTCAAATTCACCGAAGTTATTATAGAATCTATCTTGGAATAGGTCATCGAGTTCCTAGTAAACTGCAGCTTCACATATTTGTCATATGTTTTCCACCTTATTATGTATCAGAATGCCCAGTACTTTAGTTAGTTCATGAATCTGACTCAATGGGATGCGGAGGTTGATCCCCAAAATATCAACCCTAGTTCCTTTTTCTTTATGTTATGGATCAGATCTACTACTTGTATGATGTTTCTTTTGTTATCTAAGTGGGTATGTTGGTGTAATGACTCATCCTATGCTTTCATAATGTAGGCATGATCATTAATTTTCTACACTTAATATGTCATCAATGACAACATCTTCTCACAATGCTCACATAAAGAAGAGGCTCGATATTTGCGCATGCCTCAGGTGAGTGCCCAACACCCGTTGGGTGATAGGCCAACATGTAAGGAATTAGAAGGTTATTCTAATGGCATAAAAATTACTACACCAATTCCATAAAGGATTAATTATGCTTGCAAAGTACATGGAAGAGAGAAACAGAGGATAACCACAAAATGGAAATAGAAGAAGTGTAGCTTGTATTCCATATGTATTGATGAATACAAAGCTTTATCCAAGCTATCACAATGGTGCATAGTAAGGGTTCTTCAAAAATACATAATCCTTTAGAATGAAGATGCCATCCCAATTTATAGCAATTTAAATTGTCCTTTCATCTCCCACACATGACTCCTCATTTCCATATTCCACTTTTGACATTTTTTTCCATGAATTAAGTATTTCTCTTATAATTTTAAGAAAATAGTTTTTATAAATTTAAAATAGGTCATTTAAGTGAATAGAACAAAATAAAATAATAAAGCATAAGGAAGAATTAGAATGGAGAGAGAAATAAGAGAGGTAAAGAGAGGAAGAAGGAAGGAATGAAAGGAAAAAACTCCTCATGATGAAATGTTTTGAATGCCTTGATGCAGTCATTAACTTTGAGATAAGATTTCTTCCAGTGGTGATCTTATACACTGATGAAGATTTCTCCCTTGAATAAATTGTAATAATTTTCCCAATCTAGTGATGACTGCAAACTCTTGGACCATAGAATGAGTTTTCAGTAACATTGTTATGAGGTTTACCACTGGAAGTGTTTCGCTCGGAATGTTTCGGCTTCTGGGAATAGAGTTGCTTCTATCCTTTCATTCCTTTTAGAAACAGATGAGGTTAGGGTTAGGAGGAATACCTGTTGAATGTCGAGATGGTGTGCGCGTACCGTAGAGAAAGATCAGACTGACTACGGATAACTCCTTTTTGTCTTGGAAGGACTACCTGCAAATAAGAACACAAGACCACAAGATTTTGATTAAACAATAAATGAGGAAACTGCCTTGGGCCCAGGAAATATAAAACTTCCCTTCGAAGGTGGTCAGTTCCCCTGCTAATATGAATTAACACAAAAGACTACAAAATATCAATTAAATTATTTTGTTAAAACTGGGTAGGGGGAATGGCTGGTTTTCTAGTTTTGATCAGAGGAACCGATGGCGGTTATTGATGACCGATGTCGGTTACTGATAACCGATACCGGTGGGTTATAGGATCTTCTTGGTAGATATGGTGTTTGTAATAGCTGGTTTTTTTGGATGGTATTAGGAAATTGGATGATTAGGTGTGAAAGAATGACAGTTAGATGCAATGGCACGTTGGGTAGTGGATTCAGAAACGGATTTAGGAGGACTGAGATTCAAGAAGCATAAGAAATGTTATAACAAAAGGACATGTAAGATCTGACTTACTGGTTTTGACCGAGAGGCAAGTTGATCTCCTTGGTTGTAAACACTTCTAGTTTCTTTACTCATCTCTGCTCTGTCAAGTGAAGATCTGGACCCTGTTTCCTCGCTCGCAATGCTCTCTGTTTATCCAGAAATCCTTTGACTGATCTCCAAAATGAAATTCCGATCCGTTGTTTTGGTTTGGGGAGCCCATTTACAGGGAACTGATGGCGGTTGCGTAACCGACGGCGGTAGAGTAGGAATCGGCATCGGTAAGGAAAAAGTAGGCTATTTTTACTAAAATAGCCCACCTTCCCTGCTTTTCTCCCGAGAGATCAGTTGCGGGCTTGGTCAAGTGGCTAGAAGGTCGGCTTTTGGTGCGAGTAAGGAGGCATTAGTTATGGATGTGAGTCTAGACCAAGTCATGGGTCTTAATTAGGTTAGTTTAGGGTTAGGGCTAGGTCATGATGAGGTGGCAAAGTGAGGTGGCGGGTAAGGTGATGTGGATTTATCAATTACAAGGTAATTAATAAATAATTGTGTAAAGTTTAGGTAATGAGGTTAGGTTGTGAAATGGGATGCAGGTCACAAGGGGTCGTGAGACACGAATTTGGTGTCTACATTAGCCCCTTATTGTCGTGTAGCTTGTTCTGTAAAGCTGCGTGGACAATAATATGATGTGGTTTCTCATGTTAAGGATATAGGTTAATCCCCCTCAAATCTATCACAGATTGAGTGAACGGGAAATCAGGGATATGGTTGATAAAGGGTATATGTGGTAGAGAGGATGGTAAGGTGGGTGGGGTAGGTCCAAGGAAGCAGACGCATGTTGAAATGCAATAGTTACGACTAGGGTACATGATTTGACTAGCAAACCAGCAATGTATAGGCAAAGGTCGATAGTTTATCCAAACAAGGGTGATATAATCCTGGTATCCAAGGCATAGGAAGTAGCTCCAGGGTATATAACAGGTAAGGTACTGGAACGTTTAGGCATGTTCGGTAGTACCAAAAGGTTGGTTTGGTTGAGATAAACGTCACGGTCTAGGTCTGGGCAAAGCTGGTCGATAGATCAAGTCAAGGACCCTAATCATGCTAAAACACGAACAGGTGAGCTCGATTGAACATAAGGTACATGATGGATGTATAAAATAAAACGTTGATTGTGGGTATGGTATGGAAGTGATACGGCCTTGGGTCAGGCCAAGTGGTTGGGCGGTGGCCCTGGGTCAGGTTAGGTGGGTAGGTTGAGGCCTTGGGTCGGGTCAAATTGTTAGGGTGAGGCCTTGGGTCGGGCCAAATAGGTAGGTTGAGGCCTTGGGTCGGGCCAAATAGGTAGGGTGAGGCCTTGGGTCGGGCCAATTGGTAGGTTGAGGCCTTGGGTCGGGCCAAATAGGTAGGGCGAGGCCTTAGGTCGGGCCGAATGGTAGGTTGAGGCCTTGGGTCGGGCCAAATAGGTAGGTTGAGGCCTTGGGTCGGGCCAAATAGGTAGGTTGAGGCCTTGGGTCAGGCCAATTGGTAGGTTGAGGCCTTAGGTCGGGCCAATTAGGTAGGTTGAGGCCTTGGGTCGGGCCAATTGGTAGGTTGAGGCCTTAGGTCGGGCCAAATAGGTAGGGCGAGGCCGTAGGTCAGGCTGGACAAGTGAACAGATGTTGTGCAGCAAAGGTGGACGGAGGCGATATTGGTGAAAAAGAGGCAAGGAGTAAATAAGGGCAAAGAATGGGGTGAAAGTTGGGTAGAGAACCGATGTCGATTCTGCATGACCGATATCGGTTAAGGGACCGATACCGGTTTCTTAGGGCAAAATTAAACCGACATCGGTTAAGATCGAAAAACCTATAAAAAGAAAAATACGGCCTGTCATTGTCACTTTAGAAAATTTGCAAACCAAAGCGACTTGTCTGACGTGGAGAGTTGATTTGGAGGGTTATTGAGTGAGGTGGAGCTATTTGATTGGCGGAGAGAGTTGATAGTGGGCCCGATTGAGGAGGAGGCAGCAGGTGATTGGCCAGGGACCCAATAGATCAGGATTGGAGCCATGGCACAGGCAGGAGGAGCTGGAGGGGCTGGACCAGCTGGACCGCCACCACCCATCCCACCACGACGACGTGTCGTCGTACCGGTAGGTTCTAAACTCGTGATTTATGCATTGAAATGGTTATTAGGCTAAATGGGGGGTTTGGGTAGGAATTTGTATTTTGTAGGAAATAAGGAGTAAATGGAGGGTAATTTGAAAAATGGAGAGGGTAGAGAGGTAAAATAGGGTAATGCGGCTAGGTGAGTAAAATTGGAGGGTTTTTGGGCGGGTAAATGGGTAGAAAATAGGAAAAAATGGGTTTTGGGGGCTGCGCGGGGGTTCGGCTCCGAGAGAGGACAGTGACCGATGTCGGTCACTAAGCGACCGGCATCGGTCGCTCAATTTTAGGGGAAGGGAGGGTTGTTGGTGACCGGCGTCGGTTATGTATCGGCCGGCGTCGGTTGTGGGTTTATGTAGGGGTGGGGTTGGGTTGATTGTTTTTTGGGGTGTTGGGTGGAGTGGGAGTGGGGTTGGGTGGATTGTTTTTTGGGTTGTGGGTGGGAGTGGGAGTGGGGTTGGGTTGATTGTTTTTTGGGTGGTGGGTGGGAGTGGGAGTGGGGGTTGGGTTAGGGGTGGAGAAGGGGTAGGTGTGGGGGTTAGTGTTGGGTTGGGAAGGGTTGGAGTTTTGGGTTTTTTGGGTTGGGTTGCGGGTCGGTGTGGGGGTTGGTTTAGGGGTGGAGTTACGGGTTAGGTGTGGGGGTTAGGTTTAGGGGTGGAGAAGGGTTAGGTGTAGGGGTGGAGATTTTGGGTTTTTTGGTGTGGGGTTAGGTTTTGGGTTTTTTGGGTTGGGTTGCGGGTCGGTGTGGGGGTTGGTTTAGGGGTGGAGAAGGGGTAGGTGTGGGGGTTAGGTGTAGGGGTGGAGAAGGGTTAGGTGTGGGGTTAGATTTTGGGTTTTTTGGGTTGGGTTGCGGGTCGGTGTGGTGGGTTGGTTTAGGGGTGGAGAAGGGTTAGGTGTGGGGTTAGGTTTTGGGTGTTACAAAAGGGGGTTTAGATGGTAAAGTAGATGTTATAATAAAGAGTAGGTCTAAGAATGTGGGTTGGTTTTGCAGGCATGTCAGCAGTTGACGATGCGTGATAGGATGCCTCCACTATTGAGTCGGATGAGGCCACACGTATCTGCGGCGCATTGGGCCATCATGCGCGAGGTGGGACTTGGCGGGGTCCAGAGGTACAGAGCGATAGAGAGGGATCACAGCCTGATGGTCGCCCTCATCGAGAGATGGGATCCGGCGGCCAATGTGTTCCATCTGCCGACCGGAGAGATGACCGTCACATTAGAGGATGTGTATCGCATCCTGCGGCTACCGATCGAGGGAGAGGCAGTCTTCCAGGTAGATTCAGAGACTGCGATGGACAGCATACTGCAGGTTTTTGGGGATGCAGCCGCGCTACTGACCTACCATAGCGCGAGTATCGGGTACGGTGACATGTACCGTGCGCATCGTCACGAGACACGACTGGCGGTGTTGATGATGGTTGGGATCACCTGCTTCGCCCTCCCAGACTCAGAGGGAGGCCGCTTCCCACGAGCATTGATGGGGGTACTGCTGGAGATGGTGGAGGAGCACACCTGTTTCGCATGGGCACCAGTGTATCTGGTGTAATTATACAGGGAGCTATGGGGCTATCGCCGGAGGAGGCGATTTGGTATTTGTTCTACATTTTTGTTGCACTGTTGGGCATACGAGCACATCGTATGCATCAGGCCAGTAGGGCTACCCCAGCAGCCAGGGCCACAGGTCGTATACCGATATGGCTTTCAGAGGTGGTTGGGGGTCGTGGGCCAGCCACGAGCAGTTGTTGCAGGTCGGGATGTGGTCTATTATAGACACTTGCTAGAGGGCCTTACAGCAGTAGACATTGTATGGAGACCCTATAGAGGTCACCAGCCTGGTAGAGGAGCCCGCGTACAGCTGTGCCTGATCCAGTATACATTCTGGATAGCAGGACGGAGGCCGGGAGAGTACGAGCGGATACCCCTAGAGAGGGTACGCAGGCAGATGGGGCTACGACAGGACGAGCCACCTCCCCTCCCTCAGTACAGGAGGGATGATGTAGAGGCCCCACTGCCAGCGCCACAGCCTTTGGATCCAGACTGGGTAGCGGAGAGACCAGCAGGTGAGGGTGTGGATGATGCCGGGTGCACGGGAGCATACAGGGTGTGGTGGGCTAGGCAGAGAGCAGCGAGGATAGTACCGCCTGCGCAGCCAGACTTGGCTGCAGTTATAGGAGAGAGGGATCAGCTCAGAGGTCAGGTGCAGCTCTTACAGGGGCAGCTAGCTGCTGCGCAGGCACAGATAGGGGCCTTACAGGGGCAGCTAGCCCAGGCTCAGGCACAGGCACAGGTAGCACCACCACCAGCACCACAGCCACAGGTGCAGGTACAGGCACAGGCAGCACCACCACCAGCACCACAGCCACAGGTGCAGGTACAGGCAGCAGCACAGGCAGCACCACCGTGGCCACAGGTGCAGGTACAGGCTCAGGGGGTATTGGTGTTAGGTGCCAGGGGACCAGCCCCAGCTCCTTCAGTGGCGCGAGATCGCTATATGGAGGTTAGAGCAGAGGCCCGATATTATCAGGATATTCTTGATAGTACCGGAGTCGAGTATCAGGCGTATGCAGCGCATAGGGCAGAGACCTCGCACAGCCAGAGATCTCAGGGAGGGGCAGCCACAGCTGGCGTGTCCGTGACGGGCAGGAGGCGAGAGGCACCACAGGGACCAGCGGGGAGAGGTGCCGAGGGCGGTGGGGAGAGCTGATAGATCCCCGACATGGTTTTGTATAGGGACACGGGCACCGGTCTGCGAACCGGTTGTATTGATAGAGGCCTACGTGCCGACACTTATTCATTGTATTGATTCATTTTATTTATTATATACCGGCCTGCGAGCCGAGTACGGGTTGTACATTTGATACCGGCCTGCGAGCCGAGTATATTTTTGATATGAGAGACCGGCCTACGAGCCGAGTCGAGATTTTTGGTAGGTATTGCGGCCTGCGTGCCGGCTTTGGTATATTATGAGATCACAGAGGCCCCGATGTAGGGCACATTGTATTTGTGAAAACTGGTATATATATAGAGACGATGTTTTGATCCTTGTGCAGTGTTCAAAATGTGTTTAAATATTTTGTTAATGGTTGGTAATATGTAATGTATGATAAGTTTTAGTTGATATGTTGATAGATGGATGATGTTGATGTTTTTATGTTTGTTGTACGTATGTATGAATGATATGTGATGTGATGAATTGTTGGTTTTGTGACATTGTGATATATGTAACTGATGAGTTGGATCCAAATGATGTAGAGATTGATAGTTTCTTGAAATTCGTAGTTGATGGTTGTGTATTTGTATAAAATAAATGATGTTAATGAAGTTATAAGGCTATGTGTGGTGGATGAACAAATGTGGTAAATTGTGTTGTTTATGCAGGCAAAGAGGCGGGCGCGACAAAAATTTAGATGAGAAATGAAGAAAAGAACCCTGTTTCAAAAAGGTAGGTGTGTAACCGGTATCGGTTAGGTAACCGATGTCGGTAGCTATATGACCGATATCGGTTATACGACCGATACTGGTTATTTAGGTATGAGCTTTTCTAAAAATAGAAAAGCTAGGGTGGCAACTTGAGTTTTAATTTTAGAGCCATGCAAGAGGTTAAATACGCGAACGCGACGCTTTTTGACGACTAAGACAGGTATTTGCATGAGAGATTTGGGTGAGAAGGAGAAAAGAGACAAGGAAAGTGAATGTGATCCGAGGTTCAGAAGGCAGAAAGACAAAGTTGAAAAGGGTGGTGATCATGGCAGAACGAGGAGAAGCATCCAGCAGGCAAGGACATGAGGGAAGACAAGGGCCACCTCAAGCTGCTGCAACCCAAGAGGTATCATTTTGTTTGTGATTTAACTACTGCATGTTTCGTGAATAAGATGGGGGAGAGTAGGTGGGTAGATATGAGAAAGAAAACATGATAACAAGGGTTGCAGGTGAGGTAAGTGTTACAGGGTAGGCAATCAGGGGTTTCAGGTATGTTAGTATGTATAAAAAGGAATAAACGAGCAAATTATTGTCGTAGGTGGTTGTTTTTTTTTTGGGAAGGTGTATATAATTGACAGTGACCGGTAGCGGTTAAGGAGAACCGGTATCGGTTACTCAACCGATATCGGTTATGTATAACCGGTACCGGTTACTGGAGGAATTTCCAGAATGTTTGAAAAAAACCCTGACGGATTGAATGGTTGTTTGTTGTTTTGGTGTATGCAGGCAGAGGCAGGATTGAGGATGAATGATAGTGTGCCAGCGCTGTTGTCACGAATCCGAGCGGATGTAACACCAACGGAATGGACGTTGATAAATCGTTTGGGGTTAAGTGGAATCCGTTATTATTCACGAATCACACGTAACCATGGTATGTTACAGGCGTTGATTGAAAGATGGAATCCCGAGACAAATACCTTCTATCTGCCAACAGGTGAAATGACAGTAACATTGGAAGATGTGTTTCGGATTTTGAGACTCCCTATTACAGGAGAACCAGTATATCAGGCACTACCTAGCGCGGCACGGGGAGCGATAACAGCAGTATTTGGTCCATACGCACGAGATTTGACACAGCGAGGTTTATCGTTTACATATGGGGTAATGTATGCAGCACACCCTGAGGAGACAAGGTTAGCAGTGATATTAATGATAGCAGTAGGGTATTATGCGTTACCGAGGGCGGAAGGGGGAAGATTTCCAAAGGAATTGATGTGTGTTATCTGGGAGATGGTAGAAAGGAACGTTACGTTTGCATGGGCACCTGCATATTTGGAGGAGCTATACAGGGGTTTATGGGCTTGTAGGTGAAATCACAGGACGACGCTGGATTGTTCATACTTATTACACTGTTGGGCCTATGAGCACACGGTTTGTGTGCGACCAATAGGCCAATCCCTCCAGGCAGGAGAGACCGGAGTACAGAGGTTGGGATTCAGACGATGGGTCCAGACAGAACAAGAGGCCAGATCCCAGGCCGTGACAGGTGATATTGAGTATTACAGGCAGGTATGGGAGAGAGTGACGGTTGCGGATATCTGTTGGAGGCCATACGGAAACTATATGATAACAGAGAACATAGCTGAGGAGTTGAGGGGTGTTGAGCGATTGAGGTGGATCGCAGGGCACAGGCCGGGGGAGTATGAGAGGATTCCTATAGATCGCGTGCGGCGACAATTTGGATTTGTGCAGGATATACCCCTGGCTTATAGACCATATATGAGGATCGACGCCGAGGCAGCATTCTCACCTCCCCGGCCAACACCTCCAGAAGGGCCTGAAGAGGTAGCAGCCGATCGCAGGGTAATGGATGCGGGAACGACAGAGGCCTATAGATTATGGTGGGTAGCAGAACTGCGAGGTGTACGTGAGCGCCCTGACATAGCGGTGATTACAGCAGAGAGGGATCGTCTGCAACGTTTGGTTCAGCAGCTCCAAACGCAGGTGAATGAGACAAGAGGATTGTTAGTGGTTGCGGAGTCACGGGCGGGGAGACTAGAGGCTGAAGTCCTCCATGCGAGAGGGCGTATTCATATGTTACAGGAGAGATTGGCAGATCAGTGGGTGGTACCAATAGCCGTGGTACCTTTGAGGATAGAGAGGCCCGGCGAGAGGGGTCGACAATCACGATCATCGCCTAGTTCGGGATGAGGCGTGAGGGTCTGAGTAAATGTTAGCAAGGTATAAGAATAAATAAGGATGCCGACCTGCGTGTCGATGATAGAGAAGATGTATTTGTTTAACATCTAAATAAAACTGAATATGTATGTTGATTTGAGTTATGATAATAATAAGATTGTTGGTGTTTTGATTTTCGGTGTTTCGAAAAAGGGTAAAGAGAAATGTGATTAAATAAAAATGCACAAAAATATTTATATTTACCACACATGATAAGTTATGGTAGGGGATGGTCGAGCTAACCTTGGGAGACCCCATGTCTCCAAAGTGCTGCCTACATAGCCCATTGCACAAAGCAAGGAGGGGCCTCAGACCGATGTAGTTCTCCCTTAGGACCAGGGAGAGGTGAATTCAGGCAATTTGGGTATGGTTAGGTAATTTGTTGGTTGATAAGAATTTGATGTTGATAGGGTAATGTTGTTGGTGTTGGTAAGGTATGGGTGATGTTGATGTAGGTATAGGTAAAGCGAAAGTTAGCTTACCCAAATAGAAGGGAACCATGTCCTGATTAAGATCAACACACAATCCTAGATGCGAGGCAAAGAGGAAAGAGTGCTCCGTAGGTGAAAAGAGCTAAACAAACCACATATTAACATAGGATGAGCTTGAATCCCTAAGTACCTTGCATAGGCGAGAAGTCGATAGGTGAAAAGAGTTGTATAATCACAATATATCGGATATACGTCACGTCCCTTGAGTTTTTGTTGCTTTGACAAAGGGTGAGGTGAGGTGGTTGATATAGGCGGGAGTGCTGAGAGCTTGTTGCAAGGTGATTATTCTGATGAAAGAGAAACTACCCTAAATAGACAAGTCCATGACTCAAAAGTGCTTTTGAATGAGGCTTTTCTTTTATTGAATGTAGACTGATCGATGCGGGAAGTCTACAGGGGATATTGATTGTATTATTCTTGAGGTCTTCACGAAGCTGATCAATGCGAGAAGCTCTTGATAAAGGCTGACTGTGTATAGCTGTCCTTCGAGGGAGCAGTCTATTTATAGTAGCAGATATTATTGTAATGCATAGCTGTCCTTCAGGGGAGCAGTCTATATATAATAGTAGCAATAGTTCGGCATATAGCTGTCCTTCGAGGGAGCAGTCCATATTTAATTTAAATGACTAGATGTTCATTTGGCGTGAAGCATCTAGGGAGTAGGAAGTTTGACTCAAGAAAATCCCATAAGAATACGGCTTATTTTAATACTTTTGAAGTCATGGACTAGACTAAAAAGGGGAAGGCATCATCAAGGGGAGGTGAGGATCAAACTATGTGAGCTTGATTGTTATTATGAAGTGTAGGAAACAGAGTGTATGTAGTGGTAAGTGAGCTCAAGGGACGAGCGGCAGGTAGATAAGAAGTGATATAACACTAATTTCAACAGTAGAATGGTCGAAGATGCAAGGCATTAAGGGGTTCAGGCTCAGGTTTACCATTAAGCGAAGCTAAACGATAAGTACCAGATCCATAGGTATGAGTGATTATATAAGGCCCAATCCAATTGGGAGCAAATTTTCCACGTTTGCTCTTTTCTAGTTTGGTTACATGTTGATTCTCTTTGAGAACAAGATCACCAACCTTAAAGGTACGCTCATGAAGTCGCTTATCATAAGCACGTTTAATGCGTTTTTGATAGATTTGAAGGTGATCAAGAGCTGTAAGACGGCGTTCGTCAAGAAGCTCCAATTGGGCTAACCGTTCTCGGCGGAAATCATCGTTGGTGAGAATATCCTGAAGAGATATTCTAAGGGAGGGTATTTGTATTTCGAGAGGCAAAACAGCCTCGGTACCGTATACCAAAGAAAAAGGTGTGGCATTAGTAGAGGTACGAATGCTAGTACGATAAGCCCAAAGGGCAAAGGGAATGTGATCGTGCCAATTTCTTCCGGATTCATTGACAACTTTCATGAGGATTTTGGTTAGTGTTTTATTAGAGGACTCGGCTTGCCCATTGGCTTGTGGATAGTAAGGTGATGAGAAACTAAGTTTGATACCAAAGTTGTCACAAAGGTCTTGCAACAACTTGTTTTTGAAAGATTTTCCATTATCTGTTATCAGGCGATGAGGAACACCAAAACGACAGATAATGTGGTGGTTAATGAACTCGACAATTTTTTCTTTTTTGATTGAAATGAGTGGAATAGCCTCCACCCATTTTGTGTAATATTCGGTCGCTGTGATTATCCAACGGTGACGTTGTGAAGAGGTTGGGTGAATCTCACCAATAAGGTCTAAACCCCATTGTGAGAAGGGCCAAAGATCTCGAGCGATCTGGAGCGGGTGGCTAGGAGTATGTTGAAGGTTGGCATGTTGCTGACACATAACACAACGCTTAACATATTCGTAGCAGTCGTTATTGAGAGTAGGCCAATAATAACCAAGGCGAAGGATTCGTTTGGCCACGGCAAGGCCGCTAAAATGTCCGCCACAGATACCGTCATGGACCTGTTGGATGGTATGAGTGGCCTCCGCGCCAGTTAGACAGCGAAGGAGGATGCCATCAAAGCCACGTTTATAGAGGAGTCCCCCCATGACAACATAACGCGAAACACTTTTAAGAAAAGCACGTTTGCCGTTACTAGTAAGGTCAGGTGGGAGGACAGAGATTGTAAGGTAGTCGTGGAATTGGTGGTACCAGGTATCCTGTGAATTAGTGGACACAGTATTTATCATACAAACTACCGAGGTTGAATAGGATGGGGAAAAAAGTTGTTGGACCACGACGAATAATTCAGAGTCAGTTGGTACGGCGGGAATTTGCGAGGCTAAGCAAGCCATAGTATCCACAAATTTGTTAGTGGAGCGGGGAATGGTTTGTATAGAATAGTGGGTAAATAAGGCTAGAAGTGAATCCACGTAGTGTTTGTATTTTTGAAGTTCCTCATTTTTGCATTGGTAGACGCCCATAACTTGATTGACTACCAATTGAGAGTCGCCAAAAATGTTGATAGATTTGATACCTAAGTGTAACGCAACTTGGAGACCCAGAACAAGGGCCTCGTATTCCGCTGTATTATTAGTGCAAGGGAAATCAAGTCAGAATGAAAGAGGCATAGGTTCAGCATTGAGGGGAATGAGAACAACGCCGGCTCCTCCGCCGCGCTGGCATTTAGATCCATCGAAGAAGAGGGTCATTGGGTACGACTCCTCCGTGATGGAAAGAGTAGCGATGAGTTCGTCGGGAAATGTGAAATTGGTAAATTGTTCCCCCGGTAAAGGAGCGTCCGCAAGTTGGTCCGCGATGGTTTGTCCTTTGATTGATTTTTGGTGGATAAACTCAAGGTCGAGGTCGGCGAGAAGCATGAGCCATCTAGCAATGCGTTGGTTCAGATGAGGTTTGGCATACATGTAATGGATGGGGTCTGTATTGGTGATGACGAAAGTCTTGTGATTTAGAAGGTAGTGTCGGAGTTTGGTGGCCACGAATGATAGGGCAAGGCACAATTTTTCTACATGTGTGTACCTAGTCTCATAGTCCACCAAAGTACGACTTATATAATAAACGGCTTGTTCGTGATTCTCAGAGTCACGATGTGCAAGCATGGCTCCTACAGCGTGGTCGGTGGCGGAAAGGTAAAGGTAGAAGGGGCGGTCGTCTTGGGGTGGGATAAGCACGGGTGGCTGCAAGAGATAGGATTTGAGAGCTTCGAAGGCTTGGTGACATTCTTCGCTCCATTGGAATGCAATATCCTTTTTAAGGAGGTGATGGAAAGGTTGACATCGATCCGAGAGTTGGGAGATGAAACGTCGGATAGATTGGAGCTTACCTTGTAAACTACGCAATTGTTTGAGATTGTTGGGTGGGGGAATTTCTAGGATAGCTTTGACTTTAGATGGATCGACCTCAATGCCACGCAAAGAGACGATAAAGCCAAGAAGTTTTCCCGAAAGAACACCAAAGACACATTTCTTCGGTTGAAGGCGGACAGAATATTGTAACAGGCGATCAAAAATAATGGTTAAAACATCGAGATGTTCACTACGATGTTTAGACTTGCCGAGAAGATCGTCGACATAGTCTTCAAGGATAGTGTGCATAATGTCATGAAAAATGTAGGTCATAGCCCGCTGATAGGTAGCACCAGCATTCTTAAGGCCAAATGGCATGACACGATAACAGAAGGTTCCCCAAGGAGTTATGAAGGCAGTTTTGTGCTGATCGGCAGGGGCAACCAAAATTTGGTTGTATCCTGAAAAGCCATCCATGAGAGAAAGCATTTCATGGCCTGCAGTGAGATCAACAAGTTGATCAATACTTGGGAGGGGGAAGTCATCCTTGGGGCAAGCGAGGTTAAGATCCCGGAAATCTGTGCATATCCGAAGTCCCCCTGTCGCTTTAGTGACAGGTACGATGTTAGAAATCCATTGAGGATAGTCAATAGGCAAAATGAAGGAAACAGAAAGGAGTCGTTGGAGCTCCTCTTTGACCAAGAGAGCAATGCGTGGATGCATTTTTCTCAATTTTTGTTTGACTGGTTTGGAATCGGGGTTTAGGGTGATGTTATGGACGGCGATGGTAGGATCAATTCCTGGCATGTCAGCGTAAGACCATGCGAAAGCTTGGTTGCGAGCACGGAGAAAGGTAGTAAAGGCGGCTTGTTCTGATGTGTTAAGGGATTGTCCAATCTTCACAATGTGAGGATCCTCCTCCGTGTGGATATTGATTTCTATGGTAGATTCGTTCAGCATAGTTTGGGTTTCAGATGGTAAGGCTCGTTGAATATAAGAATCATCCGCGCCAAGGTAAGTGAGGATGGAGTCGTCATCCTGGCATTCAACAACATTAATCAAAGGCGAATCCTCTTCGATCATGTCTGGATAAAGAAGGGGAAGAGAGGATGGGTCCTCATTATCACGTTGATAAGTGAGAGGACCTATGAAGATGACATTTATGAAAAAAAAAAGTTAGGAGGGATAGATTCAGGGTCTATAGATTCTGCGGGTGATGATGGCAAAGTGGGTGATGATGGTTTGGTAGGGGCGACGTCTTCTTCTTCTAGGATATAGCTGACAGGAGGTGTCTCCTGTGTAGGTGTTTCGGGAAAACCGAGACCACTGCGATCATTATGTTTACGGGTAGTCACGGGAATGAGTGTATGTCGGCCTTGTTCGTAAAGGCCAAAACCAAAGCCTTTCCACGCACAGCGAGTCAAGAAGGTGAGGGCGAAACGACGATTTGTCAAGTATTGAAAATCGGATTGGAAAGGAATCACACCAAGAGGAGGTTCAGGGGTAATGGAGGATGCGTCAACACCCCCATACGTTAGGTTAGTGCGGCAATGGGGTGGTCCGTAAGAGATTATCTCCCCCACGCGACGGTCGTAGGTGGGATGTGCATGTAATTGTCCGTACTCCTGCGGGGTAGGGAAAGAACTAACGTTATATAGGCAGTACTCCCCCAGCGTAAGGCGCTGAAAAACATCTACTAAGGGATCGGAGGTTGGAATGTTAGCTGCGGGAAGGGAAGTGGTTTTTGCGATGGTGGTTTCATCAATTGAAGGCGTAGGCGCGGTTGAGGTGGATGGTTGAGGTACATTTGAGGCGGATGGTTGGGTTGAATGTATGGGTGTCTTGATTGGTATAAGCACATCGTTAGGGCGGTATAACATATTGCAGGTTTTAAAGGGGGGAGGGTCAGCTTTTACGGTGTAAGACTTCCCCTCGTACTCAAATTTTATACATCTATGTAATGTTGAGGGAACGCATCCCATGGCTCGGATCCAAGGACGACCCAGCAATATATTATATTGGAACTCTCCCTCCAAGACATAGAAGAGTTCGGGTAAAGTACGTGGTCCTACGCGAATGTTGAGGATCACGGTGCCTAAGGTAGAAGTAATAGCGTCATTGAATGACCGCAACATGATGGGGTTGGCACACATGCAACTAGAAGGGATGTTCATCTGTTGGAAGGCTTTTGAAGAGATGATGTTTAGGCTAGCGCCCCCGTCAATCATAACCCGACGTACTCGAATGTCCCAGACGTAAGCGGAGATGAAAAGGGCAGGGTCAGGATCTTCTGTACCAAAGTCGACAATTTCATCTTCAGAGAAACTGACTGCAGCAGCTTGTTGTACAGAGACAGAAGTGGTTGGGGCAGTGGGTTGTTTGGTGAGAGAAGCAACGTGATTGGGTGTTAGAATGGAGGCGACAGGTAGGGTTTCATTAGGTAAAACCTCTATCCCTTGAAGGATCTCAACGAGAGCTTGTCGATGAGATTCAGAAGTCTGAATGAGGTCATACAATGTCATTTTTACGGGCGATTGGTGAAGCTGTTTAATCATATTTCGGTGGGCAATGCCATTAGAGACGGGATAGGCGGGTCCGCGAATGACCACTTTAGGTGGTGGTGCAATCGGGATGTTTGACGGAGAAAGAGATGCCGCAGGTGTGTTTTCTTTTGCTTTCCCATTGTTTTTCTGCCCTCGAGTAGCGACACTAATCATATTAATCTTGTAGACCTGAGATGAGGAAGATGGTGGGGATAACTCATGGTCTTCAAGAGGTGGGGTTGTAATAATGATAGATCTTGGTGAGGTGGGGACAGATGGTATAGGAGAGGGAATGGAAACTAAAGGTCTCTCCCTTCGTAAGTTGTCTTTCTTAATCTTTCTATCCGGGAGAGGTGACTGGCGAAGGATGGTTTTTAGAGCTTTGCATCCCTCCACATCATGTCCTGGCGTGCGGTGATAAGCGCAGATTTTAGACTCATCGTAACCCATAGGTCGGGGCTTAGACGGGTCATAAGGTCTAAGTGGAGGTAGGGAAATGGTCGCATTCTCCACCAACATAGCAAGGATTTTGGCGTAAGATCCTTTGAGTGGGTCAAAATCAGGAGAGGATGAGGGTATTGATTGTGCGGGTTTTGGTAATGTTTGGGCATGATTGGTTCGCACGGGTGGTGGTTTAGCCGAAGGGTGTTGATACATGGTTTTTACTAAACGTGATTTCTTTGGCGCAGAAGCTATGTTGGATGATGAGGCCACAGATGATGTGGTATCAGAAAACAACCACGGGGAAATAGGAGTGACTGAAAACAAATTTTTTGATGATGGAATTTGTTTAAGGTTGATAGGTGGACAGGATACGTGGAGTGGCGGTGTTGCTATACCCTGGAATTTCTGTATAGGTGCGGAAGGCGTAAGTTGTTCTGAAGAAAACGCAGGAGGTATGATATATTGATGTAAGGTAGAGGGATGGGGTCCCAATATGGAAGGTAGGTATGACGATGATGGTTTTGATTGTGACAGGGGGACGGATTGAGTTTGTCTCCTAGGTGGCGGAGCGGATTTATTTTTGGATAGATCGAGTCGCTTAGGCGGGTGCGTTAGACTGGGCATTGGTGAGGTCCCAAGCGTATGGGAAGATCTGGTTAAGTTGATAGAAGTGGACGGGGCATTTGGTAGAGGTGAAGGGGGTGAAGGTGAGAACAGGGGCATTTTAAGCTTCTGTAAGCACTTCGGGTATATGGTGGAGACATCAGGATCAGTCATTTGCATTTGAGTAGAAAAAGGGGTACTCAAACGTTCCCATAGGGCCTGTCTATCTTCTGCGGAATGACAGTCTCCAGGTGTGATTTGTAATTTTTGTACGGAAGAAAGGTGGGTTGTAATTCCAGTCCACTGCGGGTGTGACACAGGAGGTAGATGAGGCACTGTATCAATAGATGTTAAGAGGTCAACCGGTCGTTGAAAAGATTTAGGCGATGAGGGACTAATAGGTAGGAGGGCGTGTTCGAGGGGATCTGTCACGTTTAAAGAATGTGGTGATGTTAGTGTAAGAGATTTCTCGTCTAAGGATGTCAAAAGGAGTGGCGGGCCTTCCTCTTGTGTAGCAAGAGTGGTAGAAGGGGACATTTGGGAAATAGATAAATTAGATAGCATCCGCTCACAGTCTTGTAGGGATGTGGTGTAAGAAGACTTGTTGATAAGAAGAGAAGTCTGGGCAGTTAACTCTTCTATGGGTAAAGGAATGATTTCACTTTGGCTTGATGGTGGTGAAGGAGGTTCAAACTCCTGTGTTGGTGGAGAGGCTTGATTTAAAAAAATTTCAATAGAGGCTTTTGGCTGAGAATCGAAGACTGCATGGATCTCATGAACACTCTCCTCGGCTAAGATATCTTGGTTCACGTTACTGTTAGACGAGTGATTCGGGAATGGCTTGTTGAAAATTTTCAGATTTCGGTTAGCAGGGGCGTTAGGATTATCGAGGGTTATATCCCCTGCGTCAACCATTTCCTGCACTATGTTTTTCAACATCTTGCAGTTTTCATGACTATGTCCTTTTACGCGGTGAAAATTACAAAAGTCATTTTCTTTGTACCAGGAAGGTATTGCGCGGGTGGAGTCAAACCCAGAGTGAGGTTTAACAGGGGGCAAGGTGATAGCCCCAGCTTTGAGCAATTTTTCCAGGATGACGCCATAAGTTTCTCCCAAGGGAGTGTAATTGGTGGGCTCGGCTTTGTACTTATAAGTGGTTTTCGGCAGAGTATTGGACGGTGTTTGAGATTTGACCATTACCGCGTGGACAGCTCCTTTTGATTTAGAAGAAGTGGACGCGTGAGGAGTGGCGGTGTTTGGCTTGTTGGTAGAATCAGGAGTTCGGAAATTGGGGTTTTTGTTACGCAACCGCAATTTCTCTTCTTCTAAGGCTCGAATTTCTAGTTTCCGAGCCATGGTAAAGGCCTCGTCGAATGTGCGGAAAGTTTGAATTTGGAGGGTAGGGGAGATGTGCTTAGCGTAGGCCCGCGTAAATAGTTTGATGAGTTTAGTTTGAGGCAAGGCATACGTGAGTTGGTTGATAAGACCCCGCCATCGTCCAACGAAATCTGCGATAGATTCGTCTTCAAATTGTCGGATGGCATAGAGGTCGGTAATAGATACTTTCTTGGCAATGTTAATGGAGAAATGATCCAAGAAAGATTGGGCCAGTTGGTTAAAAGAGAAGATTGAGTGCTGGGTTAAAGCACTGTACCACTCCAAGGCAGGTCCTGATAAGGACATGGGAAAGGTGCGGAGTAACAAGGCATCATCATGGGCAATCAAATAACAAGCATGTCTAAATGATCGCAAGTGTTGTTGAGGATCCTCTTTACTGTTAAAACGAGTAAACTTTGGCAACTCCCATTGAGGAGGATATGAACGAAGGGGGACAGAAGGGTGAATGGGCTCCCGACAAACTTGCTCGTATGTCAAGGCGCTACGACTTCCTGAAACGGAAGCCTCCAGGTTTTGCATTTTGTCCATCATTTGTTTGATGAAATCTGTGGTTGGATGAGATGATGGTGCCACAGAATAGGGATGTCCCATATAAGGTGTTGAGGTTACTGGATACGTGTATGGGAATGAAAAGGTAGGCGGAGCTTGAGAAGGAAAGCTCGTGTGAATAGGTGGCAGAGAGTAAGTCATGAATGGAGTGGTCTGAAAGAGAGATGAGATAGGGGCAGTTGGTGGTAACGATACGTGGGGTCCAAGGTTAACCAAAGGAAAGCTAATCGGGGTCGTATGAACCTCTGAAGCTGTCGGATTGGGAGATAGGGCTAGTGATGCAGGAAGTAAGGTATTGTTATCAGGAGGAGTGGGAGCTAAATGAGCAGCTATACTAATAGGCATGCCAATAAGGAGCTGACCATCAGGCGTACGGTTAGGGGTATGAGACAAATAGTATTGTACAGCGCTGGGATTAGCATCCAGAAATTTGGCAAAGTCCTTGTCTCCTACAGGAATTTGGGGGATCTCACTGGTGTCCGTAGGGTTCCCTATAGAATGTGAAGGGGGTGATTCAGGCAAAGACACAGATCAGGCATGTGAAACCATGGCGGCGGCTTGCTTCCGAGTGATGACAACCATAGACCAAGACACACAGGAAAGTTTCAATCTATCAAGAACAAAAACAACCTCAGAATGATGAATTTGGCAAGTTGCTGGTTTGTCAGGGGCTGATGGAGACAGTAACCGATATCGGTTTAGTAACCGGTGTCGGTCACAGAGCAAACGACGTCGGTCCCTTAACCGATGCCGGTGTCAAAAGTCTAGGATAAGAAGATATAAAAGGCTGCTAATTTGATTTTAGCAACGTTGAGTATGTTTATCAACTTATTGATCACAGAAGACAAAGTATGACAGAGAAAACAGGATTTGAAAACAAGCAAGAGGCACACGCAAATCTAAAGACTAACCCTAGGGTTAATTTTAGTTATCGTGGGCTTATGCCTTTAGATGTAAGATGATGTCAGAATCCTAAACAACAAGACCTAGGGGAAATGTCAAGTTTGTTTTGGCTTATAAGGTTACCTCAATCGGGCGGAGGAATACCGCGGAAAAGGGGGGGATGTTTGAGCTGTTGTGTTAATTGTGAAGTGATTCGGTATGTGTTGTGCAGTGAAACTAAGGTTAATTTCCTGTCAATACCGTGGATATCACCCCCACGTGTACGACCTGTTACTTAATCTATGTTCACTAGAATTGGAGAACAACAAGCAGGAATGCAATGCACGTGTTTTAAACCCAAATCGAAAATTATATTCGATGAAGCAAGAGAGATGACTTTCACTAATGCGAAACCAGGAAAGCAAGACAAATTCTTTACTAAATATATAACAAAAACAACAACAACAAATATGCAAATGAAAATAAGCAAGAGAAAGAAACCCAAAATGGGTCCCACCGGGCGTGCCAAAATGTTTCGCTCGGAATGTTTCGGCTTCTGGGAATAGAGTTGCTTCTATCCTTTCATTCCTTTTAGAAACAGATGAGGTTAGGGTTAGGAGGAATACCTGTTGAATGTCGAGATGGTGTGCGCGTACCGTAGAGAAAGATCAGGCTGACTACGGAGAACTCCTTTTTGTCTTGGAAGGACTACCTGCAAATAAGAACACAAGACCACAAGATTTTGATTAAACAATAAATGAGGAAACTGCCTTGGGCCCAGGAAATATAAAACTTCCCTTCGAAGGTGGTCAGTTCCCCTGCTAATATGAATTAACACAAAAGACTGCAAAATATCAATTAAATTATTTTGTTAAACTGGGTAGGGGGAAAGGCTGGTTTTCTGGTTTTGATCAGAGGAACCGATGGCGGTTATTGATGACCGATGCCGGTTACTGATAACCGATACCGGTGGGTTATAGGATCTTCTTGGTAGATATGGTGTTTGTAATAGCTGGTTTTTTTGGATGGTATTAGGAAATGGGATGATTAGGAGTGAAAGAATGACAGTTAGATGCAATGGCACGTTGGGTAGTGGATTCAGAAACGGATTTAGGAGGACTGAGATTCAAGAAGCATAAGAAATGTTATAACAAAAGGACATGTAAGATCTGACTTACTGGTTTTGACCGAGAGGCAAGTTGATCTCCTTGGTTGTAAACACTTCTGGTTTCTTTACTCGTCTCTGCTCTGTCAAGTGAAGATCTGGACTCTGTTCCTCGCTCGCAATGCTCTCTGTTTATCCAGAAATCCTTTGACTGATCTCCAAAATGAAATTCCGATCCGTTGTTTTGGTTTGGGGAGCCCATTTACAGGGAACCGATGGCGGTTGCGTAACCGACGGCGGTCGAGTAGGAACCGGCATCGGTAAGGAAAAAGTAGGCTATTTTTACTAAAATAGCCCACCTTCCCTGCTTTTCTCCCGAGAGATCAGTTGCGGGCTTGGTCAAGTGGCTAGAAGGTCGGCTTTTGGTGCGAGTAAGGAGGCATTAGTTATGGATGTGAGTCTAGACCAAGTCATGGGTCTTAATTAGGTTAGTTTAGGGTTAGGGCTAGGTCATGATGAGGTGGCAAAGTGAGGTGGCGGATAAGGTGATGTGGATTTATCAATTACAAGGTAATTAATAAATAATTGTGTAAAGTTTAGGTAATGAGGTTAGGTTGCGAAATGGGATGCAGGTCACAAGGGGTCATGAGACACGAATTTGGTGTCTACAGGAAGCTCGAGATGAACACATAAAATGCCCATGATGGCCCTCTTTGAAACTTGGTTCCTGAACTCCTTAACTCATTGAAATCATTCTTATTAAATATATTTGAATCACTAAAATATTTAAGTGACAAATATAAATTCACATGATGTGCCTTGTGATTCCCTATTTTGAAATATGAGATGATCATTCCAAACCATGAAAGACCATCATCTCTTCATGATTGATTACACCTGAGAAACTAGACCAACATGTGCACTTGAAATTCATGTCTCCATAACACTTACTATATTTGGAATGGAAAACTTTCTATCTTTAGTAAGTGTTTTAGTTTTTCTTTCTAGACCCCAAATGGTGATATTGACTTGAATTATTATCCCTTAATGTCCCATTGTGCTAAAATTCCCCTTTGAGAACAACCTGCTATTTTTAATAAGTATACATTGGGCAACTTACTATTTTTAATAAGTGTCGTAGTTAGCTTTTCCTAACTTCAACCAGCTAAGGTATTTTGAATTATTTCTTTTTACTGTGTTCCTATTGCATTTTGGAACAACTAACTATTTATAACAGGGGCTTGTGGAACCACTTACTATTTTTAGTAAGTGTCAATTGCGAACTGAGATGACCTTTTGATGACTTTGCCTATGATATTTCCTTTATGTTCATTGCCTTATTTATAGCCTCTTCAAATGGTTTCTTACCCAAAGTAATAGACCCCTATGAAGGAAGGCATTCTATTTTTAGTAAGTTCACTACGGATGTCATATTGGAACAAAATAGGTCTTGAAACTCTATGTTTTATTCTCGGGTTCCACACTCTGTATTTTGAGTAATTCCATAATTTGAACAAGTGGGAAAATGAAATTTTCATCAGTGGGGGAAGAATACTAACAAAAAAACACAACCCTCTGTATTCCAAAAAAAATAGGGACTTTATGGTGCAAAAACAAGTTCATGCGAAACTAGATTTTTCAATGACCATTCCCTTCGAATTTTGCGTGATTTTACCCACTAGAACTTGAGAAGTGATGAGGAAGTGTTGAGGATTATCTTTTTGGGTGAACCATCAAAGTTATGGGATACCTTAGGGAAGTGAGACATGCACCTTAAGATAACCTCCAAATTTTAAAGAAGATGGCTCTTCTCTATTGTGCAAGATAAGGTTAGAAGAAAACTGAAATAAAACATAAACCTAACTAAGGAGATGCAACGAAACAAATATTAAAGACATAGAGATGGATATTTGAAAACTACTTAAAATAGTTTGAAGATATTTTTAGCATGATCTAATATTTTTAGAAGTATTTTAGATTATCAGAGGTTGAGAAGGTGTAAAATGTAACAATATGCAGATGATATATACATAAAGAAAACCCAAGGGTTTATAGTATGATAGATCTTTAAATATATCTAAAAACTACTAGCAGTGAAAGAAGAAGGACACTAAATATTGAAATCTAAGATACAAAAAACAAGAAATCTTTACTCATAGATAAAATGATACATAAGGCCAATATGGTAGAGATTATAACTTCCTTATATAACAAACTTTGTCTAAGGCTAGCCAATACATTAACTAAGTGTAGAATCCATATCGTGGCTCCAGTTGGTTTTCTTTTCTATGTTTTTCTACCTCCTTGTTCTTGGGTAATAACATTCCTTTATAGATATTATGGCTCTTGCTTCAATGTATGGAATCAGACCTTCGAATAATGAAATTCAATTTTCTTACAAGATCTTTCATTTTTGGGTCAATATGTCAACTACCTGTTGGTGATATTTCTGATTGCCTTCAATTCATCCAAATTGCACTCCTTCATTCAGTGATGATTCTTCTCTACCATTTGGAGGTCGTGCAGTTCATTGATGGCATTTCCTGGAGATTTTTCTTCCAAACTGCACCTGAGAGACACGTGGAGGTTGCGCACTTGTTTGGAGGAAGCCTTTCTTTCTCTAAATATGGAATTGGACTCAAGTGACACGTGGAGACCCTGTGCGTCTCTACTATGTTCTTGAATTTTCAACCCACCAAGCCAACTTTATTGGGCTTGGGACAAGTGGAAAATGTGGCACAATTTTGGAAGACATTCCTTCTCTACTTCATGCCCAAAGTTCACCAAAGGGATGAGTGGACACCTTCCACATTCAACTTCATACTTAGTCAATTTTAGGCTCAAGCGAACAAAATAAAGTAGGGCCAGAGTGACAAAAGATGGTGGCCAATAAATATTATTATACAAAAATAGCTCTACAACTAAAGGGATGTGTGGACACCTCCTACATTAGAGTTCATAATTAGTCAATTTTAGCCTCAATAAAAAAAAAGAAACTAGGGCCAGAGTGACAAACAATGGTGACCATTAAATATTCTTATACAAAAAGAACTCTACAGTTATGGAGACTCACCAAGGGACTCCATGCCAGCCATGGAAGGACCTAAAAATTTCCTTAGTCTCAAAAATCATAATGTGGCTCATAAAATGCCACTCAGAGATACTACAAAGTATTCTAATATCCGAGTCATTATGCCTTTATAGGATAGGTCCTTCTCTGTAAGGCTTGGAAGGCTCGGTCCTACTCGATTATCTCTCTATGGGAAAACTTTTAGACATTTTGCACTATTACATGCAAGCAAAACTCCAACTGTATGATGGGATTCAAGATGGCTTCCACCTCGATGATATTGGAGCTCTCTTTTAAAGACTAAAATATAGTATTGTCTTGTCATTTGATGATCAAGAGCTATTGCATTTGTTCCTCTGATAGGATTGTAGAGTCATTGGCAAGGGAGAGGGGAAGCCTAATTGGACTAATTTGGTGATGTTCTACTTATTTTATTTTATCCCTTATTAGAGTTGAGCCAAGAGATTCTAGAATTTTATGGAGGCTTTATTATATCTCAAAATTTCATTGATCTTTGCAGTGATCATCCATCTGTCAATGATTCCTTCCCCTTGTAGGGTAGAGTCGGAAGCATCATAAATTTTCTGAATCAATAGTGATGATTCAAGGACCTTGACAGATACTGCATTGTTGATGGTGGAGGTTGTGGTCTTCACATTCAAGCATAACCCTTATGCATCAGATATAAATCCAAGTTTTGGGGCTAGATTTATTTCCGTAGTGGAAATGTCGTCATAGTAAGAGGCATATAGCTCTTGCACTAATGTTACAATTCCCCCTTTTTAGGGTTGTTGTCCCAATTTATGGATATGATCCTTGACCATGTCCTCAGATGATTTCAACCTCATCTAGAGGTTAAACGTTTCTCCCTCAATGATGAAAAACTTGGCCTGGATCATAGCCAAATTTTCCTTTCTTGAGTCAACCGACATTTGAAGGGCCCCTTTCTCCTATAAGAGTGAATTGACCGAGGCCTCAGATGTGGCGATTTTGACCATTAGAGTTTTAGCTTCCACCTGAGAATCCATAAGGACTTCTTGTGATGGATCTTCCTTTAATTCATTACAGATCTATTCTATCTCTTTTCCCTTTCCCTTTATCTCAGCTTGTTGGTTGGTCATAGTGTTTTATGCCTTATGGAGGTTAGATTGTGCCTTTTTCATCTTATTGCTAAGCTTAAGGTAGTTTTTTGTGACTACCACCATAATTTCATTTATCAACTTGACCTTATCCTAAGGCTATAACTCCAAGAGTTAGACCATGACAACGTTGATAGGATAGTAATCAAGGATGAGTCACATGATAGTCAAGGAGCTCTGTTGATGGTCAAATAATGACTACATCTACTTCGTTGCTTATGCTGAAATTTATTTCTTCTTCTACTTTGACTTCTGCTATCTCGGGTGGCTTTAGCAATTTTGTCTTGACTCAAAAATTCAAAGGGAGAAGGGACAACCCCACTTGTGAATGGAAACATGGGTGGAAAACTGTAAGGAATTGTAACTTGTGGTTGAGGCATTGAAGTTACCAGGGATGAAGAAGGGCTTGTCACAATGTGGGGGGAAAAATTTGGGATGATAGAGGAAGGTTTAGGCATTGAATGGGCTCTAAGAGGAGGGAGATTTTGAGATGGGGTAACTGATAAGGGGATATGTATTTTTAGGGGAAAATGGTGGTGGAGAAGGGGACTAAAAGGGATCCCTGGGAGGAGGTAGAGGGGGAGGGGATGCAGGGGTCATGGTGGAATTTATATTTTTACACGGGGGTATAGTGTCGATTCCTCCATAGGCTCCCCACACTGGGGAACTGATGTGATCTACAACATGGGTGCCTTAACTGGAATACCGTATTGCTTCAAAAAATTCCCTAGACTCATTCTTACAGGATTCCAAAACCTTGTTACGAACTAGAGTGGTGATCATCTTCCTGTCTAGGTCATATATCCACAAGTCGTGAATCAAGGTGAACCCATACAAGGCTAATTTCTATGTGAGGCTATGCTCCACCTTACTTTTGATAACAATGATTACTCCCTTGCTTAGGAGGAGGTCAAAAAGTGCCTTCTTTTTTCAACCAGATTCTAACTCAATATCCAAGAGTACTAGTTTCCTTTCTATCTCGAGACCCACCACCCGTGTCATGATAACCCTTGGGAGCATATAGGATTCATCTCAAAAACCATGAAATAATCAATAGGGTAAAAGGTGTTTGTGAGGATGGATTGCACATATTCATTCATTCTATTGTTTACCCCTTCAAGGTCAAACTAAAGCAAGAGGGGCTCTACAAAAGAATTAAAGAAATTCACCATTTCTACAGAACTTCACCTTTCATCCTTTCAATCATGATCTTGAGGCTTCCCCTCATCGACCCATATGCTGATGCTCTCTCCAAAATGGTCCTCTATGATTCCCTTTTCTTATACCCAAGCATCTCTATAAATAGGTTTATCACCGACCACCATGCCTTCCTTTAAGAAAAAATTGGTTTCCAAGTGGCAAGGGGTCCTCGAATGGAGCATGCTTCTTCTGATCTAAACTCTCCACTTTCTACAATGATGTCCTTTTGGAATGTTCCATGTGTGGAATATTTTTCCTTGACCACCAAGTCATCAGGATTGCGCCTTATCCACTCAATATGCCTAGTTGGGTCACGTTTTTCCTCAAGTGCCTCTTGGAAATACAAATATGACTAAGTCCTAAAATATTTTACTCTACCCTACGTGTGTGTCATGGTTTCTATTAAACCATTCTAAAACCCTGGTCCCATGCGCTTTGCCCCACGTACCCATGCTATTTATTGGTCCCGCACACACATGTTCCCTTTGGTATTTAGTCAGTATTCTGAGGCCCAACATCGACCACACTGAGCTTGTTCTCCATCTTGGGAAACATCCTCTCTAAAGAATAAAGAATGAAAGAATGAAGAATGAGAAATGGAAGAAATAAATAATGGAGGAATGAAGAATAACTTATTTCTTGTTAAAGAATGAGTGGGAAATTCTTCCTTATATCTTCCTCAATATTCTCATAGGAATCCACCTCACCTTGTGCTTGTTGAAAAAGGTCACCTACTAAAGCGCTCACCTCTTCAAATCCTGGTTCATCACCCTTAGCATTCAGCATATCAACAATGTTTTCCAACTTATTGTTGAGGTCGTTCAATGCATCCATCATGTGGGTGATTTGGGGAAATAATATATTTAGCTTTTTTTATTGAGCCTCACAGGGTCTCGGCGGCTTCCGACTTCTTTTCTACCTCATCTAGGATCTTATTTTTCTCTTCCCTATTTCCTTTATTCTTCTCCTAAAAATCCTTGAGGTCTTCTTCATGCGTAGTAACTAGAATGTTTTCTACTCTATCCCTATCAGCGTAATTATCATTAGTGGCTTCAATTTTTTGTGTGGTGGCTTTTACAGAGGTGAGGAGCTTGGTATACTGAGAAACTATCTCCATAACCTTATTATTTTCCTCTTTCTCCTAGCACACTAGTGCTTCCTCTACCGATTCAAACATGAGTGGCTGCCTTTCCATTGTAAGGATGTGAGTTAAATATTCCAATAATTGTAGGGTCGATTCGTATTTATGCTCGGAAATTTATAGGTTTGTATGCTTTAAGAAAATGACATCCATAATCATCTCAAATTTCTTGTATACCTCATGTACCCTTGCCTTTTCATCCTTCAAGTTGTGCCTTAACTTTGCACTGATTAGTTCCTCTTGCTTTAGATCCTTGCTCTTTTCAATGAGCTCTTCCTTTTTCTTTTCCATTTTCCCTTCTAGGAATTTCACCATGATGTTGGTCTAGTTTCTCAGGTGTAATCAATCATGAACCTATTGGGTAACTGCCATGGTAAGTTATATACCACAAGTTGAGGCAATACTTAATCGATTTTAATGGGAGTAAACCCTAGTTCTTTTTTCTTTATGTTATGGATTAGATCTACTATATGTCTGATGTTTCTTTTCTTATCTAAATGGGTATGTTGGTGTAATGACTCATCCTATGCTTTCAGAATATAGTCATGATCATTACTTTTCTACAATTAATCTGTCGTTAATGATAACATCTTCTCACAATGCTCCCAAAAGTTTCATGACTCTGATTCAAAGGGATGCAGAGGTTGATCCCCAAAAGATCAACCCTAGTTCCTTTTTCTTTATTTTATGGATCAGATCTACTATCTGTATGATGTTTATTTTATTAACTAAATGGGTATGTTGGTGTAATGACCCATCCTATGATTTCAAAATGTAGGCATGACCATTACTTTTCTACACTTAATCTGTTTCTATGACAACATCTGACTTACCATGGTTATTACCCAATAGGTTCATAATTTATTACACCTGAAAAACTAGACCAACATCATGGTGAAATTCCTAGAAGGGGAAATGGAAAAGAAAAATGAAGAGCTCATTGAAAAGAGCAAGGATCTGAAGCAAGAGGAACTAATCAGTGTAAAGTTAAGGCACATGTTGAAGGGGGAAAAGGAAAGGGTACATGAGGTATACAAGAAAGTTGAGATGATTATGGATGTCATTGTCTTAAAGCATACAGAACTAGGAATGCCTGAGCAGAAATATGAATCAAACTTACAATTATTGGAAGATTTAACTCACATCCTTACAATGGAAAGGTGGCCACTAAAGTTTTAATTGGTAGAGGAAGCACTAGTGCACCAGGAGAAAGAGGAAAATAAGAAGATTATGGAGATAGTCGCTCAGTATACCAAGCTCCTCACCTCTGTAAGTCTTGCCTGCACATACCTTGGGTGAGTCTTGCCTCAACATCGATTGAAACCTTGTTGAGTGCATTATAGACTTGCTCATTAGGAAAATGTTGAGAATTCACAAGTGGGTTTATACCTTTGGTCTCTGGCATCTTCATCAGCTCCTCTTAGTTAACTTCAAACTCAGGTTCATCGACATGAGACTCATATTCCCAAGATAAAATTTTCCTAGTTCGTGGGTATGCGCCTTCTTCTTCGAATGAATACATTACCAAGAGTCATTCTATAGGCACGGTGCTCTGGAAGCATGCATGTAGTACCTTATTTGGATCATTTATGTAGTTCATCCCTTTCCCTTATGCCATGACCACACCTTTTCCTCCTGTGCATGCTCCTTTAAGCAACCTCGCTTCTAGGAAGGGATCTCCACCCATGCTTCCATACTCCTTCCCTAAAATTTCATCCTGTATCTCCTTGAGTATATCATCAGTGCTCCGCTCCACTTATTTCTCCACTAAATTCTCTATTATGCCCGCTACTTCCTTTTCTGTGACCTATTCTATCTTCTCCTTAGTGAGGTTGGGGGTCCTCTGATCCTTAATATTTACTTCTTCACTCTCCCATTTTCCTTGAGTTCCTTCTTCTTCTCCACCCTTACCCTCACTTCTTTCTTTCTCCAATCCATGTACATCATACATGGGATGGTCTTGAACCTCTTCATCTTTATCATTCTCTCTTTTTCCCCTATAATCCTCCAAGCTCTTCATCTCCTCCGAGTCTGCCTTCCCCACTACCTTTTGTTTCTTCTTTGCTGGGGATTTTTCCTCTTCCTTAGAATGTGATTCCCTTCTAGGTGACTCTTCTTGTTCTTAAACCCCTTCCTCAGGTTTATTTTCCTTCTCCTTGATGAGATACTTCTTCCTACATGTGTATGTGCTTAGCTTGGCACCTGACTCTGGTGCACCCACAAATTGTGATGTCTGCACACTTGGTGCATTTTTATATGGCGCCTCTTACTCCAAGGTCTCTTCCCTTTCCCTCTTCTTTGGCACGGCCTTCTTCCTACAAGTGGGATCCTATTGGATGGATACATCATTCTCTAAGTAAGAACCTTTTTATATTTATGCCTAATGCACAAGTATACTCTTGTTGTGGTCCTTCCATCAATTGGCAACGTTAAGGGTTTTGTTATGCACACTTTAAGGGAGACATACTTCTCCACATAAGTGTGTTTTTTGGGGTAAATGAGCTTTCTTATAAAATTGCAGTGTTCTTAGTCCACCTCACTAAGGTCAAACCTTAGTATTTTAGCTTCTTTTAAGTGGTTGACCCCCACTTGGAAATAATGCGCTGTGAAAGAGAAAGGAAGTTTACACCATGGACTCTTGGTCACATCTGATATAGTTAACCTGTCAATGCAAAAATGCTGATAGAAAACAAACTCAATTTCTCCATCTACTAGTGTTGGCAACTATTCTAGTATCCTCCACTCAGCCCTAAATGTGTCATGCATTCATTTGTACCATTTCTCCAAGCATGCCTTGTGGACGGCTCATGATATCGTATGTGTATTTATCAAATATCTTTGTGGGGGAGGGATATTCATCAGGATACTCCCATTCAACCATCTTTGGCCCATCGGGCACTCCAATTTCTAAGAAGAATATGGTGAGAAGAACAATGTCGAACATTATCTTCTCTCCTTCTTACATGGTGTTGATGACCTCTTCTGTAATATAGGTGAAGAGGTTATATATGGTCCCTTCTAAAATTTTTTGGCATACATTCAACCACGCCTTATTTATTTGTGTCCACCTTTCTTTCCCATTCATCTTTGATATGAAATGCATGGAACATATCATTACATGGTTGGGGATATGTGAGATATCAAAGTAACGCAAACCCTTTATTATAATCATACTCGTCCATGCTCTTATTAATAGCCTCTTTATCCTCCAAGTCATCATCTAACAAATATCCTTCATAGATAAGGATGATAAACTTGGAGATGAGATGGGGAGTTATGTGAATTTGACGACCTACAAAGTAGAACTTGTCCTCATGCACACACAACATCAACCATTGGTATAAATTTTTAGGATTTCAAAAATAGGGCAACTCAAAAATTTGCAGCAGCCTGTACTTCTCCAATTTTACCTTCACCTCATCATTATAGATTGGCATCCCCTCTGGTGTCCTCATCTCTGTTATACGAAACAGTTTTCGTGCCATTTTATTTTATTTGGTACTTGTGCGATGATTATAGTCTCTCATGGGCATCTTCCTCACATGGGATACCCATTCTTTCCAAATTAATACCCCATCTGGGTACTGCATCTCCACATACCATTATTCATTGAAACTGGTGGTGACATTTTATTTTCCTTTTCCCTTTACCTTCTTGTCAGGTTAAAACAACTCTTCCTTGCTCCTCCTCCTCACTCTTTTCAAATTTGTGGCTCAAATTTGTGAAATAACCCTTCTATGCCCATGACCTAGCTACAAAACCCTAACCTAGAAAACCCTTCCACAAGATGGCATACTCTACTAAAACCTCCCTATGTCCATGTACTCCTTCCACTCTGGTTCATAGGTCACCCTAGACACGCATTTCATATTTTTAGTCTTCTTCCTTCACACAAATATTTCTTTGCGGATTCCCAAGTTTGCTAGAGCTCCTAAATCTCATAATAGAAAGGTAAATAATGATGTGCCCTACCCTTTACTTATATATTTTTACCTATCTCCCGCGATAAATGTTATGCCACCTACTTATGCACTCAGCATTAAATGTGGTGTTTTCCACTAAATTTGATCTTAAGTGCTCTTTCCCACGTGCCCAATCATGTGTTGTAGTTATTTTTACACCTACTAAAGAACAATAAAATCCCATGCACATTGACCTATCACCCAACAGGTGGTGGACTCTCACTCGAGGCACGCGCGAGTGTCGAGTCTCTCTTTTATGTGAGTTAAGTGAGAAACATCATCTATGATAGGAACTTAACAAAAGTGAGTGGAAATGATACATACATTTATTATATAACTTAGAATGGATTCTAAACAAATGCAGTCATCCCAAACTGAATGGTACTTAACAGATTATAGATAGGAACCAATAAAGAAAGGAAATGCATAAGGATTTATATTTATTCCATAAACATTCATCAATTAGAACTGTAACCTATAAATATGGACCAGAATCATTAATAATCATTTTCAATCAAGTTTGGTAACCTCATTACATTCATTGTATCCATTATAGACTACCACAGTTGTGCAGACCAAAGTCATACATCATAGCTAGATTTATACTCCTCAGTTATCAAGAGAAAATTTACAATCCCAACCCCTTATTACATCCTTTTCCTATAGATCTCTACCCAACCCTACAGAGTTCCTTGAAGTATATCTGTAGAGCTTCACTCTCTACTAATCTATATTTTTCTATATATATCTTCTAATCGGCAGGCACTTGTATATATAGGCTTCTTAAATTCCCAAATTCATTTTGGTGGCTTCAAATCTGTTGCCAAGTGTCAAATGTGGTCCTCCATGGGGGCATCCTCCTTCAGGCCCGAGCTCTCCACTCCTTTCAATCATGGTCTTCTAAAATCTTCTATTGCGAGGTATATTCCTTTCATGGGCCTCAAGTTTCTGAGATGGCACCCTATCCACTCTGAATGCACAGTCAGGTCACGCTTTTCTCGTGTTCTGCCTAATGCGTCAAATATGGCTAATTCCTAAAACCTTTATTTTTCCTTGTGTGTGTTCTACTTATTCTATTAAACCCTCTTAGAACCTTGTCATATACACTTTCACCTTATGCACCCTTCTTTAACTATGTTTTACACGCTCACATTCTTTTTTGTACTTAGCCAATATTTTAGGGGACCAACATGTGCTAAAAATCCCTACAACCTTCTGGTGTGCAAAAATCCTTACTGACTAAATATACTTATGTATGTATCCATAATGCCCAAAGTAATTTTGTCCTTGACTTTATTTTTTCCCTTGCCTACCTCATGTTGTACCAACACTTCTGATCATTTGTACATGGTTTTTGTAAACCCTTCCTAACACCATAATTTCTCACCCACCTTTTTCCACGCGTGTTTTCCTACCTTGCGTAGTTTTTATCTTTCAACATGGGCCATTAAAACACAACATTCACTTCCAGCCTCTATTTCACTTTTCTCTACTCCACCCCACACTAAAATAGATGTGCGGTCCTCTGCACATACACAACCCTTGAAATTAATAAGTGGTTACCAACACACAAGGTGCAAAAAAAAACACAACAAAAAGGAACAAGAAGGGGAAACATAAGAAAAAAAGTGCATAAAGGGAACTCCTAGGCTACCTTACAATAATTCCTTATTTACAAACACAAGGAAGACTTATTTATAGTAGGGCTTTAGCCTACTCCCATTGAAATGGCTTAGTAATCATCTCCCATCCAATTTTTTTAACTTGCAAGTGCTTGAATCAAGGATGTATGTGATGATGTATGCTCCCATCCAATGGAATTTCAGCTTCCCACGATGGCACAAAAATTTAGAATCATATAACAAAACCATATGCCCAACCTCAAATTGTTTGTTTTTAATATGAGGACCATGCCATGTTTTTTGTCTTTCCTTCTATGTATTTTGACTCCATCTATCAAGTGAAAAACTTTTGTCTAGCTGTATTAACTTATCAATTCTTTCTTTGAGCACTTGTTCATCAGCCCATCCTCCTACCCACGGTATACGCAACAATGGTAGCATAAATTGAACCAAAAAAATAGCCTCCATACCAAACACCAATTGAAACAATGTGTCCTTGTTTAACCTCTTGTAGGTTTTCCTATATGCCCAAAGGACGACTGATACCTTGTCATCCCAATCTTGTATTCCAACATCACAAATCTTAGTTAATGTGTGACTTAGTATCCTTTTAGATGCCTCAACAGTCCCATTCACTTACGTGTGATAAGGGGTGGTCTTGTGATCGGCCACCATAAAATCTTCCAACAAAATCATGATTGTTTCATTCAGGAAATGTGTACCCATATCACTTGTTAAATCTCAACAAACATCCATACCTACTGATTATGTTTTTCCATAAGAATCTCGTTGTTGTCGTTGCTGTGCAATCCTTTATAGAAACTACCTTTGACCATTTTCTCTAGTAATCAGTGCAAGTGATGATGTAACACAAGCCATCCCTTCATGTTGTAGGTGAAATTGGTCCTACAAAGTCAATTTCCCACTTTTAAAATGGTTTAGCATTGGCTATTAGTCACAAGGGAATTTCATCATTCCTTCCAGGTTTTCCAAGGCACTAGCAATGGTCACATGCCTTACAAAACTCAATACAATAATCGTAGATACTCTCCCACCAAAGGCTTGTGAGTAGAATCCTCCACATGGTTACGTTTCTTGCATAGTGTCCTCCTACAATGCCACCATGTTCTTCATCCATAATTACAACATGCTCGTGTTCTAATACGCATCAGTGCAGAACCTCATCACGGCCTAACTTGTAAAAATCTCCACTAATCAACATGTAAGGCGTGACACATATAGCCAACTACTTTCTCTTCAAATCCTTCATTCCTTCCAACACCACGCTTGTTTTAATAAACACTACAATATCCTCATAGTTAGAGGGTGCATGCCACTACCTAACAATTGCACATCTGGCATGGTATCTTCAATGCTTTGTGTGTCCTCCCCTGAGTGAATTCTTGATAAGTGATTAGGTCTTGAATTACTCTTTCCTATATTTACCACAATTGAAAACTCAAATTATTGAAATAATAGGACCCAACGACATGTGTGCCCTTGCAAAATGTTTTTTTCACTAAATACTTCAATACCATGTGGTCCATGTAGAATAAGAATGGTGTCGCCAATAGATACTACCTTAATTTTTGCAGTGTGTAGATCATTGAAAATGCCTCATGCTCAGTAGTTGTGTAATTATTTTCTACTGGTGTCAACTTCCTATTGGGAAAACACAAGGGGTGATCAATAATCCCCTCACATGGTTGTGCCAGTACTTCTCTAATGGTTGTTCCTGAGGCATCAACATGCACATAGAAAGGCTTATGCCAAGAAGGAAATTGTAATATGGGCACAGTAACAAGCTTATCCTTTAATGTGTCAAACAACATTTACTGCACCCCTCCCCAGTAAAAGGCACTCTTTTGTTTAAGAAATTTCTCCAAGGGCACGACAATCTTGGCATATCCATTGATAAATTTCCTATAGTGCTCCATATGCACAAGGAATCCATGCACTACACTCTAACTAGTAGGCTCCCCCAATCCCACAATGACTATAACTTTGGCGGGATTCACCAGTAAGCCTTCCTTACATATAATATGCCCCAACAGGGTTCCAAATGGAGTAACAAAGACACATTTCTTAATGTTGAGGGATATCCCCAACTTCCGTCATCTCTCAAAAATCAACCTCAAATTGTCATAATGGTATTTTACCGTCCCATTCATAGTCCATTCATCCAGGTAGACCTAAATAAATCTATGGATGAAGTCATAGAAGGCTTGTACCATGATTTGAAAGAACACAGTAGGCACATTCTTAAACCCAAAAGACATGACCATGTAGGAAAACATTCCCCATTTAGAGTAAAATTTTATCTTATCCAAGTCTTCCTTTGTAATTCTAACTTAGTGGTACCCTTAGAACCTATCCATGGAAGAATAGAACTCATTCCCATCTACTCCTTCTAGAATATCTTCAGTTAAGGAGGTTGGAAAAGGGCAAATGACACACACTACATTCAAGTCCCTATAATCAACATAGAACCTTATCCTCTCATCCTTCTTAATGCTTATAACCATTAGAATCACCGATTATGATTCCTCAGTGGCCTCAATAATGCTTGATGCGATCATATTGTATATCTCCTCCTTGACATGTATGTGCAAATATGGAATCATCGGATAAGGTCTCTTCTGAATCGGGTGCGTACCTTCCTTCAACTTGATCCTCATTTCCCCCAAGGAGTGGTGAATGACTTTGATCTCATGGTACCCGTGTGGAAACAAATCCTAAAACTCACAAAAAATGTTGATGATCTTATAAAATTCCTTTTCCAACCAATAATCTCTAATGATAGCTTCCATAGGTTCTTCCTCTAAACCAATGTTAACCTTATTTTTCTTAAAGGGTTCATGGTAGGCACATGCTCGCTCATCAGCACTATCCATGACTTCATGCATACCTTCTGAATGGTTAGCATCCAGACTCTCCATTTCTTCACCATCTATCACTTAGACCATTTTTCCTTTTTCCTTTTCCATGCACGTGTGCTCCAGCTATGTCTCTTATGGTTCTTCCTCATCAAAATGCATCTCCAAACTAGGTTCACCTAATAGCTCCAGTATTCTATCTTCCACCATAGTACTATCTCCCATTGTAAGGAAATTGATCACTTGCAACGCCTTATCCACTGATGGCTTTGTAATTTGATACTCAAAATATTGAATGAGATCAACCACCAACTCCTTCCAATTCCCTTTCTGACTGCGCATCTCCAAGTGAATGTACCATGTGCACACATAGCCTTGTATGGTGAAATATAAATTATGCACCCATAGTGAAGGTGGTAAATCTTTTGCACCTTCTATCCATGACTTCTCACATGCTTGGATATGAAATGAGGTGGGTTTTTTGGCATGGTAGTCTTGTATGACAGTAGGCGTATTACTTTTGGAAAACCTAATAGGGAACATGGTTCTCACATCATGTCATTCTAGAAGGCTCTCATGATGTGTCTCCCACCAACGTGCTACAATCCCAAGTAGGTTATAGCTGAGCATACCTCTTCTTTCGCTATTATTTTTCCACTAAGCCTCCATTTCTCATAAGAAATCATCAAGGTTAGCTCCTCCAGAGTAACTTGGTAACTTCTTCCCTCCCAGGTGCTTGACTGAGCATGATTTTTTCACCCTTGTCACCGATCCTCTCAACTATTGTCAAATTAATTTGTAAGTGTCATGCACCCAATTGTCACATGTTATGTTGGTTGTATCACTCATAGACTGAGCATCTTCAAACTAGATAACTCCTTCTTTAGGATGAATTACCTTAGGGTATCTGATAGAGCACACATAGATTTTTTCAAGGACTTCTTCTTCAAAGGGCTCATTATAGGGCATTGATTTCACATCTATCGAAAGGATGATGACCCATTCCTCCTTGTTCACAAAACTTATATGCCCCTTGTTAAAATGTAGGTCCAAATTTTTTTGTAACACCATGGGTCCCCAAGAAATGTTAGAAAGTTCTCCACTTTGGCTAGCACCAATACCTCGAAGTCTCCCATGAATGTTTCCCACTGACTAGTGATAACTACATCCTTTAAGACACCAATAGGCATAGTATTTGTCTTGTTTACCATATATATTACATTCGAAGATGGCTAAAATGTAAGCCTTCCCATTTGATGACAAGCATCTGAAGTGAGAACATTGACCTTTTTGCTTGTGTCAATCAAAATATTTCTCAGAAGCATACCATCTACAACAACATTTAAAGTGATATCTTTATCGTAATCAAGGATGTGGGGAGAGAGGTTAAAATTTAGAACCTGCCTCTCACACGCACCTCCAGCACATGGTACCTTCTCTCGTAAACATTATCCTAGTAAGGGAATAATATTCAATTTCCTCAACATCTTGCATACTTCCCTAACCTCGTCTAGATCCTTATACGGAGCCTCAAGTTTATTCCTTTGCTCTAACTATCTTGACTGCTCCTTCAGATATTGGATCTCTCCTTATAGACTCTGAATCAGATCCATAGTCTCTTGATACACCTCTTTTTGATAAGTAGGGTCCAGATACTTCCCATTTACCACTTCTTCTCTTATAATTAGGGTTATTTTTCTTGGTATCTCCCTAGCACGCAAAGCCTCTACTCTCATCGTCACTAGTAAAGGTTCTATTCCTGACTCATGCACCACTCTTGGCATCCATTGTGATTCAAAATTCTTTATTCTTACCATCCAAGCACATTTGTCTTTCCAAAATTTCTTTCTCATGTGCTCAAATAGCTCAAGACACTCTTCAAACTTATGTTTCTATCCACACCATGAGCATTGCAATAGATTAGGACCCTCACACTTATAATTTTGTGTAGACCCAAAGTTATAGCAGGTTCCTCACGGGAACTTACTTCTTTCTCTATGGTGGAAATGACCATGAAATCCTCTACAAAAACCTCTTCCACGTGCTCATCCATCTACACACCCTTCATAACGATGATCATCATCCTTGGAACTACTTGCAAGGCTGGTTTGGTGCACACAAGGATCAATGGCATCATGTATCTAGTTAATTAGCCTATAATATTTCATGGCATGGGTCATAGAGGTACAAATATTGTAATAAAAAGACACATTCTTATGGATCGCACACTACAGTAGTTTTCACATACTTGCATCATGATCCCCATGAAAAATTTCACAATCTCCTATCATGGAGCATACCGACCTCTGAGGAAAAATTTCCTTTGCATGCCCCTCTACCTCACAATCCATGCACCATGGGCCACTGCGAGCCTTATGTATCGAGTTCATAGATAGCTTCTCTAACTACTTGGCCATTACAATATTTTGAGCCTCAACGAAAGGGCTAACACTGGTATCTACACTTTCAACAGCCTCATCACATAAGGCAGCCTTCAAGGCCTCACGCGGGTCTATGAATGTCTTGTGTGAAATTGCTCTTCTAAATGGTGTTATCAATCCTACAACAAACCGTTGAGCATGCTGAGAAGGATGAATATCATAAGATAGCTTTGACAAGAGAGTTCTGAACCATGCGTCATATTCTCACACACTCTCTTCCATTCCTTATTCGATCTCTTTCAATGTGCTAATGCTCTTCTGCTCACACTCAAGGATATGGAATTTGGCTAAGAAGGAATTCCAAAGCATGGTATAATCTACCATCATCTGGTGGTGGTCATACTTCCGCTACAAACTATGTGCATGCCTTTACAATGTCATTGCAAACTTACTTTCCTTTCACTCTTGGGTAGTGATCCCCTTTCCGTGTCATAGCTATTCACACTTGTGTACATGCTCTACAGAATCCTCAACACCCTTGTAATATAGTAGATGTAAAGACATCTCAAAAAATACTTGTGGAGGTGGCTGAGGCCCTTGTCCACCAAATCTAGAACCTTGATTCCCTCTAGTTTTTCACCCACCACCAGGTCCTATGCCTTTTGATCCACCAGACCCACCAGGTCCTCCTCCTATAGCTCGTAACGGGCCTGAAGTGGTCACGCCTAGCATTCCCAAATTCCCATAGAATTGTATGTTGATGGTTTGTGATATTACTCTACTACTAGATGTGTATCCCACATCACTCCCAGACACGATACCCAAACTTTGTGTGCTTACACTTTTCCCAAAAATCCCTCCAAACACAGGAATTGTTTGTGCATCCATAGATGTCTCAAATGAGAAGTTATACCTCCTATGTGCAGATCAATCACTTCCACCGATAAAAACTAGGTTAGCAATACTTGTTTCTTGATTTGGAAAACTAAGTGCCAAGGGTCAGTCACTAGGTGGGTTTAGATGCGTGCAAAAAAATCTCCTTTTTCCATGTGAAAAACACTCATCAGAAGCTGAAGGGGTTTCTATCCTGTACTTGCCAAGATGGGGTAGAACAGGCTTTTTAGATTCCACGTCCTCTGTGTCAACCTTAATTCCTTCCCATAATTTCTTCCTTCATAGATCCATCACTCCCACAACCTCACATTTTCTAGCCAACTCCCTTTCACGTGCTTCACTATACTTGAGTCATTTATCTTCCCTCGCCTTTTATGTTGCAAGGTCTGTCATCTTCCTCTAACCTAGTTTCCTCAGTTAGCACTCAAAGAAGCTTAGTTGGTCATAGGGAATGCCTCAAAACTTAGTGTAATGATCAATATATTCATAGCCAATGCGATATCTCATAGAAATGATCCTCCAGGTTCCTTTAGGAACACAAATTCAACAACCTTTAAACATGAACACATAGAAATGGTGTATTCCAGGGTATAGCTGGTTTACACTCTTCTCCACCCATGATCAAAAAAACATGTCCAAGTGATATCTCCATCCTATAACCTCTGGTAATTATCTTGGGTCCACATGCATGATCTATAGTACTAGCTCGATCTGGATGCATATGTTAAAATCCATTCATATAATTCTACTACAAAACAACAAAAGAAGGTCCCATAAAACTCATGATATAGGGGCTCTTCTACCCATCTTCATGCATCAAACTCAGGTCCTGTACTAAATATTTGATAAAACTCATCCTCTATGCTCTTAAACGACACTTCGATACTTTCCAAGGTCAAGTGCTTTATCATCATGCATCATCCTCACACAAACTTCAAAAAGATGTCTCGATAATGGAACCAACATGTAGTCATTTTTATGCCATTAGAATAACATTTTAATTCCTTGCACGCCATCCTATCACCCAGTGGGCATTGGGCACTCACTCAAGGCACGTGCGGGTGTTGAGCCCCTCCTTTATGTGAGCATTGTGAGAATATGATGTCATTGATGAAAGATTAAGTGTAGAAAATTAAATAATCATGAAAATGTTTTGAAATAATAAGATGAGTCATTACACCAACTGACACATTCAGATAACAAAAGAAACATCATACAAATAGTAGGTCTGATCCATAACATAAAGAAAAAGGCACTAGGGTTTACATCCATGAATAATATATTTATAACAAAACCATATATTCATGTTTATCATAGTTCAATAACCACATTACATTCACAAGAGCTATAACAGACCAATATAGAGATCTAACTCAGGTATCAATAGTTCTAGCTATTCTCCCTGGGTAAGTGGAACAAGTTGGGGCACAAAAAAGGGGTCATAAGTGGATGGCATATTGCAAATAACAACATAATATCAACTTGTAGGGATTATTAGCAATGCATACACTCAAAATTAGAAAAAATTATATCAATATGAATCGTAACATCTAGAATCTAGTTTCTAAACTACTAATTTTTTTTTAAATGGACAAGTTTAGCTATATTGAACACTCAAAATTGAATGACTTGGTATTTTTTTAAATGCCTATAAGATTGCATTCTGTTTGCTCGTGATTTGGATGACCAAAAATTGATATGTATGTTTTTCCTTTGGTGAGAAGTTAGATGTCACTATATATCTTGGGATATATTATATTTTGTATTTTTAGCAATATTTTATTTTTTATGATTTTTTCCATGAAAGTGTTATAAAAACATAAAGAAAATAGAGCACTTTTCTTTTGCCCACCATAACTTCATTAAAAAATATTGAAATAAAATAAATTTTTTTTGAACATGTATATAATTTCACCATGGTTGGGATGATATAATTCTTATCACATTCTAAAAAGTGAAACAAAATTTGCATTCTTAAACATAGAACTAAACATTCACAGGAAAAAGTGTCTTAAAGACATACTATTAGTAAAAAATTATAAAATGATATTTATCCTATTCTACTCACTTTAAAATCAATATTTCTACAAAGCTAACAATCTCATCTACATGATGGTACCATTTTTATGACATATTTTTTAATTTTTGGCATGGTTCAAGTCCATGGAAGACTAAATTTGATGTTTTTGATGTAAAATTTAGGACTTTTTGTCCACTTAATTGTCCCCCAACTTGTTACACTTACCCCCCTTATTACAAAAATTTAGCAGACCCATCCCCCTAGATGTGCTAACATTCCTACAGTCCTCTAATGAGAACCCTAAACCCTATAAAATCCTATTATTTCTATAGGGCTTCACCTTTCATCCTCTTTATGATGATCCTAAAGCTTCCCCTCATCGACCCATATGGTGATGTTCTCTCCATAAAGGTCCTCTATTATTCCCTTTTTTCTACCCAAGCATCTATATAAATAGGTTTAGCACCCACCACCATGCCTTCCTTCAGGAAAGTATCAGTTGCCAAGTGCTACGGTGGTCCTCCAATGGAGCATGCTTCTTCTGATCCAAGCTCTCCACTTTCTACAATGATGTCTTTCAGGAATGTTCCATGCATGGAATATTTTTCCCTTCTCCACCAAGTCAACATGTTGGAACATTAGCCACTCAACACGCCTATTTGGGTCACATTTTCCCTCAAGAGCCTCTTGGAAATTTGAATATAACTAAGTGCTAAAATCCTTTGTTATGCCTTTCGTGTACGCCATGGTTTCTATCAAACCATTATGAAACCCCTGTCCTATGTGCTTTTCCTCACACGCCATCCTCTTTATTGGTCATGCATGCGCATGCACCCTTAGGTACTTAGTCAATATTCTGAGGCCCAATAATTGGTGAGGAACTTGGTGTCCTCGATAGATGAATTTAAAAACTTGGTGTCTTAAATCATTGGTCCATCTAGCTTCATTGTACTTTCCTCTATATTGAAGGTTAAACTAATCTGGTTACTGGGTGTGAGCTCTATAATCTTCTCATGGCAGTAATCTTCCTTTCATACCATCCCCCTCTTTACCATTATCTCTATAATTTCCTCCTTTGTACACTCATATAAGAACTTTTCCACAGGTTCAGTGGAGTGTCCCTATGTGATCCCGGGCTAATTTGGCCACCAAAAAATTTTAGATATGAAAATAATACACAGGTTGAACACAAAAATATTTTATATATTATTTACCATCTTTCCTGTGCAATACATTAGGCTAATATATAGCCATAATAACAGCTAAACAACCTCCTATAAAATAGGAAGGAGTCACAACAATTAACCCGGAATGTTATTCACGGGTATAACAAAATCTAAGAATAATATATTGTTGAAACAATATATTATAACAAAATACTTTCAAACCTAATATTTAATATATAACAATATTAAATATTAGCTAACAAACTATAATGTAAACATTAATATTTAATTTCCTAACATTCCCCCCCTTAATGTTTATATGGTAGCATTAGAACTTTCACACTTCCTTTGCATCCTGCCGCCTCTACATGCTCATGATCTTGGCACACACTAGAACTGAAGGTAAAAGAATGAACACATCAACTTCTTATCGACCAAGCACTGTCGGGAACTCATCTGACCAACGAGGATGGGAACATGCTCAGGAATCATCTGCTTATCAACCAGTCACTCTAGGGAACACATCTGACCTAGCATTGTGGGAACTCAAGCAAAAATACATCTAAACAACCTTCAATGGTTTTCAATAGGCTAACCACATACCTAGGTACGAACAGGAACACATCTAAATGTTCTACCTCATCAAGCCTCATGATGTTGCGTTTCACTGTGTTATTTGTTCTGTACTATGTTTTTTGCATTTGGGGAAACAAGAAAATCCACATACTCAACTGAAAAACTAAAAATGGAACATTGGATCATGTTGATCATGTTCCGCCCTCAATGTGAACATTTCTCTTATTCAACACACAATAGGAACTCTGAAAAATAATCACACCAAGGTGAAATTCACACCACACAATTGACTCTGGAACACTGCAAAACTCAAAAAACAAGTACTCACACTGCACACCTGTGCCACCAAATCATTCTGTGCGGCCCCCATCGTTGGTGACTGACGAGAGGTCATTGTCTGACCTCCAGCCTCCGATGCCTCCATCCTCCATTTAAAATACTGCTAACTCAGCCTAATTTGGATATGAAGCTCAACTGTTTCCACACTGTTTATTATATCTTCCCTCCCGCAATGTGAAACATTTATTTTCACGGACGTCGGGTAACACCGAAAATGCGTCCGTAAGGCAATTTTTTTTTTATTTTTTAGACTTTTTACAATTATATGACATTTGACGACAACTCACAGATTTGAAAAAGACTATTTTGAATCGGATAAGAAGACTCGACTAACTTTAAAAATTAATAAAATGAGATTACTTTTTAAATGAAAATGAGAATTAAAAAATCCTAAAATCACCTATATGGAATTATTTATTACGACACTTAGCTCTAAATGAAACTAAAAAATAAATAAATAACATACCCTAGATGGTATACAATGGTCTTACTTGCTAGACTCACCAAAATACAACATACAAATGTGATTTGTAAGGATGGAATATGACCACTAAAACAAATTGAATTTATACTTCAAAACACTCAAACAACTTATAAGACCATTGGACCTCTATAGAATTCAACAATAAATAATACACTATTAAAATAATGAAATACAAGGAAATGACTTAAACACTAAATTTTTATATAAAGACATCGACTATAAAACAAGCTTAACACAGCTAACTAGAAAAGACGTTTAATACATAACACGTCTAGACTTAGTGACACGACTTGTGCTACAACTGTTACCAAAAATAATAACCATCGAACCTTGACAGTGATGCATGCCAGTTGTCTAAGTGTGGATCGTGTCAATCTTGAGGAGGGCGTCTTGGAGTTTGGAGAGGATCATGTTCCGCAAGGTAATGATTCTCATGTTACACGAGGTGGAAAACTGTCTAAATAATGCACCCTGTCCAGATATGCAACGTGGTACCCAAATGATGTGGAATTTTAACGGCACTTAGCACAAAACCATAAATCTTGAATTTGTGTTGGCTGTAGATAGGTGCTTCTCGTTCTTCTAATTTTTCTCCTATGCATGCAATCACCTTGAGATTCTAACTCAATGCATATGCAATTTTTTTTTTCCAATAAACTGATTATCCTCTCCAATAACATGTCTCTGCTCTGAATGCCCAAGAATAACCCAATCGCAGCCTAAATCCTTCAATTGCTCCACACTGGATTGTAGATCTCAGAAAATCTTGTGAAGGGATCTCGACAAGAATGCAGGTTGTAGATGCAAATCAATACATGCGTCTAAGAGTAGTTTGTAGCCAGGGCCATTCGGTGTAGATCTTGTTATGTGTAGTAGTAATGGCATTAAAAATTGATAGAATCTTCAAATTACACAGCACAACACATGGGGAAACTATTGAACCAATCTAACAGATGATGGTGCTCAAAAAAGATATGGAACAGGAACGTAATATCTCATGTCTTAAATCCAAAATACCAATACAACCTTACAATAGAACCCGAATGCCAATAGATCTCGTTGTTTGTGCCTCCTTCGGATGATTGTAGATCCTCTACTGTAGATGTCTCTTATGAGAAGACTTCGGCCTTGGGAAGATCAATGGCCTGTGCTTTTGGATTAACTCTGCACATCTACCTGATGTGAAACCTTCACTCCTACGATGCTACCTTTATGAATGAATACGCCACAGTCACTAAAAGCCTTCACTATTATTGCAATGTAAGAAGGATCTTGACACAATGTAGCATTAGATAGATCTGGTTATGTGCTCCAATATGCAACACCCTCTACAAATATACAAACTTAAATAACTAATTAATTTGAACTTATCAAATCAATAGACTTCATATGCCAGGGCAATAGAATAATCAATTTGCCCCTCTCCAATTTTAAGACTCCATGCCATACACAAAACCTGCTCTGATGCCAACTGAAAATAATACACAGGTTGAACACAAAAATATTTTATATATTATTTACCATCTTTCCTGTGCAATACATTAGGCTAATATATAGCCATAATAACAACTAAACAACCTCCTATAAAATAGGAAGGAGTCACAACAATTAACCCGGAATTTTATTCACTGGTATAACAAAATCTAAGAATAATATATTGTTGAAACAATATATTATAACAAAATACTTTCAAACCTAATATTTAATATATAACAATATTAAATATTAGGTAACAAACTATAATGTAAACATTAATATTTAATTTCCTAACAAGATAGGATTAGGATTAGTTTACTTTCAATAATGGGAACCATGCCATTCAATGTAGAGGGGGGTATCCCTATGAATGTTGGTGGAGACACCTGATTTTTCCACCCAACAAATTTTCTCACAAACAATTTCCTATTCCCCAAATCATACTAATTTTTATTCTAAAAAATTTCTATAAAGCTTGTTGACCTATTAATTAATCACTTAGATTAATTAATTAATAAGTGCACCCAAAAAATATCTCTTCCTAAATATAAAATATATATATATATTAAAAAAAAACAAATCATATTTCAATGTAAAATCATTCTTGAAGGTGATTCCATCAAGGAAGGAAACCCAGTAACGTTCATTCCCTGCACCATGAATAAATTTCATGAGTGATAGTGAAGTACCAATGAGTGATAGTGAAGAAGAGGAAAAATATGTCTTCCCGGTAAAGAATATCTTTGATCAGCCATAGTTTTGGACTAGTGTTGACAAATGAAAGAAGAAATAACATGTCATTGATGAATTGGAATGGATTTAAAGGAGACATAAGATAAGGTTTGAAGCTTAATAATATGACAAATTCTTACATGAGATGAACGAGAAAATTTAAGAAGCCCATATCAAGAAATAAGAAGAGCAGAGTTGTCCTCTAGAGGAATATCCTGAAGATCATTTGTAACATAGGGTTTTCATACCTAAAAGGTTATTGAATTCCATTGAATAAAATCCTATCATTAAAATTTATAATTAATATAAAATCAACATTCAAGAAGATGGCAAAAGATAGGATGGTGCAAGATCCACTGAAGAATATTTTTGCAACCTCGTGCATCTCACTACAAAATTGAGAACATTATTTTTCTTCCAACGCTCAATAGATGACTTCCTCACATATGGTGATGAAGAAATGAACATGTTGAAAAGAGAATATGTGGAAAGACTTCAGAGAATAATAAAAGTAAATTTTCACCTTGAAGTATTTGATGAAATTTTTAGGTATGCTTTAGCTGTACAGATAAGATATGAGAATCTTAAATCACCGCATCAAATGGAGGAAGACCATGATGGCTTTCCATATTATGAGATTTTTATTCTTAGAAGATTCTTTGATGCTTTTGAATAATATCTTATCATGGAACCTTATGATGAAATCCAAAGCAACATCATGGAGGAATAAGTAGAAGAGACAAAGATAGAATCGTCATTCAACAATTCCATTTGGCTCGAGTCACATCCCATAAGGGAAACAATATATTCGATAAATGAATATCTTTGCTGCACAATGGACAATCTAATGCTCTTTGAATAATCCATAAATGATGAAGAAGAATACCAATTAAAATAAATCATGGATGATCTCTTTTCAAGTTTTGATCTTTAAATTAATGATGAAATGGAGAGATGTGAAGAAGTGCAAGAAATTCACCCAACATCATGGTCCAAAAATGATGAATTCAAGATGGTCATAGATAATCTTCTCTCCTATTTTGATTCTTCATGTGATGTAGAAATGTCACATGAAAAGGAGGAATTCAAAGTATCAAACTCTCTTCCTAGTGTAATCATGAATGATCAAATGGAAGAATACCACTCTCTTTTTAAATATGATTAGAACGAGAGATTTAAACACAACCTCTACTCACTCGGGGAGAAGAATTGTCATCATGGTGAAAACAAATCCTTTCATCTTTCACCTGATTAAGAAGATTAAAAAATTGATGGTCAAAATTTAGCTGAAAATTCTTCTCATACTATTGCCCTAACACAGTTCTCCATTTCTTACTAAGAAGAAGATGATATGGATTTTGAGCTTGAAGGAGTGCCCCTCCCACAAAGCTTGGACCTCTTCTCCTTATTAGTAGGTGTCATGAATGAAGTATTCCCGTGTTTACAACAAAGTGAATCTTTGGAAACACAAAGCATGTAAGAGGTTAACAAGGATGTTTCAAATGAATCATGGGCCTATATGGATTAGATTTTTAACCATCTCCTAGAGGCACAACATCAAGATTCTTCAAAAGAGGATAAAAATGATCCTATGGAAATTTCAGAAGAAGTATTTGTACAAGATATCTTGAAGGTTGTGGAAGAAACTGAAGATCCTTAAATTAGTATTGAACTCTTAACCCGGGCTATGGAGATACAAGACATGTATGAATCAATTTGTGCTTCCTATTTTAATGCACAAAATTTTGATGTTGAGATTGAGTTATTAGATAAGCTTGATGACTTCTCTAATACTTTGGTTGATGAAAATGAACATAAAAATGTGTCTTTTTCTTCCACATCGTGTGAAGAAGTTCATGAGTGTAAGAGAAGAAAGGTTCTCAAATATCCTTTGGAATTACTCAATATTGAAGATAAAATCTCTTTGGTGGGAACTAATAACATGGAAAATATTGAGCTTATTTACACCAAAGAAATAAAAATATGCAAGACCATTGGGAGTGTGATCAAAACCAACTTGTTCCCATTGTTTCAGAATGGTCCACCAATGAAAAGAAAGAATTCATATTGAAAAATCCAATGAGGGGTGAAGAATGCTTATATGGAAAAACAAAAGGATGCAATTTTTAAAAATGATATCAAGATGAACTCCAAACGAATACATTTTGGCAATAATTTCTCTAGAAAAAAAAGTGGGATTATGCATGGTTCATACCAAGTGATCCAGAATCATACTGCACTCACCATCCTCTAAGATCTGATTTATATTGAACATGTTCCCATGCTGCAACACTATCTCAAGGATGATGAAGATATCCAAATCAATGATTTAACCACCATGTCCAAAAACACTTTCTCAGAGAAACAAAGTGAGATGTTTTGGGAAGTTTTTGAATGGGAAGAAAATTAATTTTTTCTCACTCCTTCCAAGTGTTTTTATGATATAAGAGACAAATTGAAGTCACAAATAAAATAATATGAATAATGTCACATGGTCACATGATGTAAATCAGGAGCATCAAGGTACAAGAGTTTTGAGAAAGTGATGAAGTTTTCATTGGGTGCAATAATGTTCTCTATGCAATATGAGTACAAATATGGAATGATGGTCAACCTTCTTCTTCTCAAGCCATGTAAATCCATCACCAAATCATGGTTTGATTAAAGAAATATTATTTTTGCTTCAATGGTCATACTTCAATCTGTTATTTCATGATGGTGTGTACTTTAATCAACCCATTGTCGAGTATGTGTATATACTTTTCCCACCTCTATAAATTTCCCTCTCCCTGTACATAATTTCACTTTCCTGTTGTGTCTTGTTTTTCCCCTGGTGTGTTTCCCTTTAGTTTTTTTTGTGTGTGTGTTTAATAAAGAAATTTGTGTAGCCTTTTTTTTATGGTGACTCCGCAGGGCCCAATGGATAAGGCACTGGTTAATGGATTATATGGTCCAAAGTTGAGATTCTTGATTCTCCATGTCACATATTTTCTTCACTCATTCCATGTCATGTCCCCAAGCTAGAGCTAACTATTGTCATGCAAATGTGCAGCATGGAAATTGCTAATTTCAAAGCATGAAAACTATACCCCTATGTTAATTTTTTCAAGTTTTACCCTTCAAAGGCACCACATGACTTAGTTTGAGTGACCTCTCAATTGATGTAAGCTCACCCCTAGGTTATTTTAGGAGTTCATTGAAAAATGCAAACTTTGGGCGGTTGTGGGAAGGGCTATCACTAGCATTCCTAAGACTAGAGAAACCCCATAGAGAAGAATAATAAAATATAAACTAGACATGGAGGTGAATCAATTGCATAGCAACATCATGGAATTGATATAGGAATATTTAGGAAGGATCCAGAGAATTTGGGATAGTTTCACTAAAATCAGGGTTCACAGGCCTAGGCAATGCACATGCCAAAACAACGGCTATGCTTCCAAAGGTGATTCCAAGAGATGCAAATAGAATTAGGAGAAAAAAAACATGGTTTTAAATGAAATTTAAATCCCTACAATATAGTGAATTTATTTTTTTCACAACACTTTGGTGCAATGGTTTTGCAAGATGTTTTTCTCCTACATAGGTGGAGTACCAAATAAAAAAGCATATTTTTAAGGGATAAAATGGAATAATCAAGACCTGAAACTCCCACCATTGGATTTTTAATTCCATTTCCAGTAACAATCATATACAATTTCATCAAAAAATTCCATCTTGGGCTCAAGTTATCGTCGTTTCAATTTTCCTTCTTGGAGAGAGATTGGGAGTTAGTCAAATTTTGGAAGGACATGTGTCAGTGCTAGTAGCCTGGAAGGATTTTTTTTCCCTCATTTTCTTCAAGGTCAGGGAAATAAAGGTTGAAAAAATGTGCCCATCCCCTAAGGATACTTCTTGTCACACATGTGACCAGCTTCTAGCCCCTTAGTGCTATAAATATGTTTTTTTGGCTTTAATCCCTTGTCGTCGGATCTCTGCCACATGTCAAGCTGAGGTATGTTGTTAAAATTGATGTCCCTCATGTCCATTTTATATTAGGGATATCACCAACATGAAAATTTTCCCAGCCCAAACTCAAAAAAGTGAAAAAAATTCTAATTGTTTTCCGCTTCTTGTTTCTCACAGCAAGAAGAAAAGTTACAGAGAACACCTCAATCCACCATTATTGTTTCAAACTAGATCCAAAATGGAAAAAAAAAATTCCACTCCATGAATATGTATATTTTTAAAATAATATATTTATCTAAAGAGCATGAGGAACAAAGAACAAAAGAGAAGAGCAAAGGAATTCTTCAAAAACCTCCATTATCGTGAGATGAAGATTTGAATATATATTGCAAGCCAGTGCATGAAACGAAGAACCATATTTTGTTATGTTATTCACTCTTAAATGCCATTAAAAACTAACCTTAAAACCTCCAACTCATAGAAAGGAACTTTCACATCTAATAAATTTCACTTCCGGCTCCACAAAGAACATAGTTCAATTTCCCATCAAACCGACAACCGAATCAAAGATAAATTTCACCAATGAGACAAGAAGAAAAATCTTATCGCAATGGATTTGATTTCATCATGAATGGAGAAAAAAACTAAACCTCCAAATTTCAAGCTCCCTTAATGGCTGCCATGACATAGTAGTGGAAAAAATCTGCGAGTTACCTCTCCACTTCTCAGGGTTCCACTGGGCGAAATCGCGTGAAAAATGGAGGGAATGATTGTTGAAATATTCAATTTCATGTGAACTAGTTTTTTTGCCATGAAGTCCCTATTTTTTAGGGATATTGAGGACTGATTTTTAATCATATTTATACTCTGTCACATGAAGAACAACTTTGAAAAATTCAAGGAGCTACCTCTTCACCTCTCAGGGTTCCAATGGGACAATTCACGCAAAAATTGGAGGGAATGATCATTGAAAAATCTAGTTTCATGTGAACTTGTTTTTGAGCCATGAAGTCACTTTTTTAATGGATATGGAGGGAAGTGGATTGTTATCATTATTTTTCCCTCTTTTTCAGATGCAGGAATTACTCAAAATGTGGAGCGTGGAACCCCAGAATAAAACCCAAAGTTTCAAGAATTGTTTTGTTGCAATCTTACATCTGTGGTGTACTTAATAAAAATAGAATGCCTTCCTACATAGGGGTCTATTACTTAGGTTAAGCCACCATTTTAAGAGGCTATGAAGAAGGTGGTCAACATAGAAGGAGTATCGTAGGTAAATTATTCAAAAGGTCATCTCGGATCACAATTGGCACTTAGTAAAAATAGTAAGTGGTTCCACAAGCCCCTGATATAAATAGCATGTTGGTCCGAAAGGTGAGAGGAACATAATTAGAAGAAATAATTCAAGATACCATAGTAGGTTGAAGTTGGGAAAAGCTAACTATGACACTTACTAAAATTAGTAAGTTAGCTTATGTGTACTTACTAAAAATAGTAGGTTATTCTCAATGGGAAAGTTTGGTACAAATGGAAATTGAGGGATAATCATTCCAATCGATATCACCATTTGGGGTCTAGAAAGGAAAACTATGACACTTACTAAAGATAATAAGTTGTCCCTTCCAAATATAGTTAGTGTCAAGAAAACATGAATTTCAAGTGCACCGGCTGGTCTAGTTTCTCAGGTGTAATCAATCATGAAGAGATGGCAGTTTTTCATAGTTTGGAATTATCATCTCATATTACAAAGCAAGGCATAAAAAGGAACATCATATGAATTCATGTTTTTCACTTAAGATCCGAGTGATTCAAAGAGATTTTATCAGAATGATTCCAATGATTCAAGGAGTTCATCAACCAAGTTCAAGAAGGGTTGTCATAGGGATTATATGTGTTCATCTCGAGCTTATAGCAGTAAACCTTAAAACCGTGTTTCTTAACACTCATTCTATGGTCTAGGATTTTGCATTCATCACTAGATTGCGAGAATGATTCCAAGTTATTCAAGGGAGAAATATTCATCAGTGTAGAAGATCACCAATGGCAGAAATATTTTCTCAAAGTTCATGACTGCATCAAGGCATTCAAATCATTTCATCACGAGGAGTTTTTCCCCTTCATTCCTTCCTTCTTCCTCTCTTTCCCTCTTTTATTTCTCTCTCTATTCTAATTTTTCATTATGCATCATTATTTTATTTTATCCTATATGCTTAAGTTCCTTACTTTAAATTTGTAAAAAGTATTTTCTCAAAATTATAAGAGAAATACTTAATTCATGGAAAATGAAAGGTCACGAGTGGAATATGGAAATGAAGAGTTATGTGAGGGAGGTGAAAAGACAATTTAGATTAGTATAAATTAGGATGACCTCTCCATTCCAAAGGATTCTAGATTTTGGAACTCTTACTATGTATCATTGTGTTAGATTGGTTGAAGCTTTGTATTCATCACTACACATGTAATAAAAGGTACACTTATTCTATTTCCCTTTCTTTTTTTCCCTATATTTCTATCTTTCATGCACTTTGCAAGCATAGTTTATCTTGTATGGAATTGGAGAGGAACTTGGTGTCTTTGATAAATGAATTTAAAAACATGGTGTCTTAACTCATTGGTCCTACTAGCTTCATTGTTATTTCCTCTATATTGAAGGTTTAACTACTCTTGTTACTGGGTGTGGTTTTTGTAATCTATTCATGTCAGTAATCTTCCTTTCATAATTTACCACTCTTTACCTTTATTGCTATAATTTCCTCCCTTTTACCCCCATACAATAACTTTTCCACAGGTTTAGTGGAGTGTCCCTATGTGATCCCTAGCCAATTTTTCCAGCCACAACATTTAGATAGGATTAGGATTAGTTTACTTTAAATAATGAGAGTTGTACCATTGAATTTAGAGGGGTGTAGCCCCGTGAACGTTGGTGGAGACACCTAATTTTTCCACCTGAAATTTTTTCTCACCAACACTTTCCTATTCCCAAAATCATACTAATTGTTCTTCTAAAAATATTATATAAAGCTTGCTCACCTATCAATTAATCACTTGGGTTAATTAATAAATCCTCTCAAACCCCATGAGTAACTACAGGACAAATTAAACTCCCCTAAGGTTGACTCAACCCCCTTTTTCAACAATATTCACCCTCAATTAAATCAACCTAACTATTATCCCACATGTAAATGGATGTAGAGATTATTTTTTCCATTTGGCTATATAAGTATCCCTCCTCTTACCATTATACTTACATCTAAATGAGCATATAGCCTATACTATATCCATTTTATCATCTTAGAGCATTCTTCCATTAGAGGAGCTATCTATCTTCACTTCTTACATTCATCTATCTATGTTTGAAGTCATATGGAGATATTTCAAGTGGTCTTGTAGCCATGGATTGACAAGACTCCATTCATGAAACCTTGGGATTCAAACATACAATCAATACTTTTGATTGATAAGGATCTAAATAGGTTCATTTCATTGATTAACATTCAATAGAGATAGAGATTAATTTCTTAGCATATTAGTTTGATGTTTATTCATTTTTTGATGTAAATATGTTGGTATATTAGTATTTTTTAAGATATAATCATGATCATGCATAGATTTTAGTTTAGCATTGTATTAAGGCTATTAAGTGTTAGTCTTGATTTTACTTGCATAGCTAACTAGTTCTTACACACACCTAATGAGTCTGATGAGGTGTGAAAAACTATTTTAGGTTAGAGAAAGCATGGGAGAAGGTTTGGGATAGTTTCTACAGAATGTGTGAGCCAAATTTAGGCTCATCTCAGTCCCAGGAGTCAATTTTGTCTGTTGGTCAAAATTTTTGTTGAGAACAGATAATGTTCTTCCATGAAAATGAGATGGGATGGAAAATTTTATACCTATCCTTTTCAAATATATCATTGGATATTATGGAGGAAGGATTCTTGGTGCTTCATGTAAAATTTTAGGTCATTATGAAGTCATTTGAGCAATTTATGTGAGTTTTTGCAAAATAGATCTTTTTAAAAGCTCATTTTGGGATTCCTGGATTCTTGGCATTCAAGAAACATTATAGATAATCCTTAAAATAAATCATAGAAGGAATTTTTGGAATAAAATTTTATATAAATCATGTGTAAAAATAATTTTCTCAAAAGGAGGTGTAGTTGAAAAGTTATGAGCATTTTAGTGGAGCAATTTTTCTCTCTCCTTGGTTGTGCACCAAATTGATAAGAGCACAAAGGTGAAGTTGGCCTTCAAGTATTATTTCATCATTTCTAGAGTATCTTCATAGTATATTCATGGTTTCTATCATTCTCAAAAGTGATTTGAATTCTTTCCTTTTTGAAGGTATACATTGTTTCCATTGTCATTTTTCTTGGTGTGAATGTTCTAACTGCTTTTAATGAAGATATCACTGAATTATATATTAGACCTCATCCATAGGTTCTTGAAAAGGTGTTTGAGAATATAAAATTATTTTTTCTATAGTCAATCATATGGTCCTTTTTGGCTCATACTTTTATGGAGAGAATTTTTCTTAATTCACTTCAAAGAAATATCCCAAGAGACCAACCTTCCATTTCAAATCTTTGATCAGTTTAGAAACATGCTTATGGGGTCAATTAGAAGGTAAAGGATATGTTTTGGGTATGGGATGTGTTGGAGATAAAAAATTTCTTGTGGAAAAATTGGTGGGGTTCAAGCCAACGCTATGGGAATATAATTCCCTCTACTTGAATGGTGTAGCTTCCATAAGTGCGTGCATAAAATTTGGATTTCAATGGTGGCCTTTCGACCAAAGATCCAATAGGGGCACTCCACTGACCCTGTGGAAAAGCTAGAAATGTCTCACTAGAGAAGAAAATTTTTCTTGGAAAGGGGAAGGGGAGTGGAAATGGAGGTAGGAGAAAACTAATGTTGTGAGTAGAATATCAGATGCCCACACACATTAATTAGAAATTTCATTTACATGCATTTATAGTTAGAAGAAAAAAAATCAGCACGAGAAGCTACAAGACCAAATGAAATTCATTGGTCGCAAGGTACCAATATATCCCTCAATCAAAGACGTGAAAATTCCTTATTTTATTATTAAAGCTAAAGAATATTTTGTATAGAGCTTTGAGAATAGAGGAAAATCTAAGGAGAAGTAAAAATAGAAGAAATATGTTTTTTTTGTCTTTTCCAGGTACAGAGCACTCTGGTCTTTTTGAAATCAATCGCCTACCCCTAGAATAGCTCTGAGGAGCCATTATATCTCATGCCAAAATCGTTACAACTTTACAAATCATTTATGCCTCTTTAAATTCATCCATTGCGAAGAAAATGCTCATGGCGGGTTAAAAAATAGATCTTGCAACATGAACGTTATTTTTGATTTGCCAGTTTTAATACAGACCATTTGATTTTCTCTTATAACTTTGAAAGCAAGTCATCCACATGGTAGGAAGAGATTGGAGTGGGTATGGGGGAAAGCCCTTTGAATTTTGTGATTTTTTAGAGATTTGGCAATTTGGAACAAATTGGCCCACACCCCTGCTTCAACGTTTTAACTTAAGCATGTGGCATGTTTTCATTGGAAATGGGGTCGCAACCCTTTTCTCAACATTTTAACCTTTTTTGGAAAAAAGGCTCAAAAATTCAAATTCCTCCGCCGTCTCACTGCTCTGATTGAACTCTTGACACGTGGCCCCCTCTGATTGGAAATGGGGTCACAGCCCTTTTCTCAACATTGTAACCTTTTTTGGAAAAAGGCTCAAAAACTCAAATTCCTTCGCCGACCCGCTGCTCCGATTGAACTCTTGACACATGCCACCCTGTGATTGGAAATGGTGTTGCGGCCATCCAAGTATGAGAGGAGAAAAACATTCTCACCGTAAGCTCCATGAATTTGGAATGGACTGATCCATAATGAATCAAACTTTCCATAGCTTCCCTTTGGTTCTCTTCTCTTGTCCCATAGCAGGACAAAGTCTCCAACCTTGAAATTCTTTGCTTTGGTCTTCTTCTCAAAAAATTTCTTCACTTTCAATTTGTGTTCTTTAATTCTATCCACCACTTGGCATTTTTTTTCCTCCATCTTCTCCAAGAAGAGGATCCTCTTGTCAATGGATTCTTTGTATTGACCATCTTCTATTTCTTGTAGTAAATTGAGAGATGGCATCTCAATTGTGAGGGGAATCTCTACCTCAACTCCATACAACATTTGGAAAGGTTACCTACCTATTTCCTTCTTAGGAGTGATCCTATCAGCCCACAATGCATCATATAACTTCTTCTACAAGTTCCTTTGATTCTCATCTACCAGCTTGCGAACACTGTTAACAATGTTCTTGTTGCTTGACTCAACTTTCCCATTTCCCTGTGGATAGTATTCAGAAGAGTGCGATAGGGAGATTCCATGGCCATAAAAAAACTCTATGAGCTCCTTCAAAGAGAAATAGTTGGCATGGTCTACAATAATTTTCTGTGGTATTCCAAAACGAAGAATGATATTCTCCTTGATGAAGTTGCAAACTGTTTCAGAGCTGGCTTTCTTGGTTGGGATGGCTTCCACCCATTTAGTGAATTAATCAGTTGTAGTGAGCACATAAGTATGCCATGTACTAGTATGAGTATTCAGAACACCAATTAAATCTAGCCCTCATTGCTGAAATGGTTCTTGAATCACCACAGGCCTGAGTGGTAATGCAGCTAGTTGTGGCTTTCCAAAAAAATGTTGGCATGCTTTGCATTTGGAAACCCAATCCTGAGTGTTTGTAAAGATGGAGGGCCAATAATATATCCCTATGAGGATCTTAGGTATGGTGACCATTGCTGAGAAATTTCCACCATAATCTTGATCATGATATTCCCTGAGCAACTTTCCTTACTGCTTCTTATCTACACACCTGAGAAAAAAACCATCTAGGCCTCTCTTGTAAAGTGCATGATTCCAGATCACAAACTTGGATGCCTTTAGCTTGAGTTTCCTTCTTTATTTGTAATCAAGATGAAGAGGAATTATCCATAAGTGAGGTAGTAAGGAATTTCAACATACCACTCATCAGTAGTGGTGACAAAGAGCACCTGTGGACTGTCTCCTGAATAGGTTGAGCAAACACCATCTTTTTATCCCTGCTAATCTTGAGATCTTCATCCTTAGTAATCAGCTTGCTCAAACCATTTCCTCTTACTAGATTAGAGGGTCTAATCTCCAAGTCAAACTCTTGGATCTTTACAATCCAACTTCCTTTCTTAGCCCCAGGATCTTGTTGACTCAAAATGGACTTGATTTCACTTCATTTCTGTATGGGAATTGAGAATGTAGAATCTGAAACTTTTAATAGCTTTGACCACGGTGTAGGCATGTTTCTCCAATTGGATGTACTTTAGTTCATGATTTTTCAAAGGAAAACTCATGAAAGAAATGGGTGCTTCCAAACCTTCATCATTTTTTTGAACAAGGACAATAAAGAGTGTATGTTCTGATGCATAGAAATACATGATGAACTCCTTGTTGAAATCTGGATATACAAGAGTTGGAGATTTGGCAATGGCTTTCTTGATCTCCTTAAATTCTGATTTTCCTTCCTTATTCCACTTGAAACCTGTTTGAGGCTTCATCATGGAATTTATATGCTTAGTAAATTTAGAAAACTCAAGAACAAAATGACGAAGGAAGTTTACCTTTCAAAATAATGAATGAAATCCCTTCTTTCTAGTTGGTAAGGCTAGTGCTTGGATAGCTCTGATCCTCTCTAGATCAATGTGTGCTCCATGTTTATTCACAATGTGTCCCAACAACTTACCTTCTGTCACTCCAAAAATGCACTTCTTTTGATTTAGAGAAATTTCATGTTTCATACACCTCACAACGAATTTCTCCAAATGACAGATATGATCTCCCATCCTCTTTGAAAAAACCTTGAGGTCATCAAGGTAAATGACAATGCCATGTTTCAAATCTTGGAAGGTAAATTCCATTGCTCTCTGGAAAGTGGATCCAACATTGATCAAGCCAAAAGGCATTCTGATGTAGGAAAAAGTTCCCCAAGGTGTTGTGAAGGTTCTTTTGTTGAAATCCTCTTCTACCATCTTGATTTGGTTGTACCTTGAGAATCCATCAAGAAAATAGAGCATTTCAGATCCAGTGACTGCTTGTAAAATATGATCCATGATTGGAAGAGGTTAGTTGTCCTTGAGAGATGCCTGATTCACATTTCATAATTCTACACAAATCCTTATTTCCCCATTCTTATTCCTTACTGGCACAATGTTAGCCACCCATGTTGAATGGTGGATGGGGAAGATGATTCTAGCATTGAGCATCTTTGTCACCTCTTCTTTGATAACATCGGAAATCTTTGGATTATAGGGCCATTGTTTTTTTCTTGAAGGGATTAGCTCCTTGCTTTAAACGAATGGTGTGATGCATTTCCTTTAGCTGAAAATATTTGAGATCATCATAGGAATAGGTTAGGACATCTGAGTACTTTTTTAGCAGAGCAAAAAACTTTCTATTCTCTTTTGGTGAGTAGCATTTACCAATGTTAAACATCCTTGGATTCTCTTAAGTGCAAATGTTTTCTTGATCAAAATCAGATGGACACTGAGAAGACTATTTTTATTTCTCTTGGATGAACCTATAATGCTTGTCAAAGAGGTCTTCCAAAGATACTAGGCCTTTGGGGATTTTGTTTCCTTTCAGTTTGATTACTCCCTCTTCATCAATTCCTTCAATTCCTTCCTTCTCTTCTTTGGGGACTGATTCACGGTGTTGGTTTTCACTTCCTTCAAATAAAATATTATTAAAGTTATTCCTTTGTTCTAAGAAGGCTAGGATCTGATTTTCATCATTGAAGACCTACCAGTGATTTGCATTGTCTGGTATGCTGGGTCTGAACACCATATCAATGGTCACTTTATCCTTGCTAAAAGAAGGATGAGGTGTCACTAAGGAACCTGACACTTTTAGACAATCATCATTTTCATTATGCTCCCTAGGGATAGCTTCAATGGAGAATGCATCAAAGGATTCAATGCAATCCCACACTCTATTTCTATAGTGCATGAGTCTGGGGTTTTTCACCTGATATTGTTGGCTGGCCTGCTTTACCACGACCTCTGCATCACATTTGCATCTCAACTTCTTGATTCCCATGTCCTCTACTATATTCATTCCTAAGAGTAATTGCTTCATACTCTTTTGTATTATTTGTATTGTCAAATTGTATCTTGTAGGTAAAAGGATATACCTCATTGGAGGGAGAGTATAATACTACACCAACTCCTAAACCTACTCTGGAATGACTACCATCAAACTCTATTGTCCAGCTTTGGTCTTCTTCTTACTCCATGAGAAGTGGCAAGTCCTCTTCCTTCTGTGATGTAAGGAGGTAATTTCCAAGCCCACATTCTTGAAAAAGGATATTAGCTCTTGGATCATCATACTTCCTTACTGTGAACTCCATTTTTCTAACTGACATAAGATTCTTCATTTCTCCTTTCAATGGGATAGTTGCAGATGACCAATCTAGTTTTATTTCTCCACTTAGATCTCTGCAAAAACTTCTACTCAACATCATACTAAAAAATGTTGGGATGTCTTCCACCAAAATGGTTAGGAGTATCTTCTTGTCAGGGTAATCAGCTAGTGCAACCTGAGCATCCTTAATCCTTCCTACCAATGGAACTTGTTTGGATTCCATTGAGTAGCATGTGCCATTTACACAGGTCAAAGTGATGCCAAGAGAATTTGTAACTTTTGCTGACATCACATTATTTGAGGCTCAATAATCTATAATGCAATTGTTCAGCTGGAAACCTTTGATGAGAAGTGACTAGTAAAAAGGCTCAACTTTGTTGGTGGTGGAGGCATTGAGGGCTAGCATGTTTTGAGAAGATGGTGTGGATGGTGTGGGGAGTAATCCTTTAGAATTAGATATTGGGGATGTAGAGTTACCACCCCAGACTTCCTTGATGAATCTGTCGAATTGGGTAGGATGTGTATGTAGGTATTCAATTTCAGAGAGCTGGACTTTGGTTTTGCTAGCATGCTCTATAGAGTCACATGAAGTTATGGTAGATGAGGACTTAAATGAAAAATACATCGTTAATTTTGGTGTTGGGTTCTCCTTTTCAAATGTAGAAATTGGCTTGGAAGGAGATGGGGGTGTAGCCTTTGATTGAAATTTAGATGTTCTTGCAAAACCAACATATAGAAGAGAATTTCTCTTAACAACTTTTGAGTTGGGAGAAGAATCAGAAAACTTAATTGGCACAACAATGTGATCCTTGACAACTGGTGTATCTATTTTCTCTCTAGCTGATTCCATGGAAGGTTGTAATGGTTATCCCCTAATGATTATCTTGTTTAGTGGAGGCTTTGAAGAAATATCTTATTTATTCTTCCTACTCTCAGTTGCAACTACTGAGTCTGAAACACCATTATTGGATTGTGCACGAGTGAAAATAGAACATGAAAAACTTGGAGCTTCTTCATCAGCATTCTCCTCATCATCAAATTATTCAATCAGGCCATTGTGCATGCCAACCTCTTCAATTTCAAGATAATTTTCATAGTCATCCATGCTTTCTTCTCAATGTCTGCTCCTTCTTTCGATTCCTTATTTCCACAGATGGCATTGATTGGTGGTGCTTCAAGGGCATGCCTATGAGGAGGTGGAGAAATTCTTGGTCTATCAGGACGATTTGGTCTCATTGGAGCATTCCTCATTGTGATTTGTGATAGCTGCTTCTTCAAAGCAACCAGGTCATTTGCCATTTTTTGGAACATTGGATCAGTGGTGACTGAATTTTAACTCTGACCTTTTTGCTTCCCATTTGATCCTTTCACTTTTCTAGAAAGAATTAAATCATCATCAATCTCAATTGTAAATTCTTGTGCTTCCCTCAATGTTCTTGGTTGGGTTCTTCTGAGGAAGAAACCAACATCTCATGGCAAAGCACTGATGAAGAACCTTTTCAAGTTATTTTAAGGGGGTACCACATCTTCTAGGATCCTTCTTATCAACATATCATACCTTGCTACAAAATCTCTCATTGATTCGGAGGTCTCCTTCTTCATCTGAACCAATTGTACTAGTTGATCCTGACAATATTCTTTGCTCTTGAACCTATGTTCAAATGCACTTCTTATATCTTCCTAGCATGTGACAAATCTTAGGGGAAACATGTAGAACCATTCAACAACTCTTTCTTGGAGTGACTCCACAAAGCACCTAACTAAAACATCTTCATTTTTAACTCCCAATACTCCACAAACAATGATGAATGCTACTACATGTTCTTCGAGGAGCTGAGAACCATCCCCTTTGAGTTTTGGGAAGTTCTTTCTTGAGCCTCTTGGTAGCTCATGAAGTGTTTTTGGAAGAGCAAGTGGACCAGTATTTATTTTCCATGGTATGTTAGGTCTGTGTACTTCATGCTCATGATCACCCATTCTATTCCTGTTTCTAGCCTCCAGTCTTGCTAAGGCTGCTTCTGCTGCTACTGTTTCTTCTGATTCAATTTGGATTCTTTCTATTTATTCAAGTTGAGCCCTTATCTCCTCTTTAGCACTTACCTCTCTTTCAAGCTCTTCAAATGTGAGATCAATTTTTCCTCCTTGCCTCAGTTTCCAGGTGTATCTTCTATCAGCCAACTTGAAAGTTTATGCCCTTCTCTAGGGTGTTGGAATTTATCTCCACCTTTCCAATTTGACAACACGTTCCTCTTCTAGGTCCAGAATCCTTATGGAAATGAAATATTGATTGACACTTCATCTATTATGCCAAATAGCTTCTCTCAGATAAGAAGTAATGTCTTTGTTTCACTCGGAAAATGCTTCGTTCCTTTTAGAAACAGATAAGGTTAGGGTTAGGAGGAATACCTATAGAATGTCGAGATGGTGTGCGCGTACCGTAGAGAAAGATCAGGCTAACTGCGAAGAACTCCTTTTTATCTTGGAAGGACTACCTGCAAATAAGAACACAAGACCACAAGATTTGATTAAACAATAAATGAGGAAACTGCCTTGGGCCCAGGAAATGTAAAACTTCCTTTCGAAGGTGGTCAGTTTCCCTGCTAATATGAATTAACACAAAATACTGTAAAGTACCAATTAAATTGTTTCGTGGAACTAGGTAGGGGAAAGGCTGTTTTTCTTGGTTTGGATCAAAGGAACCGATGCCGGTTATCTATAACCGATGGCGGTCACTGATAACCGATACCGGTTGGTTCTAGGATCTTCTGGGCTGGTTGTGGTGTTTGCAATGGCTGGTTTTTGGATAGTATTAGGAAATGGGATGGTTAGAAGCTAAAGAATGATAGTTAGAGGCAATGGTACGTTGGGTAATGGATTCAAAAACGGATTTGGGAAGATTGCAATTCCAAAAGCATCAGAAATGTTATAATGGAGGACATGCAAGATGTAACTTACTGGTTTTGATGAAGGTGCAAGTTGATCTCCTTTGCTGTAAGCACGTCTAGTATTTTCACTCGTCTCTGCTTGGTCAAGTGAAGATCTGGAATCCGTTCCTCGCTCGCAATGCCCTCTGCTGATCCAGAAATCCTTTGACTGATCTCTAAAATGAAATTCCGATCCGTTGTTTTGGTTCGGGGAGCCCATTTACAGGGAACCGATGGCGGTTGCGTAACCGACGGCGGTCGAGTAGGAACCGGCATCGGTTAGGAAAAAGTAGGCTATTTTTAGTAAAATAGCCCACCTTCCCTGTTTTTCTCCCGAGGGATCAGTTGCGGGCTTTGTCAAGTGGCTAGAAGGTCGGCTTTGGGTGCGAGTAAGGAGGCATTAGTTATGGATGTGAGTCTAGACCAAGTCATGGGTCCTAATTAGGTTAGTTTAGGGTTAGGGCTAGGTCATGGTGAGGTGGCCAAGTGAGGTGGCGGGTAAGGCGATGTGGATTTATCAATTATGAGGTAATTAATAAATAATTGTGTAAGGTTTAGGTAATGAGGTTAGGTTGTGAAATGGGATGCGGGTCACAAGGGGTCGTAAGACACGAATTTGGTGTCTACATTAGCCCCTTATTGTCATGTAGCTTGTTTTGTTAAAGCTGCGCGAACAATAATATGAAGTGGTTTCTCATGTTAAGGATATAGGTAATCCCCCTCAAATCTATCACCGATGGAGTGAACGGGAAATCAGGGATAGGGTTGATAAAGGGTACATGTTGTAGAGAGGATGGTAAGGTGGGGGGTAGTTCTAAGGAAGCATACACATGTTGAAATGCAATAGTATGACTAGGGTACATGATTTGACGAGCAAACCAGCGATGTTATAGGTAAAGGTCGATAGTTTATCCAAACAAGGGTGATATAATCCTGGTATCCAAGGCATAGGAAGTAGCTCCAGGGTATATAACAGGTAAGGTACAAGAACGTTTAGGCATGTTCGGCAGTACCAAATGGTTGGTTTGGTTGAGATAAACGTCACGGTCTAGGTCTAGGCAAAGTTGGTCGACAGATCAAGTCAAGGACCCGAATCATGCTAAAACACGAACATGTGAGCTCGATTGAACAAAAGGCTACATGATGGATGGATAAATTAAAACGGTGATTGTGGGTATGGTATGGTTAATTGGTGCGGCCTTAGGTCGGGCCAAATGGTTAGGTGCGGCCTTGGGTCGGGCCAACTGGGTTGGTTGCGGCCTTGGGTCGGGCCAAATGGTAGGTACAGCCTTGGGTCGGGCCAATTGGTAGGTGGAGGCCTTGGGTCGGGCCGAATAGGTAGGTTGCGGCCTTGGGTCGGGCCAATTGGTAGGTGGAGCCCTTGGGTCAGGCCGAATAGGTAGGTTGCGGCCTTGGGTCGGGCCAATTGGTAGGTGGAGGCCTTGGGTCGGGACGAATAGGTAGGTTGAGGCCTTGGGTCGGGCCGAATAGGTAGGTGGAGGCCTTGGGTCGGGCCGAATAGGTAGGTTGCGGCCTTGGGTCGGGCCGATTGGTAGGTGGAGGCCTTGGGTCGGGCCGAATAGGTAGGTTGTGGCCTTGGGGTCGGGGCCGAATAGGTAGGTGGAGGGCCTTAGGTCGGGCCAAATAGGTAAACAAATGGTGTTCATCAAAGGTGGATATAGGCGATATGTGGTTAAAAAAAAAAAAGGGCGAATGGTAAATAGGGTCAAAAAGATAAAATTGGGGGAAAGTTGGGATTAACACCGATGTCGATTCTACATGACCGATATCGGTTAAGGGACCGATACCGGTGTTTTAGGGCAAAAAAGGAAACCGACATCGGTTAAGGTCGAAAAACCTATAAAAAGAAAAATACGGCCCTGTCATTGTCACTTTGGTTATTTGCAATCCAAATTGACTTGTCTGACGTGGAGAGTTGATTTGGAGGGGTATTGAGTGAGGTGGAGCTATTTGATTGGCGGAGAGAGTTGATAGTGGGCCCGAATAGTTGAGGAGGCCGCAGGTGATTGGCCGGGGACCGCAAATCAGGATTGGAGCCATGGCACAGGCAGGAGGAGCTGGAGGGGCTAGACCAGCTGGACCGCCACCACCCATCCCACCACGACGACGTGTCGTCGTACCGGTAGGTTCTAAACTCTTTATTTTGGTGATTTGGTTGAGTTATTTTGTTTTTGGGATTTGGGTAGGAATTGGTAGTTTGTAGGAAAGAATGGGTAAATGGAGGTAATGTGAGAAAGGGGGAGGGTAGATAGGTTAGATATGCTAAGGTGGCTAGGTGTGTAAAATTTTAGGGTTTTTGGGTGGGTAGATGGGTAGAAATAGGTGAAAAATGAGTTTTGGGGGCCGCACGCGGGTTCGGCTCGGGTAGTAGACAGTGACCGATGTCGGTCACTAGGCGACCGGCATCGGTCGCAAGAAAATAGGGTGAGGTTAAAATGGGGGGACCGGCATCGGTCTCGTATCGGCCGGTATCGGTGGGGGAGGGATGGGTTGAGGGTGGTATTTAAGGTGTATGGTTATGGGGTGTTGGGTTGGGTTGGGAGTGGGGAAGGGGATTGGGTTAGGGGTTTAGGGTTTAGGGTTTAGGTTTGAAGGTGGGTTGGGGGGCTTGGTGGGGTGGGTTGTGTTGGGTTGGGTTGAGTTGGGTTGGGTAGGTAGAGAGTCGGGGTATGGGTGGGGTTTAGGATGGGGTTTAGGGTTTTTTGGGTTGGGTTTCGGGTGGGTTAGGTAGCGTGTGGGGGTGGGGTTTAGAGTTTAGGGTTTAGGTTTGAAGGTGGGTTGGGTGGCGTGTTGGGGTGTGGGTGGAGTGGGGTTAGATTTTGGGTGTTACAAAAGGGGGGTTTAGATGGTAAAGTAGATGTTATAATAAAGAGTGGGGTCTAAGAATGTGGGTTGGTTTTGCAGGCGCGTCAGCAGTTGACGATGCGTGATAGGATGCCTCCACTATTGAGTCGGATGAGGCCACACATATCTGCGGCGCATTGGGCCATCATGCGCGAGGTGGGGCTCGGCGGGGTCCAGAGGTACAGAGCGATCAACAGAGATCACAGCTTGATGGTCGCCCTCATCGAGAGATGGGATCCGGCGGCCAATGTGTTCCATCTGCCGACCGGGGAGATGACCGTCACATTAGAGGATGTGTATCACATCCTGCGGCTACCGATCGAGGGAGAGGCCGTTTTCCAGGTAGATTCAGAGACTGCCATGGATAGCATACTGCAGGTTTTTGGGGATGCAGCCGCGCTTCTTACATATCATAGCGGGAGCATTGGATATGGTGACATGTACCGCGCACACAGACATGAGACACGGCTTGCCGTGTTGATGATGATAGGGGTCACCTGCTTCGCCCTCCCGGATTCAGAGGGAGGCCGCTTCCCACGGGCATTGATGGGGGTGCTACTGGAGATGGTGGAGGAGCACACCTGTTTTGCATGGGCACCAGTGTATCTGGTGTAATTATACAGGGAGTTATGGGGCTATCGCCGGAGGAGGCGATTTGGTATTTGTTCTACCTTTTTGTTGCACTGTTGGGCATACGAGCACATCGTATGCATCAGGCCGGTAGGGCTACCCCAGCAGCCAGGGCCACAGGTCGTATACCGATATGGATTTCAGAGGTGGTTGGGGGTCGTGGGCCAGCCACGAGCAGTTATTGCAGGTCGGGATGTGGCCTACTATAGACATATGCTAGAGGGCCTTACAGCAGTAGACATTATATGGAGACCCTACAGAGGTCACCAGCCTGGCAGAGGAGCCCGCATACAGCTGCGCCTGATCCAGTATACATTCTGGATAGCAGGACGGAGGCCGGGAGAGTACAAGTGGATACCCCTAGAGAGGGTACGCAGGCAGATGGGGCTGTGACAGGACGAGCCACCTCCCTTCCCTCAGTACAGGAGGGATGATGTAGAGGCCCCACTGCCAGCGCCACAGCCTTGGGATCCAGACTGGGTTACAGAGAGGCCAGCAGATGATGGCGTAGATGATGCTGGGTGCACGGGAGCATACAGGGTTTGGTGGGCTGGGCAGAGAGCGGCGAGGGTAGCACAGCCCGCACAGCCAGATTTGGCAGCGGTGACGGCAGAGAGAGATTAGCTCCGGGGGCAGGTGCAGCTATTACAGGGACACTTGGCTGCTGCACAGGCACAGATAGGGGTTTTATAGGGGCAGCTAGCTCAGGTACAGGCACAGGCAGCACCACCACCAGCAGCACAGCCACAGGTGCAGGTACAGGTACAGGCAGCCGTACCAGCAGCAGCACAGCCACAGCCCTAGATACCACCACAGCCACAGGTGCAGGTACAGGCTCAGGGGATATTGGTGTTAGGTGCCAGGGGACCAGCCCCAGTTCCTTCAGTGGCGCGAGATCGCTATATGGAGGTTAGAGCAGAGGCCCGTTATTATCAGGATATTCTTGATAGTACCGGAGTCGAGTATCAGGCATATGTAGCTCATAGAGCAGAGACCTCGCACAGCCAGAGATCTCAGGGAGGAGCAGCCACAGCTGGCGTGTCCGTGACAGGAAGGAGGCGAGAGGCACCACAGGGACTAGCGGGGAGAGGTGCCGAGGGCGGTGGGGAGAGCTGATAGATCCCTGACTTGGTTTTGTATAGGGACATGGGCACCGGTCTGCGAACCGGTTGTATTGAGAGAGGCCTGCGTGCCTACATTTATTCATTGTTTTGATTCATTTATTTATTAGATACCGGCCTGCGAGCCGAGTATATTTGTGATATGAGAGACCGGCCTGCGAGCCGAGGCGAGATTTTTGGGAGGTATTGCGGCCTGCGTGCCGGCTTTGGTATGTTATGAGATCACAGAGGCCCCGATGTAGGGCACATTGTATTTATGAAAATTTGTATATATATAGAGACGATGCTTTGATTCATATGCAGTGTTTAAAAATGTGTTGAAATATGTGGTTAATGGCTGGTAATATATAGAATGTGTGATGAGTTTAATTGACATGTTGATAGATGGATGATGCTGATGTTTTTGTTTCTTGTTTTTGCACGTATATATGAATGTCAGGTTATGTGATGGATTGGTGGTTTTGTGACATTGTGATATATGTAATTGATGAGTTGGTTCCAAATGATGTATAGATTGATAGCTTTTTGGTATCTGTAGTTGATGGTTTGTGTATCTGTGTAAAATAAATGATGTTTAATGAAAATTTAATGTTATATGTGGTGGATGAACAAAATGTGGTAAAGTGTGTTGTTTATGCAGGAAAAGAGGCGGGCGCGACAAAAATTTAGGTGAGAAATGAAGAAAAGAACACTGTTTCAAAAAGGAAGGTGTGTAACCGGTATCGGTTATGTAACCGATGTCGGTAGCTGACAGACCGATATCAGTTAGGTAACCGATACCGGCTATTTAAGTATGGGCTTTTCTAAAAATAAAAAAGCTAGGGTGGCAACTTAAGTTTTAATTTTAGAGTCATGCAAGAGGTTAAAAGCGCGAACGCGACGTGTTTTGACGACTGAGACAGGTTTTTGCATGAGAGATCTGAGTGATAAGGAGAGAAGAGACAAGAAAAGCGAATTGTGATCTGAGATTCAGAAGATAGCAAGGCAGGTTTGAAAAAGGTGGTGATAATGGCAGGACGAGGAGGAACATCCAGCAGGCAGGGACAAGAGAGAAGACAAGGGCCACCTCAAGCTACTGCAACCCAAGAGGTAAACGTTTTGGTTGTGATTTGATTTCTGCATGGTTTTGTGAATAAGATGGGGTAGAGTAGGTGGGTAGATATGAGAAAGAAAACATGATAACAAGGGTTGCAGGTGAGGTAAGTGTTACAGGGTAGGCAATCAGGGGTTTCAGGTATGTTTGTATGTATAAAAACGAATAAACCAGCAAATTTATTGTCGTAGGTGGTTGTTTTTAGGGAAGGTGTATAGAATTGACAGTGACCGGTAGCGGTTATGGAGAACCGGTATCGGTTATTCAACCGATATCGGTTACGTATAACCGGTACCGGTTACTGGAGAAATTTCCAGAATGTTTGAAAAAGACCCTAATGGATTGAATGGTTGTTTGTCGTTTTGGTGTATGCAGGCAGAGGCAGGGTTGAGGATGAATGATAGCGTGCCAGCGCTGTTGTCGCGAATCCGAGCGGATGTAACACCAGCGGAATGGACATTAATAAATCGTTTGGGGCTAAGTGGAATCCGTTATTATTCACGAATCGCACGTAACCATGGTATGTTATAGGCGCTGATTGAGAGATGGAATCCTGAGACAAATACCTTCTATCTGCCAACAGGTGAAATGACAGTAACTTTGGAAGATGTGTTTCGTATTTTGAGACTCCCTATTACAGGAGAGCCAGTATATCAGGCACTACCTAGCGCGGGGCGTGTAGCGATAACAGAAGTGTTTGGTCCATATGCACGAGACTTAACACAGCGAGGTTTGTCATTCACATATGGGGTAATGTATGCAGCACACCCTGAGGAGACAAGGTTAGCAGTGATTTTATTGATGGCGGGTAGGGTATTATGCGTTACCAAGGGCAGAAGGGGGAAGATTTCCAAAGGCATTGATGGGTGTTATTTGGGAGATGATAGAAAGGAATGTGACTTTTGCCTGGGCACCTGCATATTTGGTGGAGCTATACAGGGGTTTATGGGCTTGTCGGCGAAGTCACAGGACAACGTTGGATTGTTCCTACTTATTACACTGTTGGGCCTATGAGCACATTGTTTGTATGCGACCAATAGGCCAATCCATCCAGGTAGGAGAGACCGGAGTACAGAGGTTGGGATTCCGACGATGGGTCCAGACAGAACAGGAGGCAAGATCTCAAGCCGTGCCGGGTGACATTGAGTATTACAGGCAGGTATGGGAGAGGGTGACGGTTGCGGATATCTGTTGGAGGCCCTACGGGAACTATATGGTAACCGAGAACATAGCTGAGGAGTTGAGAGGTGTAGAGTGATTGAGGTGGATCGCGGGGCACAGGCCAGGTGAATATGAGAGGATTCCGATAGATCGCGTGCGGTGACAATTTGGATTTGTGCAGGACATACCACAAGCTTATAGACCATATATGAGGATCGATGCCGAGGCAGCATTCTCACCTCCCCGGCCAACACCTCCAGAAGGGCCCGAGGAGATAGCAGCCGATCGCAGGGTAATGGATGCAGGAATGACAGAGGCCTATAGATTATGGTGGGTAGCAGAACTGCGAGGTGTACGTGAGCGCCCTGACATAGCGGTGATTACAGCAGAGAGGGATCGTCTGCAGCGTTTGGTTCAGCAGCTCCAAACGCAGGTGAATGAGACCAGAGGATTGTTAGTGGTTTTGGAGTCACGGGCGGCGAGACTAGAGGCTGGAGTTCTCCATGCGAGAGGGCGTATTCATATGTTACAGGAGAGATTGGCAGATCAGTGGGCGGTACCAATAGCCGCGGTACCTTTGAGGACAGAGAGGCCCAGCGAGAGGGGTCGACGATCACGATCATCACCTAGTTCGGGATGAGTTGTGATGGTCTGAGTACATGTTAGCGAGGTATAAGAATAAATAAGGATGCCGACCTGCGTGTCGATGATAGAGAAGATGTATTTGTTTAACATCTAAATAAAACTGAATATGTATGTTGATTTGAGTTATGATAATAATAAGATTGTCGGTGTTTCGAAAAGGGATAAAGAGAAATGTGATTAAAATAAAAATACACAAAAATATTTATATTCACCACACAGGATAGGTTATGGTAGGGGATGGTCGAGCTAACCTTGGGAGACCCCATGTCTCCGAAGTGTTGCCTACATAGCCCATTGCACAAAGCAAGGAAGGGCCTCAGACCGATGTAGTTCTCCCTTAGGATCAGGGAGAGGCGAATTTAGGCAATTTGGTATGGTTTAGGCAATAGGTCGTTTGGTAAAAATTTGATGTTGGTAGGGTAATGTTGTTGGTGTAGGTATAGGTAAAGCAAAGGTTAGCATACCCAAGTAGTAGGGAATAGTGTCCTGATTAAGATCAACACACAATTCTAGATGCGAGGCAAAGCGGAAAGAGTGCTCCGTAGGTGAAAAGAGCTAAACAAACCAAACAACGTAGAACGAGCCTGAAGCCCTAAGTGCCGTGCACAGACGAGAAGTCCATAGTTGAAAAGAGTTGTATGATCACAATATATCAGGTGTACGTTACGTCCCTTGAGTTGAAACAAATGGTGAGGTGATGTGGATGATATAGCGGAGGTACAAAGAACTTGTTATAACGAAAGAGAACCTACCCTAAATAGACAAGTCCATGACCCAAAAAGTTCTTTTGAATGAGGCTTTTATTTTATTGAATGTAGACTGATCGATGCGGGAAGTCTACAAGGGATATTGATTGTTTTATTCTTGAGGTCTTCACGAAGCTGATCAATGCGAGAAGCTTCTAATAAAGGCTGACTGTGTATAGCTGTCCTTCGGGGGAGCAGTCTATTTATAGTAGCAGAGATGATTTTAGTGCATAGCTATCCTTCAGGGGAGCAGTCTATTTATAGTAGCAGCAATGATTTTAGTGCATAGCTGTCCTTCAGGGGAGCAGTCTATTTATAGTAGCAGCAATAGTTTGGCATATAGCTGTTCTTCGAGGGAGCAGTCTATATTTAATTGTAGATGACTAGATGTTCTTTTGGCGTGAAACATCTAGTTTAGTAGGAAGTTTGACTCAAGAAAATCCCTTAAGAATGTGGCTTATTTTAATACTTTGAAGTCATGGACTAGACTAAAAAAGGGGAAGGCATTATCAAGGGGAGGTGCGAAGTGATTTTGATTTTATGCGGAGATATAGAAAACAAAGTGTATGTAGCGGTAAATGAGCTCAAGGGACGAGCAGTAGGTAGATAAGAGGTGATATAACACTAGTTTCAACAGTAGAATGGTCGAAGATGTAAGGCATTAAGGGGTTCAGGCTCAGGTTTACCATTAAGCGAAGCTAAACGATAAGTGCCTGATCCATAGGTGTGAGTGATTATATAAGGCCCAATCCAATTGGGAGCAAATTTTCCACGTTTGCTCTTTTCTAGTTTGGTGACATGTTGATTCTCTTTGAGGACAAGATCACCAACCTTAAAGGTACGCTCATGAAGTCGCTTATCATAAGCACGCTTGATGCGTTTTTGATAGATTTGAAGGTGATCGAGAGCTGTAAGACGTCGTTCGTCAAGAAGCTCCAATTGGGCTAACCGCTCTTGGCGGAAATCATCGTTGGTGAGAATATCCTGAAGAGATATTCTAAGGGAGGGTATTTGTATTTCGAGAGGTAAAACAGCCTCGGTACCATATACCAAAGAAAAAGGTGTGGCATTAGTGGAGGTACGAATGCTAGTACGATAAGCCCAAAGGGCAAAGGGAATGTGATCGTGCCAATTTCTTCTAGATTCATTGACGACTTTCATGAGGATTTTGGTTAGAGTTTTATTAGAAGATTCAGCCTGACCATTGGCCTGCGGATAGTAAGGTGATGAGAAGCTAAGTTTGATACCAAAGTTGTCACAAAGGTCTTGCAACAACTTGTTTTTGAAAGATTTACCATTATCGGTTATTAGGCGATGAGGAATACCAAAACGACAGATAATGTGATGGTTAATGAATTCGACAATTTTTTCTTTTTTGATTGAAATGAGTGGAATAGCCTCCACCCATTTTGTATAATATTCGGTCGCTGTGATTATCCAACGGTGACGTTGTGAAGAGGTCGGGTGAATCTCACCAATAAGGTCTAAACCCCATTGTGAGAAAGGCCAAAGATCACGAGCGACTTGTAGCGGGTGGCTAGGAGTATGTTGAAGATTGGCATGTTGTTGACACATGACACAGCGCTTAACATATTCGTAGCAGTCGTTATTGAGAGTAGGCCAATAATATCCTAGGCGAAGGATTCGTTTAGCCACGGCAAGGCCACTAAAATGTCCACCACAAATCCCATCGTGTACTTGTTGGATGGTATAGGTGACCTCTGCGCCGGTTAGACAACGAAGGAGGATGCCATCAAAGCCACGTTTATAAAGGAGTCCTCCCATGACAACATAACGCGAAACACTTTTAAGAAAAGCACGTTTTCCATTACTAGTAAGGTCAGGTGGGAGAACCGAGATTGTAAGGTAGTCGTGAAACTGGTGGTACCAGGTATCCTGCGAATTAGTAGACACAGTATTTATCATGCAAACTACCGGGGTTGAATAGGATGGTGCAAAAAGTTGTTGGACCACAACGAATAATTCAGAGTCAGTTGGTGCGGCGGGAATCTGCGAGGCTAAGCAAGCCATAGTATCCGCAAATTTGTTAGTGGAGCGGGGAATGGTTTGGATAGAATAGTGAGTAAATAAGGCTAGAAGTGACTCCACGTGGTGTTTGTACTTCTGAAGTTCCTCGTTTTTACATTGGTAGATGCCCATAACTTGATTGACTACCAATTGAGAGTCACCAAAGATATTGATAGATTTGATGCCTAAGTGTATCGCAACTTGGAGACCCAGAACAAGGGCCTCGTATTCCGCTGTATTATTAGTGCAAGGGAAATCAAGCCGGAATGAAAGAGGCATAGGTTCAGCGTCAAGAGGGATGAGAACAACGCCGGCTCCTCCGCCGCGCTGGCACTTAGATCCATCGAAGAAGAGGGTCATTTGATACGACACTTCTCTGAGCGAAAGAGTGGCGATGAGTTCGTCGGGGAAGGTAAAATTGGTAAATTGTTCCCCAGGTAGAGGGGCCTCCGCAAGTTGGTCTGCAAGAGTTTGTCCTTTGATTGATTTCTGTTGTATAAACTCAAGGTCAAGGTCGGCGAGGAGCATGAGCCATCGAGCGATGCGTTGGTTTAGGTGTGGTTTGGCGTACATATAATGAATGGGGTCTGTGTTGGTGATGACGAAAGTTTTGTGATTCAAGAGGTAATGTCGGAGTTTGGTGGCGACGAATGATAGGGCCAGGCACAATTTTTCTACATGTGTATACCTAGTCTCGTAATCCACGAGGGTACGACTTATATAGTAAACGGCCTGCTCTCGGCGTGCAGGGTCTCGATGTGCGAGCATAGCTCCTATAGCATGGTCAGTGGCGGAAAGATAAAGGTAGAAAGGGCGGTCGTCCTGGGGTGGTATAAGCACGGGTGGCTGCAAGAGATACGTTTTGAGAGCTTCGAAGGCTTGGTGACACTCCTCACTCCATTGAAAGGCAACGTCCTTTTTTAGAAGGTGATGAAAAGGGTGACATCGATCCGAGAGTTGGGAGATGAAACGCCGGATGGATTGAAGTTTACCCTGCAAACTACGCAATTGTTTAAGGTTTTTGGGTGGGGGCATTTCTAGGATAGCTTTTACTTTAGATGGATCAACCTCAATGCCACGCAAAGAGACGATAAAGCCAAGAAGTTTTCCCGAAAGAACACCAAAGACACATTTCTTCGGTTGAAGGCGGACAGAATATTGTAACAGGCGATCAAATATAATGGTTAAAACATCGAGATGTTCACTACGATGTTTAGACTTGCCGAGAAGATCGTCGACATAGTCTTCAAGGATAGTGTGCATAATGTCATGAAAAATGTAGGTCATAGCCCGCTGATAGGTAGCACCAGCATTCTTAAGGCCAAATGGCATGACACGATAACAGAAGGTTCCCCAAGGAGTTATGAAGGCAGTTTTGTGTTGATCGGCAGGGGCAACCAAAATTTGGTTGTATCCTGAAAAGCCATCCATGAGAGAAAGCATTTCATGGCCCGCAGTGAGATCAACAAGTTGATCAATACTTGGGAGGGGGAAGTCATCTTTGGGGCAAGCAAGGTTAAGATCCCGGAAATCTGTGCATATCCGAAGTCCCCCTGTCGCTTTAGTGACAGGTACGATGTTAGAAATCCATTGAGGATAGTCAATAGGCAGAATGAAGGAAACAGAAAGGAGTCGTTGGAGCTCCTCTTTGACCAAGAGAGCAATGCGTGGATGCATTTTTCTCAATTTCTGTTTGACTGGTTTGGAATTGGGGTTTAGGGTGATGTTATGGATGGCAATGGTAGGATCAATTCCTGGCATGTCAGCGTAAGACCATGCGAAAGCTTGGCTGCGAGCACGGAGAAAGGTGGTAAAGGCGGCTTGTTCTGATGTGTTAAGTGATTGTCCGATCTTCACTATGTGAGGATCTTCCTCCGTGTGGATGTTGATTTCTATAGTAGATTCGTTTAGCATGGTTTGAGTTTCAGATGGTAAGGCGCGTTGAAGATAGGAGTCATCTGCCCCAAGGTAAGTGAGGATGGAGTCGTCATCCTGACACTCAACAACATTAATCGAAGGCGAATCTTCTTCGATCATGTCTGGATACAGAAGGGGAATGGAAAATGGGTCCTCATTATCGCGTTGATAAGTGAGAGGACCTATGAAGATGGCATTTATGAAGAAAAAAAAAAGTTAGGAGGGATAGATTCAGGGTCCATCGATTCTTTGGGTGATGATGGCAAAGTGGGTGATGATGGTTCGGTAGGGGCAACGTCTTCTTCTTCCAGGATACAGCTGACAGGAGGTGTTTCTTGTGTAGGTGTTTCGGAAAAACCGAGACCACTGCGATCATTATGTTTGCGTGTGGTGATGGGGATGAGAGTATGTCGGCCTTGTTCGTAAAGGCCAAAACCAAAGCCTTTCCACGCACAGCGAGTCAAGAAGGTGAGGGCGAAGCGACGATTTGTCAGGTATTGAAAATCGGATTGGAAGGGAACCACACCAAGAGGAGGTTCGGGGGTAATGGAGGATGCGTCAATACCCCCATACGTTAGGTTAGTGCGACAATGGGGTGGTCCGTAAGAGATTACCTCCCCCACGCGACGGTCGTAGGTGGGATGTGCATGTAATTGTCCGTACTCCTGCGGGGTAGGGAAAGAACTAACGTTATATAGGCGGTACTCCCCCAGCGTGAGGCGATGAAAAACATCTACTAAGGGGTCGGAGGTTGGGATGTTAGCTGCGGGAAGAGAAGTGGTTTGTGCGACGGTGGTTTCATCAGTTGAAGGCGTAGGTGCAGTTGAGGTGGATGGTTGAGGTACATTTGAAGAGGATGGTTGGGTTGAATGTATGGGTGTCTTAATTGGTATAAGCACATCATTTGGGCGATATAGCATATTGCAAGTTTTGAAGGGGGGAGGATCAGCTTTTACAGTGTAGGACTTCCCCTCGTACTCAAATTTTATGCATCGATGTAATGTTGAGGGAACGCATCCCATGGCTCGGATCCAAGGACGACCCAGCAATATATTATATTGGAATTCTCCTTCAAGGACATAGAAGAGTTCGGGTAAAGTACGTGGTCCTACGCGAATGTTGAGGATCACGGTGCCTAAGGTAGAAGTAATAGCGTCATTGAATGACCGCAACATGATGGGGTTGGCACACATGCAACTAGAAGGGATGTTCATTTGTTGGAAGGCCTTGGAAGAGATGATGTTTAGGCTAGCGCCCCCGTCAATCATAACCCGACGTACTCGAATGTCTCGGATGTAAGCGGAAATGAAAAGGGCAGGGTCAGGGTCTTCTGTACCAAAGTCGATAATTTCATCTTCCGAGAAACTAACTGTAGCGGCTTGTTGTTTTGAGATAGAAGTGGTGGGGGAGATGGATTGTTTGGTGAGAGAAGCAACGTGATTGGGTGTTAGAATGGAGGCAACGGGCAGGGTTTCGTTGGGTAAAACCTCTATCCCTTGAAGGATCTCAACGAGAGCTTGTCGATGAGATTCAGAAGTCTGAATGAGATCATATAGTGTCATTTTTACGGGCGATTGATGAAGCTGTTTGATCATGGTTCGGTGGGCAATTCCATTAGAGACGGGATAGGCGGGTCCGCGAATAACCACTTTAGGGGGTGGTGTAATCGGGATTGTTGAAGGAGAAAGAGATGCCGCAGGTGTGTTTTCTTTCGCTTTCCCATTGTTTTTCTGTCCTCGAGTAGCGACACTAATCATATTAATCTCGTAGACCTGAGATGAGGAAGATGGTTGGGATAATTCATGGTCTTCAAGAGGTGGGGTTGTAATAATGATAGATCTTGGTGAGGCGGGGATAGATGATATAGTAGAGGGAATTGACGCTAGCGGTCTCTCCCTTCGTAAGTTGTCTTTCTTAATCTTTCTATCCGGGAGAGGTGACTGACGAAGGATGGTTTTTAGAGCTTTGCATTCCTCCACATCATGTCCTGGTGTGCGGTGATAAGCGCAGATTTTAGACTCATCGTAATCCATAGGCCGGGGCTTAGACGGGTCATAAGGTCTAAGTGGAGGTAGGGAGATGGTCGCATTCTCCACCAACATAGCAAGGATTTTGGCGTAAGATCCTTTGAGTGGGTCAAAATCGAAAGAGGATGAGGGTATTGATTGTGTGGGTTGTGGTAATGTTTGGGCGTGTTTAGTTCGTATGGGTGGTGGTTTAGCCGAGGGGTGCTGACACATGTTTTTCACTAAACGTGGTTTCTTTGACACAGAAGTTACGTTCGGCTGGTTAGATGATGAGGCTACAGACGGCGTGGTAACGGGAAACAACCACGGAGAAAGGGGAGTGACAGAAAATAAATCTTTTGATGATGGGATTGGTTTAGGGTTGATAGGTGGACCGGATACGCGGGGTAACGATGTTGTTATCCCCTTTGATCGCTGTATAGGTGTAGAAGGCGTAGGTCGTTTTGAAGAAAACGAAGGAGGTATGATATATTGATGCAAGGTGGAGGGATGAGGTCCCAATATGGAAGGTGGGTGTGACGATGAGGGTTTTGATTGTGATAGAGGCACGGATTGCGTTCGTCTCCTAGGTGGCGGGGCGGGTTTATTTTTGGATAAATCGAGTCGCTTAGGCGGGTGTGTTAGACTGGGCATTGGCGAGGTCCCAAGCGTAGGGGAAGATTTGGCTAAGTTAATAGAAGTGGAAGGGGCATTTGGTGGAGGTGAGGGGGGTGAAGGTGAGAACATGGGCATTTTAAGCTTTTGTAGGCACTTCGGGTATATGGTGGAGGCATCAGGATTGGTTGTTTGCATTTGAGTAGAATACGGCGTACTCAAACGTTCCCATAGGGCTCGTCTATCGTCTGGAGACTGACAGTCCTCTCGTGTGAATAGGAACTTTGGTATGGAAGAAAGGTGGGTTGTGATTCCAGTCCACTGTGGGAGTGATACAGGGGGTAGATGAGGCACTGTATCAATAGATGTTAAGAGGTCGACGGGTTGTTGAAAAGATTTAGGTGATGAGGGACTAATAGGCAGAAGGGCATGTTGGAGGGGGTCTGTCATGGCTAAAGAATTTAATGATGTCGGTGCGAGAGATTTCTCCTCTAAGGATGTCAAAAGGAGTGGCGTACCTTCCTCTTGTGCGGCAAGAGTGGTAGAAGGAGACGTCTGGGAAATGGATAGATTAGATAGCATCCGCTCACAATCTTGTAGGGATGTGGTGTAAGAAGACTCATTGATGGGAAGGGAAGCCTGGGCAGTTGACTCTTCTATGGGTAAAGGAACGATTTCGCTTTGGCTTGATGGTGGTAAAGGAGGTTCGGGCTCCTGTGTTAGTGAAGAGGTCTGATTCAAAATTTTCTCAATAGAGGCTTTTGGCTGGGTATCGAATACTGCATGGATCTCATGAACACTCTCCTCGGCTAAGATATCCTGGTTGACGTTACTGCTGGACGAGTGATTCGGGAATGGCTTGTTGAAAATTTTCAAATTTCGGTTAGCAGGTGCGTTAGGATTATCAAGGGCTATATCCCCCGCATCAACCATTTCCTGCACTATGTTTTTCAACATCTTGCAGTTTTCATGACTGTGTCCCTTCACGCGGTGGAAGTTACAAAAGTCATTTTCTTTGTACCAGGAAGGTATGGCGCGAGTGGAATCAAACCCAGAATGAGGTTTAACAGGAGGTAAGGTAATGGCTCCGGCTTTGAGCAATTTCTCCAATATCACACCATATGTTTCTCCCAAGGGAGTGTAGTTGACGGGCTCGGCTTTGTATTTATAGGTGGTTTTTGGTGGAGTATTGGACGGTGGTTGGGATTTGACCATCACCGCGTGGACAGCTCCTTTTGATTTAGAAGAGGTGGACGCGTGAGGAGTGGTGGTATTTGGTTTATTGGTAGAATCAGGATTTCGGAAAGTGGAGTTCTTGTTGCGCAACCGCAATTTCTCTTCCTCTAAGGCTCGAATTTCTAATTTTCGAGCCATAGTAAAGGCCTCATCGAATGTACGGAAAGTTTGAATTTGGAGGGTAGGGGAGATGTGCTTAGCGCAGGCCCGCGTAAAGAGTTCGATAAGTTCGGTTTGAGGCAAGGCATACGTAAGTTGGTTGATAAGGCCCCGCCATCGTCCAACGAAATCTGCGATAGATTCGTCTTCGAATTGTCGGATGGCATAAAGGTCGGTGATAGATACTTTCTTAGCAATGTTGATGGAGAAATGATCCAAGAAAGATTGGGCTAGTTGGTTAAAAGAGAAGATCGAGTGCTGGGTTAAAGCACTGTACCACTCCAAGGCGGGTCCTGATAAGGACATAGGGAAGGTGCGGAGTAACAAGGCGTCATTATGGGCAATCAAATAACAAGCATGTCTAAATGATCGCAAATGTTGTTGAGGATCCTCTTTACTATTAAAACGAGTAAATTTCGGCAACTCCCATTGAGGAGGATACGAATGAAGGGGGACAGAAGGGTGAATGGGCTCCCGACAAACTTGTTCGTATGTCAAGGCGCTACGACTTCCCGAAACCGAAGCCTCCAAATTTTGCATTTTGTCCATCATTTGTTTGATGAAATCAGTGGTTGGATGAGATGATGGTGCACCAGAATAGGGATGTCCCATATAAGGTGTTGAGGTTACTGGATATGTATATGGGAATGAAAAGGTAGGCGGAGCTTGAGAAGGAAAGCTCGTGTGGATAGGTGGCAGAGAGCAAGTCATGAATGGAGCAGTCTGCAAAAGAGATGAGGTAGGGGCAGTTGGTGGTAACGAAACGTGGGGTCCAAGATTAACAAAAGGAAAGCTAATCGGGGTCGTATGAACCTCTGCCGCTGTCGGATTGGGAGATGGGGCTAGAGATGCAGGAAGCAAGGCGGTATTATCAGGAGGAGTGGGAGCTAAATGAGCAGCTATACTGATAGGCATACCTACAAGGAGCTGACCATCAGGTGTACGGTCAGGGGTATGAGACAAATAGTATTGTACAGCGCTGGAATTAGCATCCAGAAACTTGGCAAAGTCCTTATCTCCCACAGGGATTTTAGGAACTTCACTGGTATCAGTAGGATTCCCCATAGAAGGTGAAGGGGGTGATTCAGGCAAAGAAACAGAGCAAGCGTGTGAAACCATGGCGGCGGCTTGTTTTCGAGTGATAACAACCATGGACAAGAACACACAGGAAAGTTTTAATCTATCAAGAACAAAAACAAACCCAGAATGATGAATTTGGCAAGTTGCTGGTTTGTCAGGGGCTGAGAGAGACAGTAACCGATATCGGTTTACTAACCGCTGTCGGTCACAGGGGAAACGACGTCGGTCCTTTAACCGATGCCGGTGTTAAAAAAAATCTAAGATAAGAAGATACAAAGGGGCTGCTAATTTGATTTTTAGCAACGTTGAGTATTTTTATCAACTTATTGATCACAGAAGACAGAGTATGACAGAGAAAACAGAACAGCAAACAAGCAAGATGCACACGCAAATCCAGAGATTAACCCTAGGGTTAATTTTAATTATTGTGGACTTATGCCTTTAGACGTAGAATGATGTCAGAATCCTAAACAAGAGACTTAGAGGAAATGTCAAGTTGTTTTGGCTTATAAGGTTACCTCAATCGGGCGGAGGAATACCGCGGAAAAGGGGGGATGTTTGAGCTGTTGTGTTAATTGTGAAGTGATTCGGTATGTGTTGTGCAGTGAAACTAGGGTTAATTTCCTGTCAATACCGTGGATATCACCCCCACGTGTACGACCTGTTACTTAATCTATGTTCACTAGAATTGAAAAACAACAGGCAGGAATGCAATGCATGTGTTTTAAAAACCCAAATCGAAAGTGATATTCAATGAAGCAAAAGAGATGACTTTTACTAATGCAAGATGCAAAAAGCAAAGCAAGTTCTTTTACCAGAATAATAAAATACCTTGTGAATATCTTTAGAAGAAGAAAACAGCAAGTATGCTACCTATATGAAAGCAAGCGAGAAATAAAGAAAAAACCCAAAATGGGTCCCACCGGGCGTGCCAAAATGTTTCACTCGGAAAATGCTTCGTTCCTTTTAGAAACAGATAAGGTTAGGGTTAGGAGGAATACCTGTAGAATGTCGAGATGGTGTGCGCGTACCGTAGAGAAAGATCAGGCTGACTGCGAAGAACTCCTTTTTATCTTGGAAGGACTACCTGCAAATAAGAACACAAGACCACAAGATTTGATTAAACAATAAATGAGGAAACTGCCTTGGGCCCAGGAAATGTAAAACTTCCTTTCGAAGGTGGTCAGTTTCCCTGCTAATATGAATTAACACAAAATACTGTAAAGTACCAATTAAATTGTTTCGTGGAACTAGGTAGGGGAAAGGCTGTTTTTCTTGGTTTGGATCAAAGGAACCGATGCCGGTTATCTATAACCGATGGCGGTCACTGATAACCGATACCGGTTGGTTCTAGGATCTTCTGGGCTGGTTGTGGTGTTTGCAATGGCTGGTTTTTGGATAGTATTAGGAAATGGGATGGTTAGAAGCTAAAGAATGATAGTTAGAGGCAATGGTACGTTGGGTAATGGATTCAGAAACGGATTTGGGAAGATTGCAATTCCAAAAGCATAAGAAATGTTATAATGGAGGACATGCAAGATGTAACTTACTGGTTTTGATGAAGGTGCAAGTTGATCTCCTTTGCTGTAAGCACGTCTAGTATTTTCACTCGTCTCTGCTTGGTCAAGTGAAGATCTGGAATCCGTTCCTCGCTCGCAATGCCCTCTGCTGATCCAGAAATCCTTTGACTGATCTCTAAAATGAAATTCCGATCCGTTGTTTTGGTTCGGGGAGCCCATTTACAGGGAACCGATGGCGGTTGCGTAACCGACGGCGGTCGAGTAGGAACCGGCATCGGTTAGGAAAAAGTAGGCTATTTTTAGTAAAATAGCCCACCTTCCCTGTTTTTCTCCCGAGGGATCAGTTGCGGGCTTGGTCAAGTGGCTAGAAGGTCGGCTTTGGGTGCGAGTAAGGAGGCATTAGTTATGGATGTGAGTCTAGACCAAGTCATGGGTCCTAATTAGGTTAGTTTAGGGTTAGGGCTAGGTCATGGTGAGGTGGCCAAGTGAGGTGGCGGGTAAGGCGATGTGGATTTATCAATTATGAGGTAATTAATAAATAATTGTGTAAGGTTTAGGTAATGAGGTTAGGTTGTGAAATGGGATGCGGGTCACAAGGGGTCGTAAGACACGAATTTGGTGTCTACAGTCTTCTTAGATGTGAAAGAGTAAATCAGGTCTCTCAATAGGAGGATTTCCCAGAATAGCCATGATTTACATCTATGTAGTTTGTGTGATTCTTCAATCTCCAGAAACAATTCTTCTATAATATTTTTTGTATTTTATGACCGTGAGGTCATTTTTAGATGTAGATGCTACAAAATTTGCCCCACGGTGGGCACCAAAAACTGTTGGTGAATTTTTTTTTCTTGTGGACAAATTGGTGGGTTTCAAGCCAACACTATGGGAATCTAAGTCCCTCTACTTGAACGGTGAAACTTCCGTAAGTGCATGCATAAAAGGTGGATTTCAATGGTGGCCTTTCGACAAGAGATACAATAGGGGCACTCCACTGACCTTGTGGCAAATCTAGAAATGTCTCACTAGAGAAGAAAATTTGTCTTGTAAAGGGGAAGGAGAGTGGAAATGGAGGTAGGAGAAAACTAATGTTTTCAGTAGAATATCAGATGCCCACACACATTAATTATAAATATCATTTACATGCATTTATAGTTATAAGAAAAAAAATCCGCAAGAGAAGCTACAAAATTGAATGAAATTCATTAGTCGCAAGGTACTAATCAATCCCTCAATCAAAGAGGTGAAAATTGCTTATTTTATTATTGAATCTAAAGTAGAGTTTATAAAGAGATTTGAGAATAGAGGAAAATATAAGGAGAAGGGACAATAGAAGAAATATGACATTTTCTGTCTTTTCCAGGTACAGAGCACTTTGGTCTTTTTGAAATCAATCACCTACCCTTGGAATGGCTCTCAGGAGCCATTATATCTCATGCCAAAATGGTTACAACTTTACAAATCATTTATGCCTCTTCAAATTCCTCCATTGCAAAGAAAACACTCATGGCGGGTTAAAAACTAGATCTTGTAACGTGAACGTTACATTTGATTTTCCAGTTTCAATATAGACCGCTTGATTTTCTCTTATAACTTTGAAATTGGGCCATCCACATGGTAGGAAGAGATTGGAGTGGGTAAAAGAGAAAGCCCTTTGCATTTTGCATTTTTTTAGAGATTTGGAAATTTGGAACAAATTGACCCACACCCCCACTTCAATGTTTTAACTTAGGCACATGGCACATTTTCATTAGAAATGGGCTCATGGCCCTTTTCTCAACATTTTAACATTTTTTGGAAAAAATACTCAAAAAATCAAATTTCTCTGCTAACCCTCTACTCTAATTGGACTCTTGACACGTGGCCCCCTCTGATTGGAAATGGGGTCACGACCCTTTTCTCAACATTTTAACCTTTTTTGGAAAAAGGCTCAAAAACTCAAATTCCTCCGTTGACCCGCTGCTCTGATTGAACTCTTGACACGTGGCACCCTCTAATTGGAAATGGGGTCATGGCCCTTTTCTTAACATTTTAACAGTTTTTGGAAAAATTCTCAAAACTTAAAATTTCTCCGTCCTTCCGCTCTCCCGCTTTGAATTTTGAATGGCGGGCATGAGACCTTGGTGGAGCCATGGAGAATTCTAGAACTTTTACTTCACTTTTGGGAATTTAGTTAAATTTTCAAAAATGCCCTGATGGCCCGCTTGTCCACTTTGACTTTTAAATGGTGGTCTTCACCTTTGAATTTTTTCCTTGCATGCTTTAACTTTGAATTTTTTCCTACGGGCTCAAAATTTGAATTTTACCTTTATAGCCTGACCAGGTCTGCGGGTCACTTTTTAACTTTTTTCCTTTTTTACAAAGAGACTCAAAAACACAAATTTCTCCACCGACCCACTTCTAATTAGGTATGTCCATGTACCCATGGATGATGGGGCCAAAATTTGATGGGGAAGAAAAAACCCATCGTTCCCAATTACGGGAAAAATAAATAGAGGAAGAAAACTTCATCATTTTGAGTCCAATTTTTGAATCTCCTTCACGAGCCAGAGGCATGGAGGAAAAACAATGATTTGATGACCCAGGCTATAGAACAAGAAAATAATTTCAATCAAAAAAGGATATTGTAAAGAGGATATTACGTGCACAGATCGGGAGATGGAGAATTTTTCAAAACGAGAAAAATAGAGATTTAAATAACACTACGGCATGGATTTTGCTATTTCTTCAAACTTTCAACTTGGATTAAATACTTTAGGAGGGAGAGAGCTCAAAATTTTGAATTTAACTTGAAAAATGAGAAGTGGTTTTCGACAGACAACAAGATGACATTCTTAAAATTCTAGTTCACTACACTCAGGGTTATAAAATTGAGGTTTTCACTGTCCTACTTGAAGATCATGCCAAATCATGTCATTAGCTATGTTTTTTGAGACAAAAACATCTCAAAAGTAGAACATCAAGGTATACATGTTGCATATTAAGCTCATCCATCTATTTGGATAAATGATTCTATTCTTCAACAAGGTTTCCTTGCTCTAAGTAAATTGTACAGTTAGCTTCTAATCATTTACATGCAAAATGTGCTCAAGTTTGTGCAACTGCCATCATGTCTATGACCCTCATAAATTTGGAAAGGTGGAGACAGATTGTTAGAACCCTTAGAATCTCTCACACTTCATATCTATATAAATTTGATGAATAAATGAACTTTTTTGATCTATTTATTAGGTGACTATCCATAAACCCTTTCCTAGGGTTTTGATGGAAGAGTTTTGATCTTTTTGATTGATTTACATAATTTTTTTTTATAAGAATTGGAAACTAACTATTTTCTACCATTAAAAACCTTTTATAAAAAGTTGTGAAGCAAAAGATGGTGGATTGAATGATATTTTTATCTCATAATTTATGTAAAATTGTGCTCAATGTATTTAGGCTATGCTTTTTATTTTTTCAGTGGTATTAAAGCATTTGTTTGAAAATATTCAAAGAGAAACCTAGTCTAAGCACATATAAAGTTTGAAATTGATTTCTTAATCTTGTTTGAGCTTGAAAATATTCTTGCTAGAATTTTTAGTGCATCGACTACTATAACAATGACAGTGAACTGTGAAAAATAGTGTTTTGCTCACTATCTTGAATCCTTGACAAATTCAAAGCTTAAATATTTGTTTCATTGGGTACCAAAGGTTTTTTATGTCACTGAAATCTTCAAGTATATGTGAAAATAATTCTTCCAACTTTGGAAACTCTCTAAGGACAAAACATTCTCTTAAAGGATACACAACTTATGTGAAATTTTTTTCTCAAGGAGGTAAATGATAATTGTATATCAATTAAGGATTAAAATTCGATTAAGGAGTGTGAGAACATGAATACATGCATGTTGAGGAAATTATATTGATCTAATTTTCTTGGTTGAAGCTTGAAAGATTTTAAAAAATCAATCATATGACCCAGTTACTCTCTTTAAAGTGGAAGGCAGAGAGTTATTATGTTTTTATCTTCTTGAAATAATGTTTAAGCCCTGAAAGAATGTAAAAATTCAATGTGGAAATGGTCAAGTTAGAATGGAAGAATTTAAAGAGACACTTCATGATCTTGGGATGTCTCTTAAGGAATTTGAAGAGTTAAGTTCATAGTAATTAATATTTAATGGAGGTAAAGTAAAAGAAGAAAATTTTTAAGTATACAAATACAATGATTTGAAGTAGATATGTGTGTTGAAGATTTTAAACTAAGTTTTATGTGAATTTGAACTAAAAAGTATGATACATTAAGAATGACAGTGAATTAATAGACTATATGAAGGAGAATTATATAGTGAACATGGTTCTAAAAGAGTGAAAAGTGTGTGATAGTATGCATGTAGTGACAATGATTTTGAATGTGACATGTTAGAGTAAATTGGACAATGTATTGTATACAAGAATGAAAGTGAATTAATAGACTGTATGAAGGAGAAGTATATAGTGAACATGGTTCTAAAAGAGTGAAAAGTGTGTGATGTTATGCATGTAGTGATAATTATTTTTAAAGTGACATGTTAGAGTGAATTGGAGAATTTATTGTATACACAGGCATAAAGATCTCGGTGGTAAAGAAAGTAGACTGTGACTATTTTTTTGGAACAATAAATACAAAGAAATAATTATGTGATTTTGTGATGTGCTGATAAAGTTAGATGATTTGAATTGAAAAGGACTGATTTGAGAGAAATTAGTTGAATTTATTGTTGATACAGATAGAGATATCTCAGTGGAAGTTAAAGTTTATTAAGAATGAATTAGATTGTAGTATGTAGGAAAAACAGTGAAGTCTGAATTTGTCAAGTGCAAAGATTTCTTCAAGACCTTGGAAAGTGAGAAAATAGAGGTTTGGTAATTTAAGGGAGGTTATTTTGGTTTCATGATCATACAGTTGCATGAATTCAGTTTTTTAAGTGTGTGAGAAGAAAATTTAAGAAAATCTTAGACAATGTTGAGAAGTAAGAATATTGTTTTGGTGTTCAAGAGTGACTAAGATAGAGTGAAATAAGGCAATAGAGGTTGAGTGCATATTTCAAATCATTATTAGATGTCCAAGGAATCAAAGTGAAGATTGATCAAAGCTTATATATTTCAAACTAAGTTGCAGGTCAGTAATATTAGGGAGTTGTTTCCTTACAAGTAGCAGCTTGCAGAGTGGTAACTAACTAAATCATTTAGAGAGTTGAATCTTCCTAGTGAGTTGAAGCTCAATAAATATCAGTAGAAGGTGTTTGAATTGTAGGGGGTTAAATCCTCCATACTAGTTAACATCTTGGTTAAATTAAGGAGTGGAAGCCCCTGTTTGAGTTTAAGCTCAACCTTGAAACTAATGTAACAAAAGTGATACAAATTGGTCCTAAGCATAGTTCATAGTTTCAGTGGGTTTTCTTTCAATTTTTGGTTTCCAACATTAAACCTTGTGTCATTGTGTTCTCTCTTGCAAATTTATTATGTGTGGTTTTATGATTTTATCATATCATATTTGAGAAGGTAAATTTGTGAAGAAACTGATTCACCCTCCCCTCTCAGTGTCATAGTCTCCAACAATTGGTGTCAAAGCGTGGTCCTCTTGATTCAATCCTAATAGCTTGGAGGTGATCATGAAGACAAAAACATGGGTACATAAGTAGAATCAATGTTGAAGAAGAGGTATAAAATTTCTCAATCTCTTATAAAGGAGTTAAAGGAATAAATCAATCTTAAGGAATTTACTCATGGCCAAGAATTAAATAAGATGGCTTCATTTGTTGAAATTGTTTGCCTTAAATTTTAAGAGGATATAAAGAAATTTAAGATTAAGTTGGTATAGGTTACTAACCATCTTAAAAACTTGCAAAGAAAACAAGGACATTCTAATGGAGTAGAGTGTGAGACATGTTAGGAAACTATTTAAGCCATGAGTGGATAATGTGAAAAATTAAATCCAGAATTAGAGACCCTGAAAGAAGAGCTGGAAAAAAAAAAAAACGTTTTGAGAGTTGAATCAAGTAATATTTCTTGTCAAGGATGTTCTCAGCCCAAGAAGGACAAAAAAAATAACAATAAGATCTTTAAGACGCCATCTACAAGGAAATTTTAAAGTATGTTTCATGTAGTTTTTTTTCATGCAATATTTTTGGGAATAGAGCTAGAGATTGTACGAGAAAGGATTATGAAGGCTATCCATAGAGATATTATAGGACTAATTATGAGAATAGCATAGTGTGTTTTAATTGCAAAGGAAAAGGTCACACATTCAAGAATTATTTAGAATATTCAGTAAATCAGTTTTTGGACAAGAATCAGGTTGTGTGCTTTAACTTTCATGAGCTAGGAAATTTTTGCAAGACATTGTCATGAATCACCTACATTCAACTATAATTTGAATTATTTCCAAAGACAAGAAACAATGATACACAGAGAAAATGTAAAATTAAAGAGTAAAACCAAGTAAACTATGGTTGAGAGAAATTCTAGAAATAATAAATAAAAATGGGTATGCAAGGTCAAGAAAGAAAAATAAGAAACAGAGACATCAAAGGATGAAAAATAGATAGCAAGGGAAGATCATGAAGAACAACAATCAAAATCAGTCAAAAGAGAAGAAAGCACAAGCAAGATAGTATAAAATGATGACAAAAGAAAGACGAAAGAAAACAACTCCAGTACAAAGCATGAAGAATGTTTTCCCCAAGTAGTATTAGAACAGGTGTATGAATTATATTTATTTGACACCCAAGAGGAAGATGAAAGTTTAGGTGATCTGATAGTCACACCAAGGATTGTATCTCAGAAGATAAACAAGAAACAAAGGACAAAGAAGGAAATATCTAAGTCATCATGTTGCCTTGATGACTTTCTCCTATTCTGATGTGATTTAGAAAGATGGTACACCTTCTCTAGGATTGTAGAAAGTGTACACTAGATGAAGGAAGAAAAAGTTAAAATTAATTTCTACATTTATCAGTTTGTTAAGGGGGGGCAGCTGAGGTATCGAAGTTGTTCCAAGAGGGATCGATTTGAGTCTAGACAGAAGGAGTTGGTTTTCCAATGTTATGAAAAAATCATGAGGTATAGTGAAGATAGTGGAAGAATGTGAAGGCTGAATTTGTAAGATTACATATCAGAGGGAGTGTTTTAGGTGTTGCATGAAAGAATAATAACAGCAATTTTTGAGTCTCTTCATACAAGAGAGTAGCATTTTCCTAGGGGGGTACTTGCAAGGTATGAGTGTATTCTTTTTGTTGGATTTTTTAAGCTAATCAGTTTGTTGGGCTTGTACACCTTTGTCATAGATGTCTACGGGGGAGAGAATGTGCTCAAAACTTATTTCATGGTATGAGAATGTCAAGCATATCAGTTTTTCATCAAGTTTCTATGTGTTTCCATCAATGGCAAAGGGAGGGATTTTTGCACACTATTGTATTGGTGGTTGATGTCATTAATGTCAAAGGAATTGATGGAGAAGGTAGAGTTCAAGAGTAGGAATATCACATGGTTCTTAGTTTTTTCAAAAAGGGATGGACTTGTAGGTTGATTGGTAGTGCCACTTCAATATGATTTCATGTGATTAATGAGTCTGATGAGGTGTGAGGGTCTGGTGTAGTTCAGATAAAGCATGGGAGAAGCTTTTAGAGAATGTCTATAACATGTGTGAGTCAAAATTAGGATCACCTCAACCCTAGGAGTCATTTTTTATGTTGGTCAAAAATGGTGTTGAGAATAGACAATGTTATTTCATGCAAATGAGATGGGATGGAAAAATTTAGACCTATTATTTTCAAAAAAATTATGGGAGATGATGGAGGAAGGTTTCCTAGTGCTTCATGCAAAATTTCAGTTCATTATGTGGTCATTTGAGAAAGTTATGTGGGGTTTTGTAAAATAGGTCTATTGAAAAGCTCGTTTTGAGTTGCCTGGCTTATTATCATTGAATAAAAATTATAGATACTCCTTTGAATAAATCATAGAAATATTTTTTTGAGTAACTTTCAAAGAAATGATGTGCAAAAATAAGTTTCTCAAAAGGAGGTGTAGTTGAAAAGTTATGACCATTTTAGTGGAGAATGTTTTCTCTTTCCTTAGTTGTGCACCAAATCGATAACAAAAAAAGGTGAAGTTGGCCCCCAATTCTAGTTTTATAATTTCTAGAGCATCTTCATAGTCTATTCATGGTGTTTCTCATGCTCAGAAGGTATTTCAAGGCTTTCCTTTTTGAATGTATACATTGTTGCCCTTATCACTATTCTACGTGTGAATGCTCTTGGCATGTGAATGTTCTAACTGCTTTCAATGGAGGTATTACTAAAAAATGCTCAGAACTCATCCACAGGTTCTTTAAAAATTGTTTAAGCATCTATAAATGTTTTTGGTATATTCAATCATATGGTCCTTGTTGGCTCATAATGTTCTAGAGAGCATTTGGCTCAATTTAGTTCAAAGCACTGTCCCAAAAGACCTATCTTCCATTTCAAATATTTGTTCAGTTTGGAAACATGATTACAGGATCAATAAAAATCTAATGGATATGTTTTGGGTATGAGATCACTCATTTTAAATTACATGCTTGAAATTCTAGTTCACTTACACTCAGGGTTGTAAAATTATGGTTTTCACTATCCTACTTAGAGATCATGCCAAATCATGTCCATAACTATGTTCTCTAAGACAAACACCTCTTAGAAGAAGAACATCAAGGTATACATATTCCATATTAATATCATCCATCTGTTTGAATAAGTGATTATTTTCTTCATCAAGGTTTTCTTCCTTTGAGTAAATTGTATAGTTATCTTATAATCATTTACATGTAAAAAGTGCTACAGTCTGTGCAAGTGACATCATGTTTTTGATCCTCATCACATTGGAAAGGTGGAGACAGGTTTGTAGAACCCTCATAGGCTCTCAAACTTCATCTCTATACGAATTTGATGATGAAATGAACTTATTTCATTTATTGAGTAGGTGACTGTGTATAAACCCTTTCCCAAGGTTTTGATAGAAGAGTTTTGATATTTTTGATCGATTAAACCAATGGTTTTTTATAAGAATTGGACAGTAGATATTTTCTACCATTAAAAACCTTTTTCAAAAAAATTTGAACCAAAATATGGTGAATTGAATGATATTTTTATCTCAAGAGTTATGTAAAACGATGTTTGACATATTTAGACTATGTTTTTTTATTTTTTCAGTGATATTAAAGAACTTGTTTTAAAATCTTCAAAGAGAAACCTAGTCTAAGAAAATGTGGAGTTTGAAAGTGATTTCTTAATCTTTTTTGAGCTCTAAAATATTATTATTATATGTTTAAGTGCATCAAATATTGTAACAGTGACAGTGAACTATGAAAAATAGTGTTTTCCTCACTATCTTGAATCTTGGAGATATTCAAAGCGTAAATATTTGTTTAATTGGGTCACAAAGGTGTTTAGTGTCACTGAAATCTTTAAGTATATGTGAACATACTTCTTCCAACTTTTGAAACTCTCTAAGGATAAAAGAGTCTCCTAACGAATACACAAATATTGTGAAAACTTTTTCTTAATGAGGTAAAGGATAATCATATATCAATTAAGGCTTCAAAATGTATTAAGGAGTGTGAGAACATGAAGTAATGCATATTGAGGACAACATATTGATTGAATTCTCTTGGTTGATGCTTCAAGGCTTTCACTAATCAATCATATGACCCAGTTACTCTATTTTAAGTGGAAGGGAGAGAGTTGTTATGTGTTTATCTTCTTCAAATAATGTTTGAGCCTTGAAAAAATGTAAAAAATTCAATGTGGAAATGGTCAAGTTTGAGTGGAAGAAGATAAAGAGCCACTTCATGATCTTGAGATTTATTTAAAGGAATTTGAAGATTTAAGGTCATAGTAACTGATCTTGAAAGGAGGAAAACTAAAAGAAAAGCAGTTTAAGTATAAAAATGTTGTGATTTAAAGAGGAAATGTGTGTTTAATATTGTAAATTGAGTTCTTTGTGAATATGAACTAATAAGGTTGAGACACTGAGAATGACAGTGAATTAATAGACTGTATGAAGGAGAAGTATATAGTGAATATGGTTATAAAAGAGTGAAAAGTGTGTGATGTTATGCATGTAGTGACTATGATTTTGAAAGTGATACGTTAGATTGAATTATAGAATGTCTTGTATACAATAATGAAAGTGAATTAATAGGCTATATGAAGGAGAAGTATACAGTGAACATGGTTCTAAAAAGGTGAAAAGTTTGATGTTATGCATGTAGTGATTATGATTTTGTAAGTGACATGTTAGAGTGAATAAGATAATTTCTTATATACATAGGCATGAATATCTCAGTGGTAAATAAATTAGTGAATAATGGACTATGACTATTTTGTTGGAATGGTGAAGACAAAGAAAAAATTGTGTAAGGTTGTGATGTGTTGAGAAAGCTAGATTATGTGAATTGAAAAGGACTAATTTGAGAGAAATGAGTTGAATGTCTTGTTGATACAGATAGAGAGATCTCAATGGAAGTTAAAGTGTATTTAGAATGAATTTAATTGTATTATCTGGGAAAATTAGTGAAGTCTAAATTTGTCTAGTGCAAAGTGTTCTTGAAGACCTTGGAAGTGGGTTACATAGAGAAAACAAAGGGTTGAGATTTAAAGGGAGTTTTTTTTTGTTTGATGATCATACAATGGCATGAATTTAGTTTTCTAAGTGTGTGAGAAGAAAGTTTAAACAAATATTAAACTGTGTGGAGAAGTAAGAAGACTATTTTGGTTTTTTGGATTGACTAAGACAGAGTGAGACAAGGCAACAAAGGCTGAGTGTAGATTTAGGATCATTATCAGATGTTCAAGGCATCGAAGTGAAGACTAATCAAAGCTTGTGTATTTCAAACTAAGTTTCAGCTCATTACTATTATGGGGTTGTTGCTTCCTTGTAAGTATTATCTTGCAAAAGGTTAGTGATATCTGACTAAATCATTCATGGAGTTGAAGCTTCCCTATGATTTGAATCTCACTAAATATCAGTAGAAGCTTATTGAATTGTAAGGGGTTAAAGCCTCCAGACTAGGTAGCAACTTGGTCAAATTGAGGATTGGAAGCTCCTAGTTGAGTTAAAGCTCAAACTTGAAAATAATGTAACATAAATGGGAAAAAATTGTCCTAAGCATAGTTCATAGTTTTAGTGGGTTTTCTTCCCATTTTTGGTTTCACACATTAAAACTTGTGTCATTGATTTGTCTCTTGAAAATTTATTATGTGTGGTTTTATGATTTTATGATATCATATTTAAGAAGATAAATTTGTGAATACGCATATTCATCCCCCCCTCTAAGTTTCATAGTTTCAAATATACCCTTTATGTCTAAGGAATATATGTACTTCACTTTGATTATTAGGTTCTTCCAAACCCAATATCAAAAATATCTTGTTTGGATCTATGAACAAGCCTTCTTTAAAAATAATATGCCCCAGAAAAGTTCCAAAAGGTGTTGTAAAGATGCACTTCTTAATATTAATAGAGATGCTAAATTGTCTACACCTCTCAAACATATGTCTCAAATTCTCACAATAATCCTTTACTAAACCATATATTGTCCAATCATCTAGATACACCTTTAATTACTTATGAATGAAATATTAAAAGGCCCAAAAAATAATGTGTGAAAAAAACACTAGCGAACTCTTCAGTCCAAAGGTAATTACTTTGTATGAAAAACTTCCCTACTTAATGGTGAAATTTATCTTTTCTTGATCTTCCTTCACTATGCACACTTGATGATAACCTAAAAAACCATTTGTAGAAGAGTATATCTCATTCCATACAACTCCATCAAGGATCTCCTCTATGAATAGGGTAAGAAAAGGATCAATGAAACATGAATAATTTAATCTCATTATCATGATATAAACCATATATCATTATAAATTCATTTTAATCTACTTTCCATAACACCTTACATTCCCTTCCAACTCTAAGTGAAAGGACTTCAACCAGGTCTATCTCTGAAACTGCTCATTTATACTTCTAGGACTCAAGAAATAACCTTGATATAAACTTGCTCCATCACCTTCAAAATCAATTCCAAGATTAAAAAAAATATTGTAACACCCTTAGACATGTTTCATCAGCACTCAAAAACCTTCACCAAGCATGAAAAACTCATAACCATCACCTTACCTCATGAAGCTTCTAAGAACCATGTTGAACTAGGCCTCTCCAAAATTTTACCCTCAAATAATAGGTCATAACATATTCCTACCATATAAAAAATAATTTCAATATACCACTAGACAGATCTCTGAACCAGGATCAAAACGCAACTTGAATCAAGTTCTAACTCCACATGTAGCTCCTGTGATTATAATTTTACCAAAAGCTTCTCCAAACTATCCCAAAAACTAATCTTCATAAAGAGGGCATAGTTTTCCATTTAGGACCTCAACCAGGATCTGAAACTATCATGGACATCTAGTAAAACTCTAGGGATATAAACAATGTCAACTTATTTATTACCCTCTATGGAAAAATGCTTGAAAAACTAAACTTATTTGGAAACTTCCTTTTTTAGGTGGGGCCCATTTACTATCACATGCTCTCATAAACCTTTCTAGAAATATGTAAGAGCCATATATATCATCCAATTACCAAATTTTCAAAACTAATTAAAATTTTACTAATACAAGCAATTTCCTCCAAGTCATTTTTAGCTAGGGTTTCAAAGCAACTTATCTTCTTCACGATTGTTCATAACAAGAAGAAAATAAAACCACATCATTATTTTTTTGAAACCTTAATAAATGACCTAAAAATATTTGTCAAATATCTCATGTCCCCATTCAAATCATATAGCTCACAACGAGCATTATAAGTTCAATTTTTGATTCAAAACACGTTGTAGATTACCCAGTTTTGCCAAAACTGACATATATTACAAATTCTTCTTCAGAATTTCCTAAAACATGTCATGAGGCATCATGAAAACATTTTCTAAATTTCCATGCTCACCATATAGCTCAAATATTCCTATAACTCTCTAGCCATTAAGAATCACGTCTTTTATCTTGCTTGTTTGCTTCCCAAGGACCATGAAACATAGTCGAACCTCTAAGAAATGGCCTGAAACTTACCATAAACCTCATATACACTACCAACATACTGATACCATACTTGGTTAGGACTGAGAAGATCCAAAATTTGTACCTCCATCTCATTCTACATGTTAAAGGGAAAGGAATAGGCCTGAAATGACTTAACTCAATCATTACATCACATTAATTGACCTTTTCGATATCCTACAAACTCATGGAATCCTCTAACACTCCTCATAAACCATGTGTAACCTCATGACACCCATTTTCATTAATGTAATTGATATCAATGACAAAAAAATGCACAATGTCCAAGATAATAAACTTGTGTGCATGTTGCAAGTGACCTCTGAAATTCTTCTAAGTTCTTCATGAGCTCCACAATTCGTCATTTCTTCCACAAGACTCCATTAGAGCTCATTTTTCTCAAGTAGGTGTGCACAAACCTGGATTATTCAAAAACCAATTAAGAGATTACTTCTCCAACACTGATGTATGATCATTCAAGACATATAAATGCTTGCAGAATTATGTTAGGGATCTCTACTTCACCTTCACAAACTTGGAGAAGCTCAAACACCTCCATTCTCATCAAGATATATTGATTTTGAAAAGGTCTCATAGGATTTGCAGACTCATAAAATAAGTCATCACTAAATGCGGTATAACTTCACTTAAACACCCATTCATGTCTCTTACCATACATTTTTGGAAACATCTTAATATTTTTCATCTTTAAAGCTGTCCAGTAAGCTTCATTTTAGGGATTTTAGCATGATGATGCTTGCATTTCTAAGACTGCTTTAACTGTGTTTCAGACCATAAAAACCATTCTTGTTTTAGAAGACTTCCAACACAGTAAAACACACTTTCATACCAAACAAATGCTTAGAATTTTTTATAGGAGTCTTCTAATTCAATTTCAAATACTCATATTCAGAGACAATGTTAATAAAAGCATGCTTGCAATTCCATTTCTCATACTTACTTGATAGGCCTAAAAGGGGAGTTTTAGCCATTATAACTTGAACACAAAATCACTTCACCAAATCAAATAATGTGCTCAAACATGTCATATAAGACTCATAATTTTTACTTCTTTAGAACTTGGATAGAACTTTCTTATCCTTCTTCCTTTTGACTTCAGAATTTTTACAAAATATCAGTCTATATTATGGAAAGAGGTATGGAGAAAAGTTCCATTTGTAGGATAACCAAGCACTTTTCTAAATACCTCTTTAGACAATGCTAGAAAAATGGATAGAAATTTCTTATCCGTCTTCCTTTTGACTTCAAAATTTTTACAAAATATCTTTCTCTCTATGCTCTTAAAAAAATTCTCTTATAATTTATCTGAAGAATTCTTCTCAATTTATATTGAATGCTAGGAAGTCAGGGCACTATTTTAACTAGCCTTACCTAGCCTAGTTTTGACAAAATTGCAATTTCTTGCACAAATATCATCCTCTTGTCCTTAAATTAGGTCCACACCTTCCTCACTGCCTCCTTCATGATCTCTAATTGCTACTTTGTCATAAATACACTTGTACCTTCATGACCAATCTACTTTTTGCATGTTAAACGTTCTTTTCCTGAAGGGAAATCATATAAATTAACCTAAATATGCCTTTAAGTTTTTATTTATGACCTATAGCTTCATTTGAGGAATCTTGGAAATTTCCCTACACATTTCTCATACTTTTCGTGTCCTTCCTTACCATTTATTTCTCTATACACCATGTTTTTCTTATACTAGATCTCTTAATTGGGCCTAATTAAGCCTATGTCACCTCATAAATCATAAAACTACCTTGTTATAAACATAAACTTGTCTTAATATAGTCTCTTGATGTTATCCATTCATTACCATGCTTCATTCCATCATTCAAAGTCATCATGTTCACTAGGCCTAAAGATTAGGCCACTTAAACCAATAAAGTCTCATTGTTTCCACTCCTACCATCATGCTACCATCTTCTTGACCATTTCATCAACACACCAAGCCTCATCTAGACCTCATTAACCTTTTTCATTAATGGTTACACACCTATTTCATCAATGAAAATAGTACATACTCACATGCCAACAATATCCACCTTTTTCATTGATGGAAAACCTCCTGGTTCCTCTTCCCCTTTTACATTAATGAAAAATTATATGCCTATATCTCATGCTCTTCATTTTTATTATCTTTTTTGGACCCATTTTTTGTTTGAAACATCAACCAAAATCATAATGTGAGCTCACAAATGCGTCTCTCTTTCCTTGGCTCTATTTTTGGCCTTATAACGGAATTTTAGTATTGTATCTCCCCCTAGACATATGCATATTCACATGCCAATAATAATTCTTATTAAAAAATCATGATTTTACCTCCTTTTTCATCTATCTTAATTGATTATGTTAAAAATATAGCTTAACTCTACTTTATACTAATTGCTAGCTCCTTTAGGTCTTAGGTCTCTTCATGATGGTCATGTAACTAATAACCTTGTTTTTATCTTCTTTACTTAAATATAACTTCCATGTAAATATTAATCTTGTAATTGTAGAGGTCATTTATAAGAAAAAATCAAGCCAAGCAGGTATATAAACTTGATTGGGACTACTTTTTATCATTCATTCAAATGAAGGATAATGATTTCAGTAAAAAACCAAATTTTTATGTTATTTCGTGTATGCGTATAATGAATGAACATGATCTTTTGTAGGAATTGAAAAATAGATAATGAGGCCAATTTGTATAATTGTTTTAAAGGACTAAATAATAGGTAAGATATCTTGAGAAGTTCATTTATGATTGGTATAGAGTTTATTCTTAGTTTGAGTTAGTAAAGGTTGAGAAAAGTTATTAAATTATGTAGCAGACTATAGAATTGAGGAAATTTGATGCAATATTTTCACTTTGAAAAGTAAATTTAATCTAAAAGTTGAGATTGGGATATTGGGCAAAGCATAGGATGTGCACAAAACCAAGGCACCCTCAAACATCTATGAAAAGGTAAAGATTTGATTATGAGTTTAAAATCCACCTTGGAAAGATTATGTGTCATATTTGATAGCATAGGACAGTTAAGAATCACTTTATTTTTACATTTTTGGGAATAAAGAGTTTTACTTTCATTTCAATTAGATTAACCAGGTGAAAAAAGACCTTTGCGAGTACTTTCAACAGGTAAGATTATGTTTGCATCATTTTATTGCTGTTTTAACTTTACCGGGCTAGAGGAGAAACCCTACCTAGGGTTTATTGAATATAACAATTTGAAGGCTTTAAAAATACATACAAGAGTTAAAATTTTCGAGGAACAACCTTAATATATCCCTTAACAAGATTTATAAGGAATTTTCCATTGATAGGTTAGCATTCGGTAAGAAAAGATGACAGTATTTTTGTAGTCATATAAAAAAACATTTGAGATCTAATTTGAACCTTGATCTTGTGAGTTTGAATCACTTTTTACATATAAATTCATGGTGAAAATTCATACAATTAATTTTGTCCCAAATGGGAGTCAGAAGGTTATTCACTTGAGTGAGAAGGAACAAGGTTCCACTCAACACTAACGTGATAATCGTAAGACTTTGAAACATGAGGACCGAGAGGCTAAGGAGGATCAAGAGGAGGAGGAACATGCTAAAAAAAAATATCATCTGAAGAGTCAGATTCAGAATAAGAAATCATAAGAACCTTAGAAGGTAAAAAAGTAGATGTTGAAGAAGACTCATCAAAGTGCACACTTCTATCGATATAAATCTCATGAGTAGTAGGTTTCAACAATCAATATCCCTTCATGCCACCAGGATACATGACAAAGATAAAAGGTTTGGATTGTGGTTCCAAAGCCTTGTGTTTCTTCTTGAGAATAGAAGCTATAACATTAGATATAAAGACTTGAAAGTGATTAACACTAGGATTTCATCCAAGCTAGGCTTCAAAAGATGTCACCCCTCTTACTACCTTGTGTGGAACATGATTCTAAATGTATCAAGCACAATTCACTACTTTGGATCAATACTACATAGGAAGGGACTTCAACTGAACCATACAAGTGGATAACTACTCAAGAATTTAGTTTTTTATTTCCACAACTCCATTTTATGAAGGGTTGTAAGAAACTATACACTGCAAATCAATCTCTTTAGAAGTACAAAAATCCTCAAACCTATTGCTCACATGCTCAAATCCATTGTCAGTTTGAAGAATCTTGATATAAGGTTATTCCTATTTCTCAATAAGAGCCTTAAAGTTGTGAAAATGTTTGAATACTTCAAACTTAATCTTAAGAAAATATACCAAAGTATATCACGAATAGTCATCAATGAAGGTAAGTTTATAAAGAGCTCTAGTAAACTAAGGAGATGGAAACAAGACAAAGATGTCATTATGAACAATATCCAAAAGACGAGTATCTCTCTAGGATTTTCCTTTGTCAAAACTCTTTTCAGAGTGCTTCCCAAGGGAATAACCCTCACAAAGATCCTTATAAAATCTAACATTGGGTAACCCATTGACCATTTCATTTTAGCTCAATTGTTTAAGGTAACAAATATTTAGATGCTCGAAATGCTCATGTTATAGATTACTAACCTCATCTGCATGAGTGAGCAAGTTAGTGGGCATCTAAGTAGAAGTAAAGTGGGAAAAATTATACAACCGTGAATAGTGATCCACCTTTCCCTCAAGCACTATAGTGTTATTTTCAAGCTCACGAATAATCACCAAGTTAGGACCAAATTCCACTTGCATTCCTTCACCAAGGTGAGTGATTTGGAAAACTGATAGGAGATTGGTAGAGATATCAGAAACACTCAACACTTGGTTAAATGTTCCCCCATTCATCTCTATTGATCCACTACAAGTAACTGACACTTTCATGTCATCACCCAATGTGATTTGGGACATGCCACATGGTTGGATGTTGGAGATATCAACATGTGAAGAATTCATGTGGTGTGAGGCACTGGAATCTATAATCCACATCAATGAAGGAGAAAATCAAGCTACAAGGTACTTTCCTTCCTTATTATCATATTTATACTCTCTTGCAATGGAAGACCCAACTTTCAGAGAATTTTATTTAGTAGAATCAAAACACCTATATGATTTTTCTCAAGTAAATGAGTAAGGTCATCAATTTGTTTTCTCATACATTGATGATCTTCATGAATAGTATTCTTGTAATAGGAACAATTATAATTTTATTTCTTCTCTTTACACTAATAAGTCAAAGCCTTTGTGTTAGATTTGGGTTTGGATTAATTGGTCTTGGTTTCCTTCTTAGGTTGGTCTTTCTTTCTCTTTCTTCTTCTCAGTCTTCTTTCCCTAGCCAGTACTTGTTACAAGCATATGTGACTTGGACTTGAGATACCCCATTTGAATTAGTTTATTTTGTTCTTGAATGAGTTGGGATGAAAAATGGTCAAATGAGGGCATATTCCAAGCACTTCCAAGACATGATTTCGTAGCGTGAAAATTTGACATGAAGATAAAGTACTGTTATCACCAAATCACAGCACCCTATGGTTTGCACAAGTGTGTGTGCTTGAGCTCACAGTGTAACTGTATAACATGGGTACTATCTCCAAGTTGTGGGACTTGCTACTTGAGATAGACCTCCAGAGAAATCTAGGTTCTTACTCCTAAACTACCTGCTACAATCTACTCTAATGCAGGAAAAACTATTTAATCCTAATCTAACTTTCCAAGGGACTGGGGAGAGAGAGTGAATGAAAGCAAAGCCTACACTAAAGTGGTGATACAATAGAAATGGAGGGTGTGAGAACAATATTCCAATGTGTGAAATTAGAAGTAAAGTGCATACTAGAAGGGGGGATAGCAGTTCTCCATAATCTAGAAACTACATTCACAAAAATATTTGATGCACACACAACAATAATGGATTCCTGCAGAGTATAAGATAGGCACAATAAATATGTAATGAGATTGAAGGGGAAAGAGGAATAAAAACAAACATAGTATGGGAAGATACACCCATAAACTCATATTTATTGCTTCATGATATGCACAGTTCAATCGATTACAAAATAAGGGCTTGGATCACCATGTAAGGAGTTCAATATAAGGTTCTGCAGCACATTGGCTTCACAAAACAAATTTGACAGAGATTTTCTACTCAAAACCTATCTCCTATAATAATGCACCCAACACTCCAATTTATAGATTTTAGAGAGGAGAGAGAGAGAAAGAGAGAGGGAATTGAAAATCCCAAAAATTGTCCTTAAACCACTTGTAAAAGGAAGTAAATGAAGTGAAATCATGGTATATTTCTTGAAAAAGGCCCCTCCCATACTATTGCATAACTTGCAATAGTGAGAAATGTCATCCCATGCTTCATTGAATGCATCCCAACTACCAAATAAAACCAATGTTCTGAACTCGGCACATTTTTCTGTAAAATCACCATTGATTCATGATCAAATTCTAGATTTCTTGATTTTTATGCATTGGGATCGGAACCATGATTCTAACGGTATCAATTTTATGCATTTTCATTGACAACTTAAAAATTTATGGCCTTCTAAGTTTAGATAGTTGTTTTGGGTCTGTTAGGCATTTCTGTCATTTAACAGGAATGAGCATCTGATTGACTAGAGACGAAGATGCTTTCTTTATTTTCATAAACCTAACCTCATTAAAAATAATAAATTCTCATTCTAGAAAGTCAAATTTCATGAAAATCAAAGCTCAGGATAAAAAGTTATGGTCGTTTGAAATTCAGAGGTCGAGCATCAACTTTCCCTTTGCATTTTAGCTATTTTGGCTTTTCGACAAACTCATGTCCCAACGTCCCATGGACCAGCTAGGCCTCCTTCCTCTGCCTTTTCCGATTCCTTTTAACTGCGAAAATTTTGGGTTTGGATCTCCCATGTGTCCAAACATTGACCGGGCTATGAGATCTGTTGACTTTCACCTTTGTTGTATCTCCATTTCTCATGGTGATTTTGGGTTTGCAGGTAACTCGTGTCCCACATGCTCCACGTGGACCACCTGGGAAAAAAAATTTCTGACTTATCCGCACCATTTGAAAAATAGAGATTTCAGCCTTGCACGTCCCAATGTCGTGTGGACTACTTGGGCCAAATTTATCTGATTTTTTTGATTCCTTCTTCCTGCGGTGATTTCGGCCATGCGATTCCTGAGTGTCCCTAGTTGAACTTGTGCATCCTAGGATAAAAACTTCTACAAAACCCGCAATACACTAAAACAAGCCATTTTTTAGATTTTGTGCAATTTTTTTCTAACTTCTTAGCTTTTTTCTTGGATAGGGAAGTTAGAGGAAGGTAAAAGGGCCCCCAAAAACCTGAGTTTTTTCCTTTGAACCAATATTGCCCCTCTAGGTTTGCAGAATTTGTCCAGGTTATCAAAATTTACCCTGAGGGGTGAATTTTGGACAACAAGTATTCAATACCTAACTTAGAGAGAATCGACAAGACCAATTAGGAATGTTTCTTCTCCACTTTACATTCCTTTAACAAAAATCTAGTGTGGATGAACTTTGAGAAGAATTCATGTAGGTTTTCAAAGTTACTACGATTTAATCCTAGTAGTTCATTTTCTAATTCATGTGTTCTGATGTCATCTTATTGTCAAAACATATCATCTAATGTTTTCCACACATAATTAAGTGTCTCAGATGAATCAATGTGGAAGACAAAGTCAGGAGAAACAAACATACAAAGTAGACACAAGGATTTTTCACTACGGTTCAACCACTTATATTTTTCAGGATCATCATCAAGTTTAGTCTTAGCTCCCATGGTGATCCGAAATAACCCTTTACGCCTTAGTTACATTAACATTTTCTATTTCCATTCAAAGAAGTTGAACAACATAAGAAAATGAATTAAGTGTGCATCCATAGTGTAGAGAGAGAAAGAAGTTATGTAGAAAATAAAAACAAGCAAACATAACCACCTAGGACAATATTATAACCCCATTTTTTTGACACTTTATATTTTACTGTGTTGGATACAATCCGGTGCAAGTGTGCATTGTTAAATATCTAGTCACTCACCTTGAAATTAACGTAATAATGCGTAAGAGAGGCTACCAAAATCAAGTTATTGTGGAACACAACAAATCGACACTGTAAACAAGCACTACAAGCTAAAAAATAATGGAAGGTGGGAAATCAAGTCCAGTTGTGAGAAAAAATATCTCACGTCATATCAGAAACCCCTCACTTCAAGACTCTGGCAGATGCGCTCACTAGTTCGGAAGCAATAAAAGGGGTTATTACAATGCACAATATGGGCTCAAGATGAGACCTAAGGATCTTCAAAATGCCGAAAAACACTTCTGGAATGAAAAAAATAGCTAGCAATGACACTACACGCTCTAGTAAACAATGAGTAGGAAAAAAAACAATAACGCTAGAAATTACCCTTTTGTGACGTCCAATTTTGCTAGTTTTAGAGAAAAAAAGGACTTAAAGTATGATAATTAATGTTAAAAAAGATGAGTTTAACTACTAATCTAATGATAAAAAATAACTTAACCTCTAATTAATTAAATACATAATTAAAAAAGAATAAATCTCTTTAAATGTAATTAAATTTAATTAGTTACCCCTTTTTAATATAGTTAGATTCTAAAACATTAAAATTTAGATCTAATTTGATAGAAATAGACCTTAAAATTTTAAATTGAAGAGATAACTAATAAAAACACCCCCTCCCCCTTAATATTAAAGCTCTTGTTTACTATTATACCCAACCACCTATTTTAACTCCCACTCCTTAAAAAAAAATGCACCCACGCAATAATTAAAACACCCACAAGTTAAATTAAACTTGACCCCTATACCAAAAATCCGACCACAAACAAAAAATGCAGAAAGTGGTGAGAAAATAATGTCTGTTATCCAATTTTGCACCTCTTGCAAATTGGATGACTTTAGGAATTTGGACTTGGGCATTTTTCATGGGACCTTGATGAAGAATTTTTTAAAACAAAGGAAAATCCATGCAACAAATGAAAATTCGCATAACAAAGGAAAAATACTTAACAAAGGAAAAGTTGCACAACAAATAAAAATCCACATCAAAAAGGAAAAGTTGTGAAATAAAAGAAAAGTTGTGCAACAAAGAAAAAGCCGTGTAATAAAGGAAAACGACAGTTCTTTCACACAACCTTAAAATGGCCATAACTTGTGACCCGTAGCTCAAATTTTCACAAACTTTATAACTTTAGAAAGATATCAACATCCTCTAAACCATGAAAACTAGATTTATTTATTAATTTAGGTGAGCTGTGGTTGGGATAAAAAAAGGAAAATGTCTCCAACGGTAGAGATGCATAGTTCCAGGTAGCTGAAAAATCAGATATGATATGATACGGTTCTATTTCTTCTCTAGTAAGCAAAAGATCATGGAGGGATGGATTTTTCAGGATCCCCATGCTCCTTTTTGAACATTTAATGCATCTTGTTGGTGGGTGATGGTAGAATTTCGAGTTTCTATTTTCTCATTCTTTTATATATTGTAATAACTCTCATTTCAGAAGGGGGATATTATGAGATGTAGAGAAACTTTGTAAAATTTGTCTCTCCATATCAATGAGTTGTAAGACTTATTTTGGGATTGAGAAATTTTATTTTTCCTCTTTTATTCACATGTAATGGATTTTGAATTTTCTAAGACTGAAAGAAATAAAAAAATGTTTTGTGGTGTTTCTTTCAATCCTAGCACTTTTTGTATTGTATTTACTTTCCTCTCCATTCCTATTGTATTATGTGCATCTATTTATCATTTGTAGGTTTATGTGATTGTGTTTCATGGAGAACAAGAGGTAAAATGTTTCTATTATCCAAAATGGGCCCCTTGCTCATTTTGTGGCTAACTCCCTTCATTCTTCACCCTCTTATGCCTCAACCATAATTTTTTTCTTTTCAGGTACTCAAAACCTTCTGGAAATGGCACCATTAGATAAAGCTTTTCCTCAGCTTTCAAGAAAGGTAAAATTTTCCCCCTAACTCCATGTATTTTTGAAGTTATGGCTCGGCAGAGTTTTTGTGGGAAATTTTCCTAGGAAAAGCCCGGGCCAATAATATGAGGCCACGTGTCGTCAGGAGGGCAGAGGCAGAGGTAAACTTGGAATGTTTACCAAGTGTTTGGAAAAATTTAGGAAGAAATTTTTCACCCTGAAGGCCCATCAATGAATTCAATGCTGCCACATGTCCAGGTGGAGGGAAGATGGAAAATTTGACTAACTGTTGGCGCCATGGAAAAATCTCCAGGAAAGGTCCACACCCAATCACATTATGCCACGTGTCCTTAGGCCAAAGAAGTGGTAGAGGGTGGAGATAAAATTGAAAATTTTGTGAAATGTTTTGGCAAGATGAAAGGAGAAATTTTTGCCCGCAGGCCCGCGAGTGAATAAGATGATGCCACGTGTCTCAGGGGTCGTCAAGGCTTCGGCCACTGGGGTGAAATTGGGAATTTTTCCCAAAGGATAGCACAAAAATAATTTTTGACCCCCATGGCCAGCAATGAATGGAAACCCACCACGTGTCTTCAACTGGTGGAGAGTGGGAAAAAATCAGAAGATTTTCCCAAAGCAAAATCAAAGAAAAATTTCAAAGGAAAAGCTCACCCCCAAAACCCGAGCCAATCAAATCACGCTACATGTCCATGTGGCGGCATAAAAAACATGGCAAGCCCGCAGGAAAAAATGGTAAGAAAGGCCCGCATCTAATGGGAGCTCACCACATGCCCCGTTAGGGAAAATGGTCCGTAGCAAGCAGATAATTTGAAAGCAGAGGCCCGCAACGAATCATATCACACCACATGTCCTCAGGTAATCGGCCCGGCAGAGAATTTTTGGTAAATTTTCCAATGGCCAAAACGGTGGAAAATGAAGCACAGAAGGCCCACATCTAATCAAAATGTGCTACGTGGATCTAGGAGTGGTGGAGTGCAGAGATTTTTGGGAAAAAAATTCCAAATGAAAAAAGTAAGAAAATTTCAAATTTTTGGCCCGCCATCCCATTTTAGCCCTGTTTTGCCCTAAATTTTCAAACAACCATAACTTTCGATCCAGAGCTTGGTTTTTCACATTCTTTATATCAATGGAAAGCTGGTGAAATTATCTACATGATTCCAAGGTCAATTTTATGTTTGATGGAGTTTGGAGAGAGAAAATTTAAAAAATGCCTCTGGCACATGGTAATCAACAGAAATGACGTTTCAACCACCATTTTTAATGAAGAATGGCTCGCATTCTCTCCCAGCATGGTGAAAAATGTCAGGGAATGGACTTGTAAGGATGCCCATGCTATTTTATTACATTTTTGGTAGGTGTTTGAAGCTCCTCTCACGTTTTCCCATGTTTCTCTCTCCTGGGCTCATTTTTTGCATTGTAAAAGCCAGTTTTGGCTCATTTTTGTTTGTTGGACAATTTTATGCTTTTTGTAGGCTCCCTTTTTCACCTAAAAAAAGTGATTTTGTGGAATATCAGACCTCTTCCAAGACTGTAACATCTTTCCTGCCTCTCAGATGTTGTAATGCATGTATTTTTGATATTGGAAATGACAATGCAAGCTCTGTGAATGAGTTTCAATCCTCTGTTCTGTTGTTTGCTTCATTTCTGACCTTTCATTACATTTTATCAGTTTCTGCATGATGTTTTGTTTCATTTTTATGATCTTTGTGAATTTTCAGAAGTAAAGAATGTTCACCACTCCTTTGGTGTATCACCTCGCTAGTCTTAGTTTTATTTCTTTTTCATTCTCTATCTCTGTCCCCTTGGAATTTAGAGTAGGATTTTGAGGTCAAACCTCTACAACTTGAAACTAATACACCTGATCAGAGGAGTTGAGGAACCAACTTCTAACCTAGAGATTCTTTTCCCATTTTTACATGTCCCATGCTTGGGGAAAAGATTCAATGTTGTGCAATCACACTAGATGTCCAAAATGTCAAACTAGAAATCTGATCAACATCCGGGGGTTTTGCTGATTTGCACCAATAGTTTTGGCATGCACGGTGGGACCTTAAAGGTCTTCATATTCATTACAAAAAAATTGATGTGCATTTTTCGCAAGTTCCTTGCTTAAAAGATCCCTAAATTGCACATCTGGCGACTCTAAGGAAGAAGAATCAACTGGTTTTAACAGTGCAGACTTGAAAACTCATGAGAAGAATCACCACAAGGTCAAGATTTGGAGAAGAAGAGGTGATGTTTGAGTATCTACAATTATCTTGAAGAAGAAGGCAAAGAGGAAGGAGAATTCAAAGGTCTCCATCTCCACCAAACAAAACTCTATCAACTCCTCCACCTGGTAGGCCTTTCATTTAATCAACAAGGTTTCTAAGGCCAATCAGAATGGCACAACACAACCCCTATGCCAATTTCACTGGCAGCAGCCCACTTACTCTCAATGCACAAAATCTAATCCTATTTGCAGCATTGAAGAACATTCCATACTTTACTGGAGAGAATCAGACCACTCCTGGTGATCATGTCAAGGATATTGCTAATATTTGTGTAATCCATGAGATTAATGAGATGCAAGTTGCTGTCAAATTGTTGGCATCTTCATTCAAAGGGAAAGCTTTGTAATGGTTCAAGAGTCTTACCTCAGGTTCTATCCAAAATTGGAACCAGCTATGTATAGCCCTCCATGAGCAGTTTGGAGAAAAGGGAGATAACTTGTCCCTTTTGGAACAATTGAAAACCATCAAGAGAGCTCCCAATGAGCAGCTGACTGACTTCAACTTCAAGTTTCAAATGACTTAGGAGAGAATTCTAGTGGTAGTAAGGCCAATAAAAGAAGGTGATTTTCTATATTACCTTAAAGTTCTAAATTCTGATATTTCTATGTTAATTCAATCCAAGGGGGGCAAAACAATCCCTGTTGCTTATAGCATTGCCATTAGAGCTGAAAATTGTTTGATTCAAGCTGACAAGCTAGCTCCTAGGCCTCCAATGCCATTATATCCAATTTTAGAGAGCCAAAGTACTAGTCAAGTACCTATCTTAGCCCCTATTCCCACTCCTAGAAATCAGAATTCAAGTGAAGCTTCTACTTCATCTTCTAGTGCCTCAAATTTTAACTTCAAGAAGTCATGGCTCAGCCTAACAGGTAGCCATACCAGCCTCAAAGACCACCCAATCCAGTTTAGGCAAGACCTCCTGCCAACAGACCATTTCAGCCCTATAATCCCAATGCCACATCTGCCTCTAAAGCAATAGTGCCAGTGCAAAACAACATAGCTCAAGAGTATGATTGGTGGGTCCCATGCAATGAACCTCACAACCAGTCTATGTGTTTCAATGGTGCCTTAAATCAAGCATTAATGGTGACAAATACTGGTGTGGAAGGTGAAGGGAGTCAAGGAAATAACCAACAAAAAGAAAAATTTCAACAACAATCAACTCCAAATGATACCACACTTGTAAATAGCACAGCCATACCAGAATCCAATCTCCCAAAGTGTTACAACCAACATGAGGTCAAAGAGAAGAAATTTGGGTGAAGAATAGCCATTGGCTCCAAGTATCCATAACCTTCTATCACTCCACAAATTATTGGCAAACAAAATGCAGTTCCAAACACGCAAGGACTACCTAAAACAACTCCTAGGCCAACTCAGATGCCAGTTATTGCTGCCCATGTGTAAGGAATGAATGTGCAGGCCAAGGGAAAGCAGAGAGATGCTTCATCTCATTTCAACATCATTGATCAGATGAAGAATACAAATGTAAACATATCAATGTGGGAATCACTATCCATCCCAGGCCAAAGATATTTGCTACAAGGTGCCATGAAAGACTGGTCAACTTCAAATCAGCAAGTCCAAATGCAAGAGAAGGTACTCAGAAATGTTGCCTAGCCTAGGAATCATGAAGGACAGCAAGGTAAAATGCTGAATCCCCCTCCATTATATGTTTCATTGATCATTGGAAACCATTTAGTACACAACTGCATGATTGATTCTGGGGCAAGTAGTTCAGTAATGCCCAAGCAAATAGCTGATCAGTTGGGGCTTCAATATGAATTCATATCCAAAGGGGTGGTGCAATTGGATGGGATAGTAGTAACAACAGTTGGAGTGATCAAAAACTTGAGTCTTACGTTGCATGCATGCCCCAAATTTGTTGTTTTGCAAGATGTCTCAGTAATATACCTTCCACCACTCTTTTCCCTATGTCTGTCAAGGGATTTCACAGTCAAGATTGGAAATACTTATCTAATGATTGGTCACACATGTTTTTCAGAACGAGATATGGAACTAAAGCCACAATCAAATCTGAGCCGATTGCAAACTTTCACATTGAGCCTCACTGTTAGGAATAATTAATAGTGTAAACATTGTATTATGAGTTTTTGAGAAACAACTCATTATTTCTTGGTATTATATGTGAAGTTGGTGAAACAACTTCATGTATTTAGCTTGTTGTTTGCAACCACAAAGTATAGGAGGTTGTTTTTACTATTTGTTTGGCCATTTATTAGCCATGTATTGTCAAATTGCAGAAGACGAATATATTATTTTATTTGGTCCAAATCTGTCATTTGGTACCAGAGCAGCGTTGATCTTGGAGAGAATACCGTGGAGAGGTCGCAGTCTGGGAATGTTTCAGCAATTTTAGTAGTTGGAACAGTATTGGAGCATGAGCAGTCGCTGGACAAATTGCCATGTTTTTTCTGGCATTCACGTTTTTTCTGAGGAACGGTCTGTGTAGTGTGGTTTTTGTAGTGTATCCAAAGCAAAACACTTAGAAAAACGTAGAAGCAGTTACAACCTACCACGCAGCCATAGCAATTCTTGAGTTTTATTTGCCAGGGGGGAGAAAAACGCCGCAGTTTTTTGCCATGCAGCCACAACAGATGCCAGTATTATTTCCCACGCATCCACAAACAAATTTTACTTGCCACGTGGGGTGGGTTACAGTTTTTTAAAATTGATCCCCATGGGAATGAATGTGCTTTCAGCCGCCAGCTGTCCCAAATGGGACTAAGTAGAGAGATGCTTCATTCTCCCAAGCTTTATTCAACATTTTTCATTGATTAGATGGAAGGAGATTAGACTTGAGGGGAATGAAGGACATGATTTTTTTACATATCAATGTTGGACTTGAATTTAATGCATGTATCCAACCAAATGTGACCCAATTTCAAATCCAACACCTCAAAGAGAATCCCATTGCTACAAAGCTACCTGCCATAGAAAGACTGGTCAACATTCAAATCAGCAAGTGCAAAATGCAAGAGGATTCAAGGTAACCAACATGGCAAGAACACATCAGCAACAATCAGCTGCCTAGCTTGCAGGTATTAACTGGCAAAAGATTTTTGGATGAATCAAAGCAATCTTTTGAAAGTGTTGCCTAGGAAATGTCAGGTCAAGGTAAAATTGGGTTAGAAGAAGTAGCCCCTCCATTATATGTTTCATTGATCATTGGAAACCATTTAGTACACAACTGCATGATTGATTCTAGGGCAAGTAGTTCAGTAATGCCCAAGAAAATAGCTGATCAGTTAGGGCTTCAATATGAAGTCCATCCCAGGCCAAGAGATTTATACAAGCTTCCATGATCCAAAGGGGTGGTACAATTGGATGGGATAGTAGTAACAACAGTTGGAGTGATCAAAAACTTGAGTCTTACCTTGCATGCATGCCCCAAATTTGTTGTTTTGCAAGATGTCTCGGTAATATACCTTCCACCACTCTTTGCCCTAACAGTGTCTGTCAAGGGATTTCACAGCCAAGATTGGAGGTTACTTATCTACTAATTGGTCACACATGTTGGTTTTTATCAGAACAAGATATGGAACTAAAGCCACAATCAAATCTGAGCCTATTGCAAACTTCCACATTGAGCCTCACACTCCAAGCCAAATCAATACCAATTGATCAACATTTGATCAAGAGGATTATCCAAGAACTGATGAGGCTGACACCAAGGTTGGAAGCATCCTAGATTTGACTCTTGATGAATGGGTAAAAAAGGTGCATGGTTTTGATCCTTATCAAGAAATAGAAGAATCTGAGCTAGGATTCTATTGCATGCATGAAGAAAATCAGCCTATCCCTAGCATCGCCAAGCCAGACCACAAGGATGAAAATGAGGTATGGCAGTTATTTTTTGATGGATCAAGGACTAGAAAAGGTGCAGGAGGGGGAGCTATGCTTGTTTCACCTCAAGGAGTTGGGTATTATTCAACATTTAGATTTCATTTTGCATGTTCTAATAACACTGCTAAATATGAAGCTTTGATACAAGGATTGCATTGGTCAATCAAGAGAGGAATAAAGAACTTGCAAGTATTTGGTGATAGTGATTTGATTGTTAACCAAGTTAAGGGGTAGCATGCTGTCAAGAATGATCTGATCAAGTGCTACAAAAACAAGGTGTGGGACCTCATTGAATATTTTGAGGGCTTTGGCATCAAATCCATTCCTAGAAAAGAGAACCAAGCTACTGACAGGCTTGTAGCAGTTGGAGCAGCCTTTGATGTTGTTGAAAGCATCCAAGAAGACAAGGTACAACCAAACATCCATGTGCTTGTAAGGCCTTCGGTGCCAGACAACAATGTAAGTTGGCAAGTGTTTGAAAATGATCAACAAATCATCCATTTCTTGCAAGAAGAGGCTGAGTTTTCAGCTAAAAATCAGGAAAAGTTGGAGCAGCAGTATGGTGACCAAGTGGTACAGCTGAGAACCAATAAACTACCAAAGGGACTTATTATTTTGGAGTCCATTTTCAATCCTAATGATCAGTCTAGGAAGGAGAAAGCAAACATCCAAGTCAAGGGGGAAGATTCAATGTCCATCTTGGTGGAAGAAGGAAAATCACTTCAAATTGGTAAGATGACAACTGAACAAGAAAGGTATGAGTTCATATAGCTTTGATAAGAATTCCCTGATGTGTTTGCTTGGAGCTATGAAGATTTGAAATGTTTCAATCCTGAGTTAGCTCAACACACCATTGAATTGGATCCAAGTTCTAAACCCATCAGGGAAAAACAAAGGCCAGTCAATCCACACATGGAGCCTCTCATGAGAAAAGAATTAAATAAGTTGATAGAGTCAAGTATCATATTCCCTATCAAGCATTCTAGTTGGGTAGCCAACTTGGTTCCAGTTATGAAGAAGAGTGGAGAAATTAGATTGTGTGTTGACTTCAGAGATTTGAATAGAGCATCTCTCAAGGATCATTATCCACTTCCTTCTATGGAGCAGATTTTACAAGTTGTTGCCAGCTCTGAGAGGTTTTCATTACTTGATGGCTATTCAGGGTACAATTAGATTATGGTGAAAGAAGAGGATCAGTTCAAGACAGCCTTTACAACCAAATGGGGAACTTATGCATACAGGAAAATTCCATTTGGGATGTCCAACACTGGAGCTACTTTCCAAAGGGCAATGGACATGGTGTTCAAGGGTTTGATTAGCAACATGGTACTTATATATCTTGATGATATCACTATTTTTTCAAAAAATGCAGCAGACCATCTCTTTCACTTGAGACAAGTGTTCCAAAGGTGCAGAAGATTTGGAGTATCCTTGAATCCTAAAAAGTGTTATTTTCTAGCCCATGAAGGAAAGCTGCTTGGCCACATTGTCTCCAAAAAAGGATTAGCAATTGATCCAGAAAGATTCAAAACCATAAGAGCATTACCATTTCCAAGCCATAAGAAGGCCCTTCAAAGTTTCTTGGGGAGAATAAATTTTGTTCGGAGGTTTGTCCCAAATTTTGTAGCCCTAGTCAAGCCTATCACCAAGATGTTAAATAAAATCATAGCTTTCAAATGGAAAACAGAAGGAAAGGAAAATTTTTAAGTAATCAAAGAATCCTTCTCTCAAGCCCCAACTCTCATTAACCCGGATTTCTCTAAGGATTTCATCCTCTATGCATTTGGGGGTAATGATACTATTTCTGCAATTTTGGTATAGCAGAACAAAGACAATGATAAGTAGCCAATTGTTTTCTTCTACCAAAGCCTGGAGGACTATGAGGTGAGGTATTCTTTCATTGAGAAGAATTTTCTTGTAGTAATCAGGAGCTTGAATAAATTCAAGCATCTAGTTTCAAACAACAAGGTTCAATTGTTGGTTTCTCATGTGGGAGTTAAAGACTTCCTCTTCAACAAAGACCTGAATGAAAAGAGAGCAGGTTGGATTACTCGTTTCATGGAGTATGACATTGACATCAAAGTCACCAAGTTGGTCAGAGGAAAATGATTTTGTGAGCAGCTGGTCTTGAATAAATCCAAGGAAGCATGCAATGAGAAGGAGGTTGTTTTGGCGTTGCGAGACAGCCATGAGCAAGGAAACACTCAAGAAGAAAATGATGGTATCCTCACTCCTTGCTAGACCTAAGACATAATACACTTCCTAAACACATTTCTATGCCCTCCAGAGATGAACAAGACCAAAAGAAGACACTTTAGATTGCAGGCTGTCCCATATGCCCTTGTTGATGGTGTTTTGTTCAAAAGGGATGTGAATGGAGTGCTGCTGAGATGCATTGGTACAAACCAGATTCACAAGGTGTTGGAAGAGTTCCATGGTGGATCAGCTGGTGGTCATTTTTCACTGAGAGTGATAGCTCTAAAGATCATGAAGGCTAGCTACTATTTGCCCAAGATTTTTAGTGATTGTTATGCATGGATCAAGAGGTGCAAGAATTGTGCATTCTTCACGGGTAAGGAGAGACTAGCTGCCCTTCCATTGCATCCAATTTCAATTGACCAGCCATTCATGCAATGGGGTTTGGACTTCATTGGATTCATTAATCAAAATTCAAGCCAAGGACACAAATGGATTCTAACAGCAACAAATTATTTCACCAAGTGGACTGAAGCAGTAGCACTCCAGGAAGCAAATGAATCTAGCATCCTGGACTTCTATGAGGGAATAACAACTAGATTTGGCATACCTACTACAATAATATCAGATAATGCATTGGCATTCATTAGGTCCAAGGTAACTGAATGGGCTATCAAGAATGGGATCTACCTAAGCACTTCATCAAATTATTACCCTCAGGGTAATGGCCAAGATGAATCTACAAACAAGAACTTGTTAAGGATCATTAGGAGGACTCTTGATGAAAATCAGAGGTCTTGGCATACTAAGTTGAAATCAACCTTATGGGATGATAGGATAACTCCCAAGAGATCGACAGGTAACTCTCCATTCAAGCTTGTTTATGGAAGAGAGAAAATTTTTCCCATGTCACTTGAGTTGCCAACATTGGAACTCATGAAACAGTTGGAATTGTTGGAGTTTGAGCTCTCATGGAGGTTAGATATGCAGAATTGATGGAGCTCCAAGAAATCAGGCATCCCAAGTAATGGAGAAGGATCAAGCTTTGATAAAGAATACCTTTGATAGAAAGGCCAAGGATAGATCTTTCCAAGTTAGAGATCTAGTGCTAAAATGGGATGCAAACAGAGTAAAACCGGGGAGGCAGTCAAAATTTGATGCCATTTGGAGTGGCCCATACATGGTCACAAAGTGTAAGGACAACAATGCCTTCTAATTGTCTACATTGGATGGTGAAGAGTTGCAGATTCCAGTCAATGGAATCCATCTGAAGAATTGCTACTGAAGGAAATTCTCCGCCTTGTACATATTAGCTTAGGTTTTCATTCCTCCAAGTGCTTATGCACATTGTTTTGTTGTAGATTAGCTTTGCTTTCCCTAAGTGCTTTAGCACAAGCTTGTTGTTCCAGGAAATGTGTTTTGTAGGAATTACTCTAATCAGATGGTGTTCTACCCTCCATCTTCCTCCTTGCAGTGTTTTAATCAGTTGGGGTACCAAACAGAGAATTTAATGACCCCATGCCCAATGGATTTCTTTAGGCAAATGGTAACTTCATCCAGCAAGCAGATGACCCCTCTGAGTCAACAAAATTGTTATTCAAAATGGGCCCCTTGCTCATTTTGTGCCTAACTCCCTTCATTCTTCCCTCTCTTGTGCCTCAGTCATAATTTTTTGATTTCTAGGCACTCAAAACCTTCTGGAAATGGCACCATTGGATAGAGATTTTCTTCAGCTTTCCAGAAAGGTAAAAGTTTCCCCCTAACTCCATGTATTTTTAAAGTTATGGCTCGATGGAGTTTTTATGGGAAATTTTCCCAGGAAAATCCCGAGCCAATAATATGAGGCCACGTGTCCTCGAGAGGGCGGAGGGCGGAGGTAAACTTGGAATTTTTACCAAGTGTTTGACAAGATTTCAAAAGGAATATTTCACCTCGAAGGCCCACCGGCCAATTGGATTGTGCCACGTGTCCAAAGGATTGACATAAACAAAATTTTTGACCCCAGGCCGGCATCCAATCCCATTGTGCCATGTGTCCTTAGGCCAAAGGAGTGGTGGAGGGTGGAGATAAAATTGAAAATTTGACTAAGTGTTAGCGCCATGGAAAAATCTCCAGGAAAGGTCCGCACCCAATCACACTGCGCCACGTGTCCCAAGAGCGGCAAAATGTCGGGAGGCGGAGGAAAGATTGTAAATTTTGCAAAGTGTGTGAAGGAGGTGTGAAAGGGAAATTCTGGCCTGAAGGCCTATCGACCAGTCAGAGCTCACCATGTGTCACCTCAGCGTCAGGGGTGGGGGTCGCGAAAGGTTTTTTTTCCTTTTTTTCTCAAGTGTAAAAAATCAAAAGAAAAACCCGCCCCCAAGGTCCAAGCCAATAATAGGAGGACACACCATGTTTCTTCGAAGACCTGGCAGAGTGTAGGGAAGAAATTGGAAGATTTTTTCCCAAAGCAATTTCAAGGGAAAAAGGTAAAGAAAAATCCGCCACCAAAAACTTGAGCCAATCAAATCACACCACGTGTCCTTGTGGTGGCAAAAAACTCATGGCAAGCCCACAGGGAAAAATGGCAGGGAAGGCCCGAGTCTAATGGGAGCTCACCATGTGTCCCGTTAGGGAAAATGGTCTGGAACAAGTGGAGAATTTGAAAGTAGAGGCCCGCAATGAATCATATCATTGCACGTGTCCTCAGGTCATTGGCCCAGTAGAGAATTTTTGGGAAAATTTCCAATGGCCAAAATAGTGGAAAATGAAGCACAGAAGGCCCACGTCCAATTAGAATGTGCCATGTGGCACCAGGAGTGGTGGAGCGTGGAGATTTTTGGGAAAATTTTCCCAAATGCAAAAAGTGAACAAATTTCAAATTTTTGGCCCGTCATCCCGTTTTGGCCCTGTTTTTCCCTAAATTTTCAAACGACCATAACTTTTGATCCAGAGCTCAGTTTTTCACGTTCTTTATATCAATGGAAAGATGGTGAAATTATCCACATGATTCCAGGGTAAATTTTGTGTTTTGATGAAGTTTAGAGAGATAAAATTGAAAAAACGCCTCTGGCACGTTGTAATCAACAGAAAAGATGTTTCAACCACCATTTTTAATGAAGAATGGCTCGCATTCTCTCCCAGCATAGTGAAAAATGTCAGGGAATGTACCTGTAAGGATGCCCATGTTGTTTTATTACATTTTTTGTTGGTGGTTGAAGCTCCTCTCATGTTTTCCCACATTTCTCTCTCCTGGGCTCGTTTTTTGCATTGTAAAAACCAGTTTTGGCTCATTTTTGTTGGTTGGACAATTTTATGTTTTTTGCAGGCTCCCTTTTTCACCTTAAAAAAAGTGATTTTGTGGAATATCAGACCTCTTCAAAGACTATAACATGTTTCCTTCCTCTCAGATGTTGTAATGCATGTATTTTTGATATTGGAAATGACAATGAAAGCTCTGTGAATGAGTTTCAATCCTCTGTTGTGTTGTTTGCTTCATTTCTGACCTTTCATTAAATTTTATCAGTTTCTGCATGATGTTTTGTTGCATTTCTATGATTTGTGTCAATTTTTAGAAGTAAATAATGTTCACCACTCCTTTGGTGTATCACCTCATTAGTCTTAGTTTTATTTCTTTTGCATTCTCTATCTCTGTCCCCTTGGAATTTAGAGTAGGATTCTAAGTTCAAACCTCTGCAACTTGCAAGTAATACACCTGATCAGAGGAGTTGAGGAACCAACCTCTAACCTAGAGATTATTTTCCCATTTTTATAAGTCCCACACTTGGGGAAAAGATTCAATGTTGTGAAATCACACTGGATGTCCAAAATGTCAAACTAGAAATCTGACCAACATCCAGGGGTGCTGCTGATTTGCACCAATAGTTTCCTTAGGTCTGTCTCACTATTTTTTAACATCTCTCTACTACAATTTCCTTCTCCCTTCTCCCTCAATAGGATATTTTCATAGGATTTTTCTATTGCTACCTCCTCCCCTAGTGTAGGATTTAATTTTTATACATCTCCTTGTTGTGGCAAATAAACAGCACCCCCTGGATGTTGATCAAATTTCTAGTTTGATCATACTAAGCATCCAATGTGATTGCACAACATTGAATCCTCTCCCCGAGTGTGGGACTTGTAAAATGGGAAAGGAATCTCTAGATTAGAGGCTGGTTCCTTAACTCCTCTGATTAGATTTATCACTTATAAGTTGCAGAGGTTTAAACTCCTAAATCTACTCTAAATTCCAAGGAGACAGAGATAGAGAATGCAAAAAGGAAAGAACTAATGCTAATAGGTGATGCACCAAAGGAGTGGTGAGCATTTTTTACTTATGCAAATTGACACAGTTCATAAAATGCAACAAAAACAACATGCACAAACTAATAGCTATAATGAAGTGTTAGAAATTAGGCAAACAACACCAGCAGAGGATAAAAACTAATCACAGGGCCTGTATTGTTATTTTAACATCAAAATCACTTGCATTCAAACACCTCAAAGGAAAAAATATAGTTGCAGTCTCTAGAAAAGGTCTGTTATTCCACTAAATCACTTCCAAGGTGAAAAAGGGATCTTGCCATACACAAAAAATGTTCAACCTTTGAAAAATGAGCAAAATCTGGCTTTTACAGTGCAAAGGATGAGCCCAGGAGAGAGAAACACGGGAAAACATGCAAGGGGTTTAACCACTAACCAAAATGCCATCAAAAAAGCATGGGTGACCTGACATACCCATTCCCTGACATTTTTAACCATGTTAGGAGAGAATGCAAGCCATTCTTCGTTAAAATCGGTGGTTGAAACGTCATTTATGTTCATGACCACGTGCCAGAAGCATTTTTTTGATTTTCTCTCTCAAAACTCCACCAAAATGTAAAATTGACCCTGGAATCATGTAGAGAATTTCAGTAGCTTTCCATTTTTATAAAGAACGCGAAAATCTGAGCTCTGGATCGAAAGATATGGTGATTTGAAAATTTAGGGCAAAAACAGGCCAAAATCGGATCGGCGAGCAAAAAGTTTGAATTTGTACCCGTTTGGTCTTTGGAAAAAAAATTCAAATTTTCCCCATGCTCCACCACTCTAGGTGCCACGTGGCATGTTCTGATTGGCTGCAGGCCCTCTAAGGGAAAATTTCCCAAAAAAACTCCGCAGAGCCATAACTTGAAAAATATGAGGAGTTAGGAGGAAAAATTTACCTTTCTGGAAAGTTGAGAGAGAGCTCTATCCAATGGTGCCATTTCTAGAAGGTTTTGAGTGCCTAGAAAAAAAAATATTCTGACTGAGGCACAAGAGAAGGAAATATGTAAAGGAGTTAGCCAAAAAATGAGCAGGGGGCACATTTGGGATAACAATTTTGGTGACTCAGAGGGGTCATCTGTCTGCTGGATGAAGTTACCAGTTTCCTGAAGCAATCCATTGGGCATGGAGTCACTTGATTCTCTGTTTAAAACCCCAACTAACTAGAATGTTGCAAAGAGGAACATGGAAAATCACCTGATGGAGTAAGGCCTGCAAACACATTCCCAGGAACAACAATCTGTGCCAAAGCACTTAGGGAAAGCAAAACAACCTACAACAAAACAATGTGCAGAAGCACTTCGAGGAATGAAAACCTAAGCTAATATTTACAAGGTGGAGAATTTCCCTCTAGTAGCAATGCTTTAGATAGATGAAGACAATTGGAAGGCATTGATGTCCTTACACTTTGTGACCATGTATGGGACACTCCAAATGGTCTTCTTGATCAAATCTTGATCCTTCTCCAATGCTTGGGATGCCTGATCTCTGATCTCTTGGAGCTCCATCAATTCTGCATATCTCACCTCCATGGGCCCAAACTCTAGTAACTCTAACTGCTTCATGAGTTCCAATGTTGGCAACTCAAGTGACATGGGAAAGATTGCCTCTCTTCCATAAAAAAGCCTGAATGGAGAGTTACCTGTGGATCTCTTGGGAGTTATCCTATCAGCCCAAAAGGCCGATTTCAGTTTGGTATGCCAAGACCTCTGATTCTCATCAAGAGTCCTCCTAATGATCCTTAAAAGGTTCTTGTTTGTATATTCAGCCCTGCCATTACCCTGAGGGTAGTAGTTTGATGAAGTACTTAGGTAGATCCCATTCTTGACAGCCCACTCAGTCACCTTGGATCCAATGAATGCTAATGCATTATCTGAGATTATTGTAGCAGGTATTTCAAATTTGGTTACTATCCCCTCATAGAAGTCTAAGATGCTATACTCATTTGCTTCCTTGAGTGCTACTAATTCAGTCCACTTGGTGAAGTAGTCTGTGAATGTCAAAATCCACTTATGCCCTTGGCTTGAATTGGGATTAATGACTCCAATGAAGTCCAAACCCCATTGCATGAATGGCTGGTCAACTGAAATTGGATGCAATGGAAGGGTAGCAAGCCTCTCTTTACCTGTGAAGAATGCACAATTCTTGCACCTTTTGATCCATACAAAGCAATCACTGAAAATATTGAGCCAATAATAACCAACCTTCATGATTTTTAGAGCTGTCACTCTTGGCACAAAATGACCACCAGCTGGTCCACCATGGAACTCTTCCAACACCCTATGAATCTAATTTGTGCTAATGCATCTCAACAGCACTCCATTCACATCTTTCTTGAACAAAACACCGTCTACTATGGCATATGGGACAGCCTGCAATCTAAAGTGTCTTCTTTGGGTTTTGTTCATCTTTGGAGGGCATAGGCCTGTGCTTAGGAAATGCATTATACCTTGGGTCTAGCAAGGAGTGGGGACATCATTATCCTCTTCTTGAGTGCTACCTTGCACATGGCTGTCTTGAACTGTCAAAACAACCTCTTCTTTATTACATACTCCTTTTTACTTGCCCAGAATCAGCTGCTCACACAATCCTTTTCCTCTTACCAGCTTGGTGACCTTGATCTCAATGTCATACTCCATGAAACAAGTGATCCAACCTACCCTTTTCTCCTTCAAATCCTTGTTGAGGAGGAAGTCCTTTACTCCCACATGAGAGACCAACAACTAAACCTTGTTGTTTGAGACTAGATGCTTGAATTTATTCAAGCTTCTGATTACTGCAAGTACATGCTTCTCAATAAAAGAATATCTCACCTCATAGTCATCTAGGCTTTGGCTGAAGAAAGTAATTGGTTGCTCATCATTGTCCTTGTTCTGCTGTACCAAAATGGTAGAAATAGTATCATTACCTCCAAATGCATAGAGGATGAAATCCTTGGAGAAATCCAAGTTGATGAGAGTTGGTGCTTGGGAGATGGATTCTTTTATTGCTTCAAAACTCTCCTTGCCTTCTGCTGTCCACTTGAAAGCCATGCTTTTCTTTAACATTTTGGTGATAGGTTTGACAAGGGCTGCAAAATCTGGGACAAACCTCCGAACAAATTTTATTCTCCCCAAGAAACTCTGAAAGGCCTTCTTGTGGCTTGGCAATGGTAGTGCTCTTATGGCTTCAACCCTCTCTAGATCAATTGCTAATCCTTCTTTGGAGACAATATGGCCAAGGAGCTTTCCTTCATGTGCTAGGAAGATACACTTCTTAGGATTCAAAGACACTCCAAATCTCCTGCACCTTTGGAAGACTTGTCTCAAATGAGAGAGGTGGTCTGCTGCATCATTTGAAAAAATAGTGATATCATCAAGGTATATCAGCACCACATTGTTAATCAAACCTTTGAACGCCATGTCCATTGCTTTTTGGAAGGTAGCTCTAGCATTGCACAACCCAAATGGCATTTTCCTGTATGCATAAGTTCCCCATTTGGTTGTGAAGGCTATCTTGAATTGATCTTCTTCCTTCACCATAATCTGATTGTACCCTGACTAGCCATCAAGCAATGAAAACCTTTCAGAGTCATCAACAACTTGTAAACTCTACTCCACAGAAGGAAGTGGGTAATGGTCCTTGAGAGATGCTCTATTCAAATCTCTAAAATCAACACACAATCTGATTTCCCCACTCTTCTTCCTAACTGGGACCAAGTTTGCAACCCAACTAGAATGCTTGATTGGGAATATGATTCTTAATTCTATTCCTTCCTCATGAGAGGTTCGATGTGTGGATTGACTGGCCTTTGTTTCTTCCTGATGGGCTTAGTATTTGGGTCCAACTCAATGGTGTGCTGAGCTAACTTGGGATTGAAACCTTTCAAATCTTCGTAGCTCCAAGCAAACACATCAGGGAACTCTTGACACAGCTGTATGAACTCATACCTTTCTTATTCAGTTGTCATCTTTCCAATTTGGAATGGTTTGTTCCCTTCCACCAAGATGGATACTGAATCTTCTCTCTTGACCTGAATGTTTTCTTTCTCTTTCCTAAACTGATCATTGGGATTGAAAATGGACTCCAAAGTGATAAGTCCCTTGGGCAGCTTGTTAGTTCTCAGCTGTACCACTTGGTCACCATACTGTTGTTCCAATTTTTCCTGATTTTTAGCTGAGAACTCAGCTTCTTCTTGTAAGAAATGGATGATTTGCTAGTCATTCTCAAACACTTTCCAACTTACATTGTTATCCGGCACTGAAGGCCTCACAATCACATGGATGTTTGGTTGTATCTTATCTTTTTGAATGCTCTCGACAACGTCAAAGGCTGCCCCAACTGCTACAAGCCTGTCAGCAGCTTGGTTCTCTTTCCTAGGAATCAATTTGATGCCAAAACCCTCAAAATCTTCAATGATGTCCCACACCCTGTTCTTGTAGCACTTGAGTAGATCCTTCTTGACATCATGCTACCCCTTGACCTGGTTGACAATCAAATCACTGTCACCGAAGACTTGCAAGTTCTTTATTCCTCTCTTTATTGCCCAATGCATCCCTTGCACCAAGGCTTCATATTCAACAGTGTTATTGGAGCATGCAAACTAAAATCTAAAAGATGAATAGTACTTTACTCCTTGAGGTGAAATAAGCATATCTACACCTCCTACACCTTGTTTACTCCTTGATCCATCAAAAAATAGCTTCCATACCTCATTATCATCCTTGTGGTTTGGCTTGGTGATGCTAGGAATGGGCTGATCTTCTTGATGTATGCAATAAACCCCTAACATAGATTCTTCTACTTCTTGATAAGGATAAAAAACATGCACCTTGTTTGCCCATTCATCAAGAGTTAGATCTGGGATGCTTCCAACCTTGGTGTCAACTTCATCACTGCTTGGGTGATCTTCTTGATCAAATGTCAAATAGTTGGCATTGATCTGACTTGGAGTGTAGGGCTCAATATGGAAGTTTGCAATAGGTTCAGACCTGATTGTAGCTTTGGTTCCATACCTCATTCTGAACAGCATGTGTGACCAATCAGCAGACAAATATCCTCCAATCTTGGCTGTGAAATATCTTGACAAACATAGGGGAAAGAGTGGTGGAAGGTCTATAACTGATACATCTTGTAAAACAACAACATTTTGACATGCATGCAAGGTAAGACTCAAGTTTCTAATCACCCCAACTGTTGTTATTGTTGTCCCATCCAACTGCACTACTCCTTTGGATATGGTTTCATATTGAAGTCCTAGCTGATCAGCTACTTGCCCCAGAATCAATCATGCAATTGTGCACCAATTGGTTTCCAATGATTAATGAGACATAAAAAGGAGGGGGCTTCAACATTTTACCTTACTGTCCTCCATGATTCCCTTCAGGCTGGGCAGCATTTGTGAGCACTTTCTCTTGCATTTGGACTTGCTGATTTGAAGTTGGCTAGTCCTTCATGGCAGCTTGTAGCAAATCTCTCTGGCCTAGGATAGATAGGGATTCCCACATTGATATATTTACATTTGTCTTCTTCATTTGATCAATGATACTAAATGGTGATGAAGGATCTCTTTTCCGTCCCTTGGTTTGCATATTCATCCCTTGCATGTGGGCAGCAACAACTAGTATTTGAGTTGTTTAGGAGCTATTCTTGGCTGCCCTTGTGCATTTACAACTAGATTTTTTTTGCCAACCATTTGTGGAGCCATAAAAGGTTGTGGATTGGTTGGAGCTAATGGATGTTCTTCACCCAAATTCCTTCTTTTTGACCTTGTGTTGGTTGTAACACCTTGAGAGACTGTTTGATTTATGCCACAAAAATCCTCTATCTGCTAGTTCACAAGTGTGGTGTCATTTGGAGCTGATTGCTACTGGAATGTTTCTTATTGTTGGTTGTTTCCTTGACTGCCCTCACCCTCCACACCAGTAGTTGTCACCATTAATGCTTGATTCAAGGCACCGTTGAAACACATAGATTGGTTGTGAGGTTCATTGCATGGAAAACACCAATCATACTCCTGAGCAATGTTGTTTTGTGTTGGCACCAATGCCTTAGAGGCAGATATAGCATTTGGATTATAGGGCTGAAATGGTCTGTTGGTAGGAGGCCTTGCTTGATTTAGATTTACAGCTGGATTGGGTGTTCTATGAGGTTGATATGGCTGCCTATTAGGCTGAGCTTGAGGCTGGAAGGAAGTTCTAAAACTTTGGGCTTGTTGCCTCTTGAGAGTAACTAGCTCATTACCTAAATTTTTCAATTGCTTCATGACTTCTTGAAGTTCATTTGAGGCACTAGAAGATGAAGTGGAAGATTCACTTGAATTCTAATTTCTAGGAGTGGGAGAAGGAGCCAAATTAGGTGCTTGATTAGTGTTTGGGCTCTCTAAACTTGGAAACAATGGCATGGGAGGTCTAGGGGCTAGTTTGCCAGCTTGGATAAAACAATTTTCAGCTCTAATGGAAATGCTATAAGCAATGGGGATAGTTGTGCCTCCCATGGACTGAATTAACATAGAAATATCAGAATTTAGAGCTTTGAGATAGTAAAGAAAAGCACCTTCTGCTGTTGGCCTGACTACCGCTAGAATTCTCTCCCAAGTCCTTTGAAATATGAAGTTGAAATCAGTCAGCTGCTCCAAAAGAGACAAGTTGTCTCCCTTCTCTCCAAATTGCTCATGAAGTGCTACACATAGCTGGTTCCAATTTTGAATAGAACATGAGGCAAGGATTCTAAACCATTGAAAAGCCTTCCCCTTGAATGAAGATGCCAGCAATTTGACAGCAACTTACATCTCATTGATTTCATTTATTACACAAAGGTTGGAAATGTCTTTAACATGATCACCAGGAGTAGTCTGATTCTCTCCAGTGAAGTATGGAATATTCTTCAAGGCTGTAATTGGAATTGGATTTTTTGAATTGAGAGCAAGTGGGTTACTTCCAGTGAAATTGACATAGGGGTTTTTTTGTGCCATTCTAATTGGCCTTAGAACCCTTGTTGATTGAATGAAAGGCCTACCAGGTGGAGGAGTTGAGAGAGTTCTGTTTGGTGGAGATGGAGACCTTTGGAATCTCCTCCCACTTTACCTTACTCTTGGAGATAACTACAGATATTCAAACAGTGCCTCTTCTTCTCCAGCTCTTGACCTTGTAGTGATTCTTCTCATGAGTTTTCAGGTCTGCACTGCTAAAACCAGTTGATTCTTCTTCCTTGGAGTCACCAGATGTGTAATTTATAGCTCTTTTAAGCAAGAAAATTGCAGCAGATGCACATCAACTTTTCTGCAATGAAAATGAGACCTCTAAGGTCCCACCAGGCATGCCAAAAATGTTGTGGCAAATCAGCATCACTCCCCGGATGTTGATCAGATTTCTAGTTTGATCATACTAAGCATCTAGTGTGATTGCACAACATTGAATCATCTCCCCAAGTGTGGGACTTGTAAAATGGGAAAGAAATCTCCATATTAGAGGTTGGTTCCTCAACTCCTCTGATCAGATTTATCACTTACAAGTTGCAGAGGTTTAAACTCCTAAATCTACTCTAAATTCCAAGGAGACAGAGATAGAGAATGCAAAAAGGAAAGAACTAATGCTAATAGGTGATGCACCAAAGGAGTGGTGAGAATTTTTTACTTCTACAAATTGACACAGTTCATAAAATGTAACAAAAACAACATGCACAAACTAATAGCTATAATGAAGTGTTAGAAATTAGGCAAACAACACCAGCAGAGGATAAAAACTAATCACAGGGCCTGTATTGTTATTTTAACATCAAAATCACTTGCATTCAAACACCTGAAAGGAAAAAAATACAGTTTCAGTCTCTAGAAAATGTCTGTTATTCCACTAAATCACTTCCAAGGTGAAAAAGGGAGCTTTCCATACACAAAAAATATTCAACCTTTGAAAAATGAGCCAAATCTGGCTTTTACAGTGCAAGGGATGAGCCCAGGAGAGAGAAAAATAGGAAAACATGCAAGGGGTTCAACCACTAAGAAAAATACCATAAAAAATCATGGGTGACCTGACATACCCATTCCCTGACATTTTTAACCATGCTGGGAGAGAATGCAAGCCATTCTTCATTAAAATCGGTGGTTAAAACGTCATTTATGTTCATGACCACGTACCAGAAGATTTTTTTGATTTTCTCTCCCCAAACTCCACCAAAATGTAAAATTTACCCAAGAATCATGTAGAGAATTTCACCAGCTTTCCATTGATATAAAGAACGCAAAAATCTGAGCTTTGGATTGAAAGATATGGCGATTTGAAAATTTAGGGCAAAAACAGGCCAAAATCGGATTAGAAAAAGTTTGAATTTTTACCCGTTTGGTCTTTGGAAAAAAATTTCAAATTTTCCCCGCGCTCTACCACTCTAGGTGCCATGTGGCATCTTCTGATTGGCTGTGGGCCCTCTAAGGGAAAATTTCCCACAAAAACTCCGTCGAGCCATAACTTGAAAAATATGAGGAGTTAGGAGGAAAACTTTACCTTTCTAGAAAGCTGGGAGAGAGCTCTATCCAATGGTGCCACTTCCAGAAGGTTTTGGGTGCCTGGAAAACAAAATATTTTGACTGAGGCACAAGAGAAGGAAATATGTAAAGGAGTTAGCCACAAAATGAGTAGGGGGCACATTTGGGATAACACTCCTTCTCGCCTTCATCCCTTGGAATGATATATTAGAGTTAGACATTTACATTTCAATTCCTATGATTTGTTTAGATTTAGGAATAGGTAGAGGAACCAGCCTTCTCTGGAGGTTTGTATTAGTTCAAGTCCCACAACTTGGAGATAGTCCCATACTGCCTCAAAGCCCTAGATTATTTTGATTTACGATGGGTGAAAAATTTAGCTTCAATAGTTCCCAACTTCATTAATATGGAGGGTCCACCAACAAGTGAGCCACATTGACTCGAGGAAAAGGGAGAGGGCCAGTTAGGAATATTGGAAGGGGAATTGAGTTGGCTCGCCATGTGGGCAAGGAACTTGGAACAAGGGTTGGGAGTGGGGCTTAAGAATCCTGAACAGGGCTCAAGGCACATGTAAAGCATAGAGCGTAAGGGTTGGATGAATTCGGAACCGAATCCAAATGAGCTCAAAGTGGGAAATGATTACATGTTTGGGGGGTTTGGTGGAATGAACAAAGGCGTGGTAAAAATAAAATATCAAGACAAATAAAGCCAAATATAATTTTGGTTAAGGCAGGTCGAGGAATATCTCGGGCCAAACATGAAGACTCTGCTCTCTCAACAACAAAGGATTCAAACAAACACTTCAATGCAAAAAAATTTTTTTGATCCTAATGGAGAACAAGGCTAACAAGGTTTAGGTTTAGGAGGTTAAAGTTTAATAGTCTCACAAAAAATGTAAGGCAAGGCATGACGACTCGGACTGGGAGCACAAATAGCTTGGCTCAAAAAATGTACAAGGCAATGACAGGAAAGGATATGCTAAAGAACATGATGCATAAGGATAGAAGGATCCAATACGACTTGTGTGGGAAAAAAACAAGTAGAAAAAATATCAACGCATTAAAAAAAACCCTAGGGGGCAGGAAAATAACACGATGCAAACCCACTCAGTTCAAAACAAGCAACTCAAAGACTCAGCTCAAGTAGCTCAAATAAGAGATGAATGACCTGAAAAATAAAATGTAGGTATTAACAAAAAACCAATGTAATAACACAAACATGTAATGTAGGAAAAACAAAAATAATCCCCAACTTGCAAGTAAAAGGAAATAAAGAAAAAAAAACCAATGTAAGGAACCTAGCTCGCACATCAAAGACATCTCTCTTAAGAGCTCTGGGAGATCTGCAGGAGCTCGACCAAGATGAAAAAGATGGAAATTCAAAAGGGTGCTAAGAAACTAGAAAAAGCATGTAAAACCAGGAAGAGAGGAGATCTAGAAAGATCCAAAACAAGATAAATACTAGATTTTTAAAAAATCACTTACTTTTCAAAAAATGATTAAAAACCAGGGATGCAAAATACAACACCTACCTCTAAATTTAGCAGATCCAAAAAATTTAGCTGTAATTAGCTAAATATGGTTGTAAAACTGTTAAAACCTGCACATGAAACAATGAAAAACTAGACAAAGTCCTAAAAACTAGATTATTATATCTGTTAACAAGATTCAAAATAAAATTGAAATAACTTACACGAAAAGTAGTAAATCAAAAAATGAACTAACCAGTAACAATTCAAGAGAGGTGCCACATATACCCAAACATTTCTTCAGATACCATATCATATTTTCCATGAGGATCAATGTTATAACCTCGTGCACATTGAATATGGGTTGCACTTCCAATAGAGATGAGAACACCTCACGTAATTAGCAAGATCATGAATCAAAAAGAAAATCAAGTATAGAAAAGACAGTGGTGTGTCTGGCATGCTCATAGATAAGAAAGAATGGTTACATATAGGAGTGTTGTGTGACTCTTATGTATGAAAAATGTACACTAACCCTATTGACATATTCAACCTAAGACCTATTCTCACTAAAGGAGATGAGTAACCAACTAGGTGGACAAGATGGCAAAACAACCAATCATACTCTGAGCAATGTTGTTTTGTGTTGGACGAATGCCTTAGAGCAGATAAGCATTTGATATAGGGCTGAAATGGTCTGTTGGTAGGAGGCCTTGCTTGATTTAGATTTACAGCTGGATTGGGTGGTCTATGAGGTTGATATGGCTGCCTGTTAGGTTGAGCTTGAGGCTGGAAGGAAGGTCTAAAACTTTGGGCTTGTTGCCTCTTGAGAGTAACTAGCTCATTACCTAAATTTTGCAATGCTTCATGACTTCTTGAAGTTCATTTGAGGCACTAGAAGATGAAGTGGAAGATTCACTTGAATTCTAATTTCTAGGAGTGGGAGAAGGAGCCCAAATTAGGTGCTTGATTAGTGTTTGGGCTCTCTAAACTTGGAAACAACTGGCATGGGAGGTCTAGGGGCTAGTTTGCCAGCTTGGATAAAACAATTTTCAGCTCTAATGGAAATGCTATAAGCAATGGGGATAGTTGTGCCTCCCATGGACTGAAATAACATAGAAATATCAGAATTTAGAGCTTTGAGATAGTAAAGAAAAGCACCTTCTGCTGTGCTTGATACGCTAGAATTCTCTCCCAAGTCCTTTGAAATATGAAGTTGAAATCCAGTCAGACTGCTCCAAAAGAGACAAGTTGTCTCCCTTCTCTCCAAATGCTCATGAAGTGCTACACATAGCTGGTTCCCCATTTTGAATAGAACATGAGGACAAGGATTCTAAACCATTGAAAAGCCTTCTCCCCTTGAATGAAGATGCCAGCAATTGACAGCAACTTACATCTCATTGATTTCATTTATTACCACAAAGGTTGGAAATGTCTTTACATGATCACCAGGAGTAGTCTGTATCCTCCAGTGAAGTATGGAATATTCTTCAAGGCTGTAATTGGAATTGGATTTTTTTGAATTGAGAGCAAGTGGGTTACTTCCAGTGAAATTGACATAGGGGGTTTTTTTTGTGCCATTACTAATTGGCCTTAGAACCCTGTTGATTGAATGAAAGGCATACAGGTGGAGGAGTTGAGAGAGTTCTGTCTGGTGGAGATGGAGACCTTGTGGAATCTCCTCCCACTTTACCTTACTCTTGGAGATAACTACAGATATTCAAACAGTGCCTCTTCTTCTCCAGGCTCTTGACCTTGTAGTGATTCTCTCATGAGTTTTCAGGTCTGCACTGCTAAAACCAGTTGATTCTTCTTCCTTGGAGTCACCAGATGTGTAATTTATAGCTCTTTTAAGCAAGAAAATTGCAGCAGATGCACATCAACTTTTCTGCAATGAAAATGAGACCTCTAAGGTCCCACCAGGCATGCCAAAAATGTTGTGGCAAATCAGCATCCACTCCCCGGATGTTGATCAGATTTCTAGTTGCCTCATACTAAGCATCTCGTGTGATTTTGCACAACATTGGAATCATCTCCCCAAGTGGGGACTTGTAAATGGGAAAGAAATCTCCATATTAGAGGTTGGTTCCTCAACTCCTCTGATCAGATTTATCACTTACAAGTTGCAGAGTTTTTAAACTCCTAAATCTACTCTAACTTCCAAGGAGACAGAGATAGAGAATGCAAAAAGGAAATAACTAATGCTAATGTTAACAGGTGATGCACCAAAGGAGTGGTGAGAATTTTTTACTTCTACAAATTGACACAGTTCATAAAATGTAACAAAAAAAACAACATGCACAAACTAATAGCTATAATGAAGTGTTAGAAATTAGGCAAACAACACCAGCAGAGGATAAAAACTAATCACAGGGCCTGTATTGTTATTTTAACATCAAAATCACTTGCATTCAAACACCTGAAAGGAAAAAATACAGTTGCAGTCTCTAGAAAATGTCTGTTATTCCACTAAATCACTTCCAAGGTGAAAAAGGGAGCTTTCCATACACAAAAAATATTCAACCTTTGAAAAATGAGCCAAATCTGGCTTTTACAGTGCAAGGGATGAGCCCAGGAGAGAGAAAAAATAGGAAAACATGCAAGGGGTTCAACCACTAAGAAAAATACCATAAAAAATCATGGGTGACCTGACATACCCATTCCCTGACATTTTTTAACCCATGCTGGGAGAGAATGCAAGCCATTCTTCATTAAAATCGGTGGTTAAAACGTCATTTATGTCATGACCACGTACCAGAAGATTTTTTTGATTTTCTCTCCCCAAACTCCACCAAAATGTAAAATTTACCCTGGAATCATGTAGAGAATTTCACCATCTTTCCATTTTCATAAAGAACATGAAAATCTGAGCTCTGGATCGAAAGATATGGCGATTTGAAAATTTAGGGCAAAAACAGGCCAAAATCAAATCGGCAAGCAAAAAAGTTTGAATTTTTACCCGTTTGGTCTTTGGAAAAAAAAATTCAAATTTTCCCTACGCTCCACCACTCCAAGTGCCATGTGGCATGTTCTGATTGGCTGCGGGCCCTCTAAGGGGAAAATTTCCCACAAAAAACTCCGCCGAGCCATAACTTGAAAAATATGAGGAGTTAGGAGGAAAACTTTACCTTTCTGGAAAGCTGGAGAGAGAGATCTATCCAATGGTGCCACTTCCAGAAGGTTTTGAGTGCCTAGAAAACAAAATATTCTGACTAAGGCACAAGAGAAGGAAATATGTAAAGGAGTTGGCCACAAAATGAGTAGGGGGCACATTTGGGATAACACTCCTTCTCACCTTCATCCCTTGGAATGATGTATTAGAGTTAGACATTTGCATTTCAATTCCTATGATTTGTTTAGATTTAGGAATAGGTAGAGGAACCAACCTTCTTTGGAGGTTTGTCTTAGTTCAAGTCCCACAACTTGGAGATAGTCCCATACTACCTCAAAGCTCTAGATTATTTTGATTTAGGATGGGTGAAAAATTTAGCTTCAACAGTTCCCAACTTCATTAATATGGAGGGTCCACCAACAAGTGAGCCACATTGACTCGAGGAAAAGGAGAGGGCCAGTTAGGAATCTTGGTAGGGGAATTGAGTTAGCTCGCCATGTGGGTAAGGAACTTGGAACAAGGGTTGGGAGGTGGGGCTTAAGAATCCTGAACAGGGCTCAAGGCACATGTAAAGCATAGAGGGTAAGGGTTGGATGAATTCGGAACCGAATCCAAATGAGCTCAAAGTGGGAAATGATTACATGTTTGGGGGGTTTGGTGGAATGAACAAAGGCCTGGTAAAAATAAAATATCAATACAAATAATAGCCAAATATAATTTTGGTTAAGGCAGGTCGAGGAATATCTCGGGCCAAACATGAAGACTCTGCTCTCTCAACAACAAAGGATTCAACCAAACACTTCAATGCAACAAAAAAATATTGATCCTAATGGAGAACAAGGCTAACAAGGTTTAGGTTTAGGAGGGTTAAAGTTTAATAGTCTCACAAAAAATGTAAGGCAAGGCGTAACGACTCAGACTGGGAGCACAAATAGCTTGGCTCAAAAAATGCACAAGGAAATGACAGGAAAGGAGATGCTAAACAACATGATGTATAAGGATAGAAGGATCCAATACAACTTGTGTGGGAAAAACACAAGTAGAAAAAATATCAACGCGTTAAAAAAAAACCCTAGGGGGCAGGAAAATAACACGATGCAAACCCACTTAGTTCAAAACAAGCAACTCAAAGGACTCAGCTCAAGTATCTCGAATAAAAGATGAATGACCTAAAAAATAAAATGTAGGTCTTAACAAAAAACCAATGTAATAACAAAAACATGTAATGTAGGAAAAACAAAAATAATCCCCAACTTGCAAGTAAAAGGAAATAAAGAAAAAACAAACCAATGTAAGGAACCTAGCTCACACATCAAAGACATCTCTCTTGAGAGCTTTAGGAGATCTGCAGGAGCTCGACCAAGATGAAAAAGAGGGGAAATTCAAAAGGGTGCTAAGAAACTAGAAAAAGCATGTAAAACCAGGCAAAGAGGAGATCTAGAAAGATCCAAAACAAGATAAATACTAGATTTTTAAAAAATCACTCACTTTTCAAAAATGATTAAAAACCAGGGGATACAAAATACAACACCTACCTCTAAATTTAGCAGATCCAAAAAATTTAACTGTAATTAGCTAAATATGGTTGGTAAAACTGTTAAAACCTGCACATGAAACAATGAAAAACTAGACAAAGTCCTAAAAACTAGATTATTATATCTGTTAACAAGATTCAAAATAAAATTGAAATAACTTACACGAAAAGTAGTAAATCAAAAAATGAACTAACCAGTAACCATTCCAAGAGAGTGCACATATACCAAACATCTTCTCAGATACCATATCATATTTTTCCATGAGGATCAATGTTATAACCTCGTGCACATTGAATATGGGTTGCACTTCCAATAGAGATGAGAACACCTCACGTAATTAGCAAGATCATGAATCAAAAAGAAAATCAAGTATAGAAAAGACAGTGGTGTGTCTGGCATGCTCATAGATAAGAAAGAATGGTTACATATAGGAGTGTTGTGTGACTCTTATGTATGAAAAATGTACACTAACCCTATTGACATATTCAACCTAAGACCTATTCTCACTAAAGGAGATGAGTAACCAACTAGGTGGACAAGATGTCAAATGACAACAAGTCTAGTCATTTATACCAATAGTATAGTGGATGATAAAAAAGGTAGTGAAGGAAGATTTACATATGCACATTTATTTTACTTAAAGATTTCTATAGTTGTTCCAACAAATCCATGTTGTGCAAAACCAACAATCAATGTATTCCTTAAGACCATGTTTATGTTAGGTGTTTTGTAGGCATCCACATTTTCACAAATGTCTATTAGGGTATTTTCAGACATAAAGCCTGATAAAATAAACATGCTGCCAATTATTTTTTAAATGAATTTCCACGTCCTATTCCATATCTCTCTTTCTTCACAGCCAAAGAGGATGTTGGAAAATGAAAACTACTTATTTTGGACACTTTTTGGCTGCATTTAGTTGAAATTTTCTAAATCTTTTACAATGCCTCCATAATGAAATCATTACAATCTAAAGGACACACCTAGGGGGTGAGATGGAAATATCATATGCCTTTCAAGGATTTTTTTCACAATTCATGCACCTAGCAGGAGGAAGGAGTTATTGTATTTCTGGAGGAAATATTTACACCTATCAAATGCATTTTCTTAAAGTTTATCATGCCATGATGGATGCCCATACATGTTCCAAATCTTTTAATATTGGCACATCTAGGGGATATAACTACTTGAGAGGCACCCTATGCCCTGCGATTCCGACCCAACTCTTCCTTCACGCTCACACCTCCTTCATGCATTCTTGAAATTTGTAATTTCTACAACTGATAAGAGGTAAGATTCCTTAGCAAATCCTTCACCAACCAATGCATTGACACATCATTTCTTCCTTATTTTTTTATATACAAATATATATATTTTATTCTTGTTTTATTATATTATTTATTTTAATATATCTTATTATCACTCTTATGTAATTATCCATATAATTATCGCTTTTATCCTAATAGTCTACTTCAGAACTAATCATCTAACTCATAATTTATATCTATATATCTAACATTATATTTCTCTGTTCTCGAAAACATAAATATATCTTAACATTTTTTTAATTTAATTGTATTGTCTTTAAAACCATGATGGGGATATATTTAGTTATATCCATATGTATCATTATCATTTCTCTTTCTTTCTTTTATTTATTTATTATTATTATTTTTATATTATTAACCATATGATACATTATAAATCATGGTTATTATTATTATTATATTTATTAGTAATGTTAATAGTAATAATATTACAATAGGCTTATTGAAAGCATGAAAGAAATTGATGATGATTTCAAGTCAAATATGTCTCGAAAGTAAGTTCTCCTAAAATGCCAACTAGGTTGTTTTCTAAGAGGTGTCATTACAAGAAGTTTATTTTCCCTCACCAAACAGATAAAAAAACACTGGGAACTAAAATTATATACATATCCATATTTAAATACATTTGTTTACATAATTACTAGTTAATAATCATTTACTTAGTTATCTTGAGTCATAAAATTGAATACAAACAAGAACATTTCTAAGGGTGTTATGTGAGGTATAAAATTTGACTTGTTCAACTATAAAAATTACAGACACGGTAACATGTTTGTCTTGCGATTCTAGATCATTTTTAAAAGAGGGGGTTGATTAGATTAAAAATGTATAATCTTACACCGTTACAAAGTTGATGATGTTTGGAAAAGTTATTTGAATTGATTAAATAGGATGGGGCATTACGTTCCCCTCCCCTTATAAGATCATCATCTTTGATGTGGTGCAAAGGTGAGGCTATAAGGGTATTTAAGCTAAGAATTCAACATGAAAAATATTTTCTGGGGAAAAGAACTATGTCGTTACTTGCTAAAACATGACCACAAGATAAAAGGAAAGTTTTGAAAAGTTGTTAATGTTATTTGAATATTTGTAATTATATTTTACTTTACCCCTTTTCTGATCCATAGTGATCTATAAAAACACACCAATTCATAATTTACATTAGCACTAAGAAGAAGGAATGAAGAAAATTAGGTAAACATAGGTTTTGGACAAAATCAACAATCTATGCAGAGGGGCAGTTGTAAAGCCACCACCCTCTAGGGTGGAAATTGTAAAACCGCCATCCTATAGGGAAGCAGTCTTGAAACTTCCAATCTGCTCAAGGTGGTGGTCTTGAAACTTCTGAACATAAAATAAGAATGGAGGATGAATGGATGTGAATTTGAAGTGATTGAATGTGTCCCTTCCCTTCCACACCCTTTCACATTCTCTACTGCATGGGAGGACATGGGGAGGCCTATATATTCATGAAAGGAATAAGAGAATGGATAATTCAGAGATCCAGAGAGTTTGAGAAGTAAATTATTAATATGAGAGCAAGTGTGCAGAGATTCTTCCGTGCTTGAGGGGAATTATAGGAGCAAGGTGTAAGAAAACAGAGAAAGAAATTAATTAGAGAGAAGTTTTACATTGTTTCTTCTTTTCATACTTATTGTAATCTATACAATTTTATTAATTAGCTAACACAAGTGGGAAGAAAGAGTAGTTTCCCTTCTTGACTGTTTTCCATCATTGGGGGTTTTCAAGATAAAAAATCCTCATGTTGTGTGTAGAATTCTTGTAGCATTTCTCTTAAATTCTGCCATAAACACTATTTAATCAGTCACTAAATATCTAATCTTCATCGAAACTTTCATTTTCAAAAGTAGAAAGTAGAACAACATAATTATGTGTTTCGTAGAGTTCCAAAGTAGAATTTTACAGATCATTTTGGTATCAGAGATGATCATATATCTAGAACTATGGTATTCGATTCTTTCTTGTGATTTGTATGATAGTGTCAAGGTCGAAAGGAAAATAATTTTTACCTCGCGATCCATATATTTCTATGAAGAAGTGGAAACAGAGAATTCAAGATGAAATGGAGGAAGAGAACTTGATTCGTAGATTCAAAATGCTAGAGACCGTGATGGATAGGTTGCATAGAAAGAAAGAAGAGATTTCAGACCTGTAAAATATGGCTTAAGTTAAGAAATATTCCATGGAATCATTGGTTTGAGCACTGGCAGAAAAATTCGGTATCAGAAAGAGCCACGAAGAGGAAGAATGGGAAGAGCATGAATAAGAGACACAAATTGCAAGAAAGAAGGTAAAATCTTCTCACACACCTTTTAAAGTTAAAACGAAAGTGGAAATAAAGAAATTTGAAGGAAAAGTAGATGCAGAATTACTACATAAATTGATAAAATAGTTGGAAGTCTATTTTAGTGTACATAATGTCACTGAGGCACAAAGGATCAACTTTGCACGTCTAAAAATGGAAGGTCATGCTATGGTTTAGTGGGAAACCCATCTAGCCAATTTTGAGAAGAAGAAATGTCTTATCGTCAGTACTTAGAAAGGTTTTAAAGAATTTATTAGAGCTAACTTCTATCCTATTGGCCATAAGACTGACATGATGATTAAGTGGAAGTAATTTAGGCAGGGTAATGATCAAAGCATGAAAGACTACACTATGGAGTTTTGGAGACAATCCATGTTGTTAAATATGGACTTGGAGGATGAGGACATTCTGACCAAGTATTTGGGAGGACTTCACACTCACCTTAAGAGGAAGGTAATCTCCATGAAACCCAATGATCTTAATGAAGCTTATATACAATCATAGTACATTTATGAGGAGAAGAAGCAAAGAGAAACAAAGCTAAAGGAAGACTAGTCAAAATATTAGCAGGAAAAATAACAAGGGAAGACAAGTAGCATAGGTAAATGGAAAGCTAAACATGCCACTACTACTTGGCATACTTGTAAAGATCCTAAGATTTTCTATAAGAATTGTGATATCAAAGGACATACTGACACCACATGTTGGAATTTACATCCGGAATTGCACCCAAAGCACCAAACCAAGGATTCCAATAAATCCATGGCTGTTGTGAAAACAAGGAGAGGTGGAGATTTAGGATGATTCAGATGTAGACAAGAGGTTGGGATGCATGACCATTAATATGTATAGGGTGTAGAAGAATATTTGAGTAAGTTATTTCAAATCAGAATCCAAATTAAGAAGACTAAGGTAAACACTTTAATAGATTTAGGTTCTTAGTAAAATTTGATTTATGATGTGGTTTTAAAACAAGTTGGGATAGATAATTACACGCATCCACATTCATATCCATTGGGATGGGTGAATAGGGGTGTATAAATACAAGTTACAAGAAAGTGTAAGTTTCAGGTTGGGATAAATACTCAATATATTGATGTATTAGAGGCTGATATCATTCCACTACATGCATTTAATGTTGTCTTCAGAATTCCTTACTTGTATACCAGGGATGTTATTTTCACACAGAGGGAGAACCAGTACAAATGGTTTAAGGAAGGAGTCAGTTTCAACATCTAGGCACACTAGAGTAAATCAAAGGAGGCTATGGTAAGTTCCAACGAAGCACAGAGACTTATTCATGGAAATAGTCATTTTTGTTTAATTTCATTTGAAAAAAACCAAAATGGACTTGAGAGCATAGATATTTTGGATAACACTTGTCATTTTTTGTAAAAGAAGCCACCACAAGAATTGCACATTCAAGGATAAATACAAAAAAATTCTATGCACTCACCATATTTACCTACGGATTTCCTAGACTTGACCATGCGACAACAAGGAGAAGAGGAGATATAGGGATCAGTGGTGACTATAATAGTAGTGTACGTGGAGGGGATTCTACAGATCCATCTCAAGAGACAAAGAAAAGAAAGAAGGACTAAACCACTATAGTATGGGACCTTTCCATACTTGAGAACGTTTGAAAACAAACCTTCAAGCCATACTTCATAGAGATGAATGTGATAACAAGTTGCAATAATTCACACCTACTAGCACCATCTATGCATGACATGAAAGGAAACATACAAAATTTTTCTTCAAAATAGGATTGTACTCGAGGTAACTCGGAGGAAGATGTAGCATTGGAGAAGAAAACTAGAGATCCACATGAGTCTTGGAAAGTAGGATGAGAGAATACACCAAAGAAGACCCAGTGGTACTTGAAGGAGAAAGAGAGGGAGTTTATTCCTCTACCACTCCCCCACTATGCTATTGTGGGACCAAAACCCTCCTAAGAAGGGGAGGTATGATCCATAGGGATCTAGAAAAACACACCACTTCATAATTTACATCAGCACTAATAATGAGGAATGAAGAAACTGAAGAAAATGAGGTAAACAGAGGTTCTGGATAGAACTACCGCTCTATGTAGAGTGGCAGTTGTAGAACCACTACCTTACAGGGTGGGGGTCTTGAAACTGCTGGTCTGCTCAAGGTGACGATTTTGAAACTTCTTATCAGAAAAGAAGAATGGGAATGAATTTTAAGTTCCTGACTATTTCTCTTCCCTTCCACGCCTTGTCACATCCTCCAGTGCATGGGAGGACATGGGAAGGCCTATAAATGCATGAAAGGAGTAAGAGAATGGATCATTCGGAGATCCAAAGAGATCGAAAAGAAAATTATTAATATGAGAGCAAGTGAGAAGAGATTTTTGAGTGCTTGAGTGGGATTTTAGGAGCAAGGTGTAAGAAAATAGACCAAGAAATTAATTGGAGAGAAGGTTTACATTATTTTTGTAGATTTATTTTTATATAAGACTCTTTTACTAGCCATCGTCTTTTGGTGCCCTGACCCTAGTTCTTTTTTTTTCACTTGAGCATAAATTCAACTAAGTATGAAGCTAAATGCAAAAGGTTTCCATGCATCCATTTAGTCCACTCAGTGCATGAAGAGGATAAGGATTGTTCTCAAACTTGTGATGCATCGCCCATGTGTCCCAGACCCGACAAAATTGCCTTGGCGGGTTGAAAAGTCAAAAACATAGTAGAGACGCACATGGTATGCACATGTCACCTGGGAGAAAATTAAAATGGAGAAAAATAAGGAAGGCCTTAAAATAAGGGTGTGCCCTCCATGTGTCTCTCAGATGAAATTTGGAATATAAATTCCTAGGGAAGGCCCTCAAATAAGCATGTGACCTCCACGTGGTAGAGAAGAATCATCACTGACCAAAGGAGCACAAATTGGATGAATTAAAGGTAATCGGAAATTTCACCAATAGGTAGTTGAGATATCGACCTTAAATGAAAGATCTTGTAAGAAAATTGAATGTTTTCAGAGGAAGGTTTGATTCCAAATATTGAAGTGAGATCCAAAAGGATCTATAAAGGAATGTTCTGATCCAGAAGTAGAGAGAGGAAGAAAAATTAGAAAAGAAAACATACTAGAGTTGAGAAAAGGGATTGTAGGCTTAGTTATTATATTGGCTATCCTTAGCAAGACTATGTTATAGAGGGAAGTTGTAATCTGTGCCATATTGGCCTTATGTATTATTTTCTCTATGAATAAAGAATTCTTGTTATGTGCATTTTAGCTTTCAATATTTGTGTCTTTCATCTTTTACTACTAGTAGTTTTAGATAAATTTGAAGATATATCATGCTATTTTCCCTTAGGTATCCTTTATGCATCTATCATCTACATATTTTTATGTTTCACTCCTTCTTGGCATTTGATAATCTAAGATACTTCTAAAAATAGTAGATGATGTTAAATGCTCTTCAGCTTTTTTGAGTAGCTTCCCAGGATCCATCTTTGTGTTTTTCTAATATATGTTTTGGCCCATCACCTTAAGTTATTTTTGAATTTTTATTTTATATTTCCTCTAAACTTACCCCACATTGTAGAGAAGAGATAACTTCTTTAAAATATGGAGGTTATCTTAGGGTGCATGTCCCACTTCTCTAAGGTATCCCATAACTTCGACGGTTAATCCCCAAATATAATCGTCAATATTTTTCTTGGCATGCCTAGTAGGACATGAACATCTACACATCTTGATACTCCATCATTTAAAATCTACTAATTTTTTTAGTTCTAATTTTTTTCTTCTCTATTTTACAAGAGGAATGCAAACAAGAGACGGGATAAGGGAAGAAGGTGTGTTTGAATAATTATACTTATCTCCACCACGTAATAGAAGAGGTAGACAGATTCAAAGTTCTCCATATCCTCTGAACCACTCTCTCTCAAAACCTCCAACACGTAGGCCCTTTTATATTCAACTAGAATCCTAAGACCTATTTTAGTGGCCCACCTCCAGGCTCAAACCCCAAGGCAGTTTGTTTCATGGAATCAAGGGATTCCACTCATCCTACCCATACCCCTGGCAGTGCAGAATCCTATTCTAGCTAACACACTAAAATAATTTCCCAAATTTAGTGGAGAATACTTCAAAACTCCATAGTAAAACCTCCAAGAGATAGTGGAAATATGTGTGGTACATTATATTAGGGATCAGGACGTCACCTTGCGTTTTCTAGATGTTTCCCTTAAGGGGAACGATCTGACTGGGAAATGTATTGGTAAGTAGATTTAGTTAGAAAGGGGATAGATATTCACTTCTACAATATCTTATCAACATCAAGAAGGGTCCACAAGAGCTTATGACTGATTTTAACACCAAGTTTCACAAAACATAACAAAGGATTCCTGCTAAAGTGAGGCCACATGCTAGTATGGATATTTTTTTTACTTAAAATCTGTGAATTCAAATATTTCTGTGATGATTGAATCATTAGGGGGGAATATTTAACATAAGCATATGATATTGCAATCCAAGTTGAGAAAAATTTAATATATGTTAGGAAGCTTCCCCCCAAATCCCCTTTGCCAATGTACCCTGAAATAGCTCACCTTCCATAAGAACTAGTCCTTAGCTCTACCCAAGCCCCTACGTCCTTGTATAGTTACCGATCCTCTCATCTAACACCAATTCCCAATACAACATCATCATTCTCTTCTCTCGAAATGGAGGAAGTAAAAAATATCCTCAGAAACTTCTCTAACGAGATAGTAAATCTTAAAATGAATAAGACCACTTACCCAAGACAAAATTATCAAATTTATCATGGTGGCAATCCTACCTATCCCTCTCAACATTAGAATACCCAGAGGCCATTGTATGCACAATTATCTAACCAAGTAGTCTTGGTTCCAACACCACTCCAAACTATCCCACCCAATAGCGGAAGAGGAATGCTACTCGGGAAAAACCATTTGGCAGAAGACCCCAACGCATGGTGTTTCCCCTAAAATATTTCCCACATGCCAAGAGACTAACCCCAAGGAAATTTTCAACAAAATATATCCAAACAAAGAGAAAGGGAAGGCTATGATGTTAACACATCAATACCTTACCAGTCCACGGGAGTCCAAAATATAGCCTTTATTGCTTAGATTCAAGGGATGTCCTTGGAAAAGGAAGAAAAGATCGCCCTAGAGCACATACTTTTATCTTGGATAGAAGGATAGGAATTTGTATTTACAAATGACCCAGTTGTTTCCAATTTAATTGCAACAGTCACTTCAAAAAAATAATGATAGAGATAGACACTCCTATCCCAAACACGACTAACAACATGCAAAAAGAGTCTCCAACCATCATGGTCTCACTACCGATGGTCTTAAAATAAGCTCTGAGAACTGTCTAGAATTAGGATAACCCCCATCCTGTGGTCAAAGGAATAAAACACCAGTAATCATCCAAGACATCATCACCCAGACCAATCAACGTGGTTCAACAAATCAATAAAGCACCAACTAATGCATCCCTATGGGATCTTCTTGGTATTTCAAAATAAAAGGAGTTGCTCCAAGAAGCACTTAAATTAAATGATGACCCAACTAACACCAGAAAAGAGAAGGAATGGGTAAAATTGATTCGAGCCCCAAAAAAATAAGTGTTGTTAAATCAAAAGGGAGAAGTAAGTAAACCAAGGCCCAACCCCCTTTTTATGAATCTTATTATAGGTAGGAAATTATTGCATAATTCCATGATAGACTCAAGCACAAGCACTACAGTCATGCCCAAAGTGATTACAGAAACCTTGGCGACTGAATATGAACCCTTAAAGAACGGATTCATGCAACTGGATGGAAAGTCATTCCAAACCATATGAGTTATCAAGGGACTACCATTGTAGCTCTATTCCTGATCGAACATAACTTTTTCGTAGGATATAGTAGTAATATATGTTGCATCATTCTTCAAACTATGTCTCTCCAGCCATTTCACAGCTAAATTAGGAGGTTATATTTATCTTGATTGGTCCCATCTGATTCTGTGGACCAAGTATGGATCTAAGATGAAGATATTATTAGAACCCCTTACCAAGGAACATATAACAGACCAAGTGGTCTTAGGATTTGAGGCTTCCCATGCTATGATCACCAAATAAGAGGAATCATAAATAAATTTTAATCTACACAGTGGTGGTCATCTAGTAAACCTTCCCCTAGGTGATCCCTTCAAGAAATTTTTTTCTAATGGTTTGTTTACTTACGTCATCTTTGACAAGGACTCCACATTTCCAAAGGTGGTAAAAGAAGAGGATAAAATAGAAGGGAATCCTGTCAGAGATTCTTAGATATGGACCTTGAATTTGAATGGAGCTATAAGAAAGAGTGGCTCAGGGGTTGGAATATGCTTGTTATCCCCAATAGGAAATAAGGTACTTCACGCATTCCACTTCCAGTTCTTCTATACTAGTAGTGAATAAAAGTATGAGGCCTTAGTACAGGGCTTGGCCACGACATGAAAGGAAGGCATAAAAAAGTTGAGAGTATTTGGTGACTCAGAGTTGGTAGTGACACAGGTAAGGAAAATTACCGCCACAAAAATTCCAAGAATGAGGTCCTATCGACATAGGGCGTGGGATCTCATCGAATATTTCGAAGCCTATAATATCAAGGTTATCCCCCAAGACCAAAATATAGAGGATGATAGGATGACATTAATCAGGATGTAATTCAACCCAATACATGATTTGATAGCAATTGAAAGTACCATAAAATTTATTATCCACCCTGCTATACCTGATAACATTGATCACTGACAGGTTTTTAATAGTGACTAGTAGATTATACACTTCCTCCAGCAATCCAACAATTTTTCAAACAAACTCCAACCCAAGATCAAAGAATCTTATGGAGATCAAATTATTCAATTAAAGACAAACAAACTTTTGAAAGGGATAATAACAATAGAAATATTTTTTTTATTATAATGATGCTAGTTCAGAGAAAAGGAATTTTGCAGAAATAAAGGAGGATTATCTTGACCTAGAAGTGACTAAAGGGAGAAGGATAAAGGTCAGGAGATTAGTCACTCAAAGAGAAAAGGAAATACTTATGGCTCTATGTATAAGTATGAAAAATTTATGGCTCTGATGTATGATGACCTTCATGGTTACAACAAGGTAACCATCCAACACATCATACACATTGAAGAAGGACCTAAGCCCGTGCACTAGATGTAGTGGCCTGTGAACCCAAAAAGATAATCCCTCATGGCTGAGGAACTGAGAAAAATCCTAAAGGCCAAAATAATCTTCCCTATTAATCACACAACATGGGTCTCTAACGTAGTCCTAGTAAGGAAGAAAAATGGTGAAATTTGGCTCTGTGTAGATTTCAAATACCTAAATAGAGTATCCCTAAATGATCACTACCCTTTACCCTCCATTAAGTACATATTACAAACATTCGTTGGCTCAAAAAGGTTCTCTTTGTTGGATGGTTTTTCAGGCTATAATCAGATATGTCTCGCAGAAAGAGACCAACATAAAACCAATTTCACAACAATATAGAGAACCTTTTCATATGCAAAAATGTCATTTGGACTCATAAATGTTGAAGCCACCTTTTAAAGATCCATGGACTCCGAGTTTAGAGAAATTATAAATAAGGTAATTCTTATATACGTAGATGATCTCACGGTATTTACCAAGACAACAAAGGATCATTTTAATGCCTTGGAAGTTGTGTTCAAGAAATGTTAAGAATTCGAGATCCCTCTAAACCCAGGGAAATGTGTTTTCGGATTACCCAAAGGAAATTTTCTCAAACAAATTGTTTCAAAGGAAGGAATCTCTATTGATACATAAAGAGTTGAATCCATCCCGGGGTTTCCCTTATCATTCAATAAGAAAGTGGTCCAATATTTCTAAGGAAAGTGTAGACACCAAAATTGGGTCACACTCCCCTTGGCCTCTCATCAAATAACCAACTCAAAGATATTCACCTAACAATGGCCCCTTCAACCCCACATTAGTATTAGTTTAATTAAATTAATTAAATTAATACCCACCCTCACTATATACATTACTTAATTATTCTAATTAAGATAATTTCCACCTCACCTAGCCACCTCACCTTAGAACTATTCTTAGCATGTTTCCATAACTAACTAAGACTTAGTTTAACCCTAAAAATCAATAGCTATTATTCCTCTAACCACCTTCTCCCTCATAAAAAATTAATGTTCATTATACATCCAGGAAGAAAGGAATGAACCTAAGCTAAAAAAGGTGAGATCTTCCAATTTTAGTAAACCTAAGGAATCCTGCCTTAACCGACGCCAGTCACCCTAAACCAACGCCAGTCAACTCGAAACCATTGTCAGTTACCATTTATTCACCTTAACAATATTATTTTTGGGTTAGCACATTCTAAGAGCAAGAGCAAGAGAAGAGATCTACATGCAAGTAGAACTAGAGTCTTTTCACACACCCAGACATCCATAGCCAACACCATAACAGATCTAGAAGCATTTGCACTCACGGTAACATTTTAGGAAGAATCACTATTGTAACAAGCTCCATTCCACCAAATGATCATTACCACCACCCAACCATTGGACCTGCAACATTGGTAAGTGTTCTTATCATTAATCATTCACATTCTTATTCTGATCATAGAGTTGTTACCATTTCTGTTATCATTCTTCTATTAACATTCCCATTCCTCCATAGCCTTCTTTTTGACAAACTCAAAAAACCTCGCCAACCCTTTAATCAAATCAATTATCCTGTCCCTTCCACCTCTCTAAGTGCTCTCAGAATTCCCACTAGGGTTCATTTTAAGAGACCTCTTAGAAATTGGAGGTGGAAAATAGCTTACGAATATCCTTGGAACCGGTTTCGCGGGAAGGAAATTTTTTTGGGGGTCCAGCAACAAAATTTTCACCTAATTTTTAAGAGGTGTGACAGAAGGCTGCAGATGAGCGACATGAGATTTACTGTCATGCGTCAATAAGGTGGTTAACACACATCAATGAACCTCACTGACACGTGTTAACAACCTTGTTGGCACACATTAATGAGCCTCACTGACGCCCGTCAACCACTGTGTTGATGCACGTCAACAAGGATGTTGTCTTCTATCGTGTGTCTACAACCTCTGCCCTCTGGTAGTGTGACAACAAAATCTCTGTGTCATGCATCAACAAACTCTCTATCGTGCATCTAATTCCTCTACACTCCTGTCAAACGTCAAAAACTCTCCATGTCGGGCATCAACAAACTCTGCATATCGCATGTCAACATACTCTATGTCACTCATCTGCAGCCTCCACCCTCATGTCATGCGTTTGTAGCCTCTAGCCTCCTGTCATGCATTTATTGTACTTGATAATACATATTACCCCAGGTGGTATGAGTGATCTACTAGTGTTTTACCTATTGAATAATATAGGATTATATAGGGGATAGTTTCAAGCGTAGGTGAAGCTAAACGTTAAAAAAAATTAAACTATAATTTCTAGGTGAACAGGTCACTGACCCGCACCAGAAAAATTCACCTTTTCAAATTTTTCAAAAATGGAATATTCACCATATTACAAATATTCACCACTAAAATTATCACTAATTCCCACAAACCTTGCCATCCCCTTCTTTAGCCCCATCTAACCTCACCCAAACTCTACAATAAGGTTTTCATTGAACTACTTTCACCCTACTATACCGATGCCGGTTACTCATGACCGTCGTCAGTTATACCCAACCAACATCGGTCTCTTTGTTGTACACCTTTTCCAATAATATAACCAAACAACCTTTTACCAAGTGACCTGAATAACCCAGAACCTGGACCTGACTAGTTCTAGTACCCTGACACCTACCTACCCTTCAGATCTAACTATAGCCTTGCCTATTATATTAGGTTTCCTTATTATGATTGAATGAGATACCTAAATCATATCAAATATAGTAGGACTATAATTATTTCTGGTATTAATTTGTTTTAAATAATGGATTAACAGTCATCTAAGGAGTATCACACTTCCCGGATCTAACATACACTTGGAATTCCACTATCATATATTATTTAACTATTCTTTTGTGGTCTCGTTTTCTATTTCAGGTAGTTCCTCCCAGCCAAAAGGAAGCTCTCTTAATCAGCATTCGATAAAGAATTTAGAACGCAAGTAATAACCATCAACTAATCAGTAATAACAGGTATTCCTGCTCGGCCCTTACCCTTATCTATTTTTTCATATTCCAAAAATGTAAAGAAAATGGTGAAACATTTTGGCACACCTGGTTGAAACCATTAGGGGTTATATTGTGTTTTCTTCATTTCTAGAATAAATTTGTGTGTTTGTTTCCCTTTAAAAGGATTACACAGTAATTTTCTTCCCTCATAATCCTCTCTTCTTTCTAATTGCTCTAAAAGAAAAATTTATCTTGGTGCATTTAAAAGGAATCATTTTTCTTTCTTGCTTTCATCCTTTAGTGAAAAATCATACCCTCTCTTATTCCTCATTTTCTTCATCGAACGCAATATTTTTGATTTGGGCTTAAAATTGGTTGCACAACATTTTGATTTGCTGCATTTAGCTCACACTAAAATGAGGGAAACCTATATGTTGGAAGTGATACCCAGCCGAAGGTTGACACAAAGAATCATAGAAAGCACATTCTCTCTATATGTCTTACCAAACTACACAAAATTGAAATATAGACATCTTTCTTAAACAACATATTATCTAGGAACACCTGTCCATGATCACACAATCAGATTGGTAGGTACTCCCAAGCTCATTACCTTTGTCAAGTCATTATCTCAGAGGACGGCCCATCCCTACCATAACATAACCTAAAACCTCTCCTTTTAGATATCCTCCTTTGTAAGAATCCTTCCTCACAAAAAACTCTATTCTAAATTCATGAGTCGATATTCTAAATAACATAAGATAGATACATTAAAAATCACTTGTTAGGTACGTGCTTTCAATGTTTGATTGACGTGTGTTTTACGGTGTGAGGATAAACTTCTCCATTTTTCCATTTTTTTGCCTTGCACACTCTACAATCACAGTTGGAGTATTCTGACTTCTTTTGAGTGTGTGAGGACTTCATTGCATCATATCTAGACCTCTAGGTTGATTATTTATCTCACTAGAATTCACAACAATCAATTTTTCTACATTTTTCCAAATTTTCACAATAACCAGCATCAGTTACCCCTAACCAGAATCGGTTTTGCTTAACGGACATCATTTTTCTTTTCTTTTGGGTTAAATTACCTAAATAACCCTTATTTCATTTTCTTTTCTATCAGAGTTCCTGTGATTCTCTATACTCTCTAGGATTTTTTAAACATTCATCATACAACTTGTTCATCTAACCATCAATAGTCTTTGCTTCATCTGGTAAAACTATTCCTGTCTCACAGTAACCGATGTCGGTTACACCTGAAATGGTATCAGTCACCCTTAACCATTGTCAGTCACCCTGTGTTGAATCTCAGCTAATAGATTTCCCAAACCACCTATAAACATATGTTTTCTTCATTCCTGTTTCTCTCTATGTCATCTACAGGATACATCATCACCTGATATACATTCATTCACATGGTGTTGACTTGCATTCAAGCTAATGCTCTTATATTTCACGTGAGTTGTCAACCACTCCCGCTTAGTCCTTCACCACCCTCTTTCATCTCACCCATGGATCCAACCCTACCTACCATCATTTTCGTAGGCGAAAAAGAATTTTCACGACCTCCTTGATTAGAATCCCATGACCTGACAGTTCTACCTTTCTAACTCTTCCACCCGGGACTCCTCAGGTTAGTTGATATATGGCATGCATGTATCCATCTCTCCCACCATTATTCCAACTTCTACATTAACCCCTACTAATGTGGCATTACCTTCACCTACCTTATACCCAGTTGTTTCACAACTAGGCCCCATACCCGCTATGACCGCTGCATCTGTAGTATCGGTCACACCCATAGTATCTGTTGTCCCCTCTTTGACCACCTAGACCATAACCACATCCACTCCCATTGTCTCACAGATACCAATCGAAATGCAACCACCTGTGGTGTTGGTGACCCCTACTCCATTCCAGAATCTCGTCCTCTCCATCTCACAAGCACTACCCCCAATCACTACTAGAGTCACTATGACCATCCCACCTACATAAAAAATACTTTCAACAAATCCCCATCTCATCCATCACCCATTTTGGATATATGCCCTCTATGTCGATCCCATATTCTCAACCTCCCTATTCAACATCACCATAAACTAGAATGCCACCCACATCACATGTTCAATACCAGCCCTCCTATGCCACAGGAGGAGCCCTTCCACCACAACCTACCAATGATCTCATCAAATTAATGATGGAAAGGATGCAGATGCTAGAAGCGTCGGTTTCCAGCTCATGCAATTCTCTCACCTATGATGAAATCTATAATGATCCCATTCATCCATCCATACCTATTTTTCCATACCCCATGCATTAGGAAATTCCAAAATTCAACCGTTTCAATAGTAAGGAAGACCTGAAGTAGCATTTAATCTTCCAAACATGGGTGTTATCTGATCGCCCATGATGACGCTTTACTCCTACATAACTTCTCGATGTCCCTTACAAGACTTGCATTGGACTGGTACAGTGGGCTACCAAAACAATCCATCTATTCATTTAAACAAGTAGCCCAAGCCTTCTTAGATCACTTCTCCATCAACATTGTTAAGAAGGTTACCATAACTGATCTTTATTCCACTCAACAGTATGATGATGAGTCTATCGCTGACATTTCAACTACCTTAAACTGAAATCATAGAGTTATTTACTAGGGCTTATGTTAGGAACATCTTACCCACCTTACAGGTGTAGACCTTTCGCAATTCTGATGAGGCATTCACCATGACACGAAAATTAGAAATTTGTGCTATTGAAGAAAAAAAATTCAGTTGTATATCAAGAACATCGCATTCAAATCAAATGAGGCTTCTTCATCTTCAAAACCTCAAAACAACTATTTAAAACCCAAAGGATCTTTCAATGCTGTAGTTCTCAAAGATAGCACCCCTCGTCAATCAAACCCATCGAAATCTCCTTCTAATCTCTCTCTCGTCCAATCTTTCTAGTTGAGATGAGAACATTGAAAGTAAACTTCGATGAGATAATCTTATTCTTCTATTTTGGAAAATCTTGTTAAGGCTGGTGACATTACCCTTCCACCTATAAAACCACATACTATTTTTTACCCTGAGCATCCCATGCCCGCATGGTATAAGGAAAATGATTTTTTCAACTATCATCATGTCAAAGGTCATAGCGATAATAACTGCGTCACATTCAAGAATATCATCCAAAAAATGTTAGACAATATAGATCTAGTCTTAGATATCCTGAATGCACCCGCTAACCAAAACCTACATATCTTCAAGAAGCCATTTCCTAATCATGCTCCATCTTCTAACCAAGCTAGTGACACTTCGACCAATGATGGAAATGTCTGCGAGGTCCATGCTATTTTCGATGACATACCAATTACTTCCCAATTTTCTCATGTTCCTTCCATAGATGAAATCTTATCCCAAGATCCCCTACCTAGACTAGAACTTATTTCATGTACTCCACCCACAGAGGAACCCCCTTCATTTCTCCTTCACCCATGGAAGAGCCTATAATCAGCATGCCAGCTTTCACCCATCAAATTTTAGGGTAGTTGTCAGTGGCACCTCTCCTACTCATAGGAGATACATGTTAAGGAGAGTCAACCTTTCCTGGCCCATCCTCTCCTCTACCCATATAGGATCCTATAGAAATATCATTTCCTTTAGATGACCATTAACCACCGGACCTTCAAGATCCCATTGATCTATTGTCGGATCTCTTACCCACAAAGTCTAAGGCTAGCCATTTCCCTGTATCACAAACACATTTCACGGGGATCATTACCCGATCCATAGCGGCCCTACCTACAGTAGTACCATTTTCACACTTTCTCGATCACCTGGACTATGTTGATCGAGCCTTACTTTTGAGACAACTTCTACTTCTACTTTCAACTCAAATGTAGTTTTCACTCACTGAAACCTCCACTATCTATCCAAAAGTGTTTCGAGAAACCAAACCAAAAACAACCATGACTTTTGCAACACATTCCACATCACTAACCATAGCCCAACACACACCTCTTCCCACAACCCAACATAAATCTATGCCCAAACACCTAACCACTCCTATATCACCTCCCTTACCTAAACCCATCACCACCTTAGGGGTCATACCAACATCAAACCTTACTCACCCACCCATCAAATTATATTTAGCTACTTCTTACAAAACTAACACTAAACTTACCCTGGCCCTGAAAAATAAGATCCAACTTCCTAGGCCTCATACACCAACCTTTCTTACCATGCCATTATCACCTTCACCCCTTCCATCTATCTTAAGGCCTCACCCCTCAACCCTGTCCAAGAAATCATCTTCCATCGGAAAAATAAGAACACAGTATCCCATCTCCTCATCACGGACCTCTAATATACCCAAGTGATCCACACAACTTATGTCATCACCTGTAACCTTCTTACCACCCATACCACCACTACCATCCATAACTTCTTCACTACCCATGATACTTCCTTCTCTTTCACTCACACCTTCTACCAAACCTCTACTACCCACCTCCACAACATTTTGGTTGCCCCCATGGGTAACCTATCCTCTTCCACTATCTAATTTTCCCTCTACATCTTGTACACCCGTTTCATCTTTTCCCAATAAGGTGAAATCTAAAGCAAAAAATGCTCTACTCTCTAATAAGGTAGTTAAACCAACCTAATATTCTGTCACTGTCTCTTCTACCATACCTATGCCCAAGTTGATGCAACCAAGAATGAAGACCGCTCCACATACCAAATTATTGGACCAACCCATTCCCCTTAATGTAAAGCCTCTTCCTCCACAATCAACCATACCTGTACCCAAACCCATATTCACCTCCCATTGTGATCCACTAGTAGGATCTTACACCATAATCTTAACCAATCTCCTTAAAAATTATATCATCACATTACCACCTCTTAGACCTTATGAACAAGTCAAACCCAAACCAAAATGGTTTGACGAAACTAAAATTTCTACCTACCATCCTATGCTAGGACATGATGTCAAGAACTGTAAGGATTTTAAAATCGCTCTTGTCAATTTGTGTCCTATCAAAGAAAATTTTGACGATGATGATCTTCTTGATGAGGAATCCATTGCGCCTTCACCAATCTCCCCAAATATTCTCCCATTACCTACTCAGCAACCAATATCTCCACCCCCGCAACTCTTTGATCCACCTTCAAGATTTGAGATCAACATGGTCCGCACAAGAGAGTTGGCCAAACCACCACCCAGATGTCAGATCACCCTACTCATTTCACAAGGCTTTTATCCCCCACTAGTAATTTTCCCCTCATGTCATTTAACCTTCAATGACACACCCTCTCCATCTACCTCCTCTCAGATTAACATGGTTCACATTGCCACCCGCACCTAGAAAGAAAAAGGCAAAGAAAAGGAAACTGGCCCATCAACCAACCCTATACACAACATACCATCTACACCCATACCCAAAGTCATTATTCGAGGTTCTTCATATCCTATTTCTGATGGGATCACTCACTGCACAATGCTAAAATAGGTGCGCAAATCCCCCCTCAAAATTTTTTATATGACCTCATCCAAACCTCTGAGTCACATCGTCAAGCCCTCGTGGAAGTCCTTTAATATATTTAAGTTTTACCAAATAACCCCACACCCGTAGCCTCCATCATTACCTCTCACCACATTTCATCTCCTAGTAGGTCATCTCCTTCCTCTACGCCTCCACATACTCGCCAAGTACCTACCCTCAACTTTTCAGATGAAGAGATCACTCCCTTCCAGTCTGACGACCCTAACCATGCTCTTTTCATCTTTGTCTTCATCAATAATATACACATAAGACGCATCATAATCGATAGTGGTGCTAGTATTAACATCGTCTCCTCCCATGCATACGAAATTTTTTGAATACCTTCTAATTGCATGCATGGTAACCCAGATATGTTGCACTCCTTTGATGATGTCGTGACCTCTACCCTAGGTACCATAGTTCTCCATGTCCGCATAGGTCCCTGCATTGTCCCAAAAATTTTCTATGTCCTAGATGGGGATTTCCAATATAACTTTTTTCTTAGCTGATCTTTGATTAGTGTAATGGGTTGTGTCCCTTTGACTTTACACCGCTGCCTCAAATTTGAACATGAGGGGCATAATTACATGATCCCCATTGACCCATCACCTTTCAAGACCTATAATATTCTATATCAGCCCAATGGCATGCTTGTACAAGTCAAAGCATCTGCCACTATCCCCACTTCACCTAAACCTACAATCCCATCCACCAATACCGCCACCACCTCTCCTGCATCTAACCTTACTATCCCTACTTCCACTACAACCTCTATCGCTCACTCACATGTCTCCCTATCATCTAGCGAGCCATCTATCCCCGCTACCCACATACCAACTATTGATCCCTAAGAAGGTGTTTTTCAATGCCTTACTCTAGGGGAATACCACCTATACAACATCAACACCTTCCTGACCCCACAAGAGTATGGGAACCTACGTTAGCACCCCAGTTATGACATCCACATCAGTGACATTTTTCCTTATGGCACTCCCCACCTTCATACAAATCTAACGTATGGGGGACTTGATATCACCATCTACAAACCCACCTCCATCCCAAAGCTAACCATTTTCATCTGACCTACAATCCCTCACTAACCGTCACTTCACTCACACTTTCCTCCACCGGTGTGCTTAGAAATGATTTGGCTTCAAATTTTACTAATAGGTCCGCCATACTGTCATTTCCTGTACCTCTCGTAAACACAATTATTGTAGTGGCATTGGTTTTGATGCTCCACCTTCCAAGAAGGTTCGCGTTGACCTCATCCAATATGGGAAGTCTTCCCCATCTCATTCATCCATGTTACCATCTTCACCCATGGAGTCCATAGATCCCAAATCTATTCCTCCTAAAAAAAATTCATAAACACCATTTCCCTAGGATCTCTGATCTATCAACACAATGGCGAGGCTCCCTCTTCTCTCCCATTCATGTATCCTAACAAGATTGATGGTGATATGCCTTCTATTAATGTTGTTCAATTTTAGGATGATGAATCCATCCTCACTTACCTTGGTGCAGAAGATTCTTATATTCATCGGTCATTACCTTTTGAGATGAAAACCATGTTGAATTAATCGACCATCAAAATCAACATTAACACTCAGGATGACCCTAACATTCTAAAGATCATCCAATCCTTAAACGCTACTAAATAGGAAGCCTTCACCTCTTTCCTTTGGGACCATGGTAATACATTTTCCTTTTCCTATGCCAATATGCCTAGTATTTACTCAAAAATTGTGGTCCACAATATCATAGCCATCACTAATGCCAAACCCATCAAACAAAAGTTACGGAAAATGCATCCTCGCATTTCTCTTCTTGTCAAAGAAGAGCTTCAGTGCCTTCTCTTAGTTTTCTTGATTCTACCCATTGACTATTCCCAATGGATTTCTAACATTGTTCTTGTCATAAAGGAGACAAGGGGACTCCGCATTTTCATGAAATTCTGTGACCTCAACCTCGCTTGTCCCAAAGACAACTTCCCCTTGTCAGGAATTAACCAACTAGTTGATCTTAGTGCTGGCCATGAAATTCTATCGCTCATGGATGGTTTCTTGTGTTATAATAAAATATTACTAGCTCTAGAGGATCAACATAAGACTACCTTCATCACCCCTTGGGGGACTTTATGCTATCGAGTCATGACTTTTGGCCTCAAAAACACTGGTGCTACATATTAGTGAGCCATGACTTACATCTTCCATGACATCATGCATCACATGTTAGAAGATTACGTAGATGATCTGCTTACCAAATCAAAACATCGAACTAAGCACCTACCTGTCCTTACAGTCATCTTTGATTGTCTCGTCAAGTATTGTGTGTGTATTCAACCAGAGAAGTGCGTCTTTGCGGTACTTTCCCAAAAAATCATAGGTTTCATTGTTTATTTGCATGGCATAGACTTCGATCCTGCTAAAGTCAAGGCTATTCTAGAAATGCCTCCACCTACTAACCTTCGTCAACTTCATAGCCTACAAAGAAAATTGTAATCCATTCATTGTTTTATCTCACAGCTTTCCGACCGCTGTCAACTGTTTCATCATCTTCTCAAGAAAGATGTTTCATTAAAATGGGATGATGAATGTCATAAAGCCTTTGAGGCCCTAAAACAATACCTTCTTCAACCACCAGTACTCATCCCTCCTAAGGATGATTAGCCCTTTTACTTATATATATTTTCCACGGACCATTCTTTAGGTGTCATGCTTGCTCATCGTAACGACCGCCACTGATAACAAGTGCTTTATTACATAAGCCACACCCTTCTTGAATATGAAACTAGATATACCCACGCTGAAAAACACTTCTTAGCCTTAGTTTTTGTCACCACTAAACTCTATCATTACCTACTCAATCACAAAACCTTCTTCATTACTAATACTGACCCATTACACTATATGTATGTCAAACTATATCAACATCAATGTGTCACATGTTTGCATATGCTTTTTTCCTACCTTGAGCTTGAATTCATTCATCAAAAGTCCATTAAGGGCCAAGAAATTTCTGGCCAAGTGGTCAACGCACCTATTTCTTGGAATCAACCATCCAACTTTGACTTCCAGAATGAGTCTATAGCTACGCTTTCCCTGAATAAACTCGCTTACCAAATGACACTCTTCTTCGATGGCTCCAAGTGTTAGCGTGGGGCTGGGGCTGGTGTTATCCTCATTCATCTTAAGGGTGAAAATATGCCTTTATCTTTCAAATGTGATTTCTATTATACAAACAAAATTATGGAATACGAAGCACTCGTATTGGGTCTTTAGGCTGCATATGCCTTAGATGTTAAAACAATCAATATTTTTCACGATTCTCAGTTGGTCATAAACTAATTCAATGGTATATACTAGTATCGTAATGAGATACTTCAAAAGTATAAACATCACATAGATATACTTTTGACCACTTTTTACCGCTACGCGCTCCAAACCACCCCACGTTCTACCAATAAATTTATGGATACCATGGCCTGCTTGGCTTCTCAGATACCTACTTCGCCTGCTGACTCTAAAATCTTTGTCACAGTTCAATGGCTATAATCACCCTCTTATTTACCTCATGAGGTTTACTCCATCAGAAACATTGTCCCTAACCCATGTGACCTTTGGTACAAGCAATATGCATACTATCTTTCCCTTTCCATTCTACCCACCGATCTCCCTCATGATAGACAATGGACCTTTCTTAAAAGTGTCTGATGTTATGTCCTCATGGGTGGTCTCCTTTACAAGCGTGGATTTGAAAAAATTCTCTTATGATACCTTAAAATTTCTCAAACTCCCTACACCATTAAGGAAGTCCATGATGGAATTTATGGAGGTCACTTTAGTGGTTTAGCTATTGCAAAATGCATTCTTCACTTGGGCTATTATTGGTCAACCCTAAACCATGACTATTGTACATATGTCCAGAATTTTGTGAAATGCCAGCAACATGCTAATGTCCATCACACACCTATTCATGCCTTACAAGTTGTATGAGACCTTTGGCCTTTCTCTCAATGGGGTTTGGATCTTGTTGGTGAGATCAACCCCTATTCTTCACAACACCACCAATGGATCATAACCACTATCGAATATTACACTAAATGGGTAGAGGCCATTCCCCTTATTTCTACAAAAGATGAGAAAATATGTGAATTCATCAACCATCAGATCATTTTTCACTTTGGTGTTCCTCACCGCCTTATCACTCATAATGGAAAGAAATTCAAAAATAAAACCCTATACAAACTATGCAATGCATTTGGTATCCAACTCAGTTTTTAATCACCCTATTACCCGCAAACCAATAGTCAAGCCGAATCAACCAATAAGACCTTAAACAAAATTATTATAAAGGCATTCAATGATACTTAGAAAGATTGGCATACACACATTCCTTTCTCCTTGTGGGCTTATCACACTAGTATTCACACTTTGAATGTTGCTTACGCACATTCCTTTCTTTGGTCTATAGTACCATGGTTTTCTTACCTCTCAAAGTCCAGATTCTATCTCTCCACATCTCACTACAAGACATGCTCAACGATGATGACTTTCACAAAGATCATTCGGTACAACTAGAGTTATTAAATGAATGTCGTCTCAATGCTCTTGACCATCTCCAAATCTACCAAAAATGTATCAAACGTACATATGACAAACGTGTTCACGAATGAACCTTTCAAGTTAGCAACCTCATCTTTAAATAAAATAAACATGTAACCAAAGGAGAAAAGTAAATGGGGAAAATTTTCTCCTAATAATCTTGGACCCTATATCATTACCCATTCCTATGGATCAGGTGCTTATCATTTGTCTTCACTCAAAGGTAAACCTGAACCTAAGCCCCTTAATGCCTTGCATCTTTGACCATTTTATTGTTGATATCAAGTCTTATATTATTTTTTGTTAGTTGATCGCTCATCCCTTGAGCATTGTTCACCTTCCATATTACCCATTTTGAAGATCCATGACTAAACAAAAATCATGTGATTACCCATCACCATTTTAGACTTGTCTTCAATATGAGTACCACGGCTCTACTCTTAACATGATTCTCATGGATACTTTTTGTATTGTTCAAGATGGATTCCCATGTTCGTTCATCACTCAAAACCACCCCCTTTCATAGTTAACTCCTGTGTAGTATGGTCTTATCATCCGAACAAGAGCCTACCCTTCATCAATAGTCTTATCCATGACTTAAACATCCAAAAACAAAAAGGGATGTAAATCCTTGAGTCAAACTTCCAGTAAAAGATGACTCCCTCAAAAGGGACATCTCTTCACTCTAATGCCACCACTATAAATAGATTACTCCCTTGAAGGAAAACTATATCATAGTTATGTCACAAATTCGATAAAAATATCCAGAAGCTTCCTACATCGATCAACTTCACGAAGACCTCAAGGAGATCATATACTCATCCCATATAGACTTCCTGCATCGATCATTCTATTACAAACAAACAAATGAAGAAAAAGATGAAATTTTCCTCATGGAATTTCCTATTCTTGATCTTGGGCTTCTTGTTCTTAAAGACACATTATCATACACTAATTTATGCTAAACTGCCTATTATCACCTCCTTTCCTTTTTATCTTGATTCCCCCATTACTCAAGGGACTTTTCACAAACACAACATTTGGTGATTATGTAACTTTCTTCACCCTTAGAATGGTCCATTATGAAATTCATTTAGGGTCTTACATTCATAAACTCCTCTTAGGTATGGTTGATTAATTAGGGTTCTTATCAATTAAGTGGCTCTTTTACCACCTCTTACCATTTTCATTCCTCGTTACTTATTGATTATCCTATACAGGACCAGCTCATCGAAACCTATATTTAATAACCACTCAATCATGTCTATGACCTACATTCAACCATGCCTGTGACCTACACTCAATCATGCCTATGACCTACATTCAAACATGCCTCTGACCTACACTCAATCATGCCTATGACATACATTCAACCATGCCTGTGACCTACATTCAATCATTCCTTTTACCTACATTCAATCATGCTTGTGACCTACACTCAATCATGCCTATGACCTACATTCAACCATGCCTAACACTTACCAACCCATTATTCTACTTCATCATAATCTTCACTAGCTTATGGGAGAACTACATCGGCATGAGGTCCCTTTTCCCCAGGACTATGTAGGCATCACTTCAAGGGAATGGGGCCCTTGGAGGTTAGCTCAGCCACTCTCTACCCTATCCAATTCCCCCTTTCCCTTTCCTATTCACATTCTACCCTAGTTAGTTTCCTTTTTATATCAATAAATGGGAATTAAACCAAATAAGAAATAATTGCTAAACATATTTGCCATCACAATTTACACATTCATTTCATCAAATATCCCATTTCTCTACCATAATCATACATTTTCCTACACATCATCTTAACATGATCCATACCATCACTAATTACACACATTAATGAATTAGAAATTCAATCAACCATAAAACATGACAACCATTCCTAACCAACCTGACACCACCATGCTTAAATAGACCTGACTCAACCATGCCTAAATCAACCTGACTCAATCATCCCTAAATAAACCTGACTCCATAATTGCTAAATCAACCTAACTCAATCATGCATAAACCGACCTAACTCCATCATGTCTAATCCACCTAGTTTCCATCACATACATACATAATAACATAAATGAAAATCAATAACCCCATTCATACTATAAATACCATCATCTATAAATCAGAAAGTCTGTGTAAACATACAAGTGAATATAGATACAAATAATAATCACAATCTCTCAAAATATCTCATAGATAGCCTCACCATCTTTGGCACGCAGGCCAATATATGATGAAAATAATAAAAACTGTCATCTACATCCTCACTCTCTTTGGCACGCAGGGAGGTATATATAAAAAATAAACCACTATACAAAATAAGAGGTACATATGGTGATCAAACATCACCCTATTGGATATCCTCCATATCTGTCTCACATGTCTCCTCCTCCTCCTCTGACCCTGTATGACTTCCAGCTAGCATCTCACCACTGACCCTCGATCTTTGCCAAATCTCTCCTAGTACCTCACCTATAGCTGGCATCCATAAACAGGTGACCTCGCCCTGACCCTATCTCAGGGTTTGATGGCCCCCAATGCTCTCCACACTATGGGTGCATGAGCTGGTCGTATCACTTGAGGCGTGTTGTGCTCTATACTCTCCATAGGATAGGAAATTTATCTCTATGGCCATCAACTGATCTTGGTAATACCTCACCTCGCCTAAGGAATCCCTCAATCTATCTATAGGTACTATTTGTGGTGGTGTCATCGACCTCGGCCCCTATACCTGTCTAGCTAGTACCTCTAAAGAGGGACCATGTCCCTATGCTTGTGCCTGTCTTGAGAAACCTTGTCCCATCCCTGTCTATATCTGGGCCTAAAGGTCCACAACCTGTGCATGTGGAGTGGTAAACTATCCCTAAAAACTAGTAATTTATGCTTATAGGGTGGCCACCTGTACCCCACCCCAATGTCCACCCTATGTAGGTACCTATCCCTAATCTACCTGGGCCTGTAGAGTGGCCATTTGTTCCTACAAAATAGTAACATGTGCCTTTGAACTTGTAAGCTACCCCTAGAATATCCCTAACTATGTAATCAGGGTAGCCACCTTCCCCTCTAAGGCATCCCTCTGCACTGTGATGGTGGCTAAATTTAGCTACCACAGCCTCAATGGTACTTCTCGTAAATGCACAACCCATCACTATCTATATCTATAAGTAACCCCGGCATGATTAATCTACTAGTCTATCACCTACTCCTCTTGCCCTATCGGCACTATCTGCTATGGTAGAGGTAGAGGCCTCTCCATGTCATCCCTCCTATATTGTGGGAAGGGTAGGGATATATCCTGAAGTAGCCCTAACTGTCGTCTAACCCTGTCAATGGGTATCATCTGAGGACTAGATCTATAGGAATTTCCAAAAAAAATTACATACCAACATCTGAGGACTAGATCTATAGGAGTTTCCAGAGTTTTTCTTGATACCAGCATGTAGATTTTGGAGCACCAACAATATTAACGAAGGAGTATGCAGATTTTGGAGGGACACACAGATACCTTCACTCTCTCTTTTAACAACTATCCATCTCCTAAGATCACTAGTATGGGCTTTGAAGATTACTATGGTGATTTCGATAATGCACAATTCAAGATGGGCTTTGAAGACCTAGAAATTTTCCACATAGTTTTTAGAAATCTTCTTGGAGTTACCAAGTATGCAAAAAGGTGATTATGATATCTCAGACATTGCTTCCTATTTAACACAAGTTGTACTTTGATGAATATAGTCTGATGATGGATCAAATTTTTATCTAATCCTTCTCATACTATCATTTCAGCAAAAAATAAAATAAAATAAAAACCAAAAAGTTTTAATTGGAGAACCAGGTTGTTGGCCAATCAAAGGAAAAAAAAAATCAAAAAGCTTTGATTGGAAAACCAGCTTGCTAGCCAATTAAAGGCAAAAAAAGAAAAAGAAATAAAAAAGTTTTGATTAGAAAACTAGCTTGCTGGCCAATCAAAGGGGGAAAAAAACCACTTTGATTGGAAAACCTACTTGTTGGACAATTAAATACAAAAAAAGGAGGCTCTTCTTCAAAAGAAAACAAATGGTACCTGGTGGCTTCCTTCTCAACACTATTTGACCATGTTAACAATAGGATGAAAAAGACAACTAGAGGTATGATCAAGTTATTTTGTTCTACTATTTTATTTTTAAGCTTTATTGTAAGTTTTTTTATTACAGCTAGATCCACTTTTAAAATCTCCAAGGAAAGCAAGATAAAATTCATATCTCCCCTACTTATATGAAAAATATGTGCACCTCTTTGCAATCAAAATTTTAGATTCTAATTTATACACAGCCATGAATAAACAACATGCATGAGGACATGCATGAGCTTAAGTGTGGGAGAGAAGGAGAAGCACAAGGTATGAATTTTGATTTTAGATATGATACATAGCAGAAAGAGATCCACACAAGAACTTGTTATATAAAAAAGGAAATAAAAAGTAGTGGAAGGATATCCACATAAGAACCTACTGTACAAGAAAGGAAATCAAAAGCAGTAGAAGGATCTCCACAAAAGAACCTGCTATAAAAGAAAGAAAATAAAAAATAGCAGAAGGAGATCCACACAAGAATCTATTGTACAAGAAATAAAATCAAAAACAGCAGAAGGAGATCCACACAATAACTTGTTATATAAGAAATAAAATCAAAAACAACAGAAGGATATCCACACAAGAACCTATTACAAAATAAAGGAAATTAAAAACAATAGAAAGAGATCCACAAGAACCTATCTTTGAACTATATATGGAATGCATACATGTTGTCGTAGCAGCTGATTAACATGATGAAATCCCTCTCCACCATCATTTTGAGCTTTTAGTTTGACGACAAATCATTTGGTATCAGAGTAAGGTAGTTGGGCCGATTGGGTGTGTACCTAGCTCCATCGTGTAGGAGGGTGTTGGCGTAGCAGCTGATTAACACGATGTGATCCCTCTCCACCATCAGTTCAAGCTTTAGGTGTGATGACAATATGTTTCAAAAGATTTTGTGAGAATCAAATTGAAAATGAGGCACCACGAAGTAGTTGCACTCTAATGGAATCGTGATAGCTCTGACGATTGCAAGAAATAATTGATCAGTAATGGAAGAAATTGTTGAATAGAAACAAAGCTTGCATATAGAGGAAAGATAGCGGAGTGTCTTGGCATGCTCATAAATGAATAGTAAAGGGGTACATATAGGGCGTTAAGTAACCCTAGTGCATGACACACATGAAACCCTAAACCTAACCCATGTGAGATGACCCTCCACTATGAGAGGACACATAGGATAACTCACACTAACACCCCCCTTCATCAAAGCTGGGGTAGTGGCTATGATGAGTCAGATGGAAAGAGAAGACACTCCTAAAAAAATAAAAAAGATGTGTCAATGGGGCCCAGAAACTAAAGGCCTGATAAGGTGCCCATATACAAACACAATCTTCCTAGAAGAAGAAGAAGAAAAATGGGTCCTGACATAAAGTCTGATGAGGTACCCATGAATAAAAGAAGTCCCAAGCAGCGAAGGAAAACCCAGTGGGAAAAAAATCCACCATAAGAGAACAAAAAAAATACTCTCTAATCTAAGAAAGATGCCAAAGATGGGTCCTAGCCATAGAATATCCTATAAAGGTACCCATGTACAAAGGGGCAATCCCTCGAAAAGATGAAAAAGAGAGAAGATGAGGGAGATGAGATGGATGTGGAAGATGCCATGGATGGATCTAAACTCTGCAAATCTAAGAAGTCTCCCAGAAGAATGTCGATGATGAGATCCTCTGCCTATCGACTGAAGAAGAGCCATCTGCAATGTACTGTGTGTCTGCCCTTAGGAAGGACAGAAATGATGTGCTGGAAATCTACCCGCTCCATGAAGGAAAATGAAGGCAGTAGAATGAAGAACTCTGAGTCTGGTCCATGAAAGTGTGAAATAGGTCTAGCAAGCGAGTGCAAAGGAGCCAAGGGTAATGTCACGAGTGTAGAACTGTCAGAGTATGAAGGGTGAACACCTGTAGAAAGGATTTCCAACTGATGTGAAGGCAATAAAACATCCCCCATGATAGAAAATGGATCCACAAAAAAGGGTGGATTAGTGAAATCCTCTAGTAAAGTGGAAGTGGCAAGAGTCCTATAAGGGGCACTCTCAACAGTGGAGATGATGAACTCCTCTAAAATACCTATAGAAGGATGAATAACCTATAGTACATAACAAGTGTACTATATAGGAGACTGTTCAATATCTGATGAGATGTGGGATGTGTCAATACTATCTGGAACAGTGAGATAAGGAGGAGAAGAGTGAGATACATTGGCAAGGCTGCCAAGTTGTCACCTTGTTACGTGGGACCTTTCGAAATTGTCGAAATAATCAATCCTGTAGCTTATCGATTAGCATTACCATCTGCTTTATCTCGCATGCATGATGTTTTCCATATTTCTTTGCTTAAGAAATACGTTTCAGATCTGTCACATGTTTTAAATTGGAATTCCTTGTAGGTCCAAGACCTAGGAATAATCATGGTTAAACCCACACGAGTTCTGGAAACTCACCAATTGCATTTGAGAAATCGTGAAATACGGCAATGTAAGGTCCAGTGGGACCAGTTTAACGAAGAAAGTGCAACTTTGGAAAATCTGGAAGAGATGAAAATTTCTTTTCCTTTTCTTTTTCAACAGAATGAAATCTATTGACAAAACATTTCTTTTATGAACTTATCTTTTTCAAGTTTATATGAAAGCCAGATGGAGGCAAACATTATTCAGGATGAATAAAATGTGTTGTGACATTGATTTCTGGAACTATTCAAGTTGGAAATAGTCGCATTGTTTTGTGAACTAATAAATTGGTTGACCTGAACGTTAATCAAATATGTAATCATCGGGACGATGAATCTTTTAGGAGGGAAGCATGTAACACTCTGAACTGTTGTTACTTCCTCCTGAGCATTCAAGTGTTGATTTATGATTTCTTCTATAAAAGGATATGTTCCTTTGATTGTGAAGTCATGCTTGATATGTACTGTATCTTCTTTGTAATTGAAGATCTTTAACTGAGTCAGAATATGATTGGACTCTTTGAATTCTTTCATTTTGCACCTGAGTTTGATCTGATCTCGGAATGAATTGTGGATTTATCCATCTATATGACCCAGCCTTGGATCAATGGCATTGATCCAATAGATGCTTTAAGATTATTCGGAATGAACAAATATTATAGACCTTACGCAAAATGCAAGGTCTGAATGCGTTGAATAAACTATTCTAGAGTCTAACTCAGGCTAATCGTGTTAAATGAATTGGTTCCCGATATCGTAATATTAGGAAGGTCTTGATCGTGGGCCAGGTAATAAATCGAGATACATTTATTCAACTAACCTATTGGCAGTGATGGAGTGAATCCTTTTTGTGAATGTATGTCTGTAGGTTCTTATTCTAAACATTCTAAATGTTAGACCTAAACTAGATTTATTAAGGTTAATAACCTAAACCTAAACTATAACCTATGGGATTAGATTAGTGCTAATCTAACCTAGGCCTAAGCTATAAACTAATGTTCTAAAGTTAGTGACCTAGCGCTAAGGAGGTTAGAGTAAGTATCATCTTAAATCCTAACCTATGCTTCTAACCTAACAAATGTTAGTGGAGGAAGGGGACCTATGAAGGGGTGCAAGCCATGGGCGGTAGTTTCTATGGCATTAAATGGGATGGATAAGTATGAAGGACAGGGATTAAGTGGAAGTTTCAAACGGCTAGTGAAAGCCAACGTGGTAGAGTCGCCAAAGCTAGAAATGGTCTTTCATTTGTTTTTGTCCATTGCCAACTATGGCGGTCAGTGGCAATGGAGATTGAGTAGGAATTTTGGAGTTAACGCAATTAATGAACTCGGTCTTCGAGCTCGGATTTCTTGGGAAGACATGCAAAATGGAAAACTGGTAGTTTGTTTGGTTTTTCATGCACTCCGGTTTTCTCTCTCTTTGATCACTGGTTCTTCACACCAGTCTACTTGGTGTTGCATGGCAAATATGAGAGTAACTAGCTCTTTTCTCTGGCAAGGAAAGTTTATAAGGCATGGAAATAACAAATTGTTGTTGTTGAATCTAACGTGGAAAAAGAGGAGAAGGCTCGAGCTCTTTCAGTGGTCTTCTTCATATTTTTAAGCAACATTATCAGGCATGTTAGGCCCTAACTTTTAAAAATCTTGCTTTCTTTCAAATGATTTCATTAGAACAACTTTGTTCAGATGATTTTTGGGTTCAGTTGGTTTTTATGGTAGCTTTGTGTGAATTAGTTGATGTATCTTCTTACTGGCTCGATTTTTCAAGTGAACCCTTGATGGGTGTGCATTGTATTTCGAACGGTTGTTCTACCTTGCTGTGTTTTGCATTCCAGTTATATTTTGTAGAAATGCTTGCAAGGGTAATGTGTGAAACAGGCACTGTTGGACTCCATGAAAAGTTTCCTTGGTAGATATCGACTTCTGTAGAAGCCTTGTTGTTTATACTTCTTGAAATTATAGTATGTTTGGCTTCTGTAGAAGCTTTGTCGTGAATACTGTATGATTTTGGATATTTTGGGAATCCTTGAATAGATAGAGTTTTTAACTGTTGTAGAAGTTTAATCGAGAATACTATATGGGTTCGATTCCTTTTTGAGTCCTGGAAAGGTAACATACGTTTCTACCTTTGTAGAAGTATAGTCGTGAATACTGTATGTTACTGGTATAGTTAGAATACTTGAATTTAATATTAATCTTGTATCTTTCTACTTCAGTAGAAGTTAGTCGTGAATGCCATACATTTATACTTCTTAAGGAGTTCAGATGAGAACACGGTATGTTATTGTTTTGATTGGAATTCTTGAATTTGATATGTATCTTGTATCTTTCTACTTCTGTAGAAGTTTATTTGAAGAACACCACATGGGTAAGACTCCTTTTTAATCCTGGAGGCATTTATTATGTTTTCCTTTCTGAATAATCTTAGTTATGAATACTGTTGTGATTCTTGAGTTGTGGTTGCATGCAATCAACTTCAATCTAAACCTTGTTTTGAACATTAGTGGTATGGATACTGTTGGAGATTTGAAATGTTGCGAGTTGGCTTGATTTCTGATTTAAACCCTTGTTGTGCGTGCATAACGTTCAGACTCCTTTTTAATATTCTTGTGTCCTTTTCTGTCTGCTTCTGTGGAAAGAAAAGGAAGGGCTTTCTTTTCAAACTTTACTTGGTTTGAGACTTTGTCATAATCCATTGTAGCTTGGCATAGGAGGAAACTCGGAGGAAAATACTATTATGGAATTTCGGCTTCTATGAAGACCTTGTTGAGATTGCTTTTAGGAAAATGACTTCTAATATAAGTCATGGATGTATTATTATAAGAAATTGTTCTAGTTAAATGAGGTTGTGCATGTTGTGTTAGATTCAGTATGAATATCACTATATATGCATAAGGAAACATCATTTTTTTTAATGTTATTGAGCCTCTTGTTTGACTGAGATAAAAAGGTTGTTCTTTTGATTTCGGCCTTGGGATCTAAGTCCTTGCAGTGTTTTAGTAGGGACTAGATTGAGTTGTATGTTGCTGAGTGGGATTGTTATCGTGTTTGTGCATGATTACGTCTTTTGTTATTGAGGTTAACTAGTCTTGTGCTTGACTGAGATAAAGAGTTAACAGTTGTGCCTTGACAAGTGATTGTGCTGGTTATTTTCTCATTTTTTTTAGATAATATGGAAGGTTATGTGGAGTCTATATGATGGATTATTTATCACTTCCTTGTCACAATAGCTACTGTGTTGTTCAAGTAAGTTACAGGTAATTTTATATTTATATCTTGAAGAATGGTAATTCTTTATGTGGTCTCGACTGGCTTATTCGCAGGTGTATAATATGATTTCATTACTTTTAAGTGGATGTTACAGTCATGAACATGTTAGGAAGGGACATCTAAATGTCTCGGTTTCTTTCTCTCCTGCTGTAAAGTATATGTTGATATAAATGTATTTGATTGTTAGAATTGTTAGTACATACTGTTGGATTCATGAATTGTTAGGATATTCATTTTGTTGAATATAATGGCCTGTTGGATGTTTGCTTAACTTGGGATTCAGATGGATAGCTATTTTGGATACATTTGTTCTTCTTGGTCACTAATATTTATGATGAAATATCTGAAAAGTATCTAGGACTATTTAGTAACTATAATATGAGTTACACGTTTATAGTCATATTTGTATTATAGGAGCATAGTCTGAAATATGTTTACATTTCTGGTGAAATGATTTCATTTAAACAAGTTGTTTAATGAAAGAAATTTGTGGATTACAATTCTTTTAAGAGTTAGTGCTTGTCATGCTCAGTTCATCGAACTGACCCGTGCTGACAATTTTTGCAGATGGTTTCCGTAAGTGGTAAAAGCAAGCAGATCTGATAGGATGTTCAGATTGTTTGATTTGGTTTTATGATGAATTATAGCTTGATTCTCAGAATGTACTATTTGAAGAAAGATGTTCTTTTTCTGTTGAATATTGTATCAAGTATGTTGAATGCATAAAATGTATTTGATTAGTTCTGAAAGGAATTGAAAGAGGTATTTGTTACTTATTTTTTTGCATTCGTATCTTGTTGGGTTGATCTTCTTTGGTTCGAATGATCTTAAGAGCATTGTTATTATTGTATAATTTGGAGACTTTTGTGATTATCTATGTAAGCTGGCAAGATTATGTGACTGAATACTTATGATTGTTTATTAGTTCTATTATGTTTTATCTAAAAGCTAAATTGGAATTTAGAACACTGCCTTTCGGGAAGCTGGGGTTAAAATATACTAGAGCAGGAAGCTAAACGAGATGAATAAATTACTACTTCCTAGCCTTGATCTAAGTCAAGACAACATTTAATTAGATTCTTAATCACTATATCTCGATACTAATAAGTAAGATATAAATTCAGTTATGAGAACTGATATAAACCTAAAAAGGGTTTAAGTTAGCAATCGCATGTGAAGGTTGAGGGTTATTGTCCAATTTCGTTGATTTAGAATTATGTATATTCTATGAACTCCTTGAAGGGACCTCTAGTCTTAATAACTTCTCTTGTGTAAAGGGTTTTGCTATGAAAGGTAATTCTAAGGTGAGGAACCTAGGGATTGGGAAGACTAACCTTAGGGAGCGTCTTTTAGTATAATTTTAACTCAACGTATGTAACACTTATTAATAAGTAGATATTTCGAGGTGGATTTAAAGGTTGATGGCACAAGTCAACTGCAGGGTTGTACCTTCAAGAAGATTAGGATTTTCTCGAAGATACAACAATGCAGGTGACTTATGACGACACCCTTTGCATTGATCATTAAAATTACACTTAAAACTCGAACAAGTTACTCTGGGACTGATTAGGAATGTGGTCATGTTATAAGGCTACCCTAGGAGACTCGGGGTATCTTGACACACTGGATTAACTAGGATTGACCCAGTATGTCAGCGTATCCCTAGTCCTCGGGAGCATCCCTATAACGTTGTCATCTTACTAATCCATTCCTGAGTGAATAACTTGGGATAGGAGAGACTGACAGAAGTCAGTATAAGACATTTTACATAACATAGGAATGGGGTGAAGGATGTATTCCAGATTGACGAGTATGCCATCAAGGAATACGAGACATAAGCACTATGTTTCAAATCTTTGGCCAAAGTATCGCAAGCCGCTAATTGCGTTGTCCTATGTCACCTAGTCTAAGGGATGAGATGCCGATGAATAATGGTAACAATTATTCAGATAGGTTCCTTAGATAGAGCATTCTGAATCCCAGATTAGGGAAGAGAACCGCAAGCGTGATGTGTTAAATAAAAATGCCAACTCTTAATACACATGAATAGATAGGTAGATTACTGAGTCATGGAATGAATAGATCGGAGGTACTCTAAGTCATTACAGCTGCATATGGTTATCTGTTATGAGAATGGTTGTTTTGATTTGTGAGTTCTAAATTATGTATTTAGAACCAGGAAGCATTTATCAAAAAAAAAAAAATTTACTTGTTCTAATGTATAAAAATGAGGATGTTACATCTTGGTATCAGAGATGAAGGTTGTAGCTCTTTGGCCTATTGTGTCCATAATCTGATGAGAACCTGAAGGAGGCGCGGAAACAACCCAAAAACTTGATGAGATCCTTGCTGCCCTGTTGGACACAAGAGATTGTTTAGTTGTACTTGAATAGCAGGTGATGGGAAATGAGGAGGATGATGAAGATGGTAATCATAATCAGCAACCTCCTGAGGACAACCCCAATATGGGTATTGATATTAATGCTGGGAATGCACCTATCCAACCAGAAAATAAAAAGGCCAGGTTGGCAGCAGAACTCACTAATGATATAAAAAGGATAAGTCCACCTAAATATGATGGCACCACATTAGGTGATGGAGTTGAGAACTGGCTCAGCGAAATGGAGAAGTACTTTGCAATAAGAAACTTCTCATAGGAAACCAAAGCTATTTGGTGAGCCTATTAGCTTTCCCACGAAGCATCTTCATGGTGGGATAGCCGTAAAGCTGAGCTAAATATTGATGAGACCAATATTACTTGGAATCAATTCAAAGGCTATTTTAGGCAATGTTGGCTGCCACAACTTTTCTATGATCAGAAAATGACATAATTCTAGAACTTAGCTCAAGGGAAGCTAACGGTAACTAAATATTGGGAGCGGTTTACAAAACTCCTCAAGTATGTACCACAGTATCAAACTGACGAGAAGTTCAGAATACGGAAATTCATCATGGGATTGAATCCCGTGATAGGGGGAGAGGTCAATGTTAACAGTCCAACCACTATGGAAGGAGTTGTTGAAAAGGCCATAAGACAAGAACAAAAATTAAAGGCTATTTCTGCTCATAAAGAGGAAGTGCAGAAGAAGATTGCAAACCCTTCTTCAACCTCTCTTGCACCCAAAAAGGGACCCTAGAAAAATTTTGGAAACAAAAATAAGTTTCCAGGGGATAATAATAAGAAAGTAGTAGTAACTAAGCCTGCTGGAAATGTGAGGGATAATTTTGCCAAAAATTATAACAATGGGCAGAAGCCCTATGGAGGACAACGTGATAATTACAAGGCTGGAGGAAATTTTGAGCCTAAAAAGGGACCTGTAGGAGGCTGCTACAATTGTGGCAAAGACCACTACACAAATTAGTGCCCTTTGAAGAAGGATGATCGTAATCAGCAACATAAGATACATGCTGCAGTAGCAGACAAGCAAGCTGAAAAGCAAGTGACACCTATAGAAGTTCCGGGTAAGTTATTTGGCATACCTGTCACTATTATTTTTTATACAGGAGCTACTGAATGTTTTATTTCCAATAAACTTGCTTCTAAACTTAAAAGAAAAGCTGGAAAAATGGATAAATCTTGGACTGTACAGTATGGTAATAACTCTGTTCATACAGTGAGTATGTGTCTTTTTGGGGCAGTCCTTGACTTACCTAACTTTTCCACGGAAGTTGACCTCTATGTTACACCTTTGGGATCGTATGACATTGTCATCGGTGTCAATTGGTTAGCTGACCATAAAGCAAAATTAGACTGATATGAAAAGAACATAAAATGTTTAGATGATTAGCTGGAAACAACAGAGATTCAAGGTGTGAAACGGGAAATTTCAGTTAGAAAATTGTCAGCTATGCAGCTTAAAAAGGCTAAAAACAAAGGATGTACCCTTTATGCAGTAAAGATATCTGAATTTTTAGAAGAAGATGGTGATTCCATGAAACGATTTCCTCTGCTACAAAGTTTCAGGGATGTTTTTCCAGAAGAATTACCAGGGTTACCACCCAAGATGGAATTTGACTTCACCATCGAAATCAAAGTAGGAATGGAACCTATTTCCAAAGCACCTTATCGGATGACTACTACAGAGTTAGTCGAGCTTAAGGCACAATTGCAAGAAATTTTGTCTAAAGTTTTTATTAGACCAAGAAGGATGGAACACTTAGGCTGTGTATTGATTATCGGATGTTGAATAAAGAAACAATCAAGAATAGATACCCACTTCCAAGGATCGACGATCTATTTGATCAGATGCGTGGGGCAGCGGTTTACTCTAAGATAGATCTTTGATCTGGTTATCATCAGTTAAGGATTAGAGAAGAAGATATTCATAAAACAACTTTCTGAACAAGGTACGGACATGATGAATTCACGGTTCTACCCTTTGGATTAACTAATGCACCCGCAGCTTTTATGAACTTAATGAACAATATCTTTCAAGAATATTTGGACAAGTTTGTACTTGTATTCTTGGATGATATTCTCATTTATTCTAAAAGCGTTGAGGAGCACAATGAGCATTTGAAGATATTTTTGGGAATTTTGAGAAAAAGAAAGTTGTATGGTAAGTTATCCAAATGTTCTTTCTTTGATTCAGAAATTCACTATTTGGGTCATGTCATTAGCAAGGAAGGAATTGTTGTAGATCCTTCAAAAATAGTGGCAATAACTGAGTGGCCTGCACCAAAGAATGTGCACGAAGTAAGAAGCTTCATGGGTCTTGTTGGTTATTATAGAAAATTTGTTAAAGATTTTTCTAAAGTAGCTACACCGATAACTTCATTGCAGAAGAAGGATAAGAAATTTATTTGGAATGATAAGTGCGAAGTGGCTTTCGAAAGTCTGAAAAGCCAGTTGACTTCCGCACCTATATTAGCTGTACCAGACCCTAATGGGAGCTTTACTATTGTAACGGATGCTTCTAGGGAAGGCCTTGGAGGTGTTTTGTTATAAAATGATCAAGTCATAGCATATGAAAGTAGAAAACTTAAGTTACATGAGCTGAATTATGCTCCTCATGATTTGGAGCTTGCTGCCATTGTTCATGTACTTCAAGTCTGGAGACACTATTTACTTGGGAAACCTTTTGAGTTGAAAACTGATCACTTAGGACTGAAATATATTTTCACTCAGCCTAATCTAAATGCCAGACAGAGAAGGTGGTTAGAATTTTTATCACAATATGATTTTGATATTAGCTACATCAAAGGGAAGGAGAATAGAGTAGCAGATGCTCTAAGTCGTAGGAAGCACTTTTCTGCTCTTATAACATTAAGAACTCAGTTTAAGGATGAGGTAAAAAGTGCCTCAGAATCTGATATTTACTTTCAACAAGTAAAAGCAGCGCTTGCTGCAGAACCTAATGATGAAAGGTATAAAGGTTTTCATTTTGATAATGAAGGAATCTTGCGTTATGAAAACAGGTATACGTACCTATGCTGAATGATTTGAGAAAGAAGTTGTTAGTTGAATTTCATAATTCACCTTTCTCTGGACACCCGGGTATCACAAAAATTCTTGCTGATCTGAAACAGCAATACTTTTGGAAAGGTATGAAAAAGGATGTCATTGAATTTGTAACTCATTGTCTGGAATGTCAGCGGGTTAAGGCAGAACACATGCATCCTGCTGGACTGTTATATCCTCATAGCATACCGCAGTACAAATGGCAAGTAATAAGCATGGACTTTGTACAAGGGTTACCTATGTCCAGGAATAAACATGATGTTATCCTGGTAGATGTAGATAAACTAACTAAGGTAGCTCATTTCATCGCTAGAAATCTAAAGGATGATTCACCAGTGCTGGCCAAAAGATTCATACACGAAATTTTTAGATTACATGGTGTACCAGAATTGATTATATCTGACAGGGATCTAAGAATGACGTCAAGGTTTTGGCAAATGCTTAATATAGCTCTTGGAATGAAACTAAAATTCAGTTCTGCATATCATCCGGAAATGGATGGACAAACTGAGAGGGTAAATCAAGTGTTGGAAGACATGTTGCGAATGTATTGCATGGATCAATAGTAAAAATGGGAAGAGTATCTTCCATTAGTTGAATTCGCATACAGCAACACTTATCACTCATCTCTTAAAATGGCACCATTTGAAGCACTTTATGGAAGAAAGTGTAGAACCCCGGTTAGTTGGGATAGTGTTGAGGATAGAGTGGTAATTGGACCAAAGATCCTCACTAAAATGGAACAACAAGTTAATTTGATTCGTGAATGATTAAAGGAAGCAGTGGATAGACAGAAGAGCTATGCTGACCTTAAGCGGGTTGATCAAAGGTTTGAGCTTGGTGAGAAGGTTTTTCTCCGTGTTAAACCCAGAAAGAGTTCTATAACTTTTAGCAAGGCTGCCAAGTTGTCACCTCATTACGTGGGACCTTTCGAAATTGTCGAAATAATCAATCTTGTAGATTATCGATTAGTATTACCATCTGTTTTATCTCGCATGCATGATGTTTTCCATATTTCTTTGCTTAAGAAATACGTTTCAGATCTGTCACATGTTTTAAATTGGAATTCCTTGCAGGTCCAAGACCCAGGAATAATTGTGGTTAAACCCACACGAGTGCTGGAAACTCACCAATTACATTTTAGAAATCGTGAAATACGGCAATGTAAAGTCCAGTGGGACCAGTTTAATGAAGAAAGTGCAACTTGGGAAAATCTGGAAGAGATGAAAATTGCTTTTCCTTTTCTTTTTCAATAGAATGAAATCTATTGACAAAACATTTCTTTTATGAACTTATCTTTTTCAAGTTTATATGAAAGCCAGATGGATGCAAACATTATTCAGGCTGAATAAAATGTGTTGTGACATTGATTTCTGGAACTATTCAAGTTGGAAATAGTCGCATTGCTTTGTGAACTAATAAATTGGTTGACCTAAAGGTTAATCGAATATGTAATCATCGGGACAATGAATCTTTTAGGAGGGAAGCATGTAACACTCTGAACTATTGTTACTTCCTCCTGAGCATTCAAGTGTTGATGTATGATTTCTTCTGTAAAAGGATATGTTCCTTTGATTGTGAAGTCATGCTTGATATGTATTGTATCTTCTTTGCAAATGAAGATCTTTGACTGAGTCGGAATATGATTGGACTCTTTGAATTCTTTCAATTTGCACCTGAGTTTGATCTGATCTCGGAATGAATTGTGGATTTATCCATCTATAAGACCCAGCCTTGGATCAATGGCATTGATCCAAGAGATGCTTTAAGTTTATTCAGGATGAAAAAAAATTATAGACCTTATGCAGGTTGCAAGGCTTGAATGCATTGAATAAACTATTCCAGAGTCTAACTCACGCTGATCATGTTAAATGAATTGGTTCCCGATATTGTAATATCAGGAAGGACTTGATCGTGGGCCAGGTAATAAATTCGGATACATCTATTCAACTATCCTATTGGCAGTGATGGAGTGAATCCTTTTTGTGAATGTATGTCTATAGGTTCTTATTCTAAACATTCTAAATGTTAGACCTAAACTGGATTTATTAAGGTTAATAACCTAGACCTAAACTATAACCTATGGGATTAGATTAGTGCTAATCTAACCTAGGCCTAAGCTATAAACTAATGTTCTAAAGTTAGTGACCTAGCGCTAAGGAGGTTAGAGTAAGTATCATCTTAAATCCTAACCTATGCTTCTAACCTAACAAATGTTAGTGGAGGAAGGGGACCTATGAAGGGGTGCGAGCCATGGGCGGTAGTTTCTATGGCATTAAATGGGATGGATAAGTATGAAGGATAGGTATTTAGTGGAAGTTACAAATGGCTAGTGAAATCCAACGTGGCAGAGTCGCCAAAGCTAGAAATGGTCTTTCATTTGTTTTTGTCCATCGCCAACTATGGCGGTCGGTGGCAATGGATATTGAGCGGGAATTTTGGAGTTAATGCAATTAATGAACTCGGTCTTCGAGCTCGGATTTCTTGGGAAGACATGCAAAATGGAAAACTGGTAGTTTGTTTGGTTTTTCATGCGCTCCAGTTTTCTCTCTCTTTGATCACTGGTTCTTCGCACCAGTCTACTTGGTGTTGCATGGCAAATATGAGAGTAACTATCTCTTTTCTCTGGCAATGAAAGTTTATAATGCATGGAAATAACAAATTATTGTTGTTGAATCTAACGTGGAAAAAGAGGAGAAGGCTCGAGCTCTTTCAGTGGTCTTCTTCATATTTTTAAGCAACATTATCAGGCATGTTAGGCCCTAACTTTTAAAAATCTTGCTTTCTTTCAAATGATTTCATTAGAACAACTTTGTTCAGATGATTTTTGGGTTCAGTTGGTTTTTATGGTAGCTTTGTGTGAATTAGTTGATGTATCTTCTTACTGGCTCGATTTTTCAAGTGAACCCTTGATGGGTGTGCATTGTATTTCGAACGGTTGTTCTACCTTGCTGTGTTTTGCATTCCAGTTATATTTTGTAGAAATGCTTGTAAGGGTAATGTGTGAAACAGGCAGTGTTGGACTCCATGAAAAGTTTCCTTGGTAGATATCGACTTCTGTAGAAGCCTTTCTGTTTATACTTCTTGAAATTATAGTATCTTTGGCTTCTGTAGAAGCTTTGTCATGAATACTGTATGATTTTGGATATTGTGGGAATCCTTGAATAGATAGAGTTTTTAATTGTTGTAGAAGTTTAATCGAGAATACTATACGGGTTCGATTCCTTTTTGAGTCCTAGAAAGGTAACATACATTTCTACCTTTGTAGAAGTACAATCGTGAATACTGTATGTTATTGGTATAGTTAGAATACTTGAATTTAATATTAATCTTGTATATTTCTACTTTAGTAGAAGTTAGTCATGAATGCCATACATTTCTACTTCTTAAACCCTCGCTGTGCATGCATAACATTCAGAATCCTTTTTAATATTCTTGTGTCCTTTTCTGTCCGCTTCTGTGGAAAGAAAAGGAAGGGCTTTCTGTTCAAACTTTACTTGGTTTGAGACTTTGTTGTAATCCATAGTAGCTTTGCATAGGAGGAAACTCAGAGGAAAATACTGTTATGGAATTTCGGCTTCTGTGAAGACCTTGTTGAGATTGTTTTTGGGAAAACAACTTCTAATATAATTCATGGTTGTATTATTATAAGAAATTGTTCTAGTTAAATGAGGCTATGCATGTTGTGTTAGATTCAGTATGAATATCACTATATATGCATAAGGAAACATCATTTGTTTTAATGTTATTGAGCCTCTTGTTTGACTGAGATAAAAAGGTTGTTCTTTTGATTTCGGCCTTAGGATCTAAGTCCTTGCAGTGTTTTAGCAGGGACTAGATTGAGCTGTATGTTGCTGAGTGGGATTGTTGTTGTGTTTGTGCATGATTACGTCTTTTTTTATTGAGGTTAACTAGTCTTGTGCTTGACTGAGATAAAGAGTTAATAGTTGTGCCTTGACAAGCGATTGCGCTGGTTATTTTCTCTTTTTTTTTTGGATAATATGGAAGGTTATGTGGAGTCTATATGATGGATTATTTATCACTGCCTTGTAACGATAGCTACTGTGTTGTTCAAGTAAGTTACAGGCAATTTTATATTTGTATCTTGAAGAATGGTAATTCTTTCTGTGGTCTCGACTGGCTTAGTCGCAGGCGTATAATATGATTTCATTACTTTTAAGTGGACATTACAGTCATGAACATGTTAGGAAGGGACATTTGAAAGTCTCGGTTTCTTTCTCTCCTGCTGTAAAGTATATGTTGATATAAATGTATTTGATAGTTGGAATTGTTAGTACATACTGTTGGATTCATGAATTGTTAGGATATTCATTTTGTTGAATATAATGGCCTATTGGATGTTTTTTGTACTTGGGATTCAGATGGATAGTTTTTTTGGATACATTTGTTCTTCTTGGTCACTAATATTTATGATGAAATAACTGAAAAGTATCTAGGACTATTTAGTAACTATAATATGAGTTACACGTTTATAGTCATATTTGTATTACAGGAGCATAGTATTAAATATGTTTACATGTTTGGTGAAATGATTTCATTTAAACAGGTTTTTTAATGAAAGCAATTGGTGGATTGCAATTGTTTTAAGATTTAGTGCTTGTCATGCTCAGTTCATCAAACTGACCCGTGCTGACAATTTTTACAGATGGTTGCCGTAAGTGGTAAAAGCACGAAGATCTGATAGGATGTTCAGATTGTTTGATTTGGTTTTATGATGAATTGCAGCTTGATTCTCAGAATGTACTATTTGAAGAAAGATGTTATTTTTCTGTTGAATATTGTATCAAGTATGCTGAATGCATAAAATGTATTTGATTAGTTCTGAAAGGAATGGAAAGAGGTATTTGTTACTTATGTGTTTGCATTTGTATCTTGTTGGGTTGATCTTCTTTGGTTCGAATGATATTAAGAGCATTGTTATTATTGTATAATTTGGAGACTTTTGTGATTATCTATGTAAGCTGGCTAGATTATGTGACTAAATACTTATGATTGCTTATTAGTTCTATTATGTTCTATCTAAAAGCTAAATTGGAATTTAGAACATTGTCTTTCGGGAAGCTGGGGTTAAAATATACCAGAGTAGGAAGCTAAATGAGCTGAATAAATTACTACTTCCTAGCCTTGATCTAAGTCAAGACAACGTTTAATTGGATTCTTAATCACTATATCTTGATACTAATAAGTAAGATATAAATTCAGTTATGAGAACTGATATAAACCTAAAAAGGGTTTAAGTTAGCAATCTCATGTGAAGGTTGAGGGTTATTGTCCAATTTCGTTGATTTAGAATTATGTATATTCTATGAACTCCCTGAAGGGACCTCTAGTCTTAATAACTTCTCTTGTGTAAAGGGTTTTGCTATGAAAGGTAATTCTAAGGTGAGGAACCCAGGGATTGGGAAGACTAACCTTAGGGAGCGTCTTTTAGTATAATTTTAACTCAACGTATGTAACACTTTTTAATAAGTAGATATTTCGAGGTGGATTTAAAGGTTGACGGCACAAGTCAACTATAGGGTTGTACCTTCGAGAAGGTTAGGATCTTCTCAAAGATACAACAATGCAGGTGACTTATGACGACACCCTTTGCATTGATCGTTAAGATTACACTTAAAAATCGAACAAGTTACTCTGGGACTGATTAGGAATGTGGTCACGTTATAAGGCTGCCCTAGGGGACTCGAGGTATCTTGACACACTAGATTAACTAGGGTTGACCCAGTATGTCAGCGTATCCCTAGTCCTCGGGAGCATCCTTATAATGTTGTCATCTTACTAATCTGTTCCTGAGTGAATAATTTGGGATAGGAGAGACTGACAAAAGTTAGTATAAGACATTCTACATAACATAGGAATGGGGTAAAGGACGTATTCCAGATTGATGAGTATGCCGTTAAGGAATACGAGACATAAGCACTATGTTTCAAATCTTTGGCCAAAGTATCGCAAGCTGCTGATTGCATTGTCCTAAGTCACCTAGTCTAAGGGATGAGATGCAGATGAATAATGGTAACAATTATTCAGATAGTTTCCTTAGACAGAGCATGCAGAATCCCAAATTAGGGAAGAGAACCGCAAGAGTGATGTGTTAAATAAAAATGCCAACTCTTAATACACATGAATAGATCGATAGATTACCGAGTCATGGAATGAATAGATCGGAGGTACTCCGAGTCATTACAGCTGCATATGGTTATCTGTTATGAGAATGGTTGTTTTGATTTGTGAGTTCTAAATTTTGTATTTAGAACCAGGAAGCATTTATCAAAAAAAAAAATTACTTGTTCTAATGTATAAAAATGAGGATGTTACAAAAGTAGGAAAATGTATACAACCGTGAATGGTGATCTACCTTTCCCTTAGCCACTGTAGTGTCATCATTAAGCTCACGAATAATCACAGAGTTAGGACCAAATTCCACTCGCATTCCTTCACCAAGGTGAGTAATCTGGTAAAATGATAGGATATAGGTAGAGAGATCAGGAACACTCAACACTTGGTTGAATGTTCCCCCGTCTATCTCTACCGATCCACTACTAGAAACTGACACTTTCATGTTATAACCCAATGTGATTTGGGACATATCACAAGTTTCGATGTTGGAGAACTAAACATGTGAAGAAGCCATGTGGTGCGAGGCACCATAATATAAAATCCACGTCAATGAAGGAGTAACTTGAGCTACGAGGGCCTTTTCTTTCTTCTTATCATATTTAGAACCTTTTACAATGGAAAACTCAGCCTTCGGAGCATTTTGTTTTATGAATTCAGGAACACTTATTTTATTCTTCTCAAGTAAATGAGATAAGTGATCAATCTATTTATGAAAATAGTGTTTCTATTCGTGACTAGACTTCTTGCAATAGGAACACAAATACTTGTCTTTCTGTGCTCTAGGCTCAGAAGTTGAAGTTTTCATGTTAATTTTAGTTCTGGTCTTGGTTTCTTTCTTAGGTTGATCCTTTTTCTCTATCTAATTATCAGTCTTCTTTTCCTTACTAGTACTTGCTACAAGGGCATGTGACTTGGACTTGAGAGACCCCATTCGAATGAGTTTTTCCTGTTCTCGAATGAATTGGGATGAAAAACAATCAAAGGAGGGCATATTCCAATCCTTTCCCAAGGTAGTTTTTATAGCGTAAAAATTTGACACAAAGACAGAATATTCAGGACCTAACTTAGAGAGAATTGACAAGATCAATTCAGAATATTTCTTCTCTACTTGACATCCCTTTAACAATGATCTAGTGTGGAAAAAATTTGAGAAGAATGCTTGTCGGTTTTCAAAATCACTAGGATTTAACCCTAGTAGTTCGTTTTCCAACTCATGCGCTCTCATGTCATCGTGTTTTCTGAACATTTCATCTAACGTTGTCCACATAGATTTAGGTGTTTTAGATGCCTCAATGTGGAAGAGCAAGTCAGGAGAAACAAATATGCAAAGAAGACCTAAAGCCTCATCACTACGGTTTAACCACTTAGATTTTTTAGGTTCATCGTCTGCTTCAGTCTCAGTTCCCATGGTGATGCGAAATAAACCTTTACCTCTTAGTTTCATTATTATTTTCGATCTCCATTCAAAAAATTAGAACGACATAAGCAAAGGAATTGAAAGTGCATCCATAGTGAGAGAGAGAGAAAGAAATGCAGAAAAAAAATGTAACCATCCAGGACAATAACAACCCCCCTGCTTTCAGCACTTTATAGTTTAGTGCATTGATTACAATCGGGTCCGTGTATGTGGTTGGAAACACTTGGTAACTCATCTTGCAATCAGCATAATAACACACAAGAGAGGAGACCACAACAGTGTTTCGTGGAGTGCAACAAATAGGACACCGTAAACAAGCACAAGAAAAAAAAAAAAGAGGCGAAAGCCAACCCTGGTGGTGAGAAAAAACGTCTCACATCATAAAAGGAAATCCCTTTGTTGTAAACTGTGGCAGACGTGCTCACTAGTTGCAAGAAATAACAAGGGTGAAATACAAGGTTTTAAATGAACTCAAGGAGTTCAGAGAATTTTCAGAATGCTGGAAAAGACCTCGGAAGGAAAATAGGTGCTCAGAGTGATGCTGCACACTTGAGCGCATGATTAGTGAAATTTTTTTTGACAAGAACGCCTAAATTTTACCGTTTAGAAACACCCAATTTTTGCTATTTTTAGAGTTATTGGAGTTTTTAAAAAATGATAAAAAAGATAATTTAGATGTCGATGGTCAATATTTTGCTAATCATGAATTAGTCATAAATAAATTGAATTAATTACGAATAATTAAAACCTAATTTAAAAAAACTTAATTAAATATGTTTAAGTAATATCTAATTATATTAAATATGAAAAAAAATACTTTCCCTCTTTTGTGTTTAAAAAGATAAACTATTCCAACTAATTTTTAAAAAAAGGTTGAAAAAGAAAATCTATTAAAAAAGGGAAAGATTTCTGTTTTTGAAAAATCTTCAATCTTTTACCAAAAAAAACGTAGGTTTTTAATTACTTACTAAAAAACAAATTTTTAAAAGAAAGTAATTTAAATACTAAAAAAACTCCCACGTATTTTTAAAAGGTAGATTTAAAACAAAAAACAAACTTACGGTTAATGAAAACAATTTCCATCGTTTGGAAAATGTAAACCACGAGGAAAACTGGGTTGATTTTTACAACCTTTTTTCAAGTTTTAAATTTGAAAGTATTTTAAACAAAACTTACCAAAAAGGAATACTAAAAAAAAGAAAAGGACTTACCATTTTTTGAAGTTTTTGAAGTGACCACGTATTTGTTGTGGAAGTCGACCATGGCTGCACCAAGACAGAAATAACAGAGGGAACAATAGAAGCTAAGCGAGTTGAAGCTTAGCGAGTTTAGAAAATAATAGCAACAGATGGAAAGTCCAAAAAATGGAACATGCAGCCAAACCAAAAAGAAACAAGATAAAGGAAGGTGAATCCCTCCACGCAAAGCAAGCAAAGAACATAGTAGGCAAATTACTGAGCATGAGTTACACATAAATGGTAAATCAGAGTACTCAGAAGAAATGGACGATGCATGTGGAGTGCAAGATCCTTTCGTAGAATAGATTGAGTGCCCAAGCCAATGCACCAAACAAATGATCCGCTAATTACTGAATTTTTTGACCTGAATCTGCAAAACAAATAGCAATAACAGAGAAAAACCAAAAGACATATATCTAAAGAATTTTCATTTTAATAAATTTTTTTAAAAAACTAGAAAATACTCTTTTTGACTAATCTATTAAATTAGGCTGCAGCTAGCTAAATGTAGCTGCAAAACCCTTGATAGCTCATGAAAACTTGCACATGTAAAAAAAATGCACAAAAACTGACACAACTTTTTGAGAAAGCTTGTTAGAGAGATTAACAAAATAATTCCGGAAAATAGTGATAAAAAAACTTGCATGCAGAGTAAAAAAACTGAAACCAAGAAAGAGTAATCACAACTAAAAAATAATGAGTGCACGTTTACCCGATCTCATCTCTGATACCATGAAAAGCGTTTGCGATAATTGAATCAGAAATGAGGCACCACGAAGTAGTTGCACTCGAATGGAATCGTGATAGCTCTAGCGATTACAAGAAAGAATTGATCAGTAATGGAAGAACTTGCTCAAAAGAAACAAAGCTTACATATAGAGGAAAGATAGCGGAGTGTCTTGGCATGCTCATAAATGAATAGTAAAGGGGTACATATAGGGTGAGGAGTAACCTTAGTGCACGACACACATGAAACCCTAAACCTAACCCATGTGAGATGACCCTCCAATATGAGAGGAGGACACATAAGATAACTCACACTAACAATACATTCATAAGCTCAATGCGGAGAAGACTCTAAGAAGAGGAGATAATAATATAATTCATGAGAACATGGATAAGATTAAGTGTGGGGAAATGATGAGGCCATAAATTGGCCATAAATTACCATTATTTTGTCCTTTCAAGTTACCTTTGAAAGTGTATTTAAATGTAATCTAGGAACTTATAATTTGCTTAAGATAGAATATAGGATATATATCGTGTTTATTCCTTAGAAATATTTTGTTATCTATTTTTTTGACTAATCCTATTGATTATTTGGGAAAATATGCAAAGTCTTGTGTATACAGGCCATAAAGGAAAGATAATGCTAATATTGGAAAAAGTGGAATTGATCATGGATGGTATATCTAAACTCAAATTTGATTTCATATTCAGATTCCTCTCAAAAAATTATGCAAGCTCAAAAAATAGAATCATTTCAATCTGATATCCTACGTAAAATTTATAGTTTTTTAATTTAGTTCCGGAACTCACAGAGTTACTTTCGAAACTCGCAGATTTTGATAGTTTTTGAGGAATTTTGAAAGCTAAGAGAATCCAATGGAAAATATGAAAGAGGTTTTTGTGTATAGAAATGTGATTAACAAAAACCTCACTCATATTTTCTACAGGTATTACCAATAAATATATATTTAACTTTTAGTGACCTGTAGTCCAAGGAAAAGTGTATCAGACGAGCGCTAAAAGTTCCATAAACAGTAACAAAAAAATAAAACAGAAAATATGAAAGAGGTTTTTGTTCATAGAAATATTTTTAACAAAAACCTCATTCATATTTGCAAGAGGTTTTACCAATGAAAATAAATCTAACTTTTAGTGAACTGCAGTTTAAGGAAAAAGTGTATCAGACAAGCGTGAAAAGTTCCACAGTCAAAAACAACAAAGTCAAATGGAAAATCCCTAGAAAGTTATTTGGTCAAAATCATATTTTGAGAAAAATATTCCTTCCAATAATTTAAATGAATAAAACCATTATGATTCTTTTTACTGAAAAGCAAGGAGAAGATTTGGGAGTAAATCTTCCTAAAATAAGTGAGATAAGACTTTGACTCCAATAATATATCTCTCTCCATATTTTTTGGAGATTGAGATATTAGTTGTTAGGACTAGAATAAAGATAAGATCAGATTGTATCTCTAAAAATAAGGAGTTGGTTGGATGCATAAATTATAAATGCAACATTCCACACTTAGATATGTAATTCCTTTCTCCCAAGAAATAAAGATCTGTTCTTTCTTTCCAATATTTTAAAGTAAAGTTATTCTGCAAGTTCTGAAATAAAAGTATGAATTAAGTCCTCTTCCAAGGAATGAGTTGGCCACTCATTCTAGGGAAGATGGATCAATGTGTTAATGTTTGTTTCTTTATTTTTGTAGTTTTTCTTTTGTTGTAAACTTCGGATTTCATGTTATGTGATCCTTCTTTAGTACAATTTTTGTTGTGAACCTGCAGGTGCCTTTTTATCTTTCATTTATTTTTAATTTAGAACTTTCATTTATGAAAGTTTCATTTCTTTCATTCAACCTTTATTTATACAAGGGTGATTTCCTTTATGCAAGTGTGATTTCCTTTATGCAAGTGTGTTTACATTTTTGCAAGGTTGCCTTTAAATTTTTGCATGTGTGATTTATTTTATGCAAGTTTGGTTTGTGTTTAAAGGAGTTGTTTTCCAAGATCTTCTTCTCTTAATGCATACAAATTTCAGACACCAACCTAGATTGACATTATTAATGATGAGGATTTATGACCCTCATCACTTGTTGTCTAGCACGTCACCCCTCTATCCATCAGAGCAGATGTAGCTCCTGTTCCATCCACTTATATGATGGAAAAACCCACATCCTCTGTCCACATCAAAAAACCCCTATTGTTATAATAGGTGTACATGTGAAGCACCCCAACGTTCTCCAACATATGTAGCCGACTACCAAGCCCCGCCTCAAATGCATCCAGATGGGGCATACTAGAAGAACCCTGATGTGCTCGTATTCCTAGAAAATAGAGAATGTGAAACATGGACTAAACCTCTGTAATAGGCCCATAACTCTCTGTATAGTTGCACACATGTATATGTGTATCCAAACCACGTCCTATCCTATCATGTCATGAAGGACCCCCAAATGCCCATGGGAATATCCCACCCTCCGCATCCAAAATGTGAAAGCAGTAAATTGGCAACACCACTACCCTCATCACCTGGTAGCTTCGAGCTCATATTGGGCGTTAGGAACCTTAAGCCCCTTGCCGAGCACAATCAAATCAACTCCTCAGATGCCTCTATCCCTGTATCCCCAGATGTACACATCTTCTAGGGTGACCCTCGTAGATGCACCCAAATGAGGGAAACCATCAAAACTCATCTCTTATACTACGTGTTGGTAGTTTTAATCAAGATAACCTCTGCAACATGGGTGCCAATCATTGGCTGTCACACTCCCTCATACGAGTAGGGGCAGTACCTTATCCTGTCCGTAGATCGGTCCCTCGTGTGCACCCAACAAAAACACATATTGTACCTAATTTGTCCCCAACCCTTATTACATATTATACCCACCCTACTAGTTACCCCTTTCTAGACCTATCTATTAATGACATGTATACCTATTCCCCTATTTACCTCTCATGAAACCTACCCTTACATCTCCTGTCTTATCCTTACCTCTTACCCTTTCTCTCTATTACCCTATTTTCCCAAAACGTCAGCCGACACTGGTTAGCAATGACTGTTATCGATCATGCGTAACCAGCATAGGTCACCTTCTACTTGACCGATGTCGGCAAAATACCACTGACATCGGCCAATACTTTACTGGCGTCGTTCCCTGTCACATAGTCGAATATGTCCAAACCTCCCCCCCCCCCCATTTTTCCAAATTTCTCAAAATCTAACCTAATCCTCCACTCTAACCTACCCAAACCTATCCTATCTTCAATCCCAATCCTATTTAACCTTCATTGGAACTTACCACCCCTCATTCCTTCATTTTTACCCATACATTCCAAATAATAAAATTACACTCAAATTTTCACCCAACCCTATTTCAATAGCCTATTTCAATAACAAATATAGGATCGGATAGAATCCTACCTCATCTCAGTGTCGTCAACATGGTGGTATGACTGGCCACTGCACAAGTGGCCTACCCAAACCTTCTCTTAACTTTGCTATGTCCAATCACCAAATCCAATCCTCTTGACCTCCACGTAATCACAATCGATCCCTCTATGCTTGTGGACCCATTTACCTAGATCCTCTCCACAACAGGTGCAAAAGGTAAAAAGTGCTCTTTCATTTTCTCAAAGACAACACGTGTAAATGAATCCATCCAATACAGATTTTTCCATTTAAAACCCCCACCCCGACTTTCCTGACGTCGGTTATACCTAGACTGACATTGGTCTTTTTCCCTAGCAAACCATGGTCAGTTTTACCTACACCAACATTAGTCTTGTGCCCTAGAAAACCATTTTCTATTTACCTATAACATCACTAGTTAAACATGACCAGCATCGGTTACCTGTTATACTCTTATCAACACTCTTTCCCCATTTTCACCCAAAATTTACCCTTCCCACCACTTTGTTGACCTTACTCACCTTTATCGCAACCTACCTCCAAGCCTACATTACCTATACCTATCCTTAATTGCATTTAGGGACTTGATATTTTAGTCATGCCTTGGCCCAACCTGTGTTGTGACCTTGCTACCTAGACTCGGAACATTATTAATGACCTGTGAACCCATGTGCTCACTTTACCTTGCAACATTGTTACCTGTGTTGTTTTACCTATTGCCCTTACCTTTCCTATTGGTGTGTCGTTTATCCTGACCCAACCTTTGGTATACCCGAACATACCTACACATTCTTATACCTGACCTATGATGTGCTTCCACACCATATTCTATACCTCGGATACCAGAATCACTTCAACCTTGTTTGGATAAACCCATCGACCTTGGATGATGTAGAGTTTGCATGTTCTTCAACATGGTGTTGTGCCACAGTTAATATGTGATGCCTGGTTAAAACAACCCACTTGAGACCCATGAACAACATAGGTTTATTTAGAAAATTATGGAATATATATTTTTTGATTAAGAGTTAACAACTGAAGTCTCACAGATAGTTAAATTCAATTAATAACCTATCCCATTATAGTACTTACTGATTTCACATTATACAGCAATAAATGTAATAGGTCCACACCTAGCTTAAATCTCCCTAGGGATTAAATTGATCATTGATTACAATGACCTTTTAGCTAAATAGTCCCTAAATAAAATTTAGGGTTAAGGGACCCAAAAAATTAAATACCCAAGGTATTTAATTCAAGAGCAAGATTTAATTACAATAAGGAAGGGAATACATATTTAAAACAATAGAGTAAGGTCTCACTAACCCACTCCCAGAGCTTGATTGAGAGAGTCTACAACTAGGTTACAAGGCAACAACTGCCACTAACATATTTCGGAGCAACTCAAATCCACCTGAACAAAATTCTATTTTATAAACAATTCTCAGAGGTCACAAGGTCCAAAACTTAGGGCTAGAAGTTTCAGTTAGGTTTAGGGAGCAATTTTATTCCCATACCCACTCTCTAACAAGCTCAGAGTTTCAACTTGATATTTCTCATAATTAACGATTCAAAAATTTCCCTAAATCATTCCCAATGGATAGGAAATTTTCTCACATTTCTGGTGATATAAATAAGTCCTCCTAACTGTTATCCAAAATTCAGCCCCCCAGGGTAAATTTGATAACATGCATCAGGATGTCCAAATTCCAAGAAAAATGACTGATTCAGAGCAAAATCAGGTTTCTAGGGTCCCTTCAGGAATCTTTCTAAAACTCCCCAGGCCGAAGAAGGAAGGAGCAAGCTTTGAGAAAGTGCGGAGAAGGTTGCAAAAAGCAAAGTAGTTTGGTCCAGAAAAAATTGTGAAAATCGGCTAAGTCCTAGTCCAGCATAAGGTGGGACAAATGGGACAAAGGTACGCGAACCGCTCGAACCGGCCGAAATGAGTCCAGGCGGCCCACTAAGCATTTGGGACAAGTGGGATGAAAATACGCGGCGGGCGCGAAATGCCGGTTCGACCGAGAGAGAAAATCGACTAACTGTTGAGAGGGGCAGTTCAGGACGCGCGGGACAAAAGGACCCGAACCGGCCGAAAAGATTCAAATCAGTCCGAAACAAAGTGGGACAAGCGGGCCAGAAATACCCGAACCGGCCGAACCGGCCGAAATTGTCCCAAAAGGTCCAAAATCAAAATGGGACGTCTGGGATGAATGGACGCGAAGTACGCGGAAGACCCGGCAGGCCCGAGAACCATTGAGAAATTGCCACGTGTCATCAAGGAGAAGCCAAAAGGTCAAAAGGCAAGGTTTTGAAGCGCTGGCCCGAGCCAATAGAAATTGGACACGTGTCCAATGGAGCATAGAAGTGTGGAGCTCGGGGAGGAGTTGGAAAGTTTGGCCAAATCTAAGCCAAAAGGGGTAAAAGTGAAGGAAGACCCGACAGGTTCGTGAACCAACCAATGCATGCCACGTATCCCTAGTGGCGGGGCGTGGGAAAAATGTGGAAAATATTCCAAGAGCACCAAAAGTCAAAATTCAAGAGACAGCCCACCCGAAAAGCAGAGGAGAGAGAATTATTCAGCGAAACAGAGCATGCCACGTGGCATCCAAGTGTGCAGTGCGCGGGAAAATATTTCAAAATCTGTTTTCGCCTGTTCCGTGTCCTAAATCTTCAGATCGACATATCTTTCGATCCAGAGCTCGGATTTGTACATTCTTGATATCAACGGAAAGCTGCTGAAATTCTGTACACGTTTCCAGGGTCAATCTTGCATTTTGGGTGTAGTATGGAGGGAGAAGGAAGAAATTGAGAAAAGCCTCTGGCATGAAATAACAAGCAGAGGTAATGCTTCAACAACCACTTTAATGCAGCAGACAACCCTCCGCTTCTGTTAGGCAAACCACCGCTTCTACCATGATGGACGAATTAAATGCAACCTAGAGGTGGTTGGGGCAGATTTCGAATTCCTCTCTCTTTTCTCTCCCATTCTTCCTATAAATTGTAAGGAGGGGTTTCTTTCTGAGTTCGACATTTTCTGCTTTGCACCCTCCCTTCTCTCCTGTTCATATGAAGATTTGTGGATTTTTCAAACCTCCCATATAGACTGTAACACCATTTTTTTCCTTTTGGCCATTGTAATGTATTTGAATCGATCCCTTGAGCAATATATATGTGTCTGTGGGTTGCTTCTAAACCCTCTTACATATTTATTACTGTCATTCTTGATCTTTCATTACATTTTTGCTATCTGTGCATGGTGTTGTGTTATATCTACATGGTCTGTGATTTGAAGCAATGTTCTTCATTCCTCGGGCATCACCTCTATTAGCTTAGATTTATTTTATGCATCTTCTTACCTTGTCTCCTTGGCAGATTAGATTAGATTTTGAGAAAACCCTCTGCATATTTCGTGTGCACCTAAACAGAGGAATAGAACCAGCCTTTCTCTGGAGATTCCTTTCTCACTCTTCAAGTCCCACACTTGGAGAAAGGATTCAATGTTATGCTTTCACACTGGATATTAGTATGATCAACCTAGAAATCTGATCAACATCCAGGGGTGCTGTGATTTTGCACTAACACTAACTTCTTACATAACTCAAGATTTGAACGGGTGGAGTTTTTAGGTCAAATTTTCCCCAAGGGGACACCTGTCAAGAGGAGGGGGAAACCTTTTGGTGGGTTGGTGGGTCGTGGGGCAGCTTAAGGAAATTTTCCATGTGTGGGAGAAATTTCTCAATTGATCCTGCACCTTTGCAGGTCCTCTAAGGACACGTGGAAACCTCTAAGTTGTTGTGGGAAAAAAGGAAGGGAAGGGTGAAGTGACAGAAGGATTTAGGGCACATCGCCCATGGAAGAGGAAAAATCAAACAATGCTCCCATGCTCACGGGTCTGCTTGGGGACTTGTGGCACTCCATGGTTTTTCGCAGGAGAAGGGAGAAGAAGGGTTGTAGATCAGTGGGAGAGGTTGGTGATTTTTTCCAAAGGGGAAAAAGAGAAACAAAATGATGTGCGGGTCCGCACGCCCGCGGAGGGAAAAAAATCCCATGGCGATGGCAGGAAAATGGAGCCGTGGGGGGAAAAATTCTAAATTTTCCAAAGGCCAAAACTTAGAAAAGACAAAGGCTCCACCTTCCCCCCAACCTGCCACCCCAAGGTGCCATGTGGCACGTTCTTATTAGCTGCAGGCCGACGGGGCTAAAATAAACACTTTTCCCCAAAATTTTCAAAAAGGCTAAGCGCAAGAAAAGGAACCACGCCTCCACTGTAGCCCCAAGAGGACAAGTGGCACCCTTTGATTAACTATGGGCCAACGGAGGAAAAAGTGAAAAAATTCCTAATTCAAAATTTTCAAACAAAACTTTTCTAAGGCAAAACGACGGGAAGTTTTTGGGTTGTGGGCCGCTAAGGAAAATTTTCCCACATTTTCCCACCAATGCACAAAAACTTCAAAGTTCCATTACTTGATCTAAAAAGCTCAATTTTGGGAAAACGAGGACTTTTTGGAAAGCTATCGATGCCCTATTTTCACAAAAATCATAAATTTTACTTTTTGATAAGTTTTAAGGGTCAATTAAATAAAAAGTGTCTGCAGGCTATAATTAGTGAACTGGCAGTTTTCAAACTTTTCAAATTGATTAAATTCGGTCTCCTCCTTCACTCAAAATGTCAAACAAATATGGAGGATTGATCTAGGGAGGGTTTAGAGTGTTTTAGGAAAGTTAATTTGTTCAATTGATTTGAAATAGCATTTTTCCAACAAATGACAGGATATGGTCGAGGAAGAGATTAAGCTCAATTTTTGCAATGTACACTTTATCTTCTTAAGTTTCCTTTGTCAATTTGAATTCCTTATCATCTTGGCATACTAATTTCTAACATTTTAAATTTGATTACCAAGTGCAGGTCTAGACTGTATTATTTGATTGCATTCCTTTTACCAGTTTAAAAAATTATACACAATGCCAAGGATCAGTTTCATTGAAGGAGTTATTCATTCGTTTTTATCATATAGGTATGGTATTTACTTCCTAAAATAATCCATCACATTCAGTTGATTCCAAAAAAATTATTTCCATGTTAAATTACAATTTCTAATTTCTAATTTAATATATTTTAAAGATAAACAATACAGTATAGTTCCCACATACGTGTTTCCTCTTCTTGCAATTAAACAGAGATTACATTTACAATAGAAATTCAATTCCAAAGCAACAATGTGAGTTTGAGAAAGTACAATATTCCTTTATTGATTTATAACAACAACTTTACAAACTTATTCCTTTCTTTTAACTTCAAAATACAATATACAATACATGTAACATTCTTTCACATTCCTTTTAAAAACAGAGAATGGGATATAACTCTTTACATTTCTCACTTCAATTTCAGTCTTACATCATCAATAAAAGTATCTTCTCATTTACAATAATTATACAAATCATCCACTTTAAAGTGGGAAAGGATTTCAATAAACTTGATCACAAGAAGGGACTGTCAAACTATATATTCCTCTTGCTCAAAATAGTTGCATGCTCATTTTCTCTTTTCTCCAAGTTGATCACAACAAAAGATGGGGAAAGGAAACGCTCTCCACCCAGCCAAGACATCCAATGAAAGGATAAGCCTTCCTTCATCATTGGCTCCCGAGCCCTAACCAAGATACAATAAAATATGTAATTAAACGATGGAAACACCTGGCTTCCACAACACAACATTCTTTCACACACACATTTCTTTTTTAAAAACACAATGCAACACCAAAATCAAAAAACATTTCACAACTGCATTCAACAACATTTCAAAGTAGAACTCAGGCTTGATCTTGCAAGACAAAGGAGCAAGGACTGTGGGGGAAGCTACTTATTCCTCCCAATTGGGAATTAGGTATCCACCTATAATCATACCGCCAATATAACATATCATATCCTATAAACCTTGAGCCTCCTAAACCCTCCTTATGCCCCCCAGTATTTTCCCTTATGCCCCCCCACAAGTAAGAAATGAAAGCTATTTCTTTTCCATGGTGCATCCCAAACCCAAAACTCCCTCCATAAAATTATGATGCCCATGGCATTTCACTTATGCCCCCCAACAAGAATTCCTCATAGCCTTCTCCTACACCATTCCTAAGGCAGTCTACCCAACCAGCCAACAAATAAAACAATGCATGCACCATACACACAACACAATAAGAAAATGAAAGAAATAAACACCTACCTTTCCATGGTAGCATTTTTTTCCAATAGAAAGCTCTAAAAGCCAAGAACACAGTCCAAAACAACAATCTCAAGTAAGAAGTTATCTCCAAATTCCTCCACAATCCACAAGAGCTCCAAACAAAAAAAATGTGCCCCAAGGTAGTTTGCAAAAATCATTCAACAACCAAGCAACCATCTTTTCCAAAGTAAGAATTCTAATCATAAGAAAAATGGACCCCAAGCTTGCATACCAAATGTTTCAACAACCATAAAAAAAGAAGAAAGTTGGAATTATATAGAAGAGGGAAGAAAGATGATGATGTGGATCCATGTAGGATGACACCTCAAACATCCTCAATTTCAAACAAAAAAGACACGATTTCATTCTCCCAAGCACAATAAAGAGGTGGGTGAAAAATGAGAAATTACTTGCATGCACAAAAGAGCCCACACCTCAAGGGATAGTAAAATAAATGAAATGTAATAAATTACAATTAAAAACATGCACAAAATTAATAAAATGCATTATAAAAGCCACCAATCACTTCCCCAACCATAATTATGGTTGGTAACATAAATTTAGAGGCATGGGACAAGTTTTACTTGTCCCACAAGCCTCCAAAATAGCTCCCAAGGACAAATTTGAATTTTTCATGGAGGTGATGTATTTTATACTCCAAAACTGACTTACACAAGCTCTTACAAATAGCCAAAAACTCTTATAATTACTTTCCCATGTCCCAATTTGATTTATTTAAATTTTAATCAAATTATTCTCACATAAATCTAACACAATTTTAATTAAATAAAATAAGGAACACATTACTAATAAAATACATACAAAAATAAATAAAAGAAACACATTAATAAAATACACAAACCCATGGTCACATATAAAGATGATTTCCCCCCCCCATGGGAATCTCTAACAAACAACACACAACACAATAAAACAAGTTACCATGGTGACCGTGTTGAATTCACCCAGAATTCCATTTTGGTTTGTCTCTGATCCCCCGATGTTTTATTGTGATATTTTTAAACCTGTAAAACAAAAATACCTCCTTCAGCCTCATGGCCATATCAGAATGTCCAAAATGAATATATAATATAATCATGAAATCATATATATATATGAATCATGAGAGTCATCAAGGCAATTAACGAAATCCTTTACAATTTATATCGACAACTATGTCATCATCAAATAATTTTCCTTTTCTAGGTTTATCCATAATCTCCAAAATCACATGTCCGAATAACGACTAAACATTCATGTCAATAGTATATCATCATCCACATGTGAGTGTTTCTAATAATCACCATGCATTATATATAATCAGATTCAACAATAATCTAGGATCTGACAACTAACACCATACTAAATCAAAACTATTAAGATGTCTGTCATATAGTCTACGGTATCATGATCAGTAATAAAAGGTGCCAAAGGGAAGTGGGCACTACATCCCCCTCCCCTTATACTTGATTTACTCTTGGAATTCACAGGAAAGAGAGATAGGAATAACTGCAATAGAAAAAGGATCACCCCCATTATGGGATTGTTTGCTTTAACAAGTGTGGGTCTACAGAACTCCAGTTTGGTCCAATATAATTTAACAAGAAGAAGGGAGATTGTAAGGGATGAGTTCTAAACTTTCTGCATGTTAGGCTATGAACATACGAATCTAAGGAGTAACTTTACGCTATCAAACAAGATACAATGCATAACAATATAACAAAAAGAGTTCCAAAAGATCATCAAGAGTATCCACCAAGTAAGGGAATTACAGGGAAAATTTCCATAAACTTGAGATGACCACACAGTTTCCCACTGATACACATACCACATAACCAAAATTGAGGTTTTCACTAGGGTTGAATTGTGCTTTCATAATATGTTGTATATATAAGGCTAGAAAAATCAACCATGGCCAAGATTGCACAAGGAAAACATTTACTCAAGGTCCACAATTCAAGGATCACAAAGGATGAGGTGGATCAACAAGGACACCTAAATCAGTAAACATTTACCATCAAGGAACTATTCAAGGAAATCACTTCTATAACATGAGAAGGCAAAATTAAATTTTCATGGTGATACTAAGTGAATTCAAGACCAAAAGGTTTCCTACAGTCTGATTTTTTTAACACTATTTTAAGAATCGAACACACCGTACGAACCAAATCTATATAAGTCAACCATATATATATATATATATATATATATATATATACATATCCCCTAGCAACTAACATATCAATTCAAGCACCATACATTAAAGCACAATGGGGATTATTTTTCTTATTTCCTGCTCAAGCTCAAAATAACCATAAAGAGAGCACAAGTAACACCAAGGACCACTCAAGGTTGCTAGGGAGAAGAGCAAGTAACAAGGGGTCCATTCAAATCCAAAGGTGAATAATATCATCTTACACTTTCCATCCAAATGGGAAGAAGGGCTTCAACAACAAGGTGACCCAAGAAAATATGAAGAAAATAAGAATTCCCCAGGTTATTCTATATCCTTAACATATGTTGCCTTAAAACTACAATACTTAGGTCTCCAAGGATAATATAACACGCAAGGAGGTTGCTTCTCAAACAACAGATAAGTCTCAATCCAAAAAGGACCACAACTCACATCCGTCGATCTATGGGACGATAAGGGTGTGACAACCCAAAACTCCCACAAGAAGGAACATACATCCATGGAAAAGAAGTAATAAGCAACTAGAACACATTACTATCCACTAGGTGTTTCACAATTTCAAGTCAACAGAACTATGAATTCAACTATATATTGCACTTAATGCACATAAATTTTACCCATTTTATACATCACATTATTAAGTCAAAAGTTATAACTTTGCTTGATAAGAACATTCCTTTCATACATCCTTAGCTACAAACTTCCTTCTATTATGACATCATTAGTTTACATTATAAAGAGAACCATTAAGGTGGGCATGATGTCTCACCATTCTGTATAGGCAGAGAGCATTTAGTTTACTTACAAGGAAGGTCGATGGATAAGATTTCCCTTCTATTCTTCTACATGGTTTTTATTTCTTCTATTAATCTACCAAGGGTATAACAAGGATCACTTCCCTTTTCTATGCTCCAGTTAGCTCCAAGGTCATATCTCCTTAATTATAGTTTTATGGTGTTTTGGTTGAGTCATCTTATCAATCTACCTTTGTTGAGAATGTTGGTTCAAACACCTCAAAAAATTACTTTTATGGGAAGGAGATACAAATCAACACACCACATTTTTAATTCTAAAGGATCAAGAGACATTCAACATAGAAAGCACATTATTAATTTTCTGTAAGAACTAGGAAACAATGAACCGACATGAATCACACCAAGATTTCAAAATTTCACCGAATAATTTCAAGCATCAATAAACATTCTTAGTGGGTCTCCACAAGTCTCACAAAGAAATTTTCAAGGAAAGCTCATTAAAAGAGGTAAAATCTTACCTTTACAAATCTATTTGGGTTTAACAATCAATTCTCATGTCCTCACAAGATACCACCAACCAAGAAATTAGATGATATTGCAACTTTACTCCAAGGAACCACATCCACACCAAAAAGCATCAGATGTAATGGGGCGACCAAATAATTTACTAAATCATGAACTTAACAGCCAAGAGTTACAGGGTTTTTTAAAAAAGAGGATGTACATTATAAGCATCATCAAGATGAACTATGAAGATCTACCCAACCAACTTCTCTAAGAGAAAGGTCCAAAATACCCAAAGCATCCATAAGTGTTTCCAAGTAACCCAAATATTAATAGGTCATAGAATGTTATTCATAGTAAAGGAATTTAATGTAAGGGTAAACTTATTTATAAGTCAAGAGAGTAAAACAAGTACACTTAAATAATCACACTACCTGAATGGCTTAAATCTATCCATAATTACCAGAATGCATACATTACATGAGTCATAACTTTCTATAATACAACCAGGAACCCAAGATACAATTTAACATGCCATTGATGAAACAACACTTTTTCAGTAACATTTATAGTCAACCAAAGAGGCAATCCAATCCTAACAAAATCTAAAAACCCCTAAATAACCACTTCTACTCCGATGAGGTTCAAGCTCTTACTAGATTGAAATAGAATCACCACTACCACTGTTAGACTACCCTCTAGGCTACACTACACAACAAACTTTCTTTCTAGTAAGGTTAAGCAACAAAAAGGGTCGCTCTAAGATCTTAGACACACTCAAGGTTCTTTGCGTCCATCACCAAGGCATAACTTTAAACACCTAAAAGGACCTTTAAGACACCAAGGGTGTACCCCCATATGACAATTGTCACCATACATGAAGCATAGAACCAGCTCAACAACATCCAAGAAGGAAAACACGTAATGTTTAGCCAAGTACCCAACAACATCATGAGATCCAAGTCATCAATCAAATAAAGTCTAAGAAATATTGACAATCAATAAAATTGGCTAAGTATCTGCATTGCAAATTTTTGAAAAATTCTTGTAAGAATTATAAATAAATAAAATATCCTCAGAGCTTCTTCAATCCAATCATAAAATAAGATGTTGGTCCTTGATAAAATACACAAGATTATGAAAGTAAAACACAAAAGTTAACACCACATTCACTCCGCAGCCTTTCATGGCCACCAATAGGGGTACTCTGCCTCAAGGTTAGTTATAAGAACACATACACAAGATTGGGTCCTAGACGACACCTAGACTTAGTGTCCACCCTCTCATATGGGTAACAACAAGGAAAACTAGCAACCAGACCCTCTTTCTTAACCACTCAAGGAAAGAAGCTCGAAACAACTTCTAATTAACTTTTCCCAACCTAGAAAACAATCACTACTGTCCAACCACAAGGGTCACATCTTATAACTCATCATTCCAACCACTCCAATAAGGAAGGGTCTCAACAAAAGGCTTAATGCATCATACAATTAAATCAAGTTTTATTGCTTGTTAAACAACACATTTTAAAAAGGGAACCGAGTTTCTATTATACTAGAAGTTCAAAAAATAAATTTAATCTGACATATTTAGTTATTCCAGGTTTAGACAAAATGTCACTAAGCAGGCACAACAACTCAAACAACTTATTATTATTTTATTATCATTTAAATTCTAGCAGTTCAAATGAACAATGTAATGTAATATTTCTGCATACTTATTTCTTTTTCAATTTTCAAACAAGTTTGTTTTCTTAGATTCAAAAGTGTGTCAGGTTTACAATTCATGTCTCAAGTTTTCTAGTGTTTCCAATGGCCAAAGATTTTGAACTACTACTCTGATACCAAGTGTGATGTCCAATTAAAACAACCCACTTGAGACCCATGAACAACCTAGGTTTGGTTAGAAAATTATGGAATTTTTTTTTTATTAGGAGTTAATGACCAACGTCTCACAGATAGTTAAATTCAACTGATAACTTATCCCATTATAATACTTACTGATTTCACATTATAAAGCAATAAATGTAATAGGTCCACACCTAGCTCAAATCTCCCTAGGGATTAAATTAATCACCGATTACAATGACCTTTTAGCTAAATAGCCCCTGAATAAAATTTAGGGTTAAGGGACCCAAACAATTAAATACCCAAGATATTTAATTCAAGTGCAAGATTTAATTATAGTGAAGAAGGGAATACATATTTAAAACAACATAGTAAGGTATCACTATCCCACTCTCGGAGCTTGATTGAGAGAGTCTAAAACTAGTTTACAAGGCAACATCTGCCACTAATGGGTTCCAGAGCAACTCAAATCCACCAGAAAAAAATTCTCTTTTATAAACAATTCTCATAGGTCACAAGGTCCAAAACTTAGGGCTAGAAGTTTCAGTTAGGTTCAGGGAGCAATTTTATTGCCATACCCACTCTCTAACAGGCTCAGAGTTTCAACTTGAATATTCTCATAATTAATTCTTCCAAAATTTCCCTAAACTATTTTAAATGGATAGGAAATTTTCTCACGTTTCTGGTGATATAAAGAAGTCCTCCTAACTCCTTACAGAACTCAAGATATGAGCGGGCGGAGTTTTTAGGTCAAATTTTCCCCAAGGGGACACGTGTCAAGAGGAGGGGGAAACCTTTTGGCGGGTTGGTGGGTTGCGGGGTGGCTTAAGGAAAATTTCCTTACAAGGGAGAAATTTCCAAATTTTTCACGTGCCTCCGCAGGTCTTCCAAGGCCACGTGGTGGCCTCTGAGTCATCACCGGAAACAAGGGAAGGGCGGAGCAGTGAAACGATTTGGGGCACATCGTCCATGGAAGAGGAAACACCAAACAACGCTCCCGCACCCATGGCTTCACTTGGGGACATGTGGTGCTCCATGGTTTTTCATTGGAGAAGGGAGAAGAAGGGGTGTGGAGTGGTAGGAGAGGTTGGTAATTTTCTCCAAAGGGGAAAAAGAGAAACAAAATGACGCGAGGGTCCGCGCACCCATGGAGGGAAAAAAAACCCATGGCGAGGGCGGGAAAATGGAGCCGTGGGGGAAAATTTTCAAAATTTTCCAAAGGACAAAACTGAAAAAAGATAAAGGGTCCCCCCCAGGGTGCCACCCCAAGCTGCCATGTGGCACGTTCTTATTGGCTATGGGCCAGCAGGGCTAAAATGCAAATTTTTCCTCAAAAATTTCAAAAAGGATAAGGGCAAAAAAAGGAACCGCACCATTGTCGTAGCCCAAAAAGGACACATGGTGCCCTCTTATTAGGTGTGGGCTAGTGGAGGAAAAAGTGAAAATTTTCCCAAGTCAAAGTTTTCAAAAAAAACTTTTCTAAGGAAAAACGACGAGAAATTTTTGGGTTGCGAGCCCACCAGGGAAAATTTTCCCACATTTTCCCGCCAAGGCACAAAAACTTCAAAGTGCCTTAACTTGAGCTAGAATCTCATTTTTTGGAAAATGAGGACTTTTTGGAAATCTCTCAATGCCCTCTTTGCACAGCAAGCATAAATTTTACTTTTGAAAAAAGTTTGTAAGGGTAAATTTTGTAAAAAGGATCTTCAGGCTATAATTAGTGAACTAGCAGTTTTCAAAATTTTCAAATTGATTAAATTCAGTCTCCTCCTTCACTCAACGTGTCAAACAGACATAGAGGATTTATCTAGGGAGGTTTTAGAGTGTTTTAGGAAAGTTAATTTGTTCAATTGATTTGAAATTGCATTTTTCCAACAAATGACAGGATATGGTTGAGGAGGAGATTAAGCTCAATTTTTGCAATGTACACTTTATTTTCTTAAGTTTCCTTTGTCAATTTGAATTCCTTATCATCTTCGCATACTAATTTTTAACATTTTAAAGATGATTACCAAGTGCAGGTCTTGACTGTATGAATTGATTGCATTCCTTTTACCAATTTAAAAAATTATACACAATGTCAGGGATAAGTTTCATTGAAGGAGTTATTCATTCATTTTTATCATATAGGTATGGTATTTACTTCCTAAACTAATCCATCACATTCAGTTGATTCTAAACAATTTATTTCCATGTTAAATTACAAGTTTTGATTTCAAATTTAATATATTTTAAAGAGAAACAATACAGTATAGTTCCCACCTACGTGTTTCCTCTTCTTGCAATTAAACAGAGATTACATTTACAATAGAAATTCAATTCTAAAGAAACATTGTGAGTTTGAGAAAGTAGAGTATTCATTTATTGATTTATAACAACAGATTTACAACTAATTCATTTCTTTTAACTTCAAAATAAAATCTACAATACATGTAACATTCTTTCACATTCCTTTTAAAAACAGAGAATGGGATATAAATCTTTACATTTCTCACTTCAATTTCAGTCTTACATCATCAATACAAGTATCTTCTCATTTACAATAATTATACAAATCATCCACTTCAAAGTGGGAAAGGATTTCAATAAACTTGTTCACAAGAAGGGATTGTCAAACTGTATATTCCTCTTGCTCAAAACAACAGCATGCTAATTTTCTCTTTTCTCCAAGTTGATCACAAAAAAAGAGAGGGAAAGGCAACACTCTCCACCCAACCAAGACATCCAATGAAAGGAGAATCCTTCCTTCATCATTGGCTCCTAATCCCCAAACAAGATACAATAAAAGATGTAATTCAACCATGGCAATAACTGGCTTCCACAAGACATCATTCTTTCACACACACATTTCTTTTTTTAAAACACAATGCAACACCAAAAGAAAATAGTAGTTCACAACTGCATTCAACAACATTTCAAAGTAGAACTCAGGCTTGATCTTATTAGCCAAAGGAGTAAGGACTATGGGGGAAGCTATGTATGCCTCCCAATTGGGAATTGGGCATCCACCTGTAATCATACCACCAATATAACATATCATATCCCATAAACCTTATGCCTCCCAACCCCTCCTTATGCCCCCCCCACAATTTTCCCTTATGCCCCCCCACAAGTAAGAAATGCAAGCTATTTCTTTTCCATGGTAAATCCCAAACCCAAAACTCCCTCCATAAAATTATGATGCCCATGGCATTTCACTTATGCCCCCCAACAAGAATTCCTCATAGCCTTCTCCTACACCATTCCTAAGGCAGTCTACCCAACCAGCCAACAAATAAAACAATGCACGCATCATACACACAACACAATAAGAAAATAACAGAAATAAGAAAGAAATAAATGCCTACCTTTCCGTGGTCACTTTTGTTTCCAACAGAAAGCTCTCAAAGCCAAGAACACAGTCCAAAATAGCAATCTCAAGTAAGAATTTATCTCCAAATTCCTCCACAATCCACAAGAGCTCCAAACAGCAAAAATGCACCCCAAGGGAGTTTGTAAAAATCATTCAACAACCAAGCAACCATCTTTTCCAAAGCTTCTCCAAAGTAAGAGCTCCAATCATAATCAAAATGCACCCCAAGCTTGCATACCAAATGTTTCAACAACAAAACAAGAAGAGAGTTGGAATTATATAGAAGAGGGAAGGAAGAGGATGATGTGGATCCATGTAGGATGCCACCTCAAACATCCTCAATTTCAAACACAAAATACAAGATTTCATTCTCCCAAGCACAATAAAGAGGTGGGTGAAAAATGACAAGTTACTTGCACACACAAAAGAGCCCACACCTCAAGGGACAACAAAATAAATGAAATGTAAGAAAGTGCAATTAAAAACATGCACAAGATGAATAAAATGCATTATAAAAGTCACCAATCACTTCCCCAACCATAATTATGGTTGGTAACATAAATTTAGAGGCATGGGACAAGTTTTACTTGTCCCACAAGCCTCCAAAAACATCTCCCAAGGACAAATTCGAATTTTTCATGGAGGTGGAGTATTTCATACTCCAAAACTGACTTACACAAGCTCTTACACATCTCTTACAAATTAAATACAAACAGCCAAAAACTCTTATAATTACTTTCCCATATCCCAATTTAATTTATTTAAATTTTAATCAAATGATTCTCACATAAATCTAACACAATTTTAATTAAATAAAAGAAGAAAAACATTACTAATAAATTACATACAATAATAAATAAAAGAAACACATTAATAAAATACAAAAACTCATGGTCACATATAAAGATGAAATCCCCCCATGGGAATATCTAACAAACAACACACAACACAATAAAACAAGTTTCCATGGTGACCATGTTGAATTCAACTAGAATTCCATTTTTGTTGGTGTCCGATCCCCCGATGTTTTGTTGTGATATTTTTAAACCTGCAAAACAAAAATAACTCCTTCGGCCTTGTGGCCATATCAGAACGTCCAAAATGAATATATAATATAATCATGAAATCATCTATGCATATGAATCATGAGATTCATCAAGGCAATCAATGAAATCATTTACAATTTATATCGACAAATATGTCATCATCAAATAATTTTCCTTTTCTAGGTTTATTCATAATCTCCAAAATCACATGTCTGAATAAATTCCACTAAACATCCATGTCAGTAGTATATCATTATCCACATGTGAATGTCTCTAATAATCACCATGCATTAGATACAATCAGATTCAACAATAATCTAGGATTTGACATCTAACACCATACTAAATCAAAACTATTAAAAGGATTGTCATATAGTCTATAGTATCATGACTAGTAATAAAAGGTACCAAAGGGAAGTGGGCACTACATCATACATGTGCGTACGTATAAATGTCACTAACTTTGACCCTGGCCCATTTCCCTTTTTTCCCGATTTTACCTTCACCGCATTTCTTCATTTTTACCTCCACCTACCCAACCCACACCTACCTACCTCACAGTTGATTAAGTGGATATTCGCATGTCTTAACCCATTGCATCTTGTGATGATGGTACCTATTTTTCTTAGCCTAATAGCCTTACCTTGTTTATCACCATGACCCTTATCCAAATAAACCTTGACCTTTTGATCTTTTGGATGTACCGGTACCACACCTAAACATTCCTACATCTTACCTTGTTGACAGCTCAGACCGTATGCTTTACCCTAGATGCTAGACCTCAACAACCCTTGTTTAGATGACCTTTACGATCCTAGCTAACGTACATTTTTTATGTTGAGTAACCCTGGTATCTCATGGAATTTCACATAGTGTGAGTATGTATGAATGGTCTACCTAATCACTCACCCTACCTCTTACAATCACCATACCCTCGACCATCACCTTCTTCATACCTAACACTATTTTCTCAAACCACCCTCCTCCTCATTTTATCAAACCACTCACCGTTTCTTTCTCTCACCTCATCAATTCCTAGTTTGAGGGGGGTCACCTCCACCCATGCTTAGGGAAACATTACCTTCAACCACACATGGGGCAACCACATCTTATTTTTTTCTTCGTCGCTTACCAATACAAGCAACACAACAAAAAGGGGAAAAATGTAGACACCAAAATTGGGTCACACTCCCCTTGGCCTCCCATCGAATAAACAACTCAAAAATATTCACCTAACCATATCCCCTTTCACCCCACATTAATATTAATTTAATTCACTTAAGTAAATTAATACCCACCCTCACAATATACATTACTTAATTATTATAATTAAGTTAATTTCCACCTCACCTAGACACCTCACCTTAGACCTATTCTTGGCATGTTTCCATAACTAAATAAGACTTAGTTTAACCCTAAAAATCAATGCCTACTATCCCTATAACCACCTTCTCGCTCATAAAAATGTAACTTCCATTATACATGTTAGGAATATCCTAACTATTAGTGCTCACTAATATGTTAGTGTGAGTAATTATATTATCTAGGATAATATAATATTGCATTGTTGGTGTGGTTGTTTGTGAGTTACAACAACCCACTTATTTAGGGAGTGTATTGTTATAACATCTCATATAGAGTTAGTGAGAGGTTATGTTTAGGCTCCTTGATTATAGGAGCAACATTAGCCTATATAAATGTAATGGCCCGTATGAATCAACATAGTGTGAATGAATTATTATTCTGTGTAAACCTATAGCTGCTCTTACATTTGGTACCAGAGCGTTTTATGCAAAGAGGTTTGTTTTGTCATCATTCTATTTTGAGGTGCCTGATTTGCGTGGATGAATTCAAAGTGAAGCTTATATACTAAGTCTGTATCCAAGAGTCATGTGTTTGATCTCTCAACTAGTCTTCTTCTTCCATGCCCATCAGAAATGCGTGGTATCCTTCATTCATAGTCATTTAGAGGACTCTGTAATCATGTGATGCTTTAAGAATCTTCATTCTTTGATGTTTATGTAAGTCAGATCTATTAATTGTTAATGTTTGCATTAGACATATTCTATCTCCCCTGGTAATGCATTTTTCTATATCCCTGTACTGGAAATAACATTGAAGTTCCAATAGTGGAAATATTTCCTTCAGCCAGTCCCGATTTATGACTAGGCGTATCCATCCAAGAAATGGCGCAAAGGTGCTAATAATCTTCCATTCATCTGTTCTCATCAGATCAACTCTTTTTTCATAGAGTCTCTATCTTTTGATCATTGGATTTAACATTACATTAGATCGAATATGTGCTTGGCAACTACACTTTTACAATAGATCTTACATCTTATAGTTCAGTGAATTCGTATAAGTTTTTGAAGTATTCGAGTATGTTTTGTTCTGCATCGCTATTGGATTACACCAACCCCTTATCAAAGTTAAGCCTGATCTACTCTTCGTTGGATCTGCTCATGCACGGTCAGCTGAAATTACGTTCGACAGGTTCCCATGGAAGTGGCATCTTTTTGTTCTACCAACGATAATTACTCTGTCATACTTCACACTAAATCTACCATTTTATTCGCCATGCAATTGTGGACACTTTGTCGTGTATAAAAGTATGTCCCTTATTTCGTTGGTTTGAATGATTTTTATTGTTATTGTAACTTTGTCTAGTATGTCATTATAGTGTTAATGTGATAAAAATGTTGAAAAATGTTCAAATTCAAGAGTCAAGTGTTAATTATTATAATTTCATTATGGGTAATCAATCAAGGAAAAGTTATCCTATAAAGTTGTCGTAACAAATTATTTCAAGTCAAAACATTGTTATAAAAAGTAATCTTTAATTACTTTTTAGTAGTTAATTTATCATCCATTTTTTATTGCCATCTTTTATAGTCAAAAGAGTCAAGTCATTTAAAAAAAGTCCTTGCATTCTGTAAGTCAATGTATATTTTATATTGGAACTCCAAGTTCAAAAGAGTAGAAAACATATTTTTTTAAAAAAGGGGATGTCATTGTAAAATTCAAAAATAGGTGATCTTCGGATTATTTGTATTGTCGTTTTGAGTCTAAAGTTCATTGTGAGTCAAGCTCAAGCCTAACAAATAAAAAATAAAATTTTTTCCTCGCGGATGCATTTTCGGTGTTACCCGACGTCTAAAAAATAAGTTGTTTCACATTGCGGGAGGGAAGATATAATAAAAAATGTGGAAACAATTGAGCTTCATATCCAAATATGGCTGAGTTAGCAGCACATATGATGGAGGATGGAGGCACATGAGGTAGGAGGTTGATCAGTGACCTCTCATCAGTTGCCAACGATGAGTCCACATAGATGGTTTGGTGACATGTGTGCAGTGTGGTTTCTTTTTTCAGTTCTTTTTTTAGAGTTCCTATTTTGTGTGGTATTTGATGGATGTTGGAAAGAGAGTTGTGTTGGAGTGCAGATGAATATTAGTGATCCTCTGACTGACTTGGACCTCTGACTACCATACTTCATTGGAAGATGATCAGCTAGAAGAATACATTCACTAGCATTAGTGACCATGTGCAACAAGACCTAACTAGCAAGATCCATTTAGGAGTATGTTATTCAATGCAATTTGCTTCTCAGTATCTATATGAGTGGAATTTCACATTGGGGGGGAGGGGGAATACATACCAATGTTCCATTCCCATTTTGTACCCAAAATGACTTAGTCAAGGAAAGTTTCTAGTGGTAGTGGCAGTTTCTATGCTATTCGAGATCGAGTGGTAGCGATCAATGACAGAGACTACGATTAAGAACATTATGATTCTTATAGGAAGTAATGTGAAATTTTTTCAATATATCTTCTATTGTGCAGTTTTGAGATATGTAAGTTATGTTTCCTACATAATTCCCTGATGTATAAGCATAGTGGTGAACAGTAGCACCAGAGTAAGTCAGTTCATGGATCTTGAAAGGGTTTGTGGGAGGATCCAAGAAACCATACGAGGTGGACAGTTGATGAGGTTCCTGTCACATCAAATTTTGTGGTAAGCCTATTTAAAACCATGGAAGGAGTGAGACTTTCTTTTGGATCAAGGTCACGAGTCACAGAGTTGGACATGCCACAGGGGTGAGCATACTACAGAGGAGCATGTGGATGTTTTTCTACCATGTTCACAATAAGGGGGGGGAATGTTAGGAATATCCTAACTATTAGTGCTCACTAATATGTTAGTGTGAGTAATTATATTATCTAGGATAATATAATATTGCATTGTTGGTGCGGTTGGTTGTGAGTTAGAACAACCCACTTATTTAGGGAGTTTATTGTTATAACATCTCATATAGAGTTAGTGAGAGGTTATGTTTAGCTTCCTTAATTATAGGAGCAACATTAGCATATATAAATGTAATGGCCCATATGAATCAACATAGTGTGAATGAATTATTATTCTATGTAAACATGGAGCTTCTCTTACAATACATCCAGGAAGAAAGAAATGAACCTGAGCTAAAAGAGGTGAGATCTACCAATTTTAGTAAACCTAGGGAATCCAACCTTAATCGACGTTGTTCACCCTAAACCGACACTGGTCAACCTAGAACCGCCATCGGTTACCATTTATTCACCTTAGCAACCTTGTTTTTTGGCTATCACATTCTAAGAGAAAGAGGATGAGAAGAGATCTGCATGCAAGCAGAACCAAAGTCTTTTCACGCACCCAGACATCCCTAGTGAGCACTAGGATAGATCTAGAAGAATTTTCACTCACGGTAACATTCTAGGAAGCATCACTATTTTAACAAGCTCCATTCAACCAAATGATCATCACCACCACCCAACCATTGGACTTGCAACATTGGTAAGTGTTTTTATCATTAATCATTTTCATTTTTATTATGATCATAGAGTTGTTACCATTTTTGTTATCATTCTTCTATTAACATTCCCATTCCTCCATAGCCTTCTTTCTGAAAAACTTAAAAACCTCATCCACCCTTTTATCAAAACACCTATCCTAGCCCTTCCACCTCTCTGAGTGTTCCCAACATTCCCACATACCTCATCATCCCCTTATTTAACCCCATCTAACCTCACCTAGACTCTACAATAAGTTTTTCATTGAACTATTGTCACCCTACTGTACCAACATTGTTTACTCATGACCATCATCAATCTCCCTTAAACCATCATTGGTTATAGCCTACTGACATTGGTATTTTTATCTTACACATTTTCCAGTAATAGAACCAAACAACCTTTTACCAAGTGACCCGAACAACCCAAAACCTGACCCTGACCAGTTCCAGTACCCTGACACCTACCTACCCTTCAGATCTAACTATAGCCTAGCATGTTATATTAGGTTTTCTTATTATGAGTGAATGAGATACCTAAATCATATCAACTAAAGTAGGACATTACTTATTTCTCGCATTAATTTGTTTTAAATAGTGGATTGAAAGCCATTTAGGGAATATCGCACTTCCTGGATATAACATACACTAGGTAGTCCACTGTCATATATTATTTAACTATTATTTTGTGGTCTTATTTTCTATTTCAGGTAGTTCCTCCCAGCCAAAAGGAATCTCCCATAATCGGCATTAGAACAAGAAGTCAGAACGCGTGCAACAACCATCAACCAATCAAAAATAACAGGTATTCCTCCTCAGCCCTTACCCTTATCTATTTTTTCATATTCCAAAAATGTAAAGAAAATTGTGAAACAGAAAGATCAACTTTGTCAAAAAGTTCATTTCTAAATTTGGCAAGACAATATTTCCGATCACGCTAATTCTCAAGAAGGACCGTAACTTCAAATGGACCACTAAAGGTCAAAAAGCCTTTAAGGTAATTAAAGGGGCTATCACATTTACCCCAATACTATGCATCCCTGAATTATCAAAGGATTTCATTATGTACGTATACGGGGGTAAACATAACGTAGCATCTGCATTGACACAGAAGGGAGAGTCTCAAGGAGAATAACTTTTGGTCACCTTATTTTCAAAAAACTCTCTGCTACTATGAAATAAGGTCTAACTTTGTAGATAGACAAGCTTATGTTATAGTTAAGAGTCTGAATAAATCTAGGCACCTTTTCACTCATAGTAAAATTTAGGTTACGGTGGCACACTCTAGTGTTAAATAATATATAACAAAGGGTGAGATAACAGATAAAATATCCAACTAGATCACTAAGATCCTCGAATACGACATCAAGGTAAACTCTAAAAAACTAGTATAGGGATGGGGCTTATGTCAATATCTAACATAAGACCCCATGCCCTTGATTAATGACGATCCCAAAGAGATACTCTATATTCAAGAAAGTGACTTACGTATTTGGGTCTCAGATAGGATCCGCTTCATGCAAACAGAGAAATACCCAAGCCATCTTGTCTTAGAAATGAGGAGATACTATAGGCAACAGGGATCCAATTTCACCATGATTGGTGATTTCCTTTTTAAAAGTAACTTTAATGGAGTCTAGTTAAAGTGCCTAGAGAATGAAGAAGATGAAATATTCTTACACGAGTTACACCATGGGAATTAGAGAGGCCATTTTTCTACCCAAACCATAACCATAACAATTTTGCAAGCATGATAATTTTGGTTGAGCCTGTTTTCCGACAACCAAGAAGAGACAAACAGATGCAAGGTTTGTCAATTTTATACGGGTTTTCGGAGGAATGTGGTACTACCTCTTAACCACATCCTAATTGAGGAACCATTTACATAATGGGGTCTAGAATTCATCAGAATAATAAACCTAACTTCGAGTGTCGGGCACAAATGAATCCTCACCGCAACTAATTACTTCACCCATTGGGAAGAGGCAATTCAACCGAAATATACCATCGAGAATGTTATCTTGGGACTCCTACAAGATATCACTACCCACTTTGGACCCCCCCCCCCCTGCACTATTATATGAGATAATGCTAATTACTTTTTGGGGGCCAAATTATCTGGCTTTGTTGTAAAGCATGGAATCTATCTAAAAACATCCTCCAACTAATACCCACAATTAAATGGTTTGGTAGATTCCACTAACAAAAACCTGATGAAGCTCATAAAAATAATGATAAATGAGCATAAGAGGTTATGGCATGAACATATCAAAACAACCTTATGCGTTGATTGGATAACACCTAAAAAGATCCTAAAATCCTTTCCATATGAGATAATCCATGGGAAAAGTGTTGTGATGCCAATTTCCCTAGAAATCCCTACCTTTTAACTGTTGAAACAAATTGAGATAGAAGAAAATGGGGCAATGAAAATGAGACTCGCTAAGCTAGTAGAGATCTAAGACAAGTGGGAGTCCGATCATGAAGCCATGATCAGCCTCTAGCAAGTGGTGTAAACTTGGTTCAATCAAAAGATGTCAGAACCAAAATTCCAAGTTACAACTATGGTTTTGAGATGGGTTGCAAGGGTCGTCAAGCCAGGGAATCATGGAAAGTTTGACCCTTTATGGATGGGACCCTTCAAAATCAGCACATGCAAGTAGTATAATGCTTTTGAGCTTAAAACCATGGAAGGCAACTCCTTGGTAATTTTGGTAAATGAGATCCATTTAAAACCTTTCCTTTGAGCCTCTTCATTTTAATATTATAAAATATGTATAGTTTTTTTTTCTTGTTCTCTTGCTTCATTGATTTTTTCACTTTCAATAAGTATCTCAAACATGTGTCCCTTGTGGATCCCCCTTACCTCTTTTTGAAGTTTCGGAGGGAGTTTACCTTCCTAATTTTCCTCGAAATTAATGATCCAATGTCCTCCTAGCATATTTGAGGGAAAAAGATTTAGAATTGATATAGAAGCTCTCGAAAAGTGAAAAGTTTAGCATTTAGGGTCATTAATTAAAAAGGGTTCGTTATGGGAAGTTACTCTATATACACATGAGCCATTACTCTCCCAGTTAAGATAGCTATTTAATATAGTTGGGAACATCTAATATGTACATTTTAAATGCTAGAGTCTTCAAATCAGTCTCAAAGTGTTGAAGAAAAAGAATCAAAGCCTTCTTCTAGTCCTGAAAAACTACTATGGTGACTCCTAGCTCTACACCACAAGTAAATTATTACCCAAGATAACCCATGTCCCCACACCCCCTCTAACCAAGGTTGAGATTGCTTAATGGGGAGTCTCAGTCTAGTGACCCTTTTGTGGTTTTTGACTTTTCTAGCGACGTCTTCAACCTTGTCCTCGATAAAAATCCCAAAGCTCTGGGGGAGGTGGCTTATGTCAATTTTATTAACCTGGGAAATTTTGAAACTTTTAGCTCAATAATCTAAATTATGATACTTTCCCACTATATGGTGCCTATCATGCACCCATACCCATAGCTCAAATAGATGTGCGCGGGTTTTTTTGACTTTGACACCAATACCATCAGGGGCAAGAACATAATGTTGGTAATTACAACTTAAGTTTTTAGGGACATGTTGGCTCTAATCTATGACCCAAAAATTATTTTATATGATGTGGTAAAACTCCAAAGCATCTAGGCTTAGTGTCAGAATAAAGCTTCATTCCTTAATAGGGAGTTCAGGTAGACAAATTCAGGTGGTTTGGGAACTGCAGGCTTCCCCATTCCCCTGAAGTCACTTATGCCAGATTCTTGGGTTACTTGCTCCATGATGACATTTATTTTTTCCCAAGATTCAGACATGAATATCCATGATTGGTAGATGGTGGCCTTGTTTAAAATGATGTCCGTAAAGAAGGAGCAGATATACCGCTTCAACTTTTTCGAAGTCATTACGGAATATATTTGTGAGAAGCTTAAAAAATTCCCTGTAAAATCCACCTTCAAATATTCTTCATATTTGTTCCACCATATTTTTTATCAGAATGCCCAGTACTTCAGTCATTCCATGAATTTAAATCTATGAGATGTAGAGGTTAATCCCCAAAATATCATTCTACTATCCCCTTAGACTCATATATTGTCCCACTCATCAGACATATATGAATTTTTTATTCTTTTTAGGAGCCCCTCCCACTCGAGTTTGACCCTAAAGGGGTTAACAATAGAATTAATAACTCTATTTAGTCCATCCTCGCAAACCCCCTGTACTGTTGCGATTATTTTTTCGTAGCAGGACATTCTATGATTCATCTACATGGTGTTTGAGACAAATACTTTATGCTTCCAAAGGCCCTGATGACATGGGTAGTGGGTCTTGAAATAGCCAGGAATCTAGTCCTCTTAGACATTAAGTTTGGCTCTGGCTAAAAAAAGAAGGCACTTTTTGATCTCCCATTGAACGAGGAATTACTGTGATTAAGAGAAAGGTAGAGCATAACCTTGCACAAAATTTGGCCTCTTACAAATTTTATTTAATTTAAGACTCATGGAGGTATGACCTAGATGGGATGATGGCTGAAACTCTAGTTTGGAAAAATGTTCTAGACTCCTGTAAGCACAAGTCTGGGGTATTATTTGAAGCAAGGTGGTCCCCTTGGAAAGAGTCTCCTGACATATTTTTCAAGCTCAGCGACATTACAGTTCTAGATTGGCATTTGTTCCACCTAATTAAGCACAGGAATGACCCCACTTTAACCATGATAAAAGGACTCAAAGAAGCCTTGCATAAGAGAGACTAGAGCATAAAGAAAATTGAATCCTATTAGAAGTATATGTTCGAGATCGATCAAACCACCCTCAATTTTTAGGTCGTATCCAATGATGAGAAATGGGAAAAATTTTGGGATGCGGATCATGGGTGCAACATAGAGATTGAGAACACATTGAAAATCACCTCAGAGATACCTACAAGATTGACCAAAGATTCGTCAGGGCCATCCTAACATTAATTATATGTCCCTTCTGCACCCTCCATTTCTCAGCAAGACCCTTTAGTCTATACACCCATGCCATATCTCGCATCAGTTCCCCAGCATAAGGAACTTGTGGAGGAATTTAATACGAGTCCCCCATGTAAAAATTTAAAGTCCTACGTGGCTTCGACTTCTCCTCCCTCTCTCCATCCTCCCAAGACTCCATTTCAATATCTTCTACCACCACCGTTTTCTCCTACAAGGGGCATCCCCTTATCAGTAACCCCATCTCTAGCTCTCCCTCCACCTGGAGCCCTTTGTTTTCCTCAACCTCCCTCTAGCATCCAAACTTCCCCCCCCCCCATGTAGTGATAGGCCCTTCTTCATCTCTGGTAACTTCAATTCCTCAACCACAAGTTACAATTCCATATGGTCTACCACCTAGGTTCCCATTCGTGGGTGGGGTTGTCCCTTCTCCCTCTGAGTTTCTAAGTCAAGCCAAAACCGTAAAGGTAGCTTGAGATAGAAAAAGTGAAAAATAGAAGAAGAAATAAATATTGGTAGGAGCAACAAAATAGATATGATCATTATATGACCATCAATATATATCCTTTACTATCATGTGGCTCATCCCCCAAGCATCCAAACCCACGGAATAGATGCACCCTGATGACTACTCTATCAACATTTTCGGTGTCAACCTCTTAGAATTCCGGCCTTAGGATAAGGTCAAGTTAATGAAATAAATTGCGGTGGTATTCACGATAGACTACCTTCAGCTCACCAACAAGATAAAATCTAGCCTTTGCAGGGTAGAATCTAACCTGGCCAACAAACAATCCAAGATAAAGGGAAAGGGAAAATAGATAGAAAAACTCCTCAATGAATTGAAGGAAGCTCAGTCACAAGAAGTCCTTATGGATTCTCATGTGGAAGCTAAAACTCTAGTGGCCAAACTCACCACATCTGAGGCCTCAACCAATTCAATCTCATAAGAAAAATGAGCCCTCCAACATGAGGATGATTCAAGAAAGGTCGAGGTGGTTACAATCTAAGACAAGTTACGTGTTGTCGAGGTAGAAAATGGCAGCCTCCAAACAAGGTTGAAATCATCTAAGAATGCATTCAAATACTTGACCCATAAATTGGAACAACAACCCCAGGAAGGAGGAATAGTAACATTAGTGCATGAGAAGTATGCTTCTTATTGTGACCAAATTTCCACCACGGAAATTAATCTACCCCATTCAGTTGGATTTATATCTGATAGACAAGGGCTATGCTCAAATGTGGAGACCACATCCTCCACCATCAGCAGCGCAGTATCTACTAAAGTCCCTAAATCATTATTTTTTATTCATAAAATTTATAATGCTTGCGACTTCACACTTCAAGGGGAAGGAATCACTGACAAGTGGATGATTTATGCAAATATCAAAGTGTTTCGCATGGAATGTTTCAGCTTTTGGGAATAGAGTTGCTTCTATCCTTTCATTCCTTTGAGAAACAGATAAGGGTTAGGGTTAGGAGGAATACCTGTTAAATGTTGAGAGGGTGTGCGCGTACCGTAGAGAGAGATCAGGTTGATTGCAAAGAACTCCTTTTTGTCTTGGAAGGACTACCTGCAAATAAGAATACAAGACCACCATATTTTGATTAGACAATAAATGAGGGAACTACCTTGGGTCCAGGAAATATAAAACTTCCTTTCGAAGGTGGTCAGTTGCCCTGCTAATATGAATTAACACAAATTCTAACAAATAAGCTATTGTCCAATTACAATTTGTTTACCTTATTAGAACAATAGAGAAAGGGATGGTCTTGGTTTAGAATCAAGGTGACCGATGCCGGTCACTGTAACCGGTACCGGTTGGCGCTAACCGATATCGGTAGGGGCAATGTTTTAGGGGCTTTTGGTGAAGGCTGGTTGTAAGGTGGTTGTGTTGTTTTATAAGGCTGATAAATGGGTGGGGTTGGGTAATGGGGTGATGAGAAGGACTCAGAGAATATGGGGGGTGTTCTTGGGGTAATGTAAGGGTGGAGGAATGACAGTTAGATGTAGTGTGTTGCTGGGTAGTAGATCTAGGAATAGACTTATGATGGCAGTGGTTTAGAAATTCAAAAAAATGTTATTAAAAGAACGTATAAAACTTACTAGTTCTTGATGGAAAATGCAGGTTCTGGGACTGTGATGATGAAGAAAGGGCTCAAGTAGGATGATCTGACAACCCAAGATGAGCTATCTCCTCTCCTGATACTCCGATGAGTGTCACAAGGCTCTGGTTACTCAGTTGCAGTTTTTGGGCTTGATGTCCTTCTCTGCAAACTCTTCTTCTTTCTTTCACTTGTCTCTGTTCAGCCAAGTAAATTTTGGATTCTTCCAATGATTTCTCCTTTTGATCCACCAAAATCCAACCCCTTGTTTTTGGTTGGGAGTGGTCATTTACAGGGAACCGATGGCGGTTACGTAACCGACGGCGGTCGAGTAGGAACCGGTATCGGTCAAGTCAAAGCGGGCTATTTTTAGTAAAATAGCCATCTTGTCCTCTTTTTCTCCCAAGGGATTAATTGCGGGCTTGGTCAAGTCATTATGAGGTTGGTTTTAGGTGCGGGTGAGGAGTAATTAGTCATGGGTGTGGATTTGGACTAAGTTATAGGTATTAATTAGGTTAATTTAGGGTTAAGATTATGTCATATTGAGGTGGTGAAATGAGGTGGCAGGTGTGGCGATGTGGATTTATTAATTATAAGGTAATTAATAAATAATTGTGTAAGGTTTAGGTGATGAGGTTAGGTTGCGCAATGAGATGCGGGGAACAGGGGGTCGTAAGACACAAATTTGGTGTCTACATTAGCCCCTTGTTGTCATGTATCTTGTCTTTGTTAAAGCTGCACGGACAATAATAAGAAGTGGTTACCCCTGTTAAGGGTACAGGTAATCCCCATCAAATCTATCACAGATTGAGGTAGCGTGAAATCAGGGATAGCGTTGATAAAGAGAAATGGTGTTGAGATGATGGTAAGATGGTGGGGTAGGTCCAAGGAAGCATACGCACGTTGAAATGCAGTAGTGCGACCAGGGTACATGATTTTGAAGAGCAAACAAGCAATTCATAGGCAAAGGTCGATAGTTTATCTAAAGAAGGGTGATATAATCCTGGTATCCAAGGCATAGGAAGTAGCTCCAGGGGATATAACGGGTAAGGTACAGGAATGTTTAGGCATGTTTGGCAGTACCAAATGGTGGGTTTGGTTGAGATAAACGTCACGGTCTTAGTCTTGGCAAAGTTGGTTGACTGATCAAGTGAAGGACCCTAATCATGCTAAAACAAGAACAGGTGAGCTCGATTGAACAAAAAGCTACATGATGGGTGGATAAAATTGTATTTTGTTGATGTTGGGAAAGGTATTTAATTGGTGCGGTCTTGGGTCGGGCCAAATGGTTGGGTGTGGCCTTGGGTCGGGCCAAATGGTTGGTTGCGGCCTTGGGTCGGGCCAAATGGTTGGTTGCGGCCTTGTGTCGGGCCAAATGGTTGGGTGTGGCCTTGGGTCGGGCCTGATTGGTTGGGTGCAGCCTTGGGTAGGGCGCAAATGGTTGGTTGCGTCCTTGGGTCAGGCCAAATGGTTGGGTGTGGCCTTGAATTGGGCCAATGAAGTCAAAAAAGGTTATTTAGAAAAGGAGGGTATAGGCGATGTGGTGAGAAAGGGAGACTAGTGAATAACGGCAGAAATTGGGGAAAATGTGGGATTAAAACGATATCGATTAGCTATGACCGGTATCGGTTAGATGACCGATACCGGTTATTTAGGGCAGAATATAACCGATATCGGTTATAGGTCAAAAACCTATAAAAAGAAAAATATGGCCTGTCATTGTCACATTGTAATTTGAAAACCACATTTAGTTGTCTGAGGTGTTTTAGTGGTATTGTTGAGATTTTCAGCTGAGGTGGCATTATTTGAGTGGAGAAGTGAGTGGTTAATAGACCCCAGTGAGTAGGAGGCAGAATTTGATTGGTGGAGGACCTAACAGAGGAGATTTATAGCCATGGCATAACCAGGAGGAGCAGGAGGTGCTGGACCAGCTGGACCACCACCACCTATCCCACCACGACGATGTGTCGTCGTACTGGTAGCTCTAAACCTCAAATTATGTGAATTTAATGTTTTTAAGCTAGATTTGGGTTTTGGGTAGGAATCCAAGTTTTTAATAAAATAATGAATAAATTGAGATGATTGCGGATATTTTTTGGAGGCCTTATGGGAACTATATGGTGACAGAGAACATAGCTGAGGAGTTAAGGGGTGTAGAGCAATTGAGGTGGATCGTAGGGAACATGCTAGGTGAGTACGAGAGGATTCCTCTAGATCACGTGCGGTGACAATTTGGATTTGTTCGAGATATACCTATGGCTTATAGACCATATATGAGGATCGATGCCAAGACAACATTCTCACCTCCCTGGCCAACACCTCCAGAAGGGCCAGAGGAGATAGCAGCCGATCGTAGGGTAATGGATGCAGGAGCGATAGAGGCCTATAGATTATGGTGGGTAGCAGAGCTGCGAGGTGTACATGATCATCCTGACATAGCTATGATTACAATGGAGAGAGATTGTCTGCAGGGTGTAGTTCATTAGCTCCAAACACGGGTGAATGAGACAACAGGATTGTTAGTAGTTGCAGAGTCACGAGTGGAGACACTAGAGGCGAGATTCCTCCATACAAGAGGACATATTCGTATGTTACAGGAGATGTTGGGAGGATTAGTGGGAGGAACCAATAGCAGTGGCACCTTTGAGGATGGAGAGGCCAAGTGAGTGGCATCGACGATCACGATCACCACCTGATTCGGGAGGAGGCGCAAGGGTCTAAGTGAATTTCATAGGAATATAATAATAAATAAGGATTTCGACCTGCCTGTCGATGATAGATAAGATGTATTTGTTTAACATCTAAATAAAACTGAATATGTATGTTGATTTGAGTTATGATAATAATAAGAATGGTTGTGTTTTGAATTTTTTGTTGTGAAAAAGGATAAAGATGAATGTGAGCAAATAGAGATACACAAAAATATTTATATTTACAACACATGATAGGTTATGGTAGGGGATGGTCGAGCTAACCTTGGGAGACCCCATGTCTCTGAAGTGCTGCCTACATAGCCCATTGACACAAAGCAAGGAGGGGCCTCAGACTGATGTAGTTCTCCCTTAGGACCAGGGAGAGGTGAATTCAGGAAATTTAGGTATGGTTAGGCAATTCGTTGGTTGGTAAAAGTATTGATATTGGTAGGGTAATGTTGTTGGTGTTGGTAATGAATTGGTGATGTTGGAATAGGTATAAGTGAAGTGAAAGTTAGCCTATCCAAGTGGTAGGGAACCATGTCCTGATTAAGATCAACACATAATCCTAGATTCGAGTCAAAGAGGAAAAAAGTGCTCCGTAGGTGAAAAGAGCTAAACAAACCACATAATAATGTAGAATGAGCTTGAACCCCTATGTACTATACATAGACGAGAAGTCAATAGGTGAAAAGAGTTGTATAATCACAATATATTGGGTGTACGTCATGTCCCTTGAGTTTTGTTGTTTTAACAAATGGTGAGGTGAGGTGGATGATGTAGCTGAGGCGCAGAGAACTTGTTATAAAGTGAGTATTCTGAGGAAAGAGAACCTAACCGAAATAGACAAGTCCATGACTCAAAAGTTCTTTTGAATGTGGCTTTTATTTTGCTGAATATAGACTGATCGATGCAGGAAGTCTACAAGGGATATGTATTTTATTATTCTTGAGGTCTTCACGAAGCTGATCAATGCGAGAAGCTCCTGATAAAGGCTGACTGTGTATAGCTGTCCTTCAAGGGAGCAGTCTATTATATAATAGTAGCAGCAATAGTTTTCGAAGCAGTATAGCAACAATGTCCTTCGAGGGAGTAGTCTATATATAATTTAGAGAGCTAGATGTCCGTTTGGCGTAAAGCATCTAGTTTTGTAGGAAGTTTGACTCAAGAAAATCCCATAGGTGTTGAATTAAGAATGTGTCATTTTAATACTTTGAAGTCATGGACTAGACTAAAAAGGGGAAGGCATCTTTAAGGGGAGGTGAGAATCAAACTATGTGAGCTTGATTTTATTTTGAGATGTAGGAAACAAAGTGTATGTGGTGGTAAATGAGCTCAAGGGACGAGCGCAAGGTAGATAAGAAGTGATATAACACTAAATTCAATAGTAGAATGGTCGAAGATGCAAAGCATTAAGGGGTTCAAGCTCAGGTTTACCATTAAGCGAAGCTAAACGATAAGTGCCTGATCCATAAGTGTGAGTGATTATGTAAGGCCCAATCCAATTGGGAGAAAATTTTCCACGTTTGCTCTTTTCTAGTTTGGTTACATGTTGATTCTCTTTGAGGACAAGATCACCAACCTTAAAGGTACACTCATGAAGTCACTTATCATAAGCACGCTTGATGTGTTTTTGATAGATTTGAAGGTGATCAAGAGCTGTAAGACGACGCTCGTCAAGAAGCTCCAATTGGGCTAACTGCTCTTGGCGGAAATCGTCATTGGTGAGAATATCCTGAAGAGATATTCTGAGGGAAGGTATTTGTATTTCGAGAGGCAAGACAGCCTCGGTACCATATACCAAAGAAAAAGGTGTGGCATTAGTGGAGGTACGAATGCTAGTACGATAAGCCCAAAGGGCAAAGGGGATGTGATCATGCCAATTTCTTCCGGACTCATTGACAACTTTCATGAGGATTTTGGTTAGGGTTTTATTAGAAGATTCAGCCTGACCATTGGCCTGTGGATAGTAAGGTGATGAGAAACTAAGTTTGATATCAAAGTTGTCACAAAGGTCTTGTAACAACTTATTTTTGAAAGATTTACCATTATCTGTTATTAGGCGATGAGGAATACCAAAATGACAGATAATGTGATGGTTAACGAACTCTACAATTTTTTCTTTTTTGGTTGAAATGAGTGGAATGGCCTCCACCCATTTTGTGTAATATTCTGTTGCTGTGATTATCCAACGGTGACGTTGCGAAGAGGGCGGGTGAATCTCACCAATAAGGTCTAAACCCCATTGTGAGAAAGGCCAAAGATCTCGTGCGACCTGTAGCGGATGGCTAGGAGTATGTTGAAGGTTGGCATGTTGTTGACACATAACACAACGCTTAACATATTCGTAGCAGTCATTATTGAGAGTAGGCCAATAATAACCTAGGCAAAGGATTCATTTGGCCACAGCAAGGCCGCTAAAATGTCCACCACAAATACCGTCATGGACCTGTTGGATGGTATAGGTGACCTCCGCGCCGGTTAGACATCGAAGGAGGATGCCATCAAAGCCACGTTTATAAAGGAGTCCCCCCATGATGACATAATGAGAAACACGTTTAAGAAAAGCGCGTTTGCCAGTACTAGTAAGGTCAGGTGGGAGAACAGAGGTTATAAGGTAGTCGTGAAATTGGTGATACCAGGTATCCTGCAAATTAGCAAACACATTATTTATCATACAAACAATCGTGGTTGAGTAAGATGGGGCAAAGAGTTGTTGGACCAAGATGAAAATGTCAGAGTCAGTTGATGAAGCTGGAATTTGTGATGCTAAGCAAGCCATAGTATCCGCAAATTTGTTAGTGGAGCGGGGAATGGTTTGGATAGAATAGTGAGTAAATAAGGTTAGAAGTGAATCCACGTAGTGTTTGTATTTTTGAAGTTCCTCATTTTTACATTGGTAGATGCCCATAACTTGATTGACTACCAATTGAGAGTCACCAAAAATATTGATAGATTTGACACCTAAGTGTAATGCAACCTGGAGACCCAAAACAAGGGCCTCGTATTCCGTTGTATTATTAGTGCAGGGGAAATCGAGTCGGAATGAAAGAGGCATAGGCTCAGCATCGAGAGGAATGAGAACAATGCCCGCTCCTCCACCGCGTTGGCATTTGGATCCATCGAAGAAGAGGGTCATTGGATACGACTCCTCCCTGAGGGAAAGAGTGGCGATGAGTTCATCTGGGAAATTAAAATTAGTAAATTGTGCCCCAGGTACAGGGGCTTCCACGAGTTGATCGGAAATGGTTTGTCCTTTGATTGACTTCTGGTGTATAAATTCAAGATCGAGGTCAGCAAGGAGCATAAGCCATCGGGCGATGCGTTGGTTTAGATGAGGTTTGGCATACATATAATGGATGGGGTCCGTGTTGGTGATGACAAAAGTTTTGTGATTCAGGAGGTAGTGTCGGAGCTTGGTGGCCACGAATGATAAGGCTAGGCACAACTTTTCTACATGTGTATACCGAGTCTCAAAATCCACGAGAGTACGACTTATATAATAAATGGCTTGTTATCGATGCTCAGAGTCACAATGTGCGAGCATGGCCCCTACAGCATGGTCGGTGGTGGAAAGGTAAAGGTAGAAAGGGCGATCATCCTGAGGTGGGATAAGCACAGGTGGCTGCAAGAGATAAGATTTGATAGCCTCAAAGGCTTGGTGGCACTCTTCGCTCCATTGAAAGGCAATATCCTTTTTAAGGAGGTGATGGAAAGGTTGACATCGATCCGAGAGTTGGGAGATGAAACGCCGGATAGATTGGAGCTTACCTTGTAAACTACACAATTGTTTGAGGTTAGTAGGTGGGGGCATTTCTAGGATAGCTTTGACTTTAGATGGATCGACCTCAATGCCACGCAAAGAGACAATAAAACCAAGAAGTTTTCCCGAAAGGACACCAAAGACACATTTCTTTGGTTGAAGACGGACAGAATATTGTAACAGGCGATCAAAAATAATGGTTAAAACATCGAGATGTTCACTGCGATGTTTAGATTTGCCAAGAAGATCATCGACGTAATCCTCAAGGATAGTGTGCATAATGTCATGAAAAATGTAGGTCATAGCCCGCTGATAAGTTGCACCAGCATTCTTAAGGCCAAATGGCATAACACGATAACAGAAGGTTCCCCATGGAGTTATGAAGGCAGTTTTATGTTGATCGGCAGGGGCAACCAAAATTTGGTTGTATCCTGAAAAGCCATCCATGAGAGAGAGCATCTCATGGCCTGCAGTGAGATCAACAAGTTGATCAATACTAGGTAGGGGGAAGTCATCCTTAGGGCAAGTGAGGTTAAGATCTCAGAAATCCATGCATATCCGAAGTCCCCCCGTCGCTTTAGTGACAGGTACAATGTTAGAAATCCATTGAGGATAGTCAATAGGCAGGATGAAGGAAACAGAAAGGAGTCATTGAAGCTCTTCTTTGACCAAGAGGGCAATGCGTGGATGCATTTTTCTCAGTTTCTGTTTAATTGGCTTGGAATCGGGTTTCAGGGTAATGTTATGGACAGCAATGTCAGGATCAATTCCTGGCATGTCAGCGTAGGACCAAGCGAAAGCTTGGTTGTGAGTACGGAGAAAGGTAGTAAAGGTGACTTGTTCTGATGCGTTAAGGGATTGTCCGATCTTCACAATGTGAGGATCCTCCTCTATGTGGATGTTGATTTCTATAGTTGACTCGTTCAACATGGTTTGAGTTTCAGACGGTAAGGCATGTTGAATATAAGAGTCATCCGCGCCAAGATAAGTGAGGATGGAGTCATCATCCTGGCACTCAAAAACATTAATTGAAGGCGAGTCCTCTTCGATCATGTCTGGATACAGAAGGGGAAGAGAAGAGGGGTCCTCATTATCACGTTGATAAGTGAGAGGACCTAGGAAGATAGCATTTATGAAAAAAAAAAGTTAGGAGGGATAGATTCAGGATCTATCAACTCTGTGGGTGACGATGGCAAAATGGGTGATGATGGTTCGGTAGGGGTGACGTCGTCATCTTCTAGGAGACAACTGTCATGAGGTTCCTTCGGTGTAAGTGTTCCAGGAAATCTGAGACCACTACGATCATTGTGCTTGCGTGTAGTTACGGGAATGATTGTATGTCGGCCTTGTTCATAAAGACCAAAACCAAAGCCTTTCCAAGCACAACGAGTCAAGAAGGTGAGGGCGAAATGACGATTTGTCAGGTATTGAAAATCAGATTGGAAAGGAACCACACCAAGAGGAGGTTCAGGGGTAACGGAGGATGCATCGACACCCCCATACGTTAGGTTGGTGCGGCAATGAGGTGGTCCATAGGGGATTACTTCCCCCACACAACGGTCATAGGTAGGATGTGCATGTAACTGTCCGTACTCCTGTGGGGTATGGAAAGAACTAACATTATATAGGTGATACTTCCCCAGCGTAAGGAATTGAAAAACATCTACTAAGGGGTCAGAGGTTGGGATGTTATCTGCGGGAAAGGAAGTGGTATTTGCGACGGCGGTTTCATTGGTTGAAGGCATGGGTGTGGTTGAGGTAGATGGTTGAGGTGCGGTTGAAGTGGATGGTTGGGTTGGATGAATGGGTGTCTTGACTGGTACAAAGTACATCATTAGGGCGATACAACATAATGCAGTTTTTGAAGGGGGAGGATCAGCTTTTACGGTGTAGGACTTCCCCTCGTACTCAAATTTTATGCATCTATGTAAGGTGGAGGGAACGCATCCCATAGCCTGGATCCAAGGGCGGCCTAACAACATATTGTATTGGAACTCTCCCTCAAGGACATAGAAGATTTCGGGTAAAGTACGTGGTCCTACATGAATGTTAAGGATCACGGTGCCTAAGGTAGAAGTAATAGCATCATTGAATGACCGCAACATGATGGGGTTGGCACACATGCAGCTAGAAGGGATATTCATTTGTTGGAAGGCTTTTGAAGAGATGATGTTTAGGCTAGCACCCCCGTCAATCATAACACAACGTACCCGAATGTCCCGGACATAAGCTGAGATGAAAAGAGCAGGGTCAGGATCTTCTGCACCAAAGTCAACAATTTCTTCTTCAGAGGAACTGACAGCAGCGTCTTGTTGTACAGAGACAGAAGTGGTTGGGGTGGTAGGTTGTTTGGTGAGGGAAACAACGTGATTGGGTGTTAAAATGGAGGTAACAGGCAAGGTTTCATTAGGTAAGACCTTGATCCCTTGAAGGATTTCAACGAGAGCTTGTCAATGAGATTCAGAAGTCTGAATGAGATCATACAGTGTCATTTTTACAGGTGATTGGTGAAGCTGTTTGATCATGGTTCGGTGGGCAACTCCATTAGAGATGGGGTAAGTAGGTTCTTGAATAACCACGTTAGGTGGTGGTGTGATCGGGATGGTGGACGGAGAAAGAGAGGACGCATGTGTGCTTTATTTCGTTTTCTCATTATTTTTTTGCCCTCGAGTAGCAACACTAATCATATTGATCTCGTGAATATGAGAGGAGGAAGACAGTAGGGATAGGTCATGGTCTTCGAGAGGTGGGGCTGTAATAATGATAGATATTGGTGAGGTGGGGACAGGTGGTATAGGAGAGGAAATTGAAGCTAAAGGTCTCTCCCTTCGTAAGTTTTCTTTCTTAACCTTTCTATCTGAGAGAGGTGACTGACGAAGGATGGCTTTCAAAGCTTTGCATCCCTCTACATCATGTCCTAGTGTGCGGTGGTAAGCGCAGATTTTAGACTCATCATAACCTATTGGTCGAGGTTTAGATGGGTCATAAGGTCTAAGTGGGGGTAGGGAAATGGTTGCATTCTCCACCAACATAGCAAGGATTTTGGTGTAAGATCCTTTGAGTGGGTCAAAATCGGAGGAAGATGAGGGTATTGATTGGGTAGATTCTGGTGATGACATGGTATGGTTGGTTTGTATGGGTGGTGGTTTAGCCAAGGAGTTTTGATAATGGGTTTTAACTAAATGTGGCTTCTTTGGCGCAAAAGCTATGTTTAGCTGGTTAGATGATGAGGCCACAGATGATGTGGTATCAGAAAACAACCACGGAGAAATAGGAGTGACAACAAAAAAATCTTTTGATGATGGAATTTGTTTAGGGTTAGTAGGTGGATAGCATATGTGGGGTGACTGTGTTGATGTACCCTTGGATCGTTGTATGGGTGCAGAAGGCGTAGGTCGTTTTAAAGAAAACGTAAGAGGTATGATATATTGATGCAAGGTGGAGGGATGAGGTCCCAATATGGAAGGTAGGTGTGACGACGATGGTTTTAGTTGTAATAGAGACATAGGTTGAGGAGATTGAGTCTGTCTCCTAAGTGGATTAACGACTTTATTTTTAGATAAATCAAGCCACTTAGGTGGGTGTGTTAGACTAGGTATTGGTGAGGTCCCAAGCGTAGGGGAAGATTGGGTTAGGTTAATAGAGGTGGATGAGGTATTTGGTAGAGATGAGGGGGGTGAAGATGAGAACATAGGCATTTTAAGCTTCTGTAAACACTTTGGGTATATGGTAGAGGCATCTGGGTTGGTCATCTGCATTTGAGTAGAATATAGGCATACTCAAACGTTCCCATAGGACCTTTCTATCTTCTGCGGAATGACAGTCCTCACGTGTGAATTGGAACTTTTGTATGGAAGAAAGGTGGGTGTGTGATTCCGGTCCATTGTGGGTGTGATACAGGGGGTAGATGAGGCACTGTATCAATAGGTGTTAAGAGGTCAACCAGTTGTTGAAAAGATTTAGGCAATGAAGAACTAATAGGTAGGAGGACATGTTTGAGAGGCTCCGTCATGATTAAAGAGTTTGGTGATGTTGGTGCAAGAGGTTTCTCGTCTACGGATGAAAAAAGAAGTGGCGAGCCTTCCTCTTGTACAACCAGAATGGTAGAAGGAGACGTTTGGGAAATAGATAAATTAGATAACATCCGCTCACAGACTTGTAAGGATGTGGTATAAGAAGGCTCATATATATGAGAAGAGAACTCTAGGCAGTTAATTCCTTTATAGGTGATAGGAATGATTTCACCTTGTCTTGATGGTGGTGAGAGGAGGTTTGGGCCCCTGCATTAGTGGAGAGGCTTGATTCAAAATTTTCTCGATAGAGGTTTTTGGCTGGGAGACGAAGACTGCATGGATCTCATGAACACTCTCCTCAGCTAAGATATCTTGGTTTATGTTACTGTTAGAAGAGTGATTCGGGAATGGTTTGTTGAAGATTTTCAATTTTCAGTTAGTAGGGGCATTAGGATTATCGAGGGTTATATCCCCTGCATCAACCATTTCCTGCACTATGTTTTTCAACATCTTGCAGTTTTCATGACTATGTCCCGTTACGTGGTGAAAGTTACAGAAGTCATTTTCTTTGTACCAGGAAGGTATAGCGTGGGTGGAGTCAAACCCGGAGTGAAATTTAACAGGAGGCAAGGTGATAGCTCCGGCTTTGAGCAATTTTTCCAAGATGACACCTTAAGTTTCTCCCAAGGGGGTGTAATTGATGGGCTCCGGCTTTATATTTATAGGTGGTTTTTGGTGGGGTATTAGATGGTGCTTGAGATTTTACCATCACCGCGTGGACAGATCCTTTTGATTTCGAAGAAATGGATGTGTGAGGAGTGGTGGTGTTTGGTTTATTGGTGGAATTTGGAGTTCGGAAATTGGGGTTTTTGTGGCGCAACCGCATATTTCTCTTCTTCTAAGGCTCGAATTTCTAGTTGCCGAGCCTTAGTAAAGGCCTCGTCAAATGTGTGGAAAGGTTGAATTTGAAGGGTAGGAGATATGTGCTTAGCGGCAGGCCCCGCGTAAAAAGTTTCGATAAGTTCAACCTGAGGCAAGGCATATGTAAGTTGGTTGATAAGGCCCCCGCCATCATCCAATGACATCTACGTCGATAGATTCATCTTCAAATTGTCGGATGGCATAGAGGTCGGTGATAAGATACTTTCTTGGCAATGTTAATGGAGAAATGATCCAAGAAAGATTGGGCTAGTTGGTTAAAAGAGAAGATTGAGTGCTGGGTTAAAGCACTATACCACTCTAAGGTAGGTCCTGATAAGGACATGGGAAAGGTGCGGAGTAGCAAAGCATCATCATGAGCAATCAAATAACAAGCATGTCTAAATGATCACAAGTGTTGTTGAGGATCCTCTTTACTATTAAAACGAGTAAATTTCAGCAATTTCCATTAAGGAGGATATGAATGAAGGGGGACATAAGGGTGAATAGGCTCCTGACAAACTTGCTCGTATGTCAAGGTGCTATGACTTCCCGAAACGGAAGCCTTCAGATTTTGCATTTTGTCCATCATTTGTTTGATGAAATCTGTGGTTGGATGAGATGATGGTGCGGTTGTGGTAAACGGAGCCAAATTGGGCCAAGGGCCTCCACTAGACAATGGTGGGGTCAAGTGCTGATAAGGTATGGAGGACGAATATGTTGAGGCGACCGAATAGGGATGTCCTAAATAAGATGTTGAGGTCACTGGATACGTGTGTGGGAATGAAAAGGTGGGCGGAGCTTGTGAAGGAAAGCTCATGTGGATAGGTGGTAGAGAGAAAGTCATGAACGAAGCAGTCTGCAAGAGAGACGAGGTAGGAGCAGTCAGTGGTAATGACATGTGGGGCCCAAGATTAACCAATGGAAAGCCAATTTGTGTCGTATGAACCTCTGAAGCCACTGGATTGGGAGACGGGGCTAAGGATGTAGCAGGAAAAGCGGAGCTATCAGGAGGAGAAGGAGATAAATGAGCAGCTATACTAATAGGCATGCCAACAAGGAATTGACCATCGGGCATACGGTCAGGGGCATGAGACAAATAGTATTGTACAGCGCTAGGATTAGCATCCAGAAATTTGGCAAATTCCTTATCTCCTATAGGAATTTTAGGAACCTCGCTGGTATCCGTAGGATTCCCTATAGAATGTGAAGGGGGTGATTCAGGAAAAGGCACAGAGTAGGCATGTGAAACCATGGTGGTGGCTTTCTTTCGAGTGATAACAACCATGGACAAGAGTACACAGTAGGGTTTCAATCTATCAGGAACAGAAACAGCCTTAGAATGTTGAAATTGGTAGGTTGTTGGTTTTTTAGGAACTGTAAAAGATAGTAACCTATATCGGTCTGCTAACCGATGTCGGTTAGACTATAGCCGACGTCAGTCAGTTAACCGATGTTGGTGTAATAAGACTGGTATAAGAAAATATAAGAAGCTGCTGATTTGAGTTTTTAACAATGCTTAGTACATCTATCAAATTGTTCTGAAGTGATAACTGAAACAGTGTATGACAGAGAAATAGAACTGAAAACAAACAAGATACACAAACAAATTAACAGACTAACCCTAGCATTAGTGTTTATCAATTTGAGCTTATGCCCTTAGACGCAGAATGATGTCAGAATCCTAAACACAAGACCTAGGGGAAATGTTAAGTTTGTTTTGGCTTATAAGGTTACCTCAATCGGGCGGAGGAATACCGCGGAGAAGGGGAGTTGTTGTGTTAATTATGAAGTGATTCAGTATGTGTTGTGCAGTGAAAGTAAGATTAATTTCCTATCAATACCGTGGAAATCACCCCCACGTGTACGACCTGTTACTTAGTCTATATTCACTAGAATTGAAAACAACAAGCAAGAATGTAATGCACGTATTTTAAACCCAAATCAAAAATGATATTCGATGAAGCGAAAGAGATGCCTTTCACTAATGCAAAGATGTAAAAGCAAACTAAGTTCTTTTACTAAAATAACAAAATACCTTGTGAATATCTTTAGAAGAAGAAAACAGCAAGTATGCTCCCTATATGAAAGCAAGCAAGAGAAACATAAACCTAAAATGTGTCCCACCGGGCGTGCCAAAATGTTTCGCATGGAATGTTTCAGCTTTTGGGAATAGAGTTGCTTCTATCCTTTCATTCCTTTGAGAAATAGATAAGGGTTTGGGTTAGGAGGAATACCTGTTAAATGTCGAGAGGGTGTGCGCGTACCATAGAGAGAGATCAGGTTGATTACGAAGAACTCCTTTTTGTCTTGAAAGGACTACCTGCAAATAAGAATACAAGACCACCATATTTTGTTTAGACAATAAATGAGGGAATTGCCTTGGGTCCAGGAAATATAAAACTTCCTTTCGAAGGTGGTCAGTTCCCCTGCTAATATGAATTAACACAAATTCTAACAAATAAGCTATTGTCCAATTACAATTTGTTTACCTTATTAGAACAATAGAGAAAGGGCTGGTCTTGGTTTAGAATCAAGGTGACTGATGCTGGTCACTGTAACCGGTACCGGTTGGCGCTAACCGATATCGGTAGGGGCAATGTTTTAGGGGCTTTTGCTGAAGGCTGGTTGTAAGGTGGTTGTGTTGTTTTATAAGGCTGATAAATGGGTGGGGTTGGGTAATGAGGAGATGAGAAGGACTCAGAGAATATGGGGGGTGTTCTTGGGGTAATGTAAGGGTGGAGGAATGACAGTTAGATGTAGTTTGTTGCTGGGTAGTAGATCTAGGAATAGACTTATGATGGCAGTGGTTCAGAAATTCAAGAAATGTTATTAAAAGAACATATAAGACTTACTTACTAGTTCTTGACGGAAAATGCAGGTTCTGGGACTGTGATGATGAAGAAAGGGCTCAAGTAGGATGATCTGACAACCCAAGATGAGCTATCTCCTCTCCTGATACTCCGATGAGTGTCACAAGGCTCTGGTTACTCAGTTGCAGTTTTTGGGCTTGATGTCCTTCTCTGCAAACTCTTCTTCTTTCTTTCACTTGTCTCTGTTTACCCAAGTAAATTTTGGATTCTTCTAATGATTTCTCCTTTTGATCCACCAAAATCCAACCCCTTTTTTTGGTTGGGGGTGGTCATTTATAGGGAACCGATGGCGGTTACGTAACTGACGGCGGTCGAGTAGGAACCGGTATCGGTCATGTCAAAGCGGGCTATTTTTAGTAAAATAGCCAGCTTTTCCTCTTTTTCTCCCGAGGGATTAATTGTGGGCTTGGTCAAGTCATTATGAGGTTGGTTTTAGGTGCGGGTGAGGAGTAATTAGTCATGGGTGTGGATGTGGACTAAGTTATAGGTCTTAATTAGGTTAATTTAGGGTTAAGACTAGGTCATGATGAGGTGGCGAAATGAGGTGACAGGTATGGCGATGTGGATTTATTAATTATAAGGTAATTAATAAATAATTGTGTAAGGTTTAGGTGATGAGGTTAGGTTACGCAATGAGATGCGGGGCACAGGGGGTCGTAAGACACAAATTTTGTGTCTACACAAAGAGATTTTGAGTTGCAATAAATCCTCCATCAAATGTCATAATCTCTTGGCTCATCTCTAACAGGGGTTAAAAGAGCAGAAGAAGAGAATCAATGAATTAATCTAGTTAGGCTTCCCCTCCCCCTTCCCTGATGACTCTAAGGTCCTATTAAAGCACCAAATTCAATAGCTCTTGATTGTCAAATGACAAGACAATACTATCTTTAAGTCTTTAAAAGAGATCTCTAGTGTCATTGAGGTTGAAGCTATCATGAATCCCATTGTGAAGTTAGAGTTCCACTTACATGAAAAAATAAAAAGTCTCCAAAACATTTCCCATAAGGAGATAATTGACATGGACCATTTTCCAAACTAGAAATTAGAAAAGCATAATTGTGTGATTCGTAGAGTCTCAAAGTAAAAGTTTATGGATCATTTTATTAATATCAATTTCTTTATATTTAATTGTTTATGATTTGAATTGATTTATTCTCACGGGTGTCCAATAGTATCTGACATCATGATGTTACACAAGGACCAACACAACACTAAAGGAACACAAGACATCCTACTAACACAATTTCATGACTGTATCTGAGCGCAAGACATCTAGTCGAACCATGGAAAGAATATGCAGTCCACATAACATTTTATTCGACACACATATTCCACATAAATAAATAGTATACATAACATGGTCTTAACATAAAAATAAGTAAATTACAACAATAGGCATACACTTGTTTCACACAACTCAAAAACACATTTTAACTACACAGTGTTAAGATGGAATCAACATCAATCATCAATGAGGAACATAAATCCTCCACAGCATAAAACATAAAAAGACTTAGATGAGTACTCATGAATCATAAATATCAACTCCATAAACCTCCCCAAAGAGAAGAAAAACATAATATCTAAACAAGGGTGCGCCACTCTATGGAAATGAATTCCTATATCTCCACCACCTGAAAAATCATACTATCAAATGTAGGTTGGGCCACTTTATGGATATGAACACCTAGAGATCTTCGACCTAAAAAACCAAAGGTATAGTGATATTTATCCCTAAGAAATATAGTCCTACGACATTTGGGTGTACCCCACACCCTGCTCATGGACTATATCAGGTTGATGTAAAACATATAAGCGCATAAAAAATGGTAGAACCAACTCATTCAAACATTAAGAGGGTCCACACTGGATGATAGATAGCCAAGTGGAAACAAAATCATAAGCTTCGAGTTTTGAAAATAACTAAAACATAGGAAATCTAGATAAATCAAGAAAAATGGTTAACTAGCTCTGTAGTCACTTTTACCTACTCCTTAAAAACCCCAGGCACGTTGGCATATCACCCAACCTAAATTGGGTGCTCACCCAAAGTGCGCAAAGGCACAAATCCCCTCTTTTATGTGAGCCTTGCAATAATACTCATCATTATATCATAAAAACATATAGACATAAACACATACATCTTATGATAGAGATCGTGAGACTAAATCTAAGCTTAAATGATCCATATTATGATTCTGAATATTAAAATTAACATACATGAACCACATCTAAACCATGAACAAAATAAAGAACACAAAAACTTAGAGCCATTGAACATTGATATTTAGAACAAGACCATTATATTATTTCACCATTATCACAATATCCGGATACATCAAGAGATCCATAAATGGACAAGATACATTAACAAAGTTTTAGTGTTTTCCTATATGGCTCCATTAAATAAGTTACAACAATGATCATACATGTCTCTCCTTTCTCTTTCTACTTTCCTGCAAACATAAATCAAACATTATGCACACCTCTCATTTTTCATCCATCTCCCTTAATATGGCTCCATTACATAAATTACAATAGTAATCATAAACCGATATCAGTCTTGTGCCCTAGAACACCATGGATGGTTATACCCGAATTGACATCGGTCCTCTGCCCTAATAAACCATGATCATCTTACCTAGAACGTCACTGGTTACATATGACCGGCATCGGTTACCTGCCATACTCTTTCCCATAACCTTTCCCTTTTTCTGACCAACAATTACCCAAACCAGCCATTGTCTAACCTTAACCACCCTTATTGCAACCAACCTCCATGCCTACCTTACCTATACCTTTCCTTAATTTCACTTTAGGACTTCTTGTTTTACCCATACCTCAACCTTACCCATGTCGCGACCTAGCTACCTAGACCTAGAACATTGTTACTGAACAATGACCTCATGTGCTCACTATACCTTGCGACACTGTTACACGTGTGTTGTTTGACCTAATGACCTTACCTTGCCTATTTTTGTGTCGTTTATCCTAACCCAACCTTTGGTGTACCAGAACATACCTAAACTTTCCTGCACCTAACCTGTGATGTGCTTCCATACCATATCCTATACCTTGGATACTAGAATCACCTCAATTTTGTTTGGATAAACCTATCGACCTTGGACAATGTAGAGTTTGCATGCTCTTTAACCTAGTATGGTGCCCCATTTTATATGTATCCATGCGTTCTACTATCACTACCTTTGACCCTAGCCCATTACCTTGATTACCCAATCCCATTACCCATGTTGTTCACCTTCCTCTTAATCACATTCACCTTTATCAAACCACTCCCCACTTTGGTATTCTACCTCATCAGTTCCAAGTTTGAGGGGGATCACCTTCAACCACACATGGGGAACCCACATCTTTTTTTTTCAGCATCTCTTACCAATATAAGCTATGAAAAAAAAGGGGAAAAATGTAGTCACCAAAATTGGGTCACACTCCCCTTGGTCCCTTGTAGAATAACCTACTCAAACATACTCATCTAACCATGGCCCCTTCCACCCCACATCACCATTTATGTCATAAAATTAATATATATCCTCACAATATTTAATATCTAATTCCCCTAATTTCTACCCCACCACCTTACCTAGACACCTCACCTAGCGACCTCACCCTAGACCTATTCTTGGCATGTTTCCATAACTAACAATAACTAAGTCTTACCTTCATGAGCTAAGATTTGGTCTAACCCTAAAATCTCCCTAATAACCTTCCCTCTCATAAAAATGCAACATCCCTTCCAAATATGTGTATCAAGGAACGAACTTGAGCTAAAAGAGGCAAGATCTGACAATTTTAGAAAACCTAGGGAATCTTACCTTAACCGATACCAGTCAGACCTAAACCAACACCAGTCAACCTGGAACTGTCATCGGTTACCATTTATTCACCTAAACAACCTTGTTTTTAGGTTGGAACATTCTGAGAGAAAGAAAAGGAGATCAGATCTATATGCAAGAAAAACCAGCATCCTTTCGCATATCCAGACATCCAGAGCCATCACTAGAACAAATATTGAAACATTTCACTCACGGAATCTTTTTGGGAACCACTGTTACAATATCCAAAACTATTCCTATGATTAACAACCACCTCCATTTAGTCATCAAAATCTACATCAAAGTAAGTAAGTCTCTACCATCATATTTTACATTTTTCATTCCTATCATTAGTTTATACTTTGCATGATCATTCCTCCATTACTTATTAGCTTGTAATCCTACCATTTCTCTTGCCCCCACCACCAAATTTCCATTCTCACCTAATATCCATTTATGAGTATACCTGAGATCTCCACATACCTTCTCATCCACTTTCCCAACCTCATTTGACCTCATAACAACCCCTACCATATTATCTATTTGAGTTTGTTTTACCTCAACCATACTGATGTCGGTTATCCACAACCACTGTCAGTTCAACCTAAACCAACATCAGTCATACCTGACCCACATCGGTCTCTGTGTTTTTCACCTTGACCAAAAATAGACCCAATAATCATCTCACCAATTGCCCTAAACAACCCAAAATCCAACTCTGACCAGTTCCAGCACCCTTAAAAATACCTACCTTTCTAATTTGACCATAACCTAGCCTGTTATGTTAATATTTTCTTAATGTGCTTGAATGAGATACCTAAATCATATAAACTATAGTAGGACTTTGTTTATTTCTCACATTAATTTGTTTTAAATAGTGGATTGACATCCATCTAGGAAGTATCACACTTCCCGAAAGCATATGCTAGGCAGTCCACTTTCATATATCATTTAACTATATTTTGTGGTCTTGTTTTCTATTACTGGTAGTTCCTCCTATCAAAAAGGAAGCTCTCACAATCAACATTGGATCAAGAAGTTAGAACACGCAAAAAAATCATCAACCAACCAACTTTTAACAGGTTTTCATCCTTGGCCCTTACCCTTATCTATTTTGTCACTTTTAAAATGTAAAGAAAATGGTGAAACATTTTGGCACGCCCAGTGGGACCCATCAAGGGTTATTTTGCATTTATTCATTCCTATGTGAAATTTTTGTGTTTGTTTCCCTTCAAAAATATTCCACATTAATTTTCTTCTTTGGAATCATTCTCCTTCTTTCTATTGTCTAAAAACAATCGTATTTTTGGTGCTTTAAAAAGAACACATCTTCCTTTATTTTGCATTGCATTAGTAAAAGAGCATCCCTCTTCATGTTCATCACTTGCTACATCGAATATCACACTTTGATTTGGGTTTTAAATACTTGCATTGCATTCTGATTTGTTGCATGATTAGCTCACATTCAAACTTAGGGTAACCTATATGATGGAAGTCATGCCCAGCTAATGGTTGACACAAAGAATCGTAGAAAGCACATTTCTCTCTCTCTCTCTTTGTGTCTTACAAAAAATGCACAAAATCAAAATATACACATATTTCTTAAACAATATCTTACCTGAGAAAAATTTTCAGTGATCACATGATCCAATTAGTAGGTACTCTCCAACTTGTTTCCTCTGTCAAGTAATCATCTCAGAGAATGGCCTACCCCCGCATTAACATACATGAAACCTCTCCTTTTAGATATCATTGTTCATAGGAGGCTTTCCTAACAAAAAAATTCCGTTCTAAATACACACAGTCAGTCCTAAATAGCATAAGCTAAATAAACATAATAAAATCACTGTAAGGATCGTGCTCTTTCTTAGTGTTCTTCTTGATTTCTATTTTGAGGTGTGAGACTACGACTCTCCATTTTTTTTTGTTTTTTTTCTTCCTTGCACATTCCATCATCGTAGTTGGAGTATTATTACTTTGTCTGAATGTTTCAGGACCCCATCTCCTCATTCTTAGATTTCAGAGTTTGATTCTTCACTTAATTTAATTCAAAAAACCCATTTTCTTCATTTCTTTCTAATTTCATAGACACTGATGTCAGTCCAGCAACCGTCGCCAGTTCACATCTAACCATCATCGGTTAAACACTAACTGGTGTCAGCTTCTGGCTTTCTAGTTACTTTACCTAGAATAGCCTTCATCACTATTTCTATTTTGTGTTGGCCCTCAAGGCATCATCATATTTCTCCTGTGTTAATACCTACTATCATACACATTTTTCACAATAACACATCCAACATTCATGTTTCATTCTTTGAGAATGGTTTTCTTCCACAATGACCAGTATCAGTTTCAATAACTGTCATTGGTTTTCCCTCAACCATCTCTAGTCAACCTGACCATCATCATTTTTCCTTCAACCGTCACCGGTGAACTCGACCGTCATTGGTTTCCTGTGTTTGATTTTCAAAACCTAGACATTGACCAAATTCACCTCCCAAACCCCATTATTTTTCGTTTCTATTATTTTATATGTCATCTATAGAATAAAATCTTACCAAGCTAGCACTTGTTCACATGGTGCTTACTTGCAGCCAGACTAACGCCCTCATATTCCATGCTAGTCATCAACCACTCCCACATAGTACCTCACCGCCTTCTGTCATGTCACCCATGGTTCTAACCTTACCTACCACATTGCTGCAGGTGACACATATTTTGCATGATTCCTTGATTAGAATCATGTGGCCTTACAGTTCTACCTTTCCCACTCTTCCACTCAAGACTCCACAGGTCAGTTTATATACGGCATACATATATCCATCTCTCCTGCCATTATTCATGCTTCTACATCAGACCCTGATAATGTGGTGTTACCCTCACCTACTTCACCCCTAGTAGTTTTACAACTAGATGTTGTACCCACCATGACCACTACGTCTGTAGTATCACTTGTGCATGTTGTATCTGTTATCCCCTCATTGACCACCTAGGCCATAGCCTACTCCACACCCATCGTCTCACAAAGTACCATTGCAACCATTAAACCACCCGTTGGTATGTTCTAGGATCGTCTTGGTACTATGGTGTTTTGTAGGCTGATTTATGGATATATTATGAAAATGGGATGATTAGAAAGCAAAGGATACAGTTAGATGCAATGTACACGTTGGGTGTGATTCAGAGACGGATTTAGGACGACAAAATTCACAGACAGAAGAATGTTATAACAGGGACATGCAAGATATGCTTACTGGTTTTTGGCTAAGATGCAAGTTTTGATATCCTCTACTGCAAGCACTTCTGTGTTTCTTCCTCGTCTACTGCTCTGTCCAAGTGAAGATCTTGGCTCTGTTTCCCGCTCCCAATGCTCTCTATTGATCAAAATCTTTACTGATCTCCAAAAAATGAAATTCCGATCCGTTTGTTTTGGTTTGGGAGCCCATTTATAGGAACCGATGGCAGTTGGTAACCGACGGCGTTCGAGTAGAACCAGCATCCTGTAAGGAAAAAGTATGCTATTTGTAGTAAAATAGCCCCCGCCTTCCCTGATTTTCTCCCGGAGATCAGTTGTGGGCCTTGGTCCCCAATGACTAGAAGTCGGCTTTGGGTGCGAGTAAGGAGGCATTATTTATGGATGTTGATTTCTAGACCAATTCAAAATTCTTAATTAGGTTAGTTTGGGGGTAGGGCTAGGTCATGATGAGGGGGAGGCAAAGTGAGGTGGCGGGTAAGGTGATTGATTTATCAATTCTAGGTAATTAATAAAATACTTGTGTACGGTTTACGGTGATGAGGTTAGATTGCGAGTATGAGATGCGGGTCACAAGGGGTCGTACAGACACAAATTGGTGTCTACAATTAGCCCCTTATTTGTCGTGTAAGCTTGTTCTGTAAAGCTGCGCGGGGGGGGATATAATATGAAGTGTTTCTCATGTGAAGGATATAGTAATCCCCCTCAAATCTCTCAGCCGCAGATGAGTGAACTGGAAATCAGGGATAGGGTTGATAAAGGGGCCATGGTTATAGAGAGGTAAGTGGTGGGGTAGGTCCCAAGGAAGCAACGCATGTTTGAAATGCAATAGAAAACGACGAGGTACATGATTGACATAGACACAATTGTATGCAAGGTCGATAGTTTATCCAAACAAGGTGATATAATCCTGTATCCCAAGCATAGGAATAGCTCCAGGGTATATAACAGGTGAGGTCAGGAACATTTAGGCATGTTCGGCAGTCACCAAATTGTTGGTTTGGTTGAGATAAACTGTCAAGGTCCTAGGTCTAGGCAAGTGGGTCGACATATCAAGTCAAGGACCCTAATCATGCTAAAACACGAACAGGTGAGCTCGATTTAACAAAGGTACATGATGGATGATAAATAAAGCAAATAAACATTGTTGTGGTATGGTACTTGAAGTGATGCGGTCTGGGTCGGGCCATTGTGTTTGGGGCGAGGCCTTGGGCTCGGGCTGATGGGTAGGGTGAGGCCTTTGGTCGGGCCAAGTTGTTGGGGAGCCTTGGGTTCGGGCCAAAATGGGTAGGGTGATGCCGTGGGTCGGGCCAAATGGGTAAGGCGGAGGCCTTGGGTCGGGCAAATAGGTAGGTTGAGGCCTTGGGGTCGGCCAACTAGGTAGGAGCGAGGCCTTGGGTCGGGCCAAATAGGTAGGTTAAAGAGTAATGCCTTGGGTCGGGCCAATAGTTATATGCGAATGCCTTAGGGTCCGGGCCAAATAGTTAGGTGCGAGGCCTTGTGTTCGGCCAATATGTAGGTTGAGGCCCTTGGGGGGCGGGCCAAAGACAACAAATGGGTTCAGCAAGGGTGATATGGCGATATGTGGGTTTACAGGGGCAAATGTAAATAGGGGCAAAAAATAAATTGGGTGTAAAGTTGGGCAGAGAACTAATTTCAATTCTGATCTGCTGACCGATATCGGTTAGGGACCGATACCGGTTCCTTAGGGCAAATGACACCGATTCGATGAAAGGTGAATAACCTATAAACCGAAAAAATAACGGCTTTTCATTGTCACTTTTGTTATTGTCAAACCAAATCAACTGCTACGTGGAGAGTTAGGATTAGAGGCTTGATCGAGTGAGGTGGAGTATTGTATTGGCGGAGAGAGTTGATCGTGGGCCCGATTGTAACGGAGGAGGCAGCAGTTGATTGGCCGGGAGAACCCAGCAGATTAGGATTGGAAGCCATGGCACCCAGGCATGAGGAGCTGGAGTGGCTGGACCCGCTGGACCGCCACACCATCCCACCATGACGACGTTTCATTGTTCGGGTATAGTCAAAACTCTTTAATTTGGATGATTTGGTGTTATGCCTAAATTGGGGGTTTTGGTAGGAATTACCCTTTTTTAGGAAATAATGAGAAAATGGAAATGATTTGAAAAGGGAGAGGGTAGATTCTTCTATATATAGGCTAGGTGGGTAGGTGGGTACGTTGTTTTAATGGATTTGGGTGGTAGATTGGTAGAAATAGGTAAAAATGGGTTTTGGGTGCCGCGCGGGGGTTCGGGCTCCGGGAGAAGACAGTGACCGATGTCGGCACTAACGACCGGCTATCGGTCGCAGCAATTTTAGGGAAAGGCGGGTTTGTTGGTACCCTGCGTCCGTCATGTATCAGCCGGCGTTGTTGTGGGTTGGTGTGCATTTGTGTGGGTTGGGTTGGGTTGGGGGTGGGTGTGGGTTAGGGGCGGAGAAGGGTTTGGTGTAGGGTTAGGTTTTGGGTTTTTTGGGTTGGGGGTGGAGAAGGGTTTGGTGTGGGGTTAGGTTTTGGGTTTTTTGGGGGTTGGTTTGGGTTTTTGGGTTGGGTGTGGCTGGGTGTGTGTTGGGTTTGGTTTTTTTGGTTGGGTTTGTGGTTGATAGGGTTTTGGTGTGTGTTAGGTTTTGGGTTTTTTTGGGTTGGTTGTGGGTGTGTGTGGTTGGGAGTGGTATGGAGGGATTGGTGTATGGTTGGTTGGGTTTGAGAGGAGTTTGTGTGGGGGCCTGGGTTTTTGTGTTGTGTGGGTTTTTGGTTGTTTGTTGGTTTTGGTTTGGATGGTTTGGATTTTTAGGGTGGTAGTTGCTAGAGGGGGGTGGGAGAGAGTCTCGGTATGTCGGGGGGATAAAAAAGGTATTTAGATGAAAGTAGATGTTGTAATAAGAGTGGTGTAAGGATGTGGTTTGGTTTTGCAAGCACGTCAGCAGTTTGACGTGCGGGATGGATGCCCCCGCTGTTGGTGCAATGAGGCCACACGATCTACGGCTCATTGGGGCCTCAGCACAAGGTGGGACTCGGTGGACTCCAGAGGTACAAGCGATAGGAGAGTATCACAAGCCTTATCATCGCCCTCATCGAGAGATGGGATCCGGCGACCATGTGTCCATCTCCCGCTGGGAGATACCGTCACATTGTAGGATGTTTATCACATCTTTCGTTACCTATCGAGGAGAGGCAGTCCTTCCAGTGATGCGAGACTGCCATGGACACCTCACTACAGGTTTTGGGGATGCAGCCGCGCTATTGACCCTACCATAGCGGCGAGTATCGGTAGGTTGACATGTACCCGTGCGCATCGACACGAGACACGACTGACTATGTTGATGATGGTTGGGATGCACCTGCTTCGCCCATCCCTTGGACTCAGAGGGAGGCCGCGTTCCCATAGCATTGATGGGGGTTGCTGCTGGAGATGGTGGAGGAGCCCCCTGTTACGCCTGGGCACCAGTATATCTGGTGCAATTATACAGGGCGCTATGGGGCTATCGTCCGGAGGAGGCGATTTGGTATTTGTTCTACAGTTTATTGCATTGGGTTTGGGGGGGGGGCACCGAGCACATCATCTGCATCAGTCCAGTAGGGTTACCCCAGCATCCCGGGCCACAGGATATACCTATATGCTTTCAAGGTGCTTGGGGTCGTGGGCCAGCCACACAGTTCTGGCATTGTCCGGGATTGCATACCTTATAGACATCTGCTAGAGGGCCTACAGCAGTAGACAATTGTATGGAGACCCTACGAGGTCCCCATCCTGTCAGAGGAGCCCGCCTTATAGTGCGCCTAATCCAGTAACTTCTGAATAGCACACCGGAGGCCAGGAGGTACAGCGATCCCCCTGGAGAGGGAACCGCAGGTATATGTTTTCTTGCGCCTTGATCTCTCCACCTCCCTTCACCTCATTACAGGAAGATGATGTAGGGCCCCATGCCTGCACATAGCCTTTGGATCCAATTTGGGTTAGCTGAGAGGCCGTCAGGTGGAGGGTTATATGAGCTGGTGCACGGGAGCATACAGGGTGGTGGTGGGGCTAGCAAGATGCATCAGTATAGTACCGCCGCACAGCCAACTTGGGGCTTGCAGTATAGGAGAGAGAGATCAGCTCATGGGTCATGTGCAGGCTCCTTAAGGGGTAAGTTTAGCTGTAGCACAGGCACACAAATAGTGTTTTACACAGGGGCATCTAGCCAGGCTCAGGCACAGCACAGTGCAAGCACCACCAACCAATACCACAGCCACAGGTGCAGGTTCAAGGTACAGCAAGCACAGGTACCAGTACCACCACCGCAAGCGGTCAAAGCCACAAAACACCCTAGGCACCTGTCACTGTACAGGTACCGACAGCCCAGACACCACCGGTCGGCACCCAGCACAGCACAGGGGCACTGTTAGTAAGATGTCAGGGGAACCAGCCCCATTACCTCGGGGCTCGAGAGCGTACAATGGAGGCTAGACGGAGGCCCGATACTCTATCAGGATATTCTATGGTACCAGGGGCTGATTTCACCCTATGCGGCAACATAGAGCAGAGACCTCTCGGGCCAGAGGTCGCAGGTGGTGGCGCCACAGCTTGTGTGTCCGTCCCATGCAGGAGGCGAGAGGCACCACAGGACCAGCGGGGAGAGGTGCCGAGGGCGGTCTTCCAGGGAGATTCAGAGACGCCATGGACAGCATTACACATGGTTTTTGGGGATGCAGCCGCGGCTATTGACCTACCATAGCGCGCGTATCGTTTTGTGTGACAATGTAACCCGTGGCGCATCTACAACGAGACACGACTGACTATGTTGATGATGGTTGGGATCACCTGCTTCGGCCCTCCTGGACTCAGAGGGAGGCCGCTTCCCCACTGAGCATGGATGGGGGGGTCTGCTTGGAGATGGTGGAGGGAGCAGCACCTGTTATTACGCCTGGGCACCGTAATCTGTGCCAATTATCCAGGGAGCTATGGTTCTATCGTCGGAGGCGCGATTTGGTAGTTGTTCACATTTTTTATTGGCTTATGCATTGTTGGGCATACGAGCACATCATATGCATCAGGCCGTAGGTGTTACCCCAGCAGCCAGGGCCAAGGTTATATACCGAAATATGTGTGGTTTGGTGGGGGGGGTATTGGGGTGTTGGTGGGAAAACGAAGGGAGTCAACAAGCTATCCCATGAGCGTCGAAGTAACAAACTCTCCCCGTCATCTCAGATCTCCTTGTTGCTTTGTTTGTATGTGCGTTTTGCTTACTTGGGTTGGGGGGCTGTTGTTCTGGGTGTGTTGTGTGGGGGGCCCTTTTCCCCTGTTGCTTGGTTGGTCCGTGGGCCCCGCACCCGCGTCGTTCTGCCAGTTCGGTCTGTGTCCTCCTCATCTCCCTCTTTCTGCTAGACGGGCCTTACCGCCGTCGCCATTGTCTGGCTGCCCCTCCCGCGGTCCCCCTCCTGGCTCGGAGCCCTCTTATAGTTTGCGCCTACTCCAGTACACTTCTTACCTAGCATGGACGGAGGCCAGAGAGTACGAGCGATATACCCCTTGAAGTGTTAACGCCAGGTAGATGGGGCTGCTAAAGTACGATCCCCCTCCCTTTCCCATTACAGGAGAAGCTGAATGTGAGGCCCCACTGCTGCAACCATAGCCTTTGGATCCAGATTGGGTAGCTGAGGAGGCGGGCAGGTGAGGGTATAGCTGATGCTGGTTGCACGTTGCATACCGGTTTTTGGTGGGCGAGGCAAGAGAAGCAGCCAGGATAGGTACGCCTGCAACAGCCATAGACTTGGCTGCAGTGATAGGAGAGAGAGAATCTCTCAGGGTCCAGGTGCAGCTCTACAGGGGTAGTTAGCTGTAACACAGGCACAAATAGGTGTTTTTACAGGGCATCTAGCCAGGCTCAGTCACAGGCACATGAGCACCACCACCAGTACCACACAGCCACAGGTGCGTTCAGGTAACAGGCAGCCGCACAGTACCAGTACACCCCACAGCGGTAACACAAACAAATCCACAACCCTAGGCACAGGTACATGTACAGGTACCACAGCCACAGACACCACCACGGCACCATCACATGCACATGGGGCCTGGTAGTAGATGTCAGGACCAGCCCCAGTACCTACGGTGCTCGAGAGCGTACAATGGAGCTAGAGCGCGGAGGCCCCCGGGACTAATCAGGATATTCTTAGGTACCAAGGGCTGATTATCAGCCCTAATGCGGCACATAGAGCAGAACGTTCTCTCTGAGCCAGGGTCTCAGGGAGGTGCAGACACAGCTGGTGGGTCCCCGTCACAGCAGGAGGCGAGAGGCAAACCACATGTGACCCCATCGGGAGAGTGTGCCGAGGGCGGTGGGGCGAGCTGAGGAGACCCAGACATGGTTTTTGTATTTATAGATGGGCAACCCGTCTGCGAACCGGTGTATTGTATGATGCCTGCGTGGCCTATGTATGATTCATTATTCTTAGTCATTTTGGTATACCGCCGGCCTGCTAGCCGAGTAGGGTTTGTACTTGGATAACCGCCTGCGTCCGAGTAGATATATCTATTTTTTGATCAGGGACCGCTTCCCAGCCGATCGAGATTTTTTGTGACAGTTATTGGTCGGCCGGCTGCCGCCTTTTGGTGGATTATGAGATCACAGAGGCCCCGATGTAGGGCACATTGTATTTTGAAAATTGTATATATAGGAGACGATGTTTTGATCCACATGCAGTGTTCGAAATGTGTTTAAATATTTTGTTAATGGTTGGTAATATATAATGTATGATAAGTTTTAGTTGATATGTTGATAGATGGATGATGTTGATGTTTTTGTTTTTGCACGTATATATGAAAGATAGGTTATGTGATGAATTGTTGGTTTTGTGACATTGTGATATATGTAACTGATGAGTTGGATCCAAATGAATGTATAGATAATAGTTGCTTGATATCCGTAGTTGATGGTTTGTGTATTTGTATAAAATAAATGATGTTAATAAAAGTGTAATGCTATATGTGGGGGATGAACAAATGTGGTAAATTGTGTTGTTTATGCAGGAAAAGAGGCGGGCGCGACAAAAATTTAGGTGAGAAATGAAGAAAAGAACGCTGTTGAGAAAAGATAGGTGTGTAACCGATATCGGTTAAGGAACCGATATCGGTAGCTAATAGAACGATATTGGTTAAGTAACCGATACCGGTTATTTAGGTATGAGCTTTTCTAAAAATAGAAAAGCTAGGGTGGCAACTTAAGTTTTAATTTTAGAGCCATGCAAGAGGTTAAATACGCGAACGCGACACTTTTTGATGACTGAGACAGGTATTTGCATGAGAGATTTGAGTGATAAGGAGAAGAGAGACAGGAATTTGTATGAGAGATTTGGGTGATAAGAAAAGAGACTGGGAAGGTGAATGCGATCGGAGATTCAGAAAGTAGAAAGGCGAATTTGAAAAGAGTGGTGATAATGGCAGGACGAGGAGAAACATCCAGCAGGCAGGGACAAGAGGGAAGACAAGGGCCACCTCAAGCTACTGCACACCCCAAAGGTAAATGTTTTGGTTGTGATTTGATTTTTGCATGTGTTATGAATAAGAGATTAGTGGGTAGATATGAAGAAGAAAACATGATAGCAAGGGTTATAGGTGAGGTAAGTGTTACGTGGTAGGTAATCAAGGGTTTCGGGTATGTCTGTGTATACAGAGAGGAATAAACGAGCAATTTATTGTCGTAGGTGGTTGTTTTAGGCAAGATGTATGTAATTGACAGTGACCGGTGGCGGTTAGGGAGAACCGGTATCGGTTACTGAACTGATATCGGTTATGTATAACCGATACCGGTTACTGGAGAAATTTCCAGAATGTTTGAAAAACCCTGACGGATTGAATGGTTGTTTGTTGTTTTGGTGTATGCAGGCAGAGGCAGGGTTGAGGATGAATGATAATGTGCCAGCACTGTTGTCACAGATCCGAGTAGATGTAACACCAGTGGAATGGACATTGATAAATCGTTTGGGGTTAAGTGGAATCTGTTATTATTCACGAATCGCACGTAATCATGGTATGTTACAGGCGTTGATTGAGAGATGGAATCCCGACACAAATACCTTCTATCTGCCAACAGGGGAGATGACAGTAACATTGGAAGATGTGTTTCAGATTTTGAGACTCCCTATTACACGAGAACCAGTATATCAGGCACTACCTAGCGCGGCACGGGGAGCGATAACAGCAGTATTTGGTCCCTACACACGAGATTTGACACAGCGAGGTTTATCCTTTACGTATGGGGTAATGTATGCAGCAGACCCTGAGGAGACAAGGTTAGCAGTGGTATTAATGATAGCGGTAGGGTATTATGCATTACCGAGGGCAGAAGGAGGAAGATTTCCAAAGGCATTGATGTGTGTTATCTGGGAGATGGTAGAAAGGAATGTTAGGTTTGCATGGGCACCTGCATATTTGGCGGAGCTATACAGGGGTTTATGGGCTTGTAGGTGAAATCAAAGGACGACGCTGGATTGTTCATACGTATTACACTGTTGGGCCTACGAGCACATTGTTTGTGTGCGACCAATAGGCCGACCCATCCAGTCGAGAGAAACCGGAGTGCAGAGGTTGGGATTCAGACGATGGGTCCAGACAGAACAAGAGGCCAGATCCCAAGCCGTGATGGGTGATATTGAGTATTACAGGTAGGTATGGGAGAGAGTGACGGTTGTGGATATCTGTTGGAGGCCATACGGAAACTATATGGTAACGGAGAACATAGCTAAGGAGTTGAGGGGTGTAGAGCAATTGAGGTGGATCGCAGGGCACAGGCCGAGTGAGTATGAGAGGATTCCTATAGATCGCGTGCGGTGACAATTTGGATTTGTGTAGGATATACCCCTGGCTTATAGACCATATATGAGGATCGACGCCGAGGCAGCATTCTCACCTCCCCGGCCAACACCTCCAGAAGGGCCTGAAGAGGTAGCAGTCGATCGCAGGGTAATGGATGCGGGAACGACAGAGGCATATAGATTATGGTGGGTAGCAGAACTGCGAGGTGTACGTGAGCGCCCTGACATAGCGGTGATTACAGCAGAGAGGGATCGTCTGTAGCATTTGATTCAGTAGCTCCAAACGCAGGTGAATGAGACAAGAGGATTGTTAGTGGTTGCGGAGTCACGGGCGAAGAGACTAGAGGCTGGAGTCCTCCATGCGAGAGGGCGTATTCATATGTTACAGGAGAGATTGGTAGATCAGTGGGCGGTACCAATAGCCGTGGTACCTTTGAGGACAGAGAGGCCCGGCAAGAGGGGTCGACGATCATGATCATCACCTAGTTCGGGATGAGGCGTGAGGGTCTAAGTAAATGTTAGCAAGGTATAAGAATAAATAAGAGTACCGACCTGCGTGTCGATGATAGAGAAGATGTATTTGTTTAACATCTAAATAAAACTGAATATGTATGTTGATTTGAGTTATAATAATAAGAATGTTTTCGTTTTGACTTTCGGTGTTTTGAAAAAAGGATAAAGAGGAATGTGATTAAATAGAAATACACAAAAATATTTATATTTACCACACATGATAGGTTATGGTAGGGGATGGTCGAGCTAACCTTGGGAGACCCCATGTCTCCGAAGTGCTGCCTACATAGCCCTTTGCACAAAGCAAGGAGGGGCCTCAGACCAATGTAGTTCTCCCTTAGGATCAGGGAGAGGCGAATTCAGGCAATTTGGTACGGTTTAGGCAATTGGTTGGTTGGTAAAAATATTAAGATTAGTAAAGGTAAGGTTGATGGTGTTGGTAATGAATTGGTGATGTTGTAAAAGGTATAAGGGAAGCAAAAGTTAGCCTACCCAAGTAGTAGGGAATCGTGTCCTAATTAAGGTCAACACACAATCCTAGATGCGAGGCAAAGCAGAAAGAGTGCTCCGTAGATGAAGAGAGCTAAACAAACCACACCACGTAGAATGAGCTTGGAGCCCTAGGTACCGTGCATAGACGAGAAGTCAATAGGTGAAAAGAGTTGTGTGATCACAATATATCGAGCGTACATTATGTCCCTTGAGTTGAAACAAATGGTGAGGTGAGGTGGATGGTATAGCTGAGGTGCAGAGAACTTATTACAAAGTGAGTGTTCTGACGAAAGAGAACCTACCCTAAATAGACAAGTCCATGACTCAAAAGTCCTTTTGAATGAGGCTTTTATTTTATTGAATGTAGACTGATCGATGCGGGAAGTCTACAAGGGATATTGATTATATTATTCTTGAGGTCTTCACGAAGTTGATCAATGCGAGAAGCTTCTAATAAAGGCTGACTATGTATAGTTGTCCTTCGAGGGAGCAGTCTATTTAAAGTAGCAGATATGATTGTAATGCATAGCTGTCCTTCGGGGGAGCAGTCTATATATAATAGCAGCAATAGTTCGGCATATAGCTGTCCTTCGAGGGAGCAGTCTATATTTAATTTAGATGACTAGATGTTCTTTTGGCGTGAAGCATCTAGTTTAGTAGGAAGTTTGACTCAAGAAAATACCATAAGAATACAGCTTATTTTAATACTTTGAAGTCATGGACTAGACTAAAAAGGGGAAGGCATCATCAAGGGGAGGTGAGAATCAAACTATGTGAGCTTGATTGTTATTATGAGGTGTAGGAAACAGAGTGTATGTAGTGGTAAGTGAGCTCAAGGGACGAGCGGCGGGTAGATAAGAAGTCATATAACACTAATTTCAACAGTAGAATGGTCGAATATGCAAGGCATTAAGGGGTTCAGGCTCAGGTTTACCATTAAGCGAAGCTAAACGATAAGTACCAGATCCATAGGTGTGAGTGATTATATAAGGCCCAATCCAATTGGGAGCAAATTTTCCACGTTTGCTCTTTTCTAGTTTGGTTACATGTTGATTCTCTTTGAGGACAAGATCACCAACCTTAAAGGAACGCTCATGAAGTTGCTTATCATAAGCACGTTTAATGCGTTTTTGATAGATTTGAAGGTGATCAAGAGCTGCAAGACGGCATTCATCAAGAAGCTCCAATTGGGCTAACCGCTCTTGGCGGAAATCATCGTTGGTGAGAACATCCTGAAGAGATATTCTAAGGGAGGGTATTTGTATTTCGAGAGGCAAAACAGCCTCGGTACCGTATACCAAAGAAAAAGGTGTGGCATTAGTAGAGGTACGAATGTTAGTACGATAAGCCCAAAGGGCAAAGGGAATGTGATCGTGCCAATTTCTTCCAGATTCATTGACAACTTTCATGAGGATTTTGGTTAGTGTTTTATTAGAGGACTCGGCTTGCCCATTGGCTTGTGGATAGTAGGGTGATGAGAAGCTAAGTTTGATACCAAAGTTCTCGCAAAGGTCTTGCAACAACTTGTTTTTGAAAGATTTTCCATTATCTGTTATCAGGCGATGAGGAACACCAAAACGACAGATAATGTGGTGGTTAATGAACTCGACAATTTTTTCTTTTTTGATTGAAATGAGTGGAATAGCCTCCACCCATTTTGTGTAATATTCGGTCGCTGTGATTATCCAACGGTGACGTTGTGAAGAGGTCGGGTGAATCTCACCAATAAGGTCTAAACCCCATTGTGAGAAGGGCCAAAGATCTCGAGCGACCTGGAGCGGGTGGCTAGGAGTATGTTGAAGGTTGGCATGTTGCTGACACATAACACAACGCTTAACATATTTGTAGCAGTCGTTATTGAGAGTAGGCCAATAATAACCAAGGCGAAGGATTCGTTTGGCCACGGCAAGGCCGCTAAAATGTCCACCACAAATACCATCATGGACCTGTTGGATGGTATGAGTGGCCTCCGCGCCAGTTAGACAGCGAAGGAGGATGCCATCAAAGCCACGTTTATAGAGCAGTCCCCCCATGACAACATAACGCAAAACACTTTTATGAAAAGCACGTTTACCGTTACTAGTAAGGTTAGGTGGGAGGACAGAGATTGTAAGATAATCGTGAAATTGGTGGTACCAGGTATCCTGTGAATTAGTAGACACAGTATTTATCATACAAACTACCGGGGTTGAATAGGATGGGGCAAAAATTTGTTGGACCACGACGAATAATTCATAGTCAGTTGGTGCGGCGGGAATTTGCGAGGCTAGGCAAGCCATAGTGTCCGCAAATTTGTTAGTGGAGCATGGAATGGTTTGTATAGAATAGTGAGTAAATAAGGCTAGAAGTGAATCCATGTAGTGTTTGTATTTTTGAAGTTCCTCATTTTTACATTGGTAGACGCCCATAACTTGATTGACTACCAATTGAGAGTCGCTAAAAATGTTGATAGATTTGATGCCTAAGTGTAACGTAACTTGGAGACCCAGAACAAGGGCCTCGTATTCCGTTGTATTATTAGTGCAAGGGAAATCAAGCCGGAATGAAAGAGGCATAGGCTCAGCGTCGAGAGGAATAAGAACAACGCCAGCTCCTCCGCCGCGCTGGCATTTAGATCCATCGAAGAAGAGGGTCATTGGGTACGACTCTTCCCGGAGTGAAAGAGTGGCGATGAGTTCGTCGGGGAAGGTAAAATTGGTAAATTATTCCCCAGGTAAAGGAGATTTTGCAAGTTGGTCTGCGAGGGTTTTTCCTTTGATTGATTTCTGGTGGAAAAACTCAAGGTCGAGGTCGGTGAGAAGCATGAGCCATCTGGCAATGCGTTGGTTCAGATGAGGTTTGGCATACATGTAATGGATGGGGTCTGTATTGGTGATGACGAAAGTCTTGTGATTTAGAAGATAGTGTCGGAGTTTGGTGGCCACGAATGATAGGGCAAGGCATAATTTTTCTACATGTGTGTACCTAGTCTCATAGTCCACCAAAGTATGACTTATATAATAAATGACTTGTTCGTGATTCTCAGAGTCACGATGTGCAAGCATGGATCCTACAACATGGTCGGTGGCGGAAAGGTAAAGGTAGAAAGGGCGGTCGTCTTGGGGTGGGATAAGCACGGGTGGCTGCAAGAGATATGATTTGAGAGCTTCAAAGGCTTGGTGACATTCTTCGCTCCATTGGAATGCAATATCCTTTTTAAGGAGGTGATGGAAAGGTTGACATCGATCTGAAAGTTGGGAGATGAAACGCCGGATAGATTGGAGCTTACCTTGTAAACTACGCAATTGTTTGAGATTTTTGGGTGGGTGCATTTCTAGGATAGCTTTGACTTTAGGTGGATCGACCTCAATGCCGCGCAAAGAGACGATAAAGCCAAGAAGTTTTCCAGAAAGAACACCAAAGACACATTTCTTCGGTTGAAGGTGGACAAAATATTGTAACAGGCGATCAAAAATAATGGTTAAAACATCGAGATGTTCACTACGATGTTCAGACTTGCCGAGAAGATCATCGACATAATCTTCAAGGATAGTGTGCATAATGTCATGAAAAATGTAGGTCATAGCCCGCTGATAGGTAGCACCAGCATTCTTAAGGCCAAATGGCATGACATGATAACAGAAGGTTCCCCAAGGAGTTATGAAGGCAGTTTTATGTTGATCGGGGCAACCAAAATTTGGTTGTATCCTGAAAAGCCATCCATGAGAGAGAGCATCTCATGACCTGCAGTTAGATTAACAAGTTGGTCAATGCTAGGTAAGGGGAAGTCATCCATGGGGTAAGCGAGATTAAGATCTCAGAAATCCGTGCATATCCGAAGTCCCCCTGTCGCTTTAGTGACAGGTACGATGTTAGAAATCCATTGAGGGTAGTCGATAGGCAGGATGAAGGAAATAGAAAGGAGTCATTGGAGCTCCTCTTTGACCAAGAGAGCAATGCGTGGATGCATTTTTCTCAATTTCTGTTTGACTGGTTTGGAATCGGGGTTTAGGGTGATGTTATAGACGGAAATGGTAGGATCAATTCCTGGCATGTCAGCGTAAGACCATGCGAAAGCTTGGTTGCGAGCACGGAGAAAGGTAGTAAAGGCGGCTTGTTCTGATGTGTTAAGGGATTGTCCAATATTCATAATGTGAGGATCCTCCTCTGTGTGGATATTGATTTCTATAGTAGATTCGTTCAGCATGGTTTGGGTTTCACATGGTAAGGCTCGTTGAATATAAGAATCATCCGCGCCAAGGTAAGTGAGGATGGAGTCATCATCCTGGCATTCAACAACATTAATCAAAGGCGAATCCTCTTCGATCATGTCTAGATACAGAAGGGGAAGAGAAGATGGGTCCTCATTATCGCGTTGATAAGTGAGAGGACCTATGAAGATAGCATTTATGAAAAAAAAAGTTAGGAGGGATGGATTCAGGGTCTATAGATTCTGTGGATGATGATGGCAAAGTGGGTGATGATGGTTTGGTAGGGGCGATGTCTTCTTCTTCCAGGATACAGCTGACAGGAGGTGTCTCCTGTGTAGGTGTTTCGGGAAAACCGAGACCACTACGATCATTATATTTACGGGTAGTCACGGGAATGAGTGTATGTTGGCCTTGTTCATAAAGACCAAAACCAAAGCCTTTCCACGCACAACGAGTCAAGAAGGTGAGGACGAAACGATGATTTGTCAAGTATTGAAAATCGGATTGGAAAGGAACCACACCAAGAGGAGGTTTAGGGGTAATGGAGGATGCATCAACACCCCCATACGTTAGGTTAGTGCGGCAATGGGGTGGTCCGTAAGAGATTACCTTCCCCACGCGACGGTCGTAGGTGGGATGTGCATGTAATTGTCCATACTCCTGCGGGGTGGGCAAAGAACTTACGTTATATAGGCGGTACTCCCCCAGTGTAAGGTGTTGAAAAACATATACTAAGGGGTCGGAGGTTGGAATGTTAGCTGCGGGAAGGGAAGTGGTTTTTGCGATGGTGGTTTCATCAGTTGAAGGTGTAGGCGCGGTTGAGGTGGATGGTTGAGGTACATTTGAAGAGGATGGTTGGGTTGAATATATGGGTGTCTTGATTGGTATAAGAACGTCGTTAGGGCGGTATAACATATTGCAGGTTTTAAAGGGGGGAGGGTCAGCTTTTACGGTGTAGGACTTCCCCTCGTACTCAAATTTTATGCATCTATGTAATGTTGAGGGAACGCATCCCATGGCTCGGATCCAAGGACGACCCAGAAATATATTATATTGGAACTCTCCCTCCAAGACATAGAAGAGTTCGGGTAAAGTACGTGGTCCTACCTAAATGTTGAGGATCACGGTGCCTAAGGTAGAAGTAATAGCATCATTGAATGACCGCAACATGATGGGGTTGGCACACATGCAACTAGAAGGGATATTCATTTGTTGGAAGGCTTTTGAAGAGATGATGTTTAGGCTATCACCCCCGTCAATCATAACCCGACGTACTCGAATGTCTCGGACATAAGCGGAAATGAAAAGAGAAGGGTCAGGGTCTTCTGTACCAAAGTCAACAATTTCGTCTTCGGAGAAACTGACTGCAGCAGCTTGTTGTACAGAGACAGAAGTGGTTGGGGCAGGGGGTTGTTTGGTAAAGAAGCAACATGATTGGGTGTTAGAATGGAGGCGACAGGCAGGGTTTCATTAGGTAAAACCTCTATCCCTTGAAGGATCTCAACGAGAGCTTGTCGATGAGATTCAGAAGTCTGAATGAGATCATACAGTGTCATTTTTATGGGTGATTGGTGAAGCTGTTTAATCATATTTCGGTGGGCAATGCCATTAGAGACGGGATAGGCAGGTCCGCAAATGACCACTTTAGGTGGTGGTGCAATCGGGATGTTTGACGGAGAAAGAGATGGCGCAGGTGTGTTTTATTTTGCTTTCCCATTGTTTTTCTGCCCTCGAGTAGTGACACTAATCATATTAATCTCGTAGACCTGAGATGAGGAAGATGGTTGGGATAACTCATGGTCTTCAAGAGATGGGGTTGTAATAATGATAGATCTTGGTGAGGCGGGGAAAGATGGTATAGGAGAGGGAATGGAAACTAAAGGTCTCTCCCTTTGTAAGTTGTCTTTCTTAATCTTTCTATCCGGGAGAGGTGACTGACGAAGGATGGTTTTTAGAGCTTTGCATCCCTCCACATCATGTCCTGGTGTGCGGTGATAAGCGCAGATTTTAGACTCATCGTAACCCATAGGTCGGGGTTTAGACGGGTCATAAGGTCTAAGTGGAGGTAGGGAAATGGTCGCATTCTCCACCAACATAGCAAGGGATTTTGGCGTAAGATCCTTTGAGTGGGTCAAAATCGGAAGAGGATGAGGGTATTGGTTGTGCGGGTTTTGGTAATGTTTGGGCGTGGTTGGTTCGCACGGGTGGTGGTTTAGCCGAGGGGTGTTGATACGTGGTTTTCACTAAACGTGATTTCTTTGGCGTAGAAGCTACGTTGGATGATGAGGCCGCAGATGATGTGGTATCAGAAAACAACCACGGGGAAATAGGAGTGACCGAAAACAAATCTTTTGATGATGGAATTTGTTTAGGGTTGATAGGTGGATAGGATACACGGAGTGACGGTGTTGCTATACCCTGGAATTTCTATATGGGTACAGAAGGCGTAGGTTGTTTTGAAGAAAACGCAGGAGGTATGATATATTGATGTAAGGTAGAGGGATGGGGTCCCAATATGGAAGGTAGGTATGACGATGATGGTTTTGATTGTGATAGGGGCACAGATTGAGTTTGTCTCCTAGGTGGCGGGGCGGATTTATTTTTGGATAGATCGAGTCGCTTAGGCGGGTGCGTAAGACTGGGCATTGGTGAGGTCCCAAGCGTAGGGGAAGATCTGGTTAAGTTGATAGAAGTGGACGGGGCATTTGATAGAGGTTAGGGGGGTGAAGGTGAGAACAGGGGCATTTTAAGCTTCTGTAAACACTTCGGGTATATGGTGGAGACATCAGGATCAGTCATTTGCATTTGAGTAGAAAAAGGGGGTACTCAAACGTTCCCATAGGGCCTATCTATCTTCTGTGGAATGACAGTCTCCAGGTGTGATTTGTAATTTTTGTACGGAAGAAAGGTGGGTTGTAATTCTAGTCCACTGTGGGTGTGACACAGGAGGTAGATGAGGCACTGTATCAATAGATGTCAAGAGGTCAACCGGTCGTTGAAAAGATTTAGGTGATGAGGGACTAATAGGTAGGAGGGCGTGTTTGAGGGGATCTGTCATGTTTAAAGAATGTGGTGATGTCAATGTAAGAGATTTCTCGTCTAAGGATGTCAAAAGGAGTGGTGAGCCTTCCTCTTGCGCAGCAAGAGCGGTAGAAGGGGACGTTCGGGAAATAGATAAATTAGACAACATCCGCTCACAGTCTTGTAGGGATGTGGTGTAAGAAGACTCGTCGATGAGAAGAGAAGTCTGGGCAGTTAACTTTTCTATGGGTAAAGGAATGATTTCACTTTGGCTTGATGGTGGTGAAGGAGGTTCAAACTCCTGTGTTGGTGGAGAGGCTTGATTTAAAATTTTTTCAATAGAGGCTTTTGGCTGAGAATCGAATACTGCATGGATCTCATGAACACTCTCCTCGGCTAAGATATCTTGGTTCACGTTACTGTTGGACGAGTGATTCGGGAATGGCTTGTTGAAAATTTTCAGATTTCGGTTAGCAGGGGCGTTAGGATTATCGAGGGTTATATCCCCTGCGTCAACCATTTCATGCACTATGTTTTTCAACATCTTGCAGTTTTCATGACTATGTCCTTTTACGCAGTGAAAGTTACAAAAGTCATTTTCTTTGTACCAGGAAGGTATTGTGCGGGTGGAGTCAAACCCAGAGTGAGGTTTAACAGGGGGTAAGGTGATAGCCCCAGCTTTGAGCAATTTCTCCAGGATGACGCCATAATTTTCTCCCTAGGGAGTGTAATTGGTGGGCTCGGCTTTGTACTTATAAGTAGTTTTCGGCGGAGTATTGGACGGTGTTTGAGATTTGACCATTACCGCGTGGACAACTCCTTTTGATTTAGAAGAAGTGGACGCGTGAGGAGTGGTGGTGTTTGGCTTGTTGGTAGAATTAGGAGTTCAAAAATTGGGGTTTTTGTTACGCAACCGCAATTTCTCTTCTTCTAAGGCTCGAATTTCTAGTTTCCGAGCCATGGTAAAGGCCTCGTCGAATGTGCGGAAAGTTTGAATTTAGAGGGTAGGGGAGATGTGCTTAGCGCAGGCCTGCATAAATAGTTTGATGAGTTCGGTTTGAGGCAAGGCATACGTAAGTTGGTTGATAAGGCCCGCCATCGTCCAACGAAATCTGTAATAGATTCGTCTTCAAATTTTCGGATGGCATAGAGGTTAGTGATAGATACTTTCTTGGCAATGTTAATGGAGAAATGATCCAAGAAAGATTGGGCTAGTTGGTTAAAAGAGAAGATCGAGTGCTGGGTTAAAGCACTATACCACTCCAAGGTGGGTCCTGATAAGGACATGGAGAAGGTGCGGAGTAACAAGGCGTCATCATGGGCAATCAAATAACAAGCATGTCTAAATGATCGCAAGTGTTGTTGAGGATCCTCTTTACTGTTAAAACGAGTAAATTTTGGCAACTCCCATTGAGGAGGATATGAATGAAGGGGGACAAAAGGGTGAATGGGCTCCCGACAAACTTTCTCGTATGTCAAGGCGCTACGACTTCCTGAAACAGAAGCCTCCAGGTTTTGCATTTTGTCCATCATTTGTTTGATGAAATCTGTGGTTGGATGAGATGATGGTGCGGTTGTGGTAAACGGAGGCAAGTTGGACCAAGGGCTTCCGCTGGACAATGGTGGGGCTAAGTGTTGATAAGGTATGGAGGATGAGTATGTTGGAGCAACAGAATAGGGATGTCCCATATAAGGTGTTGAGGTTACTGGATACGTGTATGGGAATGAAAAGGTAGGCGGAGCTTGAGAAGGAAAGCTCGTGTGAATAGGTGGCAGAGAGTAAGTCATGAATGGAGTGGTCTGAAAGAGAGATGAGGTAGGGGAAGTTGGTGGTAACGATATGTGGGGTCCAAGATTAACCAAAGGAAAGCTAATCAGGGTCGTATGAACCTCAGAAGCCATCGGATTGGGAGACGGGGCTAGAGATGCAGGAAGTAGGGCAGTGTTATCAGGAGGAGTGGGAGCTAAATGAGCAGCTATACTAATAGGCATGCCAATAAGGAGCTGACCATCAGGCGTACGGTCAGGGGCATGAGACAAATAGTATTGTACAGCGCTGGGATTAGCATCCAGAAATTTGGCGAAGTCCTTGTCTCCTATAGGAATTTGGGGGATCTCACTGGTGTCCGTAGGGTTCCCTATAGAATGTGAAGGGGGGTGATTCAGGCAAAGACACAGAGCAGGCATGTGAAACCATGGCGGCGGCTTGCTTCCGAGTGATGACAACCATGGACAAGAACACACAGGAAAGTTTCAATCTATCAAGAACAAAAACAACCTCAGAATGATGAATTTGGCAAGTTGCCGGTTTGTCAGGGACTGAAGGAGACAGTAACCGATATCAGTTTACTAACCGGTGTCGGTCACAGAGCAAACGACGTCGGTCCCTTAACCGATGCCGGTGTCAAAAGTCTAAGATAAGAAGATATAAAAGGCTGCTAATTTGATTTTTAGCAACGTTGAGTATATTTATCAACTTATTGATCACAGAAGACAAAGTATGACAGAGAAAACAGAATTTGAAAACAAGCAAGATGCACATGCAAATCCAGAGACTAATCCTAGGGTTAATTTTAGTTATTGTGGGCTTATGCCTTCAGACGTAGAATGATGTCAGAATCCTAAACAACAAGACCTAGGGGAAATGTCAAGTTTGTTTTGGCTTATAAGGTTACCTCAATCGGGCGGAGGAATACCGCGGAAAAGGGGGGATGTTTGAGCTGTTGTGTTAATTGTGAAGTGATTCGGTATGTGTTGTGCAGTGAAACTAAGGTTAATTTCCTGTCAATACCGTGGATATCACCCCCACATGTACGACCTGTTACTTAATCTATGTTCACTAGAATTGAAGAACAACAAGCAGGAATGCAATGCATGTGTTTTAAACCCAAATTGAAAATTATGTTTGATGAAGCAAGAGAGATGACTTTCACTAATGCGAAACTAGGAAGGCAAGACAAATTCTTTACGAAATATATAACAAAAGCAGCAACAGCAAATATGCTTCCTAAAATGAAAATAAGCAAGAGAAAGAAACCCAAAATGGGTCCCACCGGGCGTGCCAAAATGTTTCGCTCGGAATGTTTCGGCTACTGGGAATAGAGTTGCTTCTATCCTTTCATTCCTTTTAGAAACAGATGAGGTTAGGGTTAGGAGGAATACCTGTTGAATGTCGAGATGGTGTGCGCGTACCATAGAGAAAGATCAGGTTGACTGCGGAGAACTCCTTTTTGTCTTGGAAGGAATACCTGTAAATAAGAACACAAGACCACAAGATTTTGATTAAACAATAAATGAGGAAACTTCCTTGGGCCCAGGAAATATAAAACTTCCTTTCGAAGGTGGTCAGTTCCCCTGCTAATATGAATTAACACAAAAGACTGCAAAATATCAATTAAATTGTTTCGTTGAACTGGGTAGGGGAAAGGCTGGTTTTCTGGTTTTGATCAGAGGAACCGATGCCGGTTACTGATAACCGATGCCGGTTACTGATAACCGATACCGGTAGGTTCTAGGATCTTCTTGGTAGCTATGGTGTTTTGTAAGGCTGGTTTATGGATGATATTAGGAAATGGGATGATTAGAAGCAAAAGGATAACAGTTAGATGCAATGACATGTTGGGTAGTAGATTCAGAGATGGATTTAGGAGGACTGAAATTCACAGAGAAGAAGAAATGTTATAACAGAGGACATGCAAGATATGACTTACTGGTTTTGGCGAAGATGCATGTTGATATCCTCTACTGCAAGCACTTCTGGTTTCTTCACTCGTCTCTGCTCTGTCAAGTGAAGATCTGGGCTCTGTTTCCCGCTCCCAATGCTCTCTATTGATTCAAAATCATTCGACTGATCTCCAAAAAATGAAATTCCGATCCGTTGTTTTGGTTTGGGGAGCCCATTTACAGGGAATCGATGGCGGTTGCGTAACCGACGGTGGTCGAGTAGGAACCGGGATCGGTAAGGAAAAAGTAGGCTATTTTTAGTAAAATAGTCCACCTTCCCTGCTTTTCTCCCGAGAGATCAGTTGCGGGCTTGGTCAAGTGACTAGAAGGTCGGCTTTGGGTGTGAGTAAGGAGGCATTAGTTATGGATGTGAGTCTAGATCAAGTCACAGGTCTTAATTAGGTTAGTTTAGGGTTAGGACTAGGTCATGATGAGGTGGCAAAGTGAGGTGGCGGGTAAGGTGATGTGGATTTATCAATTATAAGGTAATTAATAAATAATTGTGTAAGGTTTAGGTGATGAGGTTAGATTGCGAGATGAGATGCGGGTCACAAGGGGTCGTAAGACACAAATTTGGTGTCTACAGCTACATCTTCCAAAAGTAACACCAAACTTAACCTAACCCCTAAAATGAAAATCCAATCTCTTAAACCTCATACACCAACTTCACCTACTATAACATTATCACCTTCACCCTTTTCGTCCATCCTAGGACCTCACCCCTTGACCCTAGCAAAATAAACCCTGTCCACTAGTAAACTAAGAGCACATCAACCCACCTCCTCCTCACGAACCTCTAATGTACCCAAAAGACCCACATAACCTCTGTCATCACCCGTAAAATTCTTACCACCCATACAACCACTACCGTCCATAACTACTTCACTACCCATAACATTTCCCTCTCTTTAACTCACACCTTCTTCCCGACCTCTAGCAACCACCTCCACAGCACCTTGGTTACCCCCATGGGTAACCTGCCCTCTTCCACCATCAAATTTTCCCTCCACATCTCGTACTCTCATATCACCTTTACCCAAAAATATGTAAGCTAAAGCTAAAAATCCACTACCCTCCAATAAGGTAGTTAAACCAACCAAACCTTCCATTGCCATTTCATCTACCATGCCCCTACCCAAGAAGATACGACCAACACCTAAGACCACACCACACACCAAACTAGTAGCTCAACCTACTCCCCCTCTTGTAAAGACTCATCCTCTATAATCAGCCACACCTTTACCCAAACCCACATTCACCTCCCATTGTGATCCACTAGCAAGGTTCTACACCAAAATTTTAACCAATCTCCTCAAAACTTTTTTCATAACATTACCACCTCTTAGACCTTACAACCCACTCAAACCCAAACCAAAAGGATTTGAAAAAACAAAAAAAAATTCCTACCATCATGCGCTAGGCCACGATGTAGAGAACTATAAGGCCTTAAAAAATGCCCTAGTCCAGCTATGTCATTTCCGAAGAAAATTTTGATGACAACGATCTTCTTGATGAGGACCCCATTTTGCCTTCACCAATTTCCACAGATCTTCCCCCATTGCCTACTCAGGGACAAAATTATCCACCCCCACAACTCTTTAATCCACACCCAATATTTTATATCAACATGGTTCGTATAAGATACTTGGCCAACTCACCACCTAAATGGAATTGCACCCTGATCTCCCTCGATAGGTTTCTTCCCATCCTGTTGTTATACCACTCATCCTACAACTTCTCTATTTACCCCCTCCCCACAAATTAACATGATGAACATTACCACCCATGCTCAAATAGAAAAGGGTAAGGAAAAATCAACTAGAAAATCAACCAACCCCATACCCAAGATACCATCCACACCTATACCCAAAGTCATCATTCAAGGTCCTGCATGTCCTATTTCTGAAGGGGTCACACATCGTACAATGCTAAAACAATTGCACCAATCCCCCCTCAAAATGTCTTTATATGAACTCATCCAAACCTCATAATCACATCATCAAGCTCTCATGAATTTTCTTCAATCTATTGACATATTATCAAATGACCCCACACCTATAGCCTCCATTATTACCCCCCACCATGTAGCCTCTGTCACTAGGTCTTCACCTTCCTCTACACCTCCACCTACTCACCAAGTGGATGCCCTCAGCTTTTCAGATGGAGATATTTCTCCTTTCTAGTCTGACAAACCTGACCATGCTCTTTTCATCTCCATCTTTATCGATAATATACACATACACCGCGTTATGATTGTTGGTGGTACTAGCATTAACATCATCTCCTCCCATGCATATGACCAAATGTGAATACCTACCGAATGCATGCATGGTAACCCAGTGATGCTACACTCCTTTAATGACACCATGACCTCTACCCTGGGTATCATTATTCTCCTTGTCCACGTGGGTCCTTGCACTATCCTAGAACTTTTCTATGTCTGAGAAGGGGAGTTCTAGTATAACTTACTACTTTTTTGACTTTGGATTCATACTATGGGTTCTGTCCCTTTTACTTTACATTGATGCTTCAAATTTGAATAGGAGGGACATAATTACACCATCCATACCAACCCCTCACCTTTCAAGACTTGTAACATGCTATATTGACCTAATGATGTGCTTGTACCAGTCAAGAAATCCATAACCGTCACCACTTCACCTTCACCCATGAGCCCATCCACCAAAATTTCCACTACTTCTGCTGAGTCTAACCTCACTATCCCTACTGTAGTTGTAGCCTCTACCATTGGTGCCCATGTTTCCCCTTCATCTAGTAAACCATCCATACTCACTACCCACATACCAACTACTGATCCTTTTGAAAGTGTTTTTCAATGCCTCACTCTGGGGGAATATCACCTATATAATATAGATACCTTCCTCACCCCACAAGAGTATGGTAATCTACGTCAACAACCCAACTACGACATCTGCATCGATGAAATTTTCCCGTTATGGTCCTCCACACCTTCACACCAACCTAACATATGGGGGAATTGATATTACCACCTATAAATTTGAACCTCCATCCCAGGCCTAACCATTTTCATCTGATCTACAATCCCTCACTAACCACCACTTCACTCACACTTTCCTCCACTGGTGCACATGCAAAGGATTTGGCTTCATTTTTTATGAACAAGGCCACCACACTGTCATCTTATGTACCTTGCATAAACATAATGACCATAGATGCATTAGTTTTGATGCTCCACCCTCCAAGAAGGTTTGCGTTGACCTTATCCAAGATGAGAAAACTCCCCCCTCTCATTCACCCACATTACCATCTTCACCCATGGAGTCCATAGATCCTGAATCTATTCCTCCTAAAAAAAAATTCGTAAACACCATTTCCCTAGTACCACTAACCTATCAACGCGATGGCGCCCTCTTCTCTCCCATTCCTCTATCTTGACATGATCAATGACAACACACCTTTGATTAACAACATTCAATGTTAGGATGATGAGTCTATCCTCACCTACCTTGGTGAAGAAGACTCTTATATTCATCGGTCGTTACCCTTTAAGATGTAAACCATGTTGAATGAATCGACCATCAAAATCAACATTAATACTCACGATGACCCACACATTCTGAAGATCAGAAAATCCTTAGATGCTACTGAATAGGAAGCCTTTACCTCTTTCCTTTAGGACCATAACAACACATTTTCCTAGTCCTATGTTGATATGCCTGATATTAACCCAAATATTATGGTTCACAATATCATAACCAGTCCTGATGCCAAACCCATCAAACAAAAGCTACAGAAAATACACCCTCACATTTCTCTTCTGGTCAAAGAAGAGCTTCAGTACCTTCTCTCAGTTTCCTTCATTCTACCCATTTATTATCCCTAATGGAATTCTAACATCGTTCCTATCATGAAAGTGACAATAGGAATCTACATTGGCATAGATTTCTGTGACATCAACCTCGCCTGTCCAAAAGATGATTTCCCACTACCAGGAATTGACCAACTAGTTGATCTCACCGCTGGCCATGAAATGTTATCACTCATTGACAGTTTCTCAGGCTACAATAAAATATTACTGTTACCCAAAATGTGCCCCCTGCTCATTTTCTGGCTAACTCCTTTCATCTTTCCTTCTCTTGTGCCTCAGACATAAAATTTTGCTTTTCAAGCATTAAAAATATTCTAGAAATGGTACCATTGGATAGAGATCTTTCTCAGCTTTCCAGAAAGGTAAAGTTTTCCTCCTAACTCCGCGTATTTTTCAAGTTATGGCTCGGCGGAGTTTTTGTGGGAAATTTTCCCCTAGAAGGCCTGCAACCAATCAGGACGTTGCACGTGTCCAGGAAGTGGCGGGGGTCGGAGGAGAACTTGGTTTTTTGCCAAGTGTTTTAGCATAAGTTTCAAAATGAAAATTTTTCACGCGGGACCCACTGACGAATCAGGAGCCGCCACGTGTACAGGGGGTGAAAATTGGAAAATTTGGCTAAGTGTTTGCGCAGGGAAAAATTTAGAGAGATGGCCCCGTGGCCAATTAAAACAAGACACGTGTCTTAAGGAACTAGAAAAGTGGAGCGCGGAGGGGAGTTATAAATTTTGGCAAAAATTTTTGCCAAAAAATCCAAAAGTAAATTTTGACACGCCTCCCCGCCGACGAACCAGAACACGACACGTGTCACCAGGAGCCGGAGTTTCAGAGAGCGGAGAAAAATTTGAAATTTTGGCAAATTGTTTTTCCAAAAATTACAAAGATGAAGTTTCGGCATGCTGCCCCCGCCAACGAATAAGAACGTGCCACGTGTCCCACTCAGGTGGAGAGCGGGAGAACTTCCGAAAATTTTCCAATGGGAAAATAATGGAAAATTCAGGAAAAGGGGCCCACCCCCTTTGATGTGAGCCAATAGAATCTTGCCACGTGTCTAGGTGGTACAAAAAATATCGAAGCAACCCGCAGAAAATTCAGGAGAGACAGGCCCGAGCCAATCACATCACGCCATGTGTCTTCACCTCATCGGCCCGGCGAGGAAATTTTGAAAAAAATTCCAAAGGCAAAAATGAAGTAAAATGGAGTAGGAAGGGCCCGTGACCAATTCAAACGTGCCACGTGGCACTTGAACTGGTGGGGGATGGGGAATTTTTTGAAAATTTTCCAAATGACCAAAAAGGTAAAAAATTCAATTTTTTTGCCTACCGACCCGATTTGGCCCTATTTTGCCCTAAATTTTCAAATCACCATATCTTTCAATCCAGAGCTTCGATTTTCGCGTTCTTTATATAAATGGAAAGATGGTGAAATTATCTACAAGATTCTAGGGTCAATTTTGAAATTATTAAAAAATGCTTATGGTACGTGGTCATGAGCAGAAATAACGTTTCAACCACCGATTTTAATGAAGAATGGCTCACATTCTCTCCCAGCATGGTCAAAAATGTTAGGCAATGGGTATGTAAGGACACCCATGTTGTTTTAATGCATTCTTGGTCAATGGTGGAATGGATCCCATGTTTTTTCCATTTTTCTCTCTCCTGGGCTCGTCCCTTGCACTGTAAAAGCCATATTTGGCTCATTTTCAAAGTGTTGAACATTTTTTGTGTACAGCAGGCTCCCCTTTTTCACCTTAGAAGTGATTTTTGGAAGTATCAGACCTCTTCCAAAATTGTAACATGTTTTCTACCTCCTTGATGTTGTAATGCAGGGATTTTGACAATGGAAATGACAATGCAGGCTCTGTGAATGGGTTTTAGTCATTTGTTTGTGTTGCTTGCTTCATTTCAAACCTCTGATTACACCTTATTAGCCTATCCATGATGTTTTATGTTGCATTTTATGAAATGTGTCAATCTGCATAAACAAGAAGTGCTCACCACTCCTTTGGTGTATCACCTTATTAGCTTAGTTTCAAATTTTTGCACTTTCCATCTCTGTCTCCTTGGAATCTAGAGTAGAATTAGGTTTTAAACCTCTACAATTGTGCAAGTAATAGATCTGATCAGAGGAATTGAGGAACCAACCTTTAATCTGGATATTCCTCTCTCACTTTACAAGTCCCACACTTGGAGAGAGGTTTCAATGTTGTGTAATCACACTGGATGCCCTAAGACATCAAATTAGAAACCTGAACTGCATCTAGGGGTGCTGCTGATTTGCAACAACAGTTTTGGCATGACCGATGGGACACAAAAGTCTTCATCTTCATTGTAAAAAAAATTATGTGCATTTGTTGCAAGTTTATTGCTTAAAATAACTATAAATTGCACATCTGGTGACTCCAAGGAAGAAGAATCAGATGGTTTTAGCAGTGCAGGCCTAAAAACTCATGAGAAGAATCACCACAAGGTCAAGAGCTAGAAAAGAAGAGGTGTTGTTTGAATATCTGCAGTTATCTCCAAGAAGAAGGAAATGAGGGAGGAGAATTCAAAGGTATCCATCTCCACCAAACAGAACTCTCTCAACTCCTCCACCTGGCAGGCCTTTCATTCAATCAAAAAGGGTTCTAAGGCCAATCAGAATGGCACAAAACAACCCTTATGTCAATTTCACTGGCAGCAGCCCACTTGCTCTCAATGCACAAAATTCAATCCCAGTTACAACATTGAAGAACATCCCATAATTCACTGGAGAGAATCAAACTACTCCTGGAGATCATGTCAAGGACATTGCCAACATTTGTGCAATCCATGAGATTAATGAGATGCAAGTTACTGTCAAACTGCTGGCATCTTCATTTAAAGGGAAATATTTGCAATGGTTCAGGAGTCTTGCTTCAGGATTTATTCAAAATTGGAACCAGTTATGCGTTGCTCTCCATGAGCAGTTTGGGGAGAAAGGAGACAACTTGTCCCTTTTGGAGCAGCTGACAACCATCAAGAGAGCTCCCAATGAGCAACTGACTGATTTTAACTTCAGATTTCAAAGGACTTGGGAGAGAATTCCAGTGGTAGTCAGGCCAACAGCAGAAGGTGCTTTCCTTTATTACCTTAAAGCTCTGAATTCTGATATTTCTATCTTAATTCAGTCCATGGGAGGCACAACTATCCCCATTTCTTATAGCATAGCCATTAGAGCTGAAAATTGTTTGATTCAAGCTGGCAAGCTGGCTCCTAGACCCCCAATTCCATTGTTTCCAAGTTTAGAGAGCCCAAACACTAATCAAATGCCTAATTTGGCTACTATCCCCATTCCTAGAAATCAGAATTTAAGTGAAGCTTCCACTTCATCTTCTAGTGCCTCAAATGAACTTCAAGAAGTTATAAAGCAGTTGCAAAACCTAGGTAATGAGATGGTTATACTCAAGAGGTAGAAAACCCAAGGTTTTAGACCTTCCTTCTAGCCTCAAAGGCCACCCAATCTGGCTTCAAATCCAAATCAAGCAAGGCCTCCTGCCAATAGACCATTTCAGCCCTATAATCCCAATGCTACATCTGCCTCTAAAGCATTAGTGCCAGTGCAAAATAACATAGCCCAAGAGTATGATTGGTGTTTTCCATGCAATGAACCTGACAACCAGTCCATGTACTTCAACAGTGCCTTGAATCAAGAATTAATGGTGACTTCAACTGGTGTGGAGGGTGAAGGTAGTCAAAGAAATGACTAGCAACAAGAAACATTCCAACAGCAATCAGCCCCAAATGATATCATACTTGTAAACTGGTAGGCAGAAGATTTTTTTGGCATGAATCAAATGGTTTCCCAAAGTGTTGCAGCCAACACAAGGTCAAAAATAAGAAATTTAGGGGAAGAACAACCATAGCTCCAAGCAATTCACTACCTTCTATGGTTCCAAAAATGGTTGGAAAACAAAATCCAGTTTCAAATGCACAAGGGCAGCCAAGGATAGCTCCTAAGCCAACTCAAATACCAGTTGTTGCTGCCCACATGCAAGGGATGAATATGCAAACCAAGGGACAGCAAAGAGATACTTCATCACCATTCAACATCATTGATCAGATGAAGAATACAAATGTAAACATATCAATGTGGGAATCCCTATCTATCCCAGGCCAAAGAGATTTGTTACAAGCTGCCATGAAAGACTGGCCAACCTCAAATCAGCAAATCTGAATGCAAGAGAAGGTGCTCACAAATGTTGCCCAGCCTGAGGGGAATCATGGAGGACAGAAAGGTAAAATGTTGAAACCCCCTCCATTCTATGTTTCATTGATCATTAGAAATCAATTAGTACACAATTGCATGATTGATTCCGGAGCAAGTAGTTCAGTAATGCCCAAGAAAATAGCTGATCAGTTGGAAATCCAGTATGAAACCATATCCAAAGGGGTAGTGCAACAAGATGGGACAGCAGTGACAATAGTTGGGGTGATTAAAAACTTGAGTCTTACCTTGCATGCATGTCCCAACGTGGTTGTTTTGCAAGATGTATCAGTAATAGACCTTCCACCACTTTTTGCCCTATGTTTGTCAAGGGACTTCACAGCCAAGATTGGAGGTTACTTGTCTAATGATTGGTCACACATGCTATTCAGAACAAGATATGGAACCAAAACCACAATCAGGTCTGAGCCTATTGCAAACTTTCACATTGAGCCCTACACCCCAAGTTAGATCAATGCCAATTGTTCAGCGTTTGATCAAGAAGATCACCCAACCACTGATGAGGCTAACACCAAGGTAGGAAGCATCCCAGATCTAACTCTTGATGAATGGGCAAACAAGGTGCATGCTTTTGATCCTTATCAAGAAGTAGAAGAATTTGAGCTAGGATTTTATTGCATACATGAAGAAGATCAACCCATTCCTAGCATCACCAAGCTAGACCACAAGGATGAAAATGAAGTATGGAAGTTATTATTTGATGGATCAAGGAGTAGACAAGGTGTAGGAGGGGGAGCCATACTGGTTTCACCTCAAGGAGTAAGGTATTACTCATCTTTTAGGTTTCAGTTTGCGTGCTCAAATAACACTGCTGAATATGAAGCCTTAATACAAGGATTGCATTGGGCAATCAAGAGAGAAATAAAGAAATTGCAAGTCTTCGGTGACAGTGAGTTGATTGTCAACTAGGTCAAGGGGAAGCATGCTATCAAGAATGATCTACTCAAGTGCTACAAGAACAGGGTGTGGGACCTCATTGAAGATTTTGAGGGTTTTGGCATCAAATCAATTCCTAGGAAACGGAAGCAAGCTGCTGACAGGCTTGGAGCAGTTGGGGCAGCCTTTGACATTGTGGAGAGAATTCAAAAAGATAAGGTATAACCAAACATCCACATGATTGTAAGGCCTTCAATGCCAGAGAACAATGTAATTTTGTAAGTGTTTGAAAATGATCAGCAAAGCATCCATTTCTTGCAAGAAGAGGCTGAGTTCTTAGCTAAAAATCAAAAAAAGTTGGAGCAGCAGTATGGTGATCAAGTGGTACAGCTGAGAACCAACAAACTACCAAAGGGACTTATTACTTTGGAGTCCATTTTCAATCCTAATGATCAGTTTAGGAAGGAGAAAGCAAGCATCCAAGTGAAGAGAGAAGATTCAGTATTCATCTCGGTGGAAGAAGGAAAATCATTCCAAGTTGGAAAAATGACAACTGAACAAGAAAGGTATGAGTTCATACAACTTTGTCAAGAGTTCCCTGACATGTTTGCTTGGAGCTATGAATATTTGAAAGGTTTCAATCCCAAGTTAGCTCAACACACCAATGAATTGGAACCAAATACTAAACCCATCAGGCAAAAACAAAGGCCAGTCAATCCACACATGGAGCCTCTCATGAGGAAGGAATTGAATAAGTTGATAGAATCAAGAATCATATTCCCAATCAAGCATTCTAGTTGGGTTGCAAACTTGGTCCCAGTTAGGAAGAAGAGTGGGGAAATTAGATTGTGTGTTGATTTTAGAGATTTGAATAGAGCATCTCTCAAGGACCATTACCCACTTCCTTCTGTGGAGCAGATTTTACAAGTTGTTGATGGCTCCGAAAGGTTTTCATTGCTTGATGGCTACTCAGGGTACAATCAGATTATGGTGAAGGAAGAAGATCAGTTCAAGCCAGCCTTCACAACCAGATGGGGAACTTATGCATACAGGAAAATGCCATTTGGGTTGTCCAACGTTGGAGCTACCTTCCAAAGAGCAATGGACATGGCGTTCAAAGGTTTGATTAACAACATGGTGTTGATATATCTTGATGACATCACTATTTTTTCAAAAAATGTAGCAGACCACCTCCTTCATTTGAGACAAGTATTCACAAGGTGCAGAAGATTTGGAGTCTCCTTGAATCGTAAGAAATGTGTTTTTCTAGCCCATGAAGGAAAGCTCCTTGGCCACATTGTCTCTAAAGAAGGATTGGCAATTGATCTAGAAAGAGTTGAAGCCATAAGAGCACTACCATTACCAAGCCACAAGAAGGCCCTTCAGAGTTTCTTGGGGAGAATAAATTTTGTTCGGAGGTTTGTCCCAGATTTTGTAGCCCTTGTCAAACCTATCACCAAGATGTTAATGAAAAGCATTGCTTTCAAATGGACAGCAAAAGGAAAGAAGAGTTTTGAAGTAATCAAAGAAGCCATCTCTCAAGCACCAACTCTCATCAACCCAGATTTCTCCAAGGATTTCATCCTCTGTGCATTTGGGGGTAATGATACTGTTTCTGCAATTTTGGTACAGCAGAACAAGGACAATGATGAGCAGCCAATTGCTTTCTTCAGCCAAATCCTGGAGGACTATGAGGTGAGGTATTCTTTTATTGAGAAGCATGTTCTTGAAGTAATCAGAAGCTTTAAGAAATTCAAGCATTTAGTCTCAAACAACAAGGTCCAGTTGTTGGTTTCTCACATGGGAGTTAAAGACTTCCTCCTCAAGAAATACTTAAATGAAAAAAGGGTAGGTTGGATCACTCGTGTCATGGAGTATGACATTGAAATCAAGATCACCAAGCTGGTCAAAGGGAAAGGATTGTGTGAGCAGCTGATTTTGAGCAAACAAAAGGAAGCATGTAATGAGAAGGAGGTTGTTTTGGCGTTATAAGAAAACCATGAGCAAAGTAGCACCCAAGAGGAAAATAATGATGTCCCCACTCCTTGCTGGACCCAAGGTATAATTCACTTCCTAAGCACAGGTCTATGCCCTCTGGAGATGAACAAGACCCAAAGAAGACACTTCAGATTACAGGCCATCCCATACACCCTTGTTGATGGTGTTTTGTTCAAGAGAGATGTGAATGGAGTGATGCTGAGATGCATCAGTACGAATCAGATTCATAAGGTGCTGGAAGAGTTCCATGATGGACCAGCTGGTGGTCATTTTGCACCAAGAGTGACAGCTCTAAAGATCATTAGGGCTGGTTATTATTGGCCCAAGATTTTCAGTGATTGCTACGCATGGATCAAGAGGTGCAAGAATTGTGCATCCTTCACAGGTAAAGAAAGACTAGCTGCCCTTCCATTGCATCCAATTTCAGTTGACCAGCCATTCATGCAATGGGGTTTGGACTTCATTGGAGTCATTAACCCCAATTCAATTCAAGGGAACAAATGGATTTTAACAGCCACGGATTACTTCACTAAATGGACTGAAGTAGTAGCTCTCAAGGAGGCAAATGAAGCTAGTATCCTAGACTTCTATGAGGGAATAGCAACTAGGTTTGGCATACCAGCTACAATAATATCAGATAATGCATTAGCATTCATTGGATCCAAGGTGAATGAATGTGCTATCAAGAATGGGATCTACCTAAGTACTTCATCAAACTATTACCCTCAGGGTAATGGCCAAGCTGAATCTACAAACAAGAACTTGTTGAGGATCATTAGGACGGCTCTTGATGAGAATCAAAGGTCTTGGCATACCAAATTGAAATCAGCCTTATGGGCTGATAGGATAACTCCCAAGAGATCTACAGGTAACTCTCCATTCAAGCTTGTTTATGGAAAAGAGGCAATCTTTCCTATATCACTTGAGTTGCCAACATTGGAACTCATGAAATAGTTGGAGTTGTTGGACTTTGAGCCCATGGAGGTTAGATATGCAAAATTGATGGAGCTCCAAGAAATCAGAAATCAAGCATCCCAAGCAATGGAGAAGGATTAGGCTTTGATAAAGAAGACCTTTGATAGAAATTCCAAGAATAGATCCTTCCAAGTTGGAGATCTAGTGTTGAAATGGGATGCAGATAGAGAGAAACTGGGAAGGCATTCAAAATTTTATGCCATTTGGAGTGGCCCATACATGGTCATGAAGTGTAAGGACAGCAATTCCTTCCAATTGTCTTCATTGGATGGCAAAGAACTACAGATTCCAGTCAATGGAATCCATCTAAAGCATTGCTACTAAATGGAAATTCTCCACCTTGTAAATATTAGCTTAAGTTTTCATTCCTCTAAGTGCTTGTGCACATTGTTTTGTTGTAGGTTAGTTTTACTTTCCCTAAGTTCTTTGGCACATCTTGTTGTTCCTGGGAATGTGTTTGCAGGCTTTGCTCCATCAGGTGATATTCCATCTTCCTCCTTGCAACATTTTAATCAGTTGGGGTATTAAACAAAGAATCACGTGACTCCATGCCCAATGGATTGCTTCAGGAAACTGGTAACTTCATCCAGCATGTAGATGACCACTCTGAGTCACCAAAATTGCTACCCAAAATGTGCCCCCTGCTCATTTTCTGGCTAACTCCTTTCATCTTTCCTTCTCGTGTGCCTCAGACATAAAATTTTGCTTTTCAGGCACTCAAAATATTTTGGAAATGGAACCATTGGATAGAAATCTTTCTCAGATTTCCAGAAAGGTAAAGTTTTCCTCCTAACTCCACGTATTTTTCAAGTTATGGCTCGGCGGAGTTTTTGTGGGAAATTTTCCCCAAAAAGGCCCGCAGCCAATCAGGACGTGCCATGTGTCCAGGAAGCGGCGGGTGTCGGAGGAGAACTTGGTTCTTTACCAAGTATTTTGGCATAGGTTTCAAAAGGAAAATTTTTCCTGTGGGACCCACCGATGAATCAGGAGCCGCCACGTGTCCAGGGGCGAAAATTGGAAAATTTGGCTAAGTGTTTACGCAAGGAAACATTTGGAGAGATGGCCCTATGGCCAATTAAAAAAAGACACGTGTCCTAAGGGACTAGAAAAGTGGGGCACAGAGGGGAGTTAGAAATTTTGGCAAAATGTTTTGCCAAAAAATCCAAAAGTAAATTGTGACACGCCTCCCCACCAACGAACCAAAACACGACACGTGTCACCAGGAGCCGGAGTTTTAGAGAGCGGAGGAAAATTTGAAATTTTGGCAAAGTATTTTGCTGAAAATCCAAAAGGTGAAGTTTTGGCCCACTACCTCCGCCAATGAATAAGAACGTGCCACGTGTCCCGGCCGGGTGGAGCGCGAGAGAACTTGGGAAATTTTCCCAATGGGAAAATAATGGAAAATTCAGGAAAAGGGGCCTGCCCCATTTGATGCAAGCCAATATAATCTCGCCAAGTGTCCAGGTGGCACTAAAAATATCGAAGCGACCCATGGAAAATTCAGGAGAGACAGGCCCGAGCCAATCACATCACGCCACTTGTCTTCACCTCATCGGCCTGACGGGGAAATTTTGAAAAAATTTCCAAAGGCAAAAATGAAGTAAAATGGAGTAAGAAGGGCCCGCGACCAATTAAAATGTGCCATGTGGCACCTGAACCGGTGGGGCGCGGGGAATTTTTTGAAAATTTTCCAAATGACCAAAAAGGTAAAAAATTCAAATTTTTTGCCCGCCGACCCGATTTGGCCCTGTTTTGCCCTAAATTTTTAAATCACCATATCTTTCGATCCAAAGCTCATATTTTCACGTTCTTTATATCAATGGAAAGATGGTGAAATTATCTACAAGATTCCGGGTTAAATTTTGAATTTTGATGGTGTTTGGAGAGATAAATTAAAAAAATTCTTCTGGTACGTGGTCATGAGCAGAAATGACGTTTCAACCACCGATTTTAATGAAGAATGGATTTCATTCTCTCCCAGCATGGTCAAAAATGTCAGGGAATGGGTATGTAAGGACTCCCATGTTGTTTTAATGCATTCTTGGTCAATGGTGGAATGGCTCCCATGTTTTTTCCATTTTTCTCTCTCCTAGGCTCGTCCCTTGCACTATAAAAGCCAGATTTGGCTCATTTTCAAAGTGTTGAACATTTTTTGTGTACAGCAGGCTCCCCTTTTTCACCTTAGAAGTAATTTTTGGAAGTATCAGACCTCTTCCAAAATTGTAACATGTTTTCTGCCTCTTTGATGTTGTAATGCAGGGATTTTGACAATGGAAATGACAATGCAGGCTCTGTGAATGGGTTTCAGTCCTTTGTTTGTGTTGCTTGCTTCATTTTAGACCTCTGATTACACCTTATCATCCTGTGCATGATGTTTTATGTTGCATTTTATGAAATGTGTCAATATGCATAAACAAGAAGTTCTCACCACTCCTTTGGTGTAACACCTTATTATCTTAGTTTCAAATTTTTGCACTTTCTATCTCTGTCTCCTTGGAATCTAGAGTAGAATTAGGTTTTAAACCTCTGCAATTGTGCAAGTAATAGATCTGATTAGAGGATTTGAGGAACCAGCCTTTAATCTAGATATTCCTCTCTCACTTTACAAGTCCCACACTTGGATAGAGGTTTCAATGTTGTGTAATCACACTGGATACCCTAAGACATCAAATTAGAAACTTGATCTACATCTAGGGGTGATGCTGATTTGCAACAACAATTACTAGCTCCCGAGGATCAACACAAGACTACCTTCATCACCCCTTGGGGGAATTTCTGCTATCGAGTCATGCCCTTTGGCCTAAAAAATGTTGGTGTTACATATCAGCAGGTCATGACTTATATCTTCCGTAAAATCATTCATCCCATATTGGAGGATTACGTAGATGATCTTCTTGCCAAATCCAAGCATCGAACCAAATACCTGCCCCTTATTAAAGTCATTTTTGACCACCTAATCAAGTATTGCATTCGTCTTTAACCAAATAAGTGCATCTTTGCAGTACTTTCCAGCAAGCTCCTAGGTTTCATTATTTCTTTGCATAGGATAGAATTCAATCCTTCTAAAGTCAAGGCTATTCTTGAAATTCTACCACCCACTAATTTGCATCAACTTCGTAGCCTTCAAGGAAAGTTACAATCAATTCATCGTTTTATCTCGCAACTTTCCGATCAGTATTAAACATTTCATCATCTTCTCAAGAAAGATGTTTCATTCAAATGGGATGATGAATGCCATAAATCATTTGAAGCCTTGAAACAATACCTCCTTCAACCACTAGTGTTCATTCCTCCTAAGGATGACCAACCATTTTACCTATATATTTCTACCTCTGACCATTCTCTAGGTGCCATGCTCACTCATCATGATGAAAAACACTGAGAGAAATATTACATAATCCATACCCTTCTTGACTACGAAACTAGATATACCCACACTGACAAAATCTTCCTAGTTTCGTTGCCACCAAACTCCGCCATTACCTAATCAACAAAAAAACCTTCTTCATTACTAATACTAACCCATTAAACTATATGTATGTCAAACCTTATCGAAATCAATGTTCCGCATGTTGGCTTATACTTCTAGCCGACGTCGACCTCAAATTCATCCATCAAAAGTCCATCGAGGGCTAGGCTATCACTGAGAAATTAGCCAACGCACCTTTTTCTAGGAATTAACCCTCTAACTTTGACTTCCCAGATGAGTTTATTGCTACCATTACTAAATGACACTCTTCTTAGATGGCTCCAAGTTTCAGCGTGGGAGTGGGACTAGTGTTATCCTCATTCCACTTGATGGCGAACCTATGCCTTTATCTTTCAAACTTGATTTTGATCATGCAAACAATATTGCTGAATACGAAGCACTCATATTGGATCTTCAGGTTGTTTATGCTCTAGATGCTAAGTCAATCAATATCTTTGGTGATTCTCAGTTGGTCATAAACCAAGTCAATGGTAAATACCAATGTCGTAATGAGATACTTCAAAAATATAGGCATCACATGGACATATTTTTTACCACCTTTGACCATTACGCACTTCAAACCACCCCATGTTCTACTAATAAATTTACAGATATCATGGCCTGCTTGGCTTCTCAAAAACCCACTTCTCCCACCGACTCTAAAATCTTTGCTACAATACAAAGGCTACAATCACCCTCTTATTTACCTCATGAAGATTACTCTGTTAAAATTGTTGACCCTGACCCACATGACCTTTGGTATAAGCAATATCCAAACTATCTTTCCCTTTCCATTCTACCCATTGATCTCACTCGTAATGGACAACATGCTTTTCTCAAAAGTGTCTCCCGTTATGGCCTCATGGGTGGTCTTCTTTACAACCGTAGATTCGATGGAGTTCTCTTATGTTGTCTTATAAGTTCTGAAATTCCATACACCATTAAGGAAGTCCGTGATGGAATTTGTTGAGGTGTTTTTAGTGGTTTGGTTGTCAAAAAACACATTCTTTTCCTAGCCTATTACTAGCCAACCCTGAACTGTGACTATTGTGATTATGTCAAACGTTGTGTGAAATGTCAATAATGTGCTAATATTCATCACACACCAAGTCATGCCTTACAGGTCACACGAGACCTTTGGCCTATTTCTTAATGGGGTTTGGATCTTGTTAGTGAGATCAACTCCCATTCTTCACAATACCACCAATGGATCATAACCGCTACTGAATATTACACTAAATGGGTAGAAGTCATTCCCCTCATTCCCACCAAAGCTGAGAAAATATGTGAATTCATCAACCATCACATCATCTTTTGCTTTGGTTTCCCTCACCACATTATCACTGATAACGTAAAAGAATTCAAAAACAAAACCCTACGCAAACTATAAGATGTGTTTGGCATCCAACTCATTTTCTCATCACCCTATTACCCAAAAACCAATGGTCAAGCCAAATCAACCAAGAAAACCTTGAACAAAATTCTTATGAAGGTTGTCAACGATACTAGGAAGGATTGGTATATGCACATTCCTTTCACCTTGTGGGATTATCACACTAGTATTCATACTTCGACTGTTACCATCCCCTTTCCTTTGGTCTTTGGTACTGAGGCTATCTTACCTCTCGAATTCCATATTCCATCTCTCCGCATCTCACTACAAGACATGCTCAAGGAAAATGAATTTCAATACGATCGTTTGGCACAACTTGCATTATTAGATGAACATCATCTCAATGCTCTTGACCATCTAAAAATCTACATATTATGTATCAAATGTGCCTATGAAAAAAGTGTTCACAAACAAACCTTTCAGGTCAGTGACCTCGTCCTGAAGTAAAATCAACATGATACCAAAGAGGAGAAAAGTAAACTGGGTAAATTTACTTCTAATTGGCTTGGACCCTATATCATTACCCATGCCTATAGATCAGGTGCTCATCATTTTTCTTCACTCAAAGGTAAACCCAAGCTTGAGCCCCTTAATGTATTGCATCTATGACCTTTTTGTTGTTGATATCAAGTCCTATATCACTTTCTTGTTGGGGTGTGGAGCCTGTTTTTTGGTCTTCTTGAGTTAGTGTTGAAGTGTTGGAGTTGGAACGGTTAAGTTTGGATACTTTAGGAGTTTTCTGCAATCGTCTATTATGACGTTGTTGTGACGTTACTGCGATGTTTTTGTTAACTAGCTGTCAACGTTGGGACTATTTTTTCCAGCCGTGGGAAGTTAAAAGATCGCGACTTTCAATCTTCTAGGGTCGGCTTTATGGTTTCTTAAAAGGATTGTAATCCTATAAATAGAGGTGTTAGGGTATCTTGAATATATCTCGAGTGTTCAAGAGGTCTTGAGTCTTAATGATCAAGAGGTGATCAAGAGTGATCAAGGTTAAGAAATTGGGTGTCAATTGTGGTTTTGATGTGGTTTAGCATCTTTGGAATTCTGTTGTGAGTTCATAACTAAGAGAATACTATGAGAGTTGTTGTACTCTTTTTGATAATAAAATCTGAGCAAGTTCTTCGTGGACGTAGCCCACATTGGGTGAACCACGTCAAATCTTGTCTTATCTTCTTTTTTGCATTATTCATTATTTATTTTGTTATATTTCTGCAAGTATAATTCTACTATATAGTTTCCTACTGCTGTGGTTTGAGGAATTGTTTCTACATATTTGTTCTCTACTTCCTAACAATTGGTATCAGAGCTTTGGTGGTTTTTTGTTGAAGTTGTAAATCATAGGGAAATTTTAGCTTTAGTGGGAGCTATGGTAGATGAGGGAAGATCGAGGGTTGATAAGTTCAATGGGTAGAAATTTGGTTTGTGGAAGATGTAAATGGAGGATTACTTATATCAGAGGGACCTCCATATTCCTTTGGATGGAAAACTAAAGAAACCTACAGCCATGTCAAATGAGGATTGGGAGTTGCTGGATAGAAAGGTGCTCGGGGTAATATGTTTATGCCTTGCATCTTCGGTTGCTTTCAACATATCACAGGAGAAGACCACAGAAGGTCTCATGAGTGCATTGGGGAAGTTATATGAAAAACCCTCTGCCTCTAATAAAATATTTTTGATGAAAAAGTTATTTAATATGAAGATTTCTGAGAATGGTTCTGTTGCTGATCATTTGAATGAATTTAATATGGGTGTGATTATGTTAAACTCAGTAAAAATTAACTTTGATGATGAGGTCAGGGATTTGTTGATTTTGTGCTCCTTGTCAGATAGTTGGGACAGCTTGGTTATGGCTATAAGTAATTCAGTCTCTAATAACTCAAAGCTGAAGTTTGAGGATGTAATAGGTGTGATCCTAAGTGAGGAAATGTGAAGGAAGAGCACCAGATATTCTTCTACTTCTTGAAATGCTTTGACAGTGGAGAGCAGAGGGAGACAAAATAATAGAGGGAAAGGTAACCATGGGAATTCAAATGATCGTGGAAGGTCAAAGTCCAAGAGTAAGTTAGAATGTTGGCACTGTGGGAAGGTTGGTCATGCTAAGAAAGATTATTGGGATCTTTGGGATAAGAATAACAAGGAGGAAACTAAAGAGGTAAATGTGGCAGTAGGTGATGTTTGTCAGGATGCCTTAATTCTTTCTTTAGATAATATTATTGAATCTTGGGTAATAGATTCAAGGGCTTCTTTCCATGCCACCCCACATAGACATTACTTTACTGATTTTTTTCAAGGTGATTTTGGACATGTATATATTGGTGATGATGAACCATGCAGCATAGTAAGGAAAGGTTGTGTTCAAGTGAAAATGTAGAATGGGAACACATGGCTGCTTAAGGATGTCAGGCATGTGCCTAAGTTGAGGCTGAACTTGATATCAATGGGAAAGCTAGGTCATGATGGCTATATGGTTATTTTTACAGTGGATTCTTGGAAGGTTACCAAGGGAGCTCTTGTGGTTGCAAGAGGTAAGAAAAATGGTACTTTGTATTTAACCAGTGGTGCTGATTATTGCAATTTAGTTGCTACAGATGGAGATGCATCTTTGTGGCACTAGAGACTCAGTCATATGAGTCATAAGGGAATGCAAATTATAAAGGACAAGTTGCCTGGATTAAAGGAGTTAGATTTGAACTTCTGTGAGGACTATGTTTATGGGAAACAGAAGCGGTTGAGATTCCTCAAGGTTGGACCCACCAGGAAGGAGGGTAAGTTGGAGTTAGTGCATACAGATGTATGGGGCCTAGCTAAGGTAAACTGTATTGGTGGGTTCATGTTATTACATCACTTCATTGATGATGCAACTAGAAAATTTTGGTTATATTACATTAGAAAGAAATCTAATGTGTTTGAAACTTTCAAAAGATGGAAAGCCTTGGTTGAGAATGAAACAGGTCTGAAGCTGAAATGTCTCAGGTCAGATAATGGAGGGGAATATTACAGCAATGAATTTATTGATTATAGTTTGGTAAATGGGATCTACACCTAAAGAATGGTTCCAAATATTCCACAGGAAAATGTAGTGTTAGAAAGAATGAATAGGACAATCATGGAGCGTGCTAGGTGCATGAGGTTACATGCGGAGCTGCCACTCATGTTTTGGGTGGAAGCGGTAAGCACAACTATTTATCTAATTAACAGAGGACCTTTTATGGCCTTGGATGGAGGTATGCCTTAGGAGGCTTGGTATGGTAAGAAAATTGATTACTCATTTCTTAGAGTATTTGTATGTGAGGTATTCGTTTACATTGATAAAGATGATAGGGCCAAGTTAGAGGATAAGTATGAGAAATGCACCTTTGTTGGATATGGTGAAGATGATTTTGGTTTCCATGTTTGGAGTCTTAAAGACAAGAAAATATTTCAGTCTAGAGATATTGTCTTTAATGAAAAAGTCATGTATAAATATCAGTTGCAGGAACTGAAAGAGGAATCAAAGAAAGAATACAAAATGTTAGAGGACATTGCAGACAACAAGGTGTCCAAGGGGCTGGTTCAAGTTTAACATGTTCCATCATAGCCAGTTCAGGTACCTACTCATCAAGAAACCCAAACTCCTGAGGTGAGAAGGTCTTCTAGGGTAAGAAGGGAACCTAAACGATTTATTCCATCTTTGAATTATTTATTGCTCACTGAAAGTGGAGAGCCAGAGTGCTTTGAGGAAGCAGTGTAGGTGTATGCTAGGAAGAAGTGGGAGCAGGCCATGGATGAAGAGCATAGATCTCTTATGGAAAACCAAACTTGGGATCTGGTAGAGCTACCTTGAGGGAAAGAGAGAAATGAGCAGGATTTATGAGTGATCTAGGTAGAGAGCACTTGACAGGTAGTAAAGTGGATCCTTCGGTATTTGAGAGGGACCATGGGAGAAACATTGTGTTTTGGTGGATCAGACACTACATTATGTGGATATGTAGATTCAGACATGGAAGGAAATTTGGATAGTAGGAGGAGCATGAAAGGTTATGTATTTACGGTCGGTGATACAGCAGTGAGTTGGATCTCATGGTTACAAAAGGTTGTGGCTTTGTCAACCATAGAGGCTGAGTATGTTTCTGCCACAGAGGCAAGAAAGGAGATGATCCGGTTATAGTAGTTACTTGATGAGTTGGGTCATAAGTAGGAAGTTGGGAGACTACATAGTGATAGTCAGAGCACTATTCATTTGGTGAAGAACTCCACTTTCCACTCTAGGACGAAGCACAATTCAGCTGAGATATCATTTCATCAGGGAAAATTTGGAAGAAGAGAAGTCGAAGCTAGAAAAGGTTCATACCAGTCAAAATCTTGTGGATATAATGACCAAGACGGTCACAAGGGAGAATTTGAAGTTGTGTTCAACTTTGATTGGCCTTCATGGTTGATAATGAAGGGTTAAGAACTTTTCTCAATGGAAACATTCTCCAAGTGGGAGATTGTTGAGGTGTGGAAGCTATGTTTTGGCCTTCTTGAATCAGTGTTGAAGTGTTGGAGCTGGTATGGTTAAGTTTGGAGACTTCAGGAGCTTTCTGCAGTCATCTGCTGTGATGTTGCTGCGACATTGCTGTTAACTGGCTGTCAACATCGGGACTATTTTTTTCAGCGGTGGGAAGTTAAAAGATTGCGACTTTCAATCTTCTAGGGTTGGCTTTATGGCTTCTTAAAAGGATTGTAATCCTATAAATAGAGGTATTAGGGTATCTTGAAGATATCTTGAGTGTTCAAGAGGTCTTGAGTCTTAATGATTAAGAGGTGATCAAGAGTGATCAAGGTTAAGCAATTGGGTGTCATTTGTGGTTTAGATGTGGTTTAGTATCTTTGGAATTCTGTTGTGAGTTCATAACTGAGAGAAGACTGTGAGAGTTTTTTTACTCTTGTTGATAATAAAATCTAAGAAAGTTCTTAGTGGATGTAGCCCACATTGGGTGAACCACGTTACATCTTGTCTTGTCTTCTTTTGTGCATTATTCATTATTTATTTTGTTATATTTCTACAAGTATAATTCTGCTATATAGTTTTCTATTGCTGTGGTTTGAGGAATTGTTTATGCATATTTGTTCTCTAACCCCTATAATTTCTTTCATTTGGTTTTTCATCCCTTGAACGTTGTTCACCTTCCATATTACCCATTTTGAGGATGCACGACTAAACAAAAATCATGTGATTACCCGTCACCTTTTAGCCTTGTCTTCAATATGAGTACCATGGCTCTACTCATAGCATGATTCTCATGGATACTTTTCTTATTCTTCAAGATGGAATCCCACTGTAGTTCATCACTCAAAACCTCATCTTCACAGTTAATCTTTGTGTGTTATGGTTTTGTACTTTAAACAACAACATAATCTTCCCCTATAGTCTTGTCCATGACTTAAACGTCTAAAAAAAACAAGGATATAACTCCTTGAGTCAAACTTCTAGAAAATGATGACTCCCTCAAAAGGGACATCTCTTCTTTATATTCTACCACTATCAATAGACTACTCCCTAGAAGGACAGCTATATAAAGTCATTACAAAAATATAATAAATATTTAAAAGCTTCCCGCTTCGATTAGATTCACGAAGACCTCAAAGAGATAATGTACTCATCCTGCATTGATCGGTCTTTTAAAAACAAAAAAATAAAGAAAAAGATGAAATTTTCGTCATGGACTTTCCTATTTTGGATTATGTGTTTCTAGTTCTGAAATACATGTCATTCTACACTAAGTTACGCTAAACCTCCCATTCTCACCTCCTTTCCCTTTTCTACCTAAATTCCTCGTTACTCAAGGGACTTGCCGCAAATGTGACATTCCGTGATCATGTGATTTTTCTTCTACCTTAGATTAGCCCCTTTTGCAAGGCTTGTAGGGTCTTATGTTCATAAGCCTATCCAGGGTATGCTAGACCCATTAGGGTTCTTATCAATTAGGTGGTTCCTTTTCCACCTCTTACCTTTCTATCTTCTTTTATCACCTATTGATTCTCCTATAATAGGACTTGTTCATTGACACTTATATTTAAAGCAAATCAATCATTCCTATGACCTACATCACCCATGCCTAGCACCTATCAACCCATTCTACTATTTCACCCTAATCTTCCCTAGATTATGGGAGAACTACATCGTACTGAGGTCTCTTCTTGTCGAGACTATGTAGGTAGCACTCTAAGGGCATGGGGCCCTTAGAGGCTAGCTTGGCCACTCTCTACCCTAAATAATTCCCTCTTCCCCTTTCCTATTCACATTCTACCCTAGTTATTTTCCTTTTATATCAATAATTAGAAATTAAATCACACAAAAAACAATTTCTTAACATCTTTACCATCATCACTCATATGGTCATTTCATCTTGTCTACCATTTCTTTACCATTATCATGCATTTTCCTACAGAACATCTTAACATGATCCACATCATTATTAATTACACAAATTAATGAATTAGAAACTCAACCATATCTAAACCAACCTAACTCAACCATGCCTAAAACCAACCTAACTCAACAATACCTACAACCTAAATTCAATCATGCCTAAGTCAACTTGACTACATCTATGCCTAAGTCAACCTGACTCAATCCATGCCTATGACCTGACTCCATCATGCCTACACAACCTTGAATCTAGCATTCCTGATCCACCTGATTTCCACCTATATATATATATATATATAACAATTAAAATTAAAACATGTACACCATTCATACTATAAACACCATCATCTATAAATAAAAAAATTAGTGTGAACATAGATACAAATAATAATCAAAATTCCTAAAAATATCTCATATACATCCTCACCATCTTTGGCACGCAGGCCAGTATATCATCAAAAATCTCAAAAACCCTCATGTACATCCTCACTCTCTTCAGCACGTAGACCGATATATAGAAAAAATACACAACTATAAAAAACAAGAGGTACATATGGCTATTAGACATCACCATGCTGGATATCCTCCATATCTATCTCACCTATCTTCTCCTCCTCTCCTACCCTCGTGTGATGTCCAGCTAGCATCTCACCACCCATCATTGGTCCTGGTCAGATCTCGACTGGTACCTCACCTGAGACTGGCCTCCGTGAACTAGTGACCTCAACCTAACCCTATCTCGGGGCTCGATGGCCCCTTATGCTCTCTACACTATGGGTATGTGACCTAGTCCTCTCACCATAGGATAGAAACTCTATCCCTACGGCTATCAAATTATCCTGATAATATTGACCCTCGTCCTTTCCTCCCAATAAAGCACAACTCATTTAGCACTTTTTTGTTTTCACAAAAGCCAAAATGTATAAATGAGTTCGTATTATATAGATTTTTTCTTTTTATATACCCACGTCAACCTAACTGACATCGGTTATACCTAAATTGATATCGCTCCTGTTCCCTAGCACACCATGGACTGTTATACCCAAAGAGACATCGGTCCTCTACCCTAATAAACTGTGATCATATTACCTAGATCATCACCGGTTATGTATGACTGGCATCACTTACCTATCACACTCTTGCCAATACCCTCTCCCCATTTCCGACAAACAATTACCAAAACCAGCCACTATCTGACCTTACCCACCCTTATTGCAACCAATCTCCATGCCTACCTTACCTATACCTATCCTTAATTGTGCTTTGGGACTTGTTATATTACCCATACCTCGGCTTTACCCATGTCAACCCCTAGATACCTGGACCTAGAACATTGTTATTAACCTATGACCTCATGTTCTCACTATACCTTGTGACATTTTTACCCGTGTTGTTTGACCTAATGACCTTACCTTTCCTATTTTCATGTTGTTTATCCTTACCCAACCTTTGGTGTACCGAAACATACCTAAACATTCCTACACCTGACCTATGATTTGCTTTTGTACCATATGCTATACCTTGGATACTGGAATCACCTCAACTTTGTTTAGATAAATCTATCGACCTTGGACTATGTAAATTTTGCATGCTCTTTAACCTGGTACCATGCCACATTTTATACGTATGTGTGCATTCGACTGTCACTACCTTTGACCCTAGCCCATTACCTTGATTACCTGATTGGACCTTTAACCCATTACCTGCATATTCTACCTTCCTCTTCATCACATCCACCTTTATAAAACCACTCCTCACTTCGGTCTTCTATGTCATTAGTTCCCAGTTTGAGGGGGATCACCTTCACCCACACATGGGGCACCCACATCTTATTTTTGTCAGCATCGCTTACCAATACAAGCTACGCAACAAAAAGGGGCAAAATGTAGTCACCAAAATTGGGTCACACTCCCCTTGGTCCCCTGTAAAATAACCAACTCAAACATACTCATCTAACCTTGGCCCCTTCCACCCCACATCACCATTAATTTAATTAAATTAATATATATCCTCACAATATTTAATATCTAATTCCCCTAATTTCTACCCCATCACCTCACCTAGTAACCTCACCCTATACTTATTCTTGGCATGTTTCCATAACAAACAATAACTAAGTTTTACCTATCTTAATGAGCTAATATTTGGTCTAACCCTAAAATCTCCCTAATCACCTTCCCGCTCATAAAAACACAACGTGATCATAATCCGTGGATCAAGGAACGAACTTGAGCTAAAAGAGGTGAGATCTAGCAATTTAAGTAAAACTAGGGAATCCCACATTAACCGATGCCATTCAGACCTAAACCAATGCCAGTTAACCCGAAACCGTCATCGGTTACCATTTATTCACCTAAACAACCTTGTTTTTGGATTGACACATTTTGAGAGAAAGAAAAGGAGATCAAAGTTGCATTCAAGCAATGCCAACATCCTTTCATGTATCCAAACATATAGAGCCATCACTAGGACAAATATTGAAGTATTGCACTCATGGAATCATTCTTGGAACCACTTCTATGATATCCAACACGATTCCTCTGATCAATAGCCACCTCCATTTAACCATCAAAATTTACATCACATTAATTACATCTCTACCAGCATTATCTATTTCAGAATAGTTAATCTTTTTCATTCCTTTCATTAGTTTATACTTTGCATGTTCATTCCTCCATTAATTAGTAGCTTGTAATCCTACCATTTCTCTTACCCCCACCACCAAATCACCATTCTAACCTAATATCCATTTTTTAGTATACCTTAGATCTCCATAGACCTTCTCATCCAATCTCCCAACCTCATTTGACCTTGAATCAGTCCCTTCCATTTGATCTATTTGATTTTCTTTTACCTCAACCGTACTGATGCCGGTTATTCAAACCTATCGTCAGTTCTACCTAAACCGGCATCAATCATACCTGACCCACATCGGTCTTTGTGTTTTTCACCTTGACCAAGAAAAAACCCAACAATAATCTCACCAATTTCCTTAAACAACCCAAAATATGACCCTAACTAGTTCCAACACCCTGACAACTACCTACCTTTCTGATATGACCATAGCCTAGCCTGTTATGTTAAGATTTTCTTATTGTGCTTGAATGAGATACTTAACTAATATAAAATATAGTAGGAATTTTTTTATTTCTCACATTAACTTGTTTTAAACAATGGATTAACAGCCATCTAGGAAGTATCACACTTCCCAGAACTAGTATACACTAGGCAGTCCACTATCATATATCATTTAACTATCTTTTTGTGGTCTTGTTTTCTATTACAGGTAGTTCCTCCTAGCCAAAAGGAATATCTCACAATCGACATTAGATCAAGAATTTAGAACATGCGCAACAACCATCAATTGACCAGCATCTAATAGGTATTCCTCCTTAGCCCTTACCCTTGTCTGTTTCATCACTTCAAAAACATAAAGAAAATGGTGAAACATTTTGGCATGCTCGGTGGGACCCATCAAGGGTTCTTTTGCATTTATTCATTCCTAGGTGAAATTTTTATAATTTTTTCCCTTAGAAAAGATTCCACATTAATTTTCTTCTTTGGAATCATTCTCCTTCTTTCTATTGTCTAAAAACAATCATATTTTTGGTGCTTTAAAAAGAACACATCTTTCTTTCTTTTACATTGAATTAGTGAAAGAGTATCCCTCTTCCTGTTCATCACTTGCTACATCGAATATCACACTTTGATTTGGGTTTAAAACACTTACATTGGATTATGATTTGTTGCATTATTAGTTGACATTAAAACTAAGGGAAACCTATATGTTGTAAGTCATGCCTAACTGATGGTTGACACAAAGAATCGTAGAAAGAACTATGGGTAGTGTAAAATGCTAATTAAGGATGGAACTATGTCACAACTGCTCTCTGTAAAATATAGATTCTGAAAATAATGTTATACTTAAGCGCCTGATGCTGGATAGGGGCACCTAGGCATTGGTTACTGTTCCTAAACATTGGTGACTATGCAGAAGGTCAAAATCTTCTTTCTTCTATGTCACTAGGGTTTCACCATCACTTCCTATTGATCACCTGGTATTCATTCTTTGATTTCTAAGGGTACCTATAACTTTAAAAATAAATCCTATCTACCTACAAAATCTCACTAAACACATCAAATTGGAATGAAAATATAATAAGTGAATTCATACTAACCCGAAAATCACCCTATGAGTGAAATTACGATAGAGAAATGCACTACATTCTAGACTCCATGTAGTTCTTCAACATTTTGTGTGAAATAATGTTCTTAGGTTTCCCTTGCACCAATGATGCCAAGATAGTGGGATTGTAGCTAGATAATATGTAAATATGTGATATAGAATTCAGCACTTCTATTTCCTATGCAATGTATGCATCCTAAAACTGCAGTCCCTTTGATGATAGTGATAGTATGTACATGGGATTTCCCCTTAAAATTTCCATCCAAATTAATAGAGTGCATGTTGTGTATATATATGGATATCTTGTTTCAATTTCGACACTATTGACCCAAAAGTTTCACTATGACCTAGCAATAAGGATAAGAAAACTAGAAAGGCCAACCATAAATGTCAAAAAGTGTAAAAAGAACAAAGAGGACAGGAGCATCTGGGTACTAGTGTCCTTAATGGGAACTATTGGCCTTGGATAAATGAAAAAAAATGTAAACATAATGAAAAACAGGGATCCCTGTGACCTAACAAGAACTAGGTATAGAACTGATAAATGTGAGGGAGAAATAAATATAAAAAATCAAAGCAAGTTTATGAACAAAGGATTGTGTCACTAGTGAATAGTTTTCTTACTCAAGATCCATGCATATAACAACATACTTGATGACAAAGTAAAATAGTATTATGTGCATGATTTTGTGTCTACATTTTCCCCCTTTATGTTATTGTAATCAAATTCAAGTAGTGTAAAGGAATTAAGGAGCATATATGTATAAATTTTAGAGAAGCCATGTTGTAAAGTGCATGTAGAATGTAGAAACTTGTAGCATGTCGAATCATGGATCAGTCTTTTGACCCATGTGGCATAAGTGGAGATAGAGAAATTTCATAAGGAACACTTGGAGATATGATTTAAATTATTGGGGCATTGTGAATTATTTCTAAAGGAGAATGAAGAGGTAGGGAGTGGTCGATTCCCAACCTTATTTTGTTTGTAAATGGGAGGATTTTGGCATCCTTTTTCCAGAGGAAGAGTGTTAGGGAGATATATCTAGATTTACCCTCCATCCATGACTACATTCCCAAAAGGTCAAACTATTGTATATGGATAGAGACAAAATTTAGTTTCGTGTCGTTCTGTATTGTACCTGATTTAAGAACCCATATAGGAGTAGTATAGAAAATGAAATGATGTCTCATTTACCCCAATCCTATAGTAACAAGTGTTTCATTTTGAATATTTCTTGATGGATTCTAAGTTAGGTCATCTTGAAGTGATAGAAATGTAAAGTGGCTCCCAAACTAGGTCATCTAGGAGTGATAGTGATTGTGATGTAGCTCCCAAGTTAGGTCATCTGGGGGACATAGTAAATGTGTTTATCATAGTGATTTATTGATTTGATTTGAATGATAAAATATTTATTTGAGATTGTGTACTTAGTAAATTACTCACGGAGATTTTTTTGAGATTTTCCCCTAGATTAGGTCATTTAGGGGAATATATTTTCAAATAGTATAAAGTATTGATTATAGTATAGAATGATTGTTCCTTTGTTAAAAGAGAGTAGAGAAAGTTGTAATAGTAATTTATTAGGAATGTCAATTGATTTTATTGTAACTTGAGATGTATTATAGGATGATTGCAATTGTATGCCCCCTTTCAACAAAAGGAGAAGGGCGGAGAAATGAGTACTGAGCCGAAAGTAGGACGTATAAGGTGTTGTAATAGTAAATGTGAAATAGTATTGGGTTATATAATCGTCTTGTGAATATATATGGAATAGGACATGTTTTGGACGTGAACATGAGATGTTGAAATGTGTATGGTATGGTGTCAAAGGAAATAATGATCCGTATGGTGAAAACGGAGATTTAAACAAAGTTATGAGGCTCAAGATATGAGTGAAACTATGTAACATGTATTAGCTGTAAAAGTGGTTGCAAATAGTAACTATAGTATATGAAAAATTGGAATTACTATATAGATTAATAGTGAAAAGTGACTAGTATTTCATTTGTACCAAGATCGATTCAGAAGTGGATCTTTGAGATGTGAGGATTCCACATGTTAAAGCAACGAGTTTTATGAGATTTAAGTGAATATTGGTGACTGTAGCTTCACAAATGACTGATGAGTTGGTAAGTGTGATTATTTTTGAAAAATTTTATTAATTATGTCATCTTTTATCAACTTTAGAAAAAATTACGTTTTTTTATATTTTTGGCATTTCTTACCTAAGTAGAAGCAGCCAAGGAATTTCTATACCTAGGGGCACTAGTGCCCAGTTTGAGGTGCTAATGACCTATGTCTAGGCGCCCGTGACCTGCTCCTAGGCACTGACATCCAAGAGTAGGGTTTGGGTCATGTATGGTGAATTGCTAATATTATGAGTAGCTTGATGCTATGATAAGTGATTTTTTTAGTATGTATGATGTACTAATTGAATAATTTAATTTATTTTTGTGTTGTACAAATGGATGTACACTTGAGAGAGTTTCAGGTGGGTAGGCATTTGAGTACATTGCGTATATTGGGTTTATCAAATGCAAAGTGAGATATATTATACCTTGTTGGCCTATGGCACATTGCGAGATTGGGGGAGGTACCCCATTATATGCCTATGTTGACTGCTTTGTGCTATAGATGTTGTGTAGATATATGAACATTCTTGTTACCTACTAGTGAGATGACAGTGACCCTAGAGGATTTATACCAAATATTGTGGTTTCCGATTGTAGGAGAGAGGGTACATGTGATGACTATAGTGGATACTCAGAGGCAGATGAGGGTAACAAGGTGGTATTTTTTAGGTAAAAACTTATAGGTGGAGACACATATCATTTTGGATGCTATTTTGAGATCTGATGTTCCATAGTTGTGGAGGTTTATTGCACTGATTATAGTGTTGTCGGTGGGAGTGGAGGGTGGTGGAGTTTGTATATTTTATAAGATGCATGATATTTTTCATAGTATAGAGGTGCATGGGACTAGGTATGCATGGACAAGGTGTTTATTGGCCCACTTATATATATATATATATATATATATATATATATATATATATATATATATTTTATATATATATATATATATGTATGTATGTATGTATGTATAGATTCACTCAAGAGGATCATGGGGGTGAACTAGGAGCCACAAATTTGTTACACAAATGGGCATATGAGCACATTTTAATATTGAGGCGACTAAGTGTGTCATGGGCTGAGCTAGGTAGACTTGAGATATTTGTAGTGAGATGGGTGGGTACTCATAGTAAGAAAATGAATACGACCGCCTATAGGTCAATGCTAGATTGAATGAGCCCTGGGACCATTATATGGAGACTATATAGAGGCTATGGTCGATGGGTAGAGGATGGTGTGGAGTTCACTGCATTTGGCACACCTTATGGTTAGAGGATAATTTCTTAGAGGTGATAGAGTTGTTCCAGGTAGGGAAAGGTTTAGTGGCAAATATTTGTTAATTCACGAATATTCAATTTTTTGAAATTTTAAATTGTAAAATTTTTTAGGGTAGGATTTTGGATCTGGTCGTAAAACATTTCTAGGTACAAGTTAATTTTAGGGGTCGATTCACCATTCTAGCGAAATAGAAATTCACAATATTTTCCTTAATATTGTCACCTGCTAGCATGTTTTTATGATATCAGTCAACAACATAATATATTCTATCAGATGGTAGCATAAACAAATTCTACTAGTTCGTAACATATTTTATGCTACCTGTCAGTAGCATACAAAAAAGATAATATCCGGTAGCATTTTATAGTGATGTCATTAGACTAATTAAAAAATAAAGAGTACGGGATTTTTTTCCTTCCGTCATATTTTAGGAGGACATATTTCTCATTAAAACGATCATTTTAACTGCTAACATCAAAAAAATTCAAAAAAAAAATTCCCATACAAAATAAGTGCAATCTCTATTTTTTCACAAAAAAACACGTTTTTTTGTGCCATATTTTTTTAGGATAAATTTCTTGTCGAGTTGGTCATTTTAACTACTATTGTCAAAAAATTACATATATTTTTGGCTGACAGCATATATTATTAGCTGACAACATAATATATGTTGTTAGCCAAAAGCATAAAAAATGCTACCGGCAGAAAGGATATTTGCATTTTCTTCATATTTTCCATTATCACAAAAGTCAATTTTCCCAGACTCACCAACAAATTTCTAAAATTTTTTTTGGGGGGTTTCTTAAAATTTTCCCTGGGTTTAGGATTAGGAGGCACTTCATTCGGCTAATGTATTGATTATAATCCTTCTTTTGAGTACCTGTGTTACATGCATTGAAGCCTTTTCATAACCATTCCATGGTAGACGAGGGCTACCACTTCATTTTTATTGCTCTTTATCTTTTATTTAAAATATTTTTTGTATTGATTAAGACAATAAACTGCCCTTTCCTATTATCCCACTTATGTCTTTGTAATATTTGTGTCTTTCACTCTTCCTCGGCATGAAACCCTCCATTTATCCATTCTTAGCCCAATTTTAATTTAACAAATTATGAGTTGCTCACTTATTTATTTACATATATACATTTATTAATATGTATTATTTCAGAGTATATTATTTCTTAACATAATAAATATATATTAATATATATTATTTGTTAATATAATAAATATATATTTATATATATATATATATATATACATTTTAAATTCCACAACTAAATAATTGACTTATTATTTTTGTAATAAATATATTTCAATTAAGGTAATTTCTTATAACATTTTAAATATATAATACATATATATTATTCATTCATATGGCATCAATGCAGTATACAACTTATCATTAATACATATATAAGTGAATATATATTATGCTTATTTTGTCTTAGTATTTCACTTTGAATAATCACAAGGGTTTGGATTCTAAATGTATATTATTTCTCTAACAATTTCTTAATTGAAATACTTAGGTTGTAAGATACTTGCAATACAATGTATCTTCTAATCTCTACATTAGGTATACACATAGCTTAAAATGGATTCAATAAACACAAGGTGACAATAATTTCCAAGACAACAAGAATTTTAAGGTCATGATAAAACTTGTACAAAAATATTCATAGCAAGATTATCTAAAAGGGAAAGTACAATTTTGAAAACTTTTGCAAAATGTAAGTAATAAAGAAATCTAAGGGGGAGAAAGGAAAATTCCATGAACATTTTATTGAGTAGAGGAAAGTAAAACCATTCTTCTATCAATAGACAAAACTACAATTCTAACATTTAGAAGGAGGATGCAAGATAAAAAAAGAAGATTCTAATCCATTTCTTTTCCTTAACCACTTACAATACAACTATCAATACAAATTTGTTCACATTTAACTTTCAATGCCACATTTTGAAATATAATTTACAAAAATCAAAAGTGCATCTCCAAGGACCATTATTCATAATAAATCCTAAATTTCCAAAATACATATTTTCCAAGCTTGGAAAATGGATGATACAAGTTACATTGGCTATAACATGGAAGCAATTTCTTCTTCACATGATTTCCAACAAGGTCAACATGGAACAAAAAAAAAGAAGAGGGAGAAACACTCTCTACATAGCCTTCTCAATGGAAGGGAGTAACTCTTCCATTAACCCTAAATCACCAAAAAATTAGGAATATCCACGTGTTATCCCAAATGAGCAGATCACCAAGAAAATAATCAAACAAAAACAACCATTTAATGGAGTAATAAAACACACAGGATTCTCACTAGAATCCCAAAAATGAAGAAGTAGCCATACTCTCCCTATACTGCCCAAGTGAGATGGTAAGAATCCATCTCACACTCCCTCCGATAAAAAATTCACTCCAACCCTTTTTATGCCACTCTTTTGAAAGTAAACGATTTTTTCCAAAACAACATACAATACATCCCTCCACAAATCCCACGCACATAAAAAAAACATTATCTCTCCATTTTGTTAGATTAAATATTATTCACCTGTATATTAATTATGAATTTCATATTAATTAATGTATTTGTTTTTTATATGGTTATATTTAATTATAAACCATATTATTGTTCTATTCAAACATAATGGGTGTTGTTATATTGTTTTAACAATATTATTGTTGTGATTCATGGATGTAATATTGGAAGCTACTGTATTTTAAATTGGTTGTTGCATTTTTGTAACTCCTCATTTGTTTGTATTCAGTTGAACAATACCTATAAGTATTGCAGCTCATTCATATGTAATTTGGTTGATTGAGTTTAATATATTTTATCAGGCTTCCGCCCCTGTTGCTCAATCTACATTTGGTACCAGATCAAATTGAAGCTCTTGATAAGGTTGGAGAAGGTTACAGAGGAACGATAATTCATGGAGAATAAATATACATCAACGGAGAGCCAGTGTTACCTCCTGCAATTTCCTAGAACCCACTACAAAATCACAACCTCATGTTCATTCTCCATGTAAATGGAAACAAAAAAAAAAATCCTAGGTGCTCTCTGCACTAGGAAAATTTGCTTCTGGAGCATTTTCTAGTTTATAGCAATCAAATTAAAAAAAATTATTTAACCCCATTAGGGTTTTTGTACTAATTTAGAAGGGAAATATAGTCTCTACTAAAATAACAGACTATTAGTTTTAGAGAACTACACCCGTGTCATCGAGCTCTCTGATAAGAGCTAACCGAGTTGAAGATTACACCAACTGAAGTCTATTTCACTGAGTTGCATTAGTATTGCAACCAATTCATTGAAATTATCGAGTTTCAGATTGAGCTATGGAATATTAGTGTATTTATTTGGGTGAAGAACTCCATAGTGCCAAACATTGAGCAGTCTACACAGCCCCCACCAAATTTCACTGCACTAATCCCATTTTCCATAGGTGAGTTGGTGTCTTGTCGTATTCGCATGCTCACACCACAAACCTACAACTATAGTCCCCTGCAGACCACTCCACGTCTAAGCCGAGGCATCATTCTCCACTTAGCCACCCATGTACAAGTAAAAACAATACAAAGGAGGGCATGGCGAAGGTTGAAGCAGCCAAAGCCATGAAAATCTAGACAATGACCTACAAAAGTAAACAAGAAGTGGCCAAACACAATGACTCCCATCCCTACAACTTACATTCATAATAAAATATCTAATCAATAAAAATCAAAACAAAAAGTGGAGAGAAAATTAGCATAGCAGTGATGACAGGAAGAAATTAACGTAAGATCCATATTTTTTGGCATGCATTTACACACAAGTCATAAACAAAGTGAGTGGAAACACTTTCAATGGAATTCCTAAGCCATCAGAACCATGTGGACTTCCAACTCTGCCATGCAGGCCATGTGGGACCTCTGCCACGTCGAATTTCATGAGGTGAGTTGTTTTTTACCTTCTTTAAATCCAAGGTTCTTCAATTCATAGTTAAAGTGGCTAGACCGCTTTGTTGGATAAGTCAAGTGCTTTAGGGGAGAGTGGTGCAAAGTTTGACCCCCCAAACAATCCAACATTTTACACTATTTTGAATTGGTGGTTGTTTCAACATAAATCACCAAACTTAGTGAAAAACCATTGACTAAACATTTTCGTCATAACTAAACAACCTACTAAATTTTTCGTGAGAAAAACCCAAATTTAGGGTAACAACAATCTCCTAATAGGCCTGTTTTTTCATTCCAGGCATTTTTTCCAAAGGAAGACTATCCAAAAACTTCACTTTGGGCCACTTTTTAATGATTTTTTGAATTAAGGGTATTTCTGGGCTCCATTCAATTTTTCAAAAACAAATATTCCTGCCATTCAATTTTTCAAAAACAAATATTCCTACCATTCAATTTTTCCATATTTTTAAATGAAATTTCATGCTTTAGTATATTATACTAATTTTTAGGTTACCATAGTCAACTGTAAATATTGTAAACTCCTCAGAAACTGGCAGAAAGATTGTAATCAAAAATAGTAAAAAAATTGGTTTTGAAACACTCACAATATCCTAGATCTCATTCAGAGCGTTCAGTATATACAATGCCTCTGAGAAGCACTCACAGTTAAATGCATCATGACTACTACTGCACTTAACACCTAATATAGTTATAACAACGTCATCTTGGCATCGACCCTTTAAATCGACGGGGAGTAATAAGGTCACAGTGCACACACTATGAGCCATCCCATCCATCTGTGAATGATTGCATGACATAAATCTGGACTGATAAATTATCCAAGTATATAGAAAAGTTACGCACGCGTATGAGTATATTTCTTTGATCTAGTGTCAATAATCACATAGACCCCTTTTAGTATTGTCTTGGTATCACGTATTGAATTCTTTCACGTACGTTAACGCCACTTTCACGTATCGCTGGGTATATAGAAAGGGCAAGATTCTTCCATGTACCTTCAGGTATATCAAAAGGGTGCGTATATAGAATGGTTTGGTATATCAAACTGATGGTATATAGATTCATAGACCTTATACCTAGAGTGATAAGAGCCAAACCCTGTCAATGATTTCTGCAAAATGGGCACCAATGACCCCAATTTTTTCTTCTAGATTCACAACTATTCAGAGGAAACAAATATGCGCCATGGAAGACAAAAATCGAGACACATCTTGAGTTTGAAGAGATCTGGTCTATTGTAAATGGTATAATGAATAGATCAGTTATGGATACAACACAACAATGATAGTTCGATAGATAATATCTGAAATCCAAACTCATCATCTTGTTTGTAGTGTTCGATGATGTGCAACCCCACATTCATGATGCCAAAACATCCAAAGAAGCATGGGATAAGTTAAGCATAGTGTATGAGGCCAAAAACATGAATGTCATTCTGAATTTGTAAAGTCAATTACACACACTAAAGTTCAAACAAAATGAGAAAATCAAATCTTTCTTAAGAAGAGTTGCAGAATTGAGGGATTCACTTCTAGCCCTAGGAGGAGAAGCGGTAAAATCTTATGCTCTCATTCCCATTGCTCTGAGAGCACTCTCTTCTTCATACCATATTTTTGTAACAACAATAAACTTGTCAGATACGACAGTTAGTTTTGAAAATTTGGTAAACCTACTACAAGAAGAGGAATCAATGCACGATAAGGATGATGAAGAGGAGCATGCACTTTCTTCACATCAAAAATGGAAAGGAAAAGGTAAAGGAAAACCTAATTCCTATCAAAATTACCAACATCAGAATCAATATCATGGGAACAAACAACAGAAGAAGGAATGTCCAATTTGTAAAAGAGGACATGACTTACAAGATTGTTGGTATAATACTTACAAGAAAGGTTCATCAAGAAAATATAGACCTCCACAACAATATCACAAGGGACATTTTAACTACAATCAAGGGTGGAAAAATGGGAACTAGAAAAGAAGACCCCATCAACAAGAAAATATTGTTGAACAAAAGAACATTCAGATAATGAATACTTATTGTACACTACTCAATCAAGTGAACCATCCATGTCATCTAGTGATGTTTGGTATGTTGATTTGGGAGCCACTCGACACATGACCAACCACAGAGACTGGTTTACTTCAATGAGGGACATGCCATCAAAAAATAATGTTTCGTTGGGAGATGATTCTTCATATACAGTTTAGGGGATTGGGAACATTTCTCTACCCCTTGGTTCATGCAACCGCAGACTATCAGATGTCTTATATGTCCCTGGGTTGACAAAGAATTTTTTTTAGTCAGTTAAATCCTAGATCACAACCTAAATATTCACTTTGATAGTCATTATGACAAGAAAATGTGTTTGATTCGAGACGAATCATGAGGCTCGAAAATAGTTGCAAAAGCCTTCAATGTGGGATGCACGTTCCAACTTGATTTTTTTCATAGAGATGATCAAGAACTTGTGGCTAATAACTCTACCTCAGCTTATTTGTGGCATCAGAGACTTGGTCATGTAAGTTTAAAGTATCTCGAGACACTTCACCAACATAATATGGTACATGGGCTACCATCTCTTCAGAAGGGTGTAGAAAAGTGTCCACACTGCCTTGTAGGAAAACAACACAGAGCTTTGTTCCAGAAGAGTACATTTCGAGCTCATGGTAAACTTGACCTAGTTCATAGCAATATTTGTAGTCTGATCCAACCAAGTCATTCTGGGTTCCAAGACTTCATCCTTTGTGTTCACGAATATTCAAGAAAAATGTGTATTTTTTGTCTTCGCAAGAAAAGTGTAGCTTTTGAAACTTTCAAATAGTTCAAAGTACCCCTTGGTCCCTCGACAAATAACCAACACGAACACACTCACCTAACCATAGCCCCTTTCATCCCACTCTAATATTAATTCAATTAATTTTATTAAATTAATTCATGATCTCATAATATCTATTATTTAAATATCGTAATTGGGATAATGCCACACCACCACCTCACCTATACACCTCATCTAACCACCTCACCCTAAAACCTATTCTTAGTATGTTGCCATAACTAACTAAGACCAACCTAAACCCTAAAAATCAAAGCCTACATTCCCTCTAATCACATTCCCACCCGTTAGAAGGGAAGCCTCTATTCTAATCCATGGAGAAATACGGATGAGATCCAAGAAAATCAAGGGGATCTACCTATTTTAGTAAACCTAGGAAATCCCACCCTAACTGATGCCAATTACCCAAAACCTCCACCGGTCAGACCGAAACCATCGTCAATTACCATTTATACCCCAAAACAACCTTATTTCAAGGTTGGCACATTTTTTAAGAGAAAGTGACAAATCCAAAGCTGCATGCAAATAAAAACAGCATTCGTGCACGTATCAGAGCATTCAAAACCAACATCAGAAGTAATCACAGATTCATTTGCATTCATGGGAGCATTCGAAGAAGCACCATCACCACATCAAACTCCATCCATCTGATCAACTTCCATTGCCATCCAACCATCAAAATCGTATAATAGTAAGTGTTTTTATTAACCAACATTCATCCATTTTCATTTTAATAGACTCTTTTACTTCTGTTATCAGTTCTACTTGTATTCCCATGCACCCATCATTTGCCGTCATAAAAACTTGACCATTCCTTCACCCACACTATTAAATTTCCCATATCCTACTGATAACTACCCCTAAGCACACCTAAGACCTACACAGACCTTGTCATTTGCCTCTCCATTTCCATTTAGCCTCATATCTGTCACCACACCAAGATTTCATTAAGTTTCCTCTACCCCAACCATACCAATTCCGGTTACCCATAACCGGTGCTAGTTCACTCAAACCGACATTGGTCTCTATGTTTTATTCTCAGACTAAGAACAGAGCCTAAAATCTCCACCAAATACCCAAAACAACCCAGAACCAGACCTTGGCTAGTACCAAAACCCTGACAGAGACCTTGACCTTCGAATTTAATCATAGCCTAGCATGTTGTGAGCAAATTTTCTTACTATAGTCGAATGAGATACCTAAATCATTTTAATTGCAGTATGGTTTTATTTATTGTTAACATTGATTTTTTTTAAACTGTGGATTGATAGCCTTCTAGGGAGTATCATACGTCTCTGTATCTAGCATACGCTAGGTAATCCACTGCATATATTGTTTAAATTCTATTTGGTAGTCTATGTTTATCTATTTTAGGTAGTTCCTCCTAGCCAAAAGGAAGCTCTCACAATTAACTGTGGATCAAGAAGTCATACTCATGCAAAAAAATTCAACCAAATGTAACAGGTATTCCTCCTATCCCATTTACCCTTATCTGTTTTGAACATCAATATTCAAATAAACACTCTAAGAATCAAGTGAAACATTTTGGCATGCCCGGTGGGACCCATTCGGGGTTCCTTGCATTTCGTCATTCCTAGGTGAAAATTTACATGTTTGTTTCCTTTCTAAAAGGTTATCACACTAAAATTTCTCCCCTGGAATCTTCTCTTCTTTCTATTTTTCTCAAAGAAATCATGTTTTGGTGCTATAAAAAAGAACATTTCTTTCCTTTCATTAGTATCACATTAGTGAAAGAGCATCCCTTCTCCTGTTCACCTCTTTGTGTCATCAAATTCAACATTTCTGATTTGAGCTTAAAATTAACTGCATTTCATTTTTCTTTACTGCATTATCTCACATTAAATGAGGGCAACCTATACACTGGAAGTCATGGCCAGCTGATGGTTAACAAACAAATCGTAGAAAATCACTTCCTTTCTCTTCTCTCTCTCTCTGAGTCTTATCCAAACATCACAAAATTGAAAAATACACACATTCTTAAACAACATCTCAACCAAGAAGAAGATGTAGGTGATCACACGATCACGGTATAGTGGGCACCCAACTTGTTACTTATGTCAATTCATTATCTCAAAAGACATCCCACCCTCACCATAACATACCTGAAACCTCTCCTTGTATATCTCCTTCTTCATAGGAAGCCTTCCTCACCAAAAAATCTATTCTACAAGTTCATGAGTCAGACCTTAATAGCATAAGTTGAACAAACAAAATAGAAAAATCACTCTTAGGATTGTATTTTTCTTAGTGTTTCTGCTTGGCTTGCGTTTTGAGGTGAGAAGACTCATTCTTCACGTTTTTCATTTCTCCTTACATGCTCCTCATCATAGTCGGTGTATTCCAACTTCATATGAGTGTGCCTAGACCCCATTTTCATCATTCTCAAAAATTTTGGTTTAATTCCACATTTGATTTTAACTCACAACCACTTGTTCTTCATCTCTATTTCAATTTCACAGTAACCAGTGTTCGGTCCAATGACCGTCATTGGTTACCCCTAACCGTCATCAATTTTACCCGACCGGTGTCAATTTAATGTTCTTTATGTTAAACTACCCAAAAGGACACCTGATTCACTTTATTTTCTTTTCAGAGTCTTTGAAGCTCTCATCATCTTCTCTATCCTGATAAATCCATCAGCACCTTATCTACTTGGCAGATTATTAGCCTTCTGCCTTGTTTTGACAAACTGTCTATTTTTCACAGTGACTGACCGTGGTTACCTATGACCGGCGTCAGTTTACCCTAACTGACATCAGTTAGTTTTTTTAGATTTTTGGCTAACATTTAATACCTAATCCACCTACCACCACTTGTTTTTCCTATATTTATTGTATTTCTGTGTCATTTACAGAAATATTTTCTACCACGTCAGTACTTGTTCACATGGTGCTGATGCGTAACTAGGAAAATGCCCTCATATTCCACACTAGTGGTCAACCACTCCCACCTAGTCCTTCACCACCTTCTATTTTGTCACCCATGGATCCTACCCAACCTATCACTATTGCCATAGGGGACAAGGAATTTACATGACTCCTTGAACAGAGCCTTGCTGCCTTACAATTCTATCTTTCCCACTCATCTACTTGAGATACCTTAGGTCAGTTGATATATGATATGTCGGTATCTATCCCCTCGACACTCACTCCTACTTTTACGCCAACCTCTGCTAGCTCCGTGCTACCCGCATCTTCCTTGCCTCCAATCATTTCTTAGATAGGCCCTATACCTGCTATGATACCTCCCACATCTGCTACATCGATTGCACCCGTAGCATCCACTATACCTTCCTCTACCACCCAAAACATAACCTCATACGTGCCTATTGTCAAACATATACCCATAACTACACAACCACCCCCAGTGTTGATGACCACTACCCCTTTTCAAAACATTGTCCTTTCTATTCCATAGTCCTTAGCCCCCATTTCTACTAGAGTCACGTCGACCCTTCCACCTCCATATACATACTATCAGCAGCCTCCCATTTCATCTATCAGTCATGTTGGGTATGTACCCCCTATCTCACTCCCTCCTTCTTAATCTACCTATACATCATCACCATATACTGGAATGCCACCTCCATCATATGTCCAACACCAACCTCCTTATGCTACAGGAGGTACCCATCAATCCCAACCTCCCTATGACCTAATTAAGTTAATGATGGACAAGATGCAGATATTGGAGGCATCAGCTTTCTGGCACAAGCAACTCCCTCACCTACGATGATATTTGTAATGAGCCCATCCACCCATCCATTCCTATTCGTTCATATCCTGTACATTGGGTCATGCCTAAATTTAACCAATTCAATAGCAAAGAGGACCCACAATAACACTTACAATCTTTCAAATACGGTTGTTATCTTATCACCCATGATGATGCTTTTCTTTTGAGGACGTTTCCCATGTCTCTGACCGGACCCGCATTAGATTGGTACAGTGGGTTACCTAGACATTCTATCTTCTCATTTAATTGGGTAGCCCAAGCCTTCTTGGATCACTTCTCCATCAATTTTGTTAAGAAGGTTACCGTGACTGACCTCTAATCTACACATCAATATGATGACGAGTCTATCATGGATTTTTTCACTTGTTTGCGTAGCCTAATCAATCAACTCATATTCTAATTACCACAAACCAAACTCATAGACATCTTCACTCAGGCTTGTGCTAGACATATCTCACTGACCCTATAAGTGCAGACTTTCCGAACCTTCGATGAGGGATTCACCATGGCACAAAAACTAGAGATTCGGGCCATCAAAGAAAATAAAATCCAACTACGCAATAAGAGTGCATCATTTAAGTCAAATGATAACTCTTCTTCTTCGAAACCATAGAATAATTATTCAAAAGCCAAGGGAACTGCTAACGCAGTGGTACTCAAGGCAAGCCCAACTCATCTATCAAATCATCCTAAGCCCTCATCCAATCTTTCCCTAGTCCAGACCTTTCAATTCAGATGAGACCAATGTAAATACACCCCAATTGGGGAACCTTATCCTTCTATCTTGGAAAATCTCATTAAATTTGATGTCATCACCCTTCCTCTTGTAAAACCACACACTGGCTTTGATCCTGCTCACCCCACACCCGCATGGTATAAAGAGCACAACTTATGTAGCTATCATCGGGTACAAGGTCATAGTGATAGAAATTACATCACTTTCAAGAACATTGTCTAGGAAATTCTCGAAAATGGTGAGTTAGTCTTGGATAACCCTAACACACCAGACCAACCAAAACATGCACATCTTAAAGAAATCATTTCCTAATCATGCCCCTTCTTCTAATCAAAATAGAGAGGCCTCAAATAATGATAACCATATTCGTGATGTCCATGCTATTTTCAGTGACACACCAGTTGCTTCCCAATTACAGCATATTCCTTCCATAGAGGAAATCCTAGCCCAAAGTCCTCCACCTACACGTGAACCCACTTCACCTATTCCTCCACCCACAGAGGAACATCCTTTGTCTCCCCTCTCACATGTGAAGGAGCCTTTTGTTAACATTGAGACCACTTCACCTTTGGCTTCTCCACCTAGAGAGCTGTCACCAGCAATACCTCTCCGACCAATGGGAGATGCTTGTTTACCTCCTTCACCCACAGAGGAGCACCTGTCATCTCCTCCACTTATCAAAGATCCAGTAGAAATGTTGTTGCCTCTAGGTGACCATTCTCCATCAACTACCCAAGATCCTACGGGCTTACTTTCAGCTCCCTTTCCCATAGAGGCTGAGGCTAGTGAACTCCCCATTTCTAAGACACATTTTATGGGGATTTCCATTGGATCCACATCAATCCCACCCAATGCAGTATCATTCTCATGCTTAGCAGACCACCTAGATTACGTGGATAGATCCTTTCTTTTGGGGTGTCTTCTACTTCCTATCTCAACACCAATGCAGATGTCACTCACTGACACTTCCAATATCTATCCAAAAATATTTCATTTGATCTAACCAAACACAACCACAACTATCACAAGTTCCCCCATGATACCACTCATGGCTCAACTCACACCTTAATTAATAACTCGACATGCTTCTACATCCAAGCCTACGCCTACATCATCTTCCTTGCCTAAACCTATTACTACCTTAGGGGTCATCCCAACAACTAGCCTTACTCAATCACCCATAAAATTAGATTTAGCTACATCCTCCAAATATAACACCAAACTTAATCCAGCCCCCTAAACAAAAGAATCCATCCCCTAGATCTCGTACCCCAACCTTGCTAATCAAACCTTCATCACCTTCACCCCTTCCATCCATCTTATGACCTAGCCCTTCTAACTTGGTTAAGAAACCTCCACCCGTCGATAAATTAAAAATGTAGCATCCATTCCTCCCTCGAGAACCTCTAGCATACCCAAACACCTGACACAAATTCCACCTACACCTGCAACATTTTTACCACCCATACCTCCTATACCATCAATGACTTCTTCACTACCACAACACTTCTGTTTCTTTCCCTCACATCTCCTACATAACCCGTGCCATCTACCTTCATAGCACCTCAGTTATCCCCGTGGATAACTTGCCCTCTCCCACCATATGGTAGTCCCTCTAGATCTTGTGCACCCATATCACCTTTGCCCAAGAAGGTGCAACCTAAAGGCAAAAATCCGCTACCCTACAATAAGGTAGTCAAACCAACCACACATTCTATTTCTAGTTCATCTATCATGCCCCTACTAAAGTATACTCGATCAACACCCAATACCACACCAACACCTAAAACCATAGTTTGACCCACTACCCCTCTTGCAAAGACACTTCCTATACAACTAGCCATACCTACACCCAAACCCACATTCACTTCCCATTTTGATCCACTAGTGGGATCTTATGCCAAAATTTTAACCAACCTCCTTGAAAATTTTGTCATCACATTACTACCTCTTAGACCTTATGACCCACTCAGGCCCAAACCAAAGGGGTTTGACTAAACCAAAATTTGCGCTTACAATCATGTTCCAGGACACAATGTAGAGAACTATAAGGCTTTGAAAATCATTCTTATCTAGTTATGCCCTCCTAAAGAAAATTTTGACGATGATGATCTTCTTGATGAGGACCCCATTTTTGTAGCACCAGTTTCCACAGTTCTTCCTTCATTATCGACCCAACGACCAAAACCTCCACCCCCACAACTCTTTGATCCATCCCTGAGATTTGAAATTAACATGGTTCATATAAGAGAGTTGGCCAAATCACCACCCAAATGTCATTGCGCCTGGCTCACTTCACAAGTATTTTTTCTCCAGGTTGGTTTCTTCCTGTCATCTCGTTATACCACTCACCCTACACCTACTCCATTTACCCCCTCCCCTAAAATAAACATGATCAACATTTCCACTATTGCTCAGAAAGACAAGGGAAAGGAGAAAGCAAGTGACCCACTAACCAACCCAATACCCAACATACCATCTGCACCCACACCTAAATTCACTATTCATGGCCCCACATATCCTATTTCTAATGGTGTTACACATCACGCGATGCTAAAACAATTACACCAATCCTCTCTCAATATGTCCCTTTATGACCTCATCCAAACCTTTAAATCCCATCGCCAAGTTCTCATGGAGGTCCTTCAATCTATTGAGTTTTTACCCAATGATCCTACACCTGTAGCCTCCATCATCACACCTCATCATGTAGCCTCTCTTACTAAATTACCATATTGTTTTACACCTCCATCCACTCACCAGGTAGCCACCCTCAGCTTTTCAGATGAAGAGATCACACCACACCAAACTGATGACCCAGATCCATCTCTTTTCATCTCTATCCACATCAATAATATATGTGTATGATGTGTTATGATCAAGGGGGTGCTAGCATTAATATCATCTCCTCCCATGTGTTCGACCAAATGCGCATACCTAAAAATTACATGCATAAACATCCTATCATGTTTTGTTCATTTAATGACAATATCACCTCTACACTTAGCACCATCATCCTCCATGTTCGCGTGGGCCCCCACACTATTCCAAAGTTATTTTATGTTTTGGAGGGGGAGCTTCAATATAAATTGTTGCTTGTTAGACCTTAGATTTGTGTCATGGGTTTTGTTCCTTCCACTTTTCTCAATTATGTAAAGTTTGAACATGAAGGACACACTTATACCATTTCGGCTAACCCATCACCTTTCAAAACCTGTAACATGCTTTACCAACAAGATGACATGTTCATACCCATTAAAGTTTCTTCATCCAGGACTACTTCCACTTCACCTACACCTCCACCCACCAGTGTCACTACCACCTCAACTACACCTATATCCTCCATTCCTACTACTGCTAAGACCTCCACAGTTGACTCGTCTACCTCCTAATTAGTTGGCTCCACCTCTGATCCAACCTCCAACACATCGTTTATCCCATCTACCCACATATCGACCACTGATCCCTTGGAAGGAATTTTTCGACACCTCACTCTGGGGAGTACCACCTATATAGTGTCAACACATTCCTTATGCCACAAGAGTATGGAATTCTTCACCAATACCCTCACTCTAATCATCGCATAGGAGAGCATATCATTTAAGGTCTTCCTCACCTTCACACAAACCTCACCTATGAAGGACATGATACTACCACTTATACACCTAAACCACCATCATAAACCCACCCATTTTCTGTCAACCTCCAATCACTCACCAATCACTGTTTCACCCACACCTTCCTACATAGATGTGCGTGGAAGGGATTTGGTTTTGGATTTTCTGAGAAAGTCCATCACATGTTATTCCATGTACTACTCACAAACATAATGACCGTAGTGGTATCATCTTTACTGAACCACCTACCAAGAAGGCCCACATTGAACTCATTGAGGACATCATCCCTTCTCCACCTTCTTCACCTGCTCCACCTTCTTCACCACCTTCACCAACAAAGTCGATGGATCCAGAATCCATTCCTCCTAACTTTGTTTTTTCATATACACCATTTCCTTGGGGCCTTTGACTTATCAACTCAAGGGCAAGGCTCCCTCTTCTCTTCCCTTCCTGTATCCTAAAATGATCGATGACGATACACCTTCCATTAATTTCATTCAATGTCAGGATGATGAATCTATACTCACCTACCTTGGTGCAGAAGACTCATATATTCACTAGTTTTTACCATCTTAGACATAAACCATGTTGAATGAATCGACTATCAAAATCAACATCCATACTCAGGATGACCCACACATTCTAAAGATTGGCCAATCTTTAGATATTGCTGAACAGGAAGCCCTCACTTCTTTTCTCAAAGATCATAACCATGTTTTTGCTTGGTCTTACATAGACGTGCCTAGTATTGACCCCACCATAGTGGTCCACAATATCATAACCATTCCCGAAGCTAAACCCATAAAAAAAAGATGAGGAAAATGCACCCTCGCATTTCTCTTCTGGTCAAAGAAGAACTTCAACGTCTACTTTCTGTTTCCTTCATCTTACCCATTGATCATCCTCAATGGATTCTAACATTTTCCCTATCACTAAGGCAACAAGGGGACTCTACATTTACATAGATTTCCATGATTTCAACCTAGATTTCCCTAAATATTACTATCCTCTTTGCGGTATTGACCAACTAGTTGACCTTACCATTGGTCACGAGATGCTATCACTCATGGATGGTTTCTCAGGTTATAACCAAATCTCACTTGCTCCAGAAGATCAACACAAAACCACATTCATCACCCCTTGGGGGACCTTCTTCTATCGAGTCATGCCTTTTGGCCTTAAAAATGATGGTGCCACATACCAATAGGCTATGACTTACATCTTCCATGACATCATGTACTACATTTTGGAGAATTACATAGATGAGCTCTTGGTCAAATCTAAATGCTGCTCTGATCACCTCACCATCCTAAAAACCATGTTTGACCACCTCATTAAGTATTGTGTTGGCCTTCAACCCAAGAAATGTGTCTTCGCAATTATCTGTTTCACTCGGAATGTTTCAGCTTTTGGGAATAAAGTTACTTCTATCCTTTCATTCCTTTTAGAAACAGATAAGGGTTAGGGCTAGGAGGAATACCTGTTGAATGTCGAGATGGTGTGCACGTACCGTAGAGAGAGATCAGGTCGATTGCGAAGAACCCATTTTTGTCTTGGAAGGGCTACCTGCAAATAAGAACACAAGACCACAAGATTTTGATTAGACAATAAATGAGGGAACTGCCTTGGGCCCAGGAAATATAAAACTTCCTTTCGAAGGTGGTCAGTTCCCCTCCTAATATGAATTAACACAGAAGATTGTAAAATAACAGTTTAATTACCTCGTTGAAACAAGTAGGGGGAAAGGCTGGTTTTTAGTTGTAGTCAGGATAACCGATACCGGTTTCTGCTAACCGATATCGGTAAGGGCTATGTTTGTAAAGGGGGTTGTAAGGTGGTTGTGTTGTTTGTAAGGCTGGTATATGAATAGGATTAGGTAATGGGGTGATGAGAGGTAAGTGGATGATAGTTAGGTAAAATGTGTTGCTGGCTAGTAGATCTAGGAATAGATTTATAACGGTTGTGATTAAAAAGTCTAAGAAATATTAAAATGAGAACACACAAGATGTAACTTACTGGTTATTGACGAGGATGCTGGTCCAAGAACTGTGATGACAAAGGCAGAACTCAAGTAGTATGGTCTGATACCCATAAGATGAGATGTCTCCCTCCCAATGATCAGATGAGTGTCACAGGGCTCTGAGTGGCAGTCTTGGGCTTGATCTCCTTTTGCTGCAAACTCTTCTTGTTTCTTCACTTGTCTCTGCTCATCCAAGTAAAGATCCAAATTCTCTTGATCGCTTCTGATGATCCTGATTGATCCAAAAATCCTTCGACCTTTGTTTTTTATTAGGGAAGGTCATTTACAGGGAACCGATGGCGGTTACATAACCGACGGCGGTCGAGTAGGAACCGGTATCGGTTAGGAAAAAGTGGGCTATTTTTAGTAAAATAGCCAACTTTCCCTGCTTTTCTCCTGAGGGATTAGTTGCGGGCTTGGTCAAGTAGCTACAAGGTCAGTTTTGGGTGCGAGTAAGGAGGCATTAGTCATGGGTGTGGATGTAAACCAAGTTTTAGGTCTTAATTAGGTTAGTTTAGGGTTAGGGCTAGGTCATGATGAGGTGGCAAAATGAGGTGGCAGGTAAGATGACATGGATTTATTAATTATAAAGTAATTAATAAATAATTGTGTAAGGTTTAGGTGATGGGGTTAGGTTGCGAAATGAGATGCGGGTCACAGGGGGTCGTAAGACACAAATTTGGTGTCTACATTAGCCCCTTATTGTCGTGTAGCTTGTTTTGTAGAGCTGCACAGACAATAATATAAAGTGGTTACTCCTGTTAAGGGTATAGGTAATCCCCCTCAAATCTATCATAGATTGAGGTAGCGTGAAATCAGGGATAGGGTTGATAAAGGGTAAATGGTGTTGAGATGAGGGTGAGATGGTGGGGTAGGTCCAAAGAAGCAGACACACGTTGAAATGCAGTAGTGCGACCAGGGTACATGATTTGACGAGCAAACCAGTAATGCATAGGCAAAGGTCGATAGTTTATCCAAACAAGGGTGATATAATCCTGGTATCCAAGGCATAGGAAGTAGCTCCATGGTATATAATAGGTAAGGTACAAGAACGTTTAGGCATGTTCGGCAGTACCAAATGGTTGGTTTGGTTGAGATAAACTTCACGGTCTAGGTCTAGGAAAAGTTGGTCGACAGATCAAGTTAAGGACCCTAATCATGCTAAAACACGAACAGGTGCGCTGGATTGAACAAAAGGCTACTGGGTGGATAAAATTGTATGTTGTTGATGTTGGGCGAAGTAGTTAAGTGGTATAGCCTTGGGTCGGGCCAAGTTGTTGGGTTGCGGCCGTTGGTCGGGCCAAATGGTTGGGGTGAGGCCTTGGGTCGGGCCAAATGGTTAAGGTGAGGCCTTGGGTTGGGCCGGATGGGTAGGGTGAGGCCTTGGGTCGGGCCAAGTTGTTGGGTTGTGGCCTTGGGTCAGGCCAAATGGTTGGGATGAGGCCTTGGGTTAGGCCAAATGGTTAGGGTGAGGCCTTGGGTCGGGCCGGATGGGTAGGGTGAGGCCTTGGGTCGGGCCAAGTTGTTGGGTTGCGGCCTTGGGTTGGGCCAAATGGTTGGGATGAGGCCTTGGGTCGGGCCAAATGGTTAGGGGGAGGCCTTGGGTTGGGCCAAGTGGGTAACAAAGGGTTTGTAGCAAAGGTTGATATAGGCGATGTTTGCGAGAAATTGGGGGAAGAGCTGGAATAAAACCGATGTCGATTGTCTAGAACCGATGTCGATTAGGTGACCGATACCGGTTCCTTAGGGCACAATATAACCGATATTGGTTATAGGTCAAAAACCTATAAAAAGAAAAATACGGCCTGTCATTGTCACATTTGCAATTTGAAAAACCGATTTGAGTGGTCTGAGGTGGATTATTGAGATTAGTGCATTTGTCAGCTGAGGTGGCACTGTTGGAGTGGAGGAGTGAGTTGTGAGTGGGCCCGAGTGAGGAGGAGGCAGCAGTTGATTGGTGGAGGACCCAGAAGAGGACAGTTAGAGCCATGGCACAGCCAGGACGAGTAGGAGGGGCTGGACCACCTAGACCACCACCACCCATCCCACCACGATGACGTGTCGTCGTACCGGTAAGTTCGAAACCGTGCATTGTGTTTGTTTTAATGTTATGAAGCTAGATTTGGGTTTTGGGTAGGAATAGAATTTTTTTAGAAAATAATTAATAAATGGAAATGATTGGAAAAAGGGAGAGGGTAGATAGGTGAAAGAGGCCAAGGTGGTAGGGTGGGTAGGTTTTAAGGGTGTTTGGGTGGGTACAGAGGGAAAAATAGGGAAAAAGGGAATTGGGGAGCCGCGTCGGGTTCGGATCGGCAAATTTTCAGTGACCGATGTCGGTCGCTAAGCGACTGGCATCGGTCCCGAAATTTTAGGGGCAGGGTGGGTCTGTAGGTGACCGGTGGCGGTCGGTCGTTGTAACATCCTCATTTTAGACAATAGAACAAGTCAAATTTATTTTTTTTTTTGATAATTGCATACTGGTTCTAAATACATAATTTAGAAATCACAATTCAAATAACCATTTATATAACAGACAACCATATGCAGCTGTAATGACTCGGAGTACCTCCGATCTATTCATTCCATGACTCGGTAATCTACCGATCTATTCATGAGTAATAAGAGTCGGTGTTTTTATTTAACACATTACTCTTGCGGTTCTCTTCCCTAATCTGGGATTCAGAATGCTCTGTCCAAGGAATCTAACTGAATAATTGTTACTATTATTCATCGGCATCTCATCCCTTAGACTAGGTGAATTAGGACAACGCAATCAGCAGCTTGCGATACTTTGGCCAAAGATTTGAAACATACTGTTCATGTCTCGTATTCCTTAACGGCATACTCGTCAATCTGGAATACGTCCTTCACCCCATTCTTATGTTATATAGAATGTCTTATACTGACTACCGTCAGTCCTTCCTTTCACAACTGAATCACTCGGAGGCAGATTAACAAGGTGATAATGTTATATGGATGCCCACGAGGATTAGGGATATGATGACATACTGGTTCAACCTTGCAGTTCAACCAGTGTGTCATGATACCCCGAATCTCCTAGGCAGCCTTATAACATGACCACGTTCTTAATCGGTCCCAGGGTAACTCGTGCGAAATCAAGTGTAAATCTTAGCGATCAATGCAAAGGGTGTCGCCATAAGTCATCTGCATTATTGTAACTTCGAGAAGATCCTAATCTTCTCGGAGGTACAACTCTGCAGTTGACTTATGTCGTCAACCTTTAAATCCACCTCGAAAAGATCTACTCAGTAACAAGCGTTACACACTTGAGTTTAAATTACTTTAAAGACTTTTCCCTAAGGTTTAGCCTTTCCGATCCCTGGATTCTTCGTCTTAGGATGACCCTCCTCTATAAAACCCATTACTTGGTAGAGATATTAAGGTCAAGTTCTTCATCAAGGAGTCATTAGAATACACCTGATTCTAAAGCAACAGAATCGGACAATATCTCATAACCTTTGCTAGAGATTGCCAACTGAACTCCATTTGATTGTATATCAGTTCTCTTAACTGATATTTATATCATACTTTTAGTATAAAGATATAAATGATTAAGAATCCAATTTAATATTGTCCTGTCATACTTAGGACTAGGGATTAGTAATTTAATCCAGCTTGTTTAGTGTTCTCCTTAGGCTCATTTTTAACCTATCTTCTAGAAAGACAATTATTTAAATCCAATATTGCTTTTGCTAGAACAAATTAGAACTACTAAACACTCATAAGAATTCAATCTCATTTTCATGCAAGCTTTCATTGTCAATCACAAAAGCATCCATATTATACAATGATAACAATGCCCCTTCGTTACATAAACCGAAGAAGGTCAACTTTCAGAAATAGAATACAACACATAAGTATCAAACACTTATTTCCATTCCTTTCAAAACTATACAATTACATTTTATGCAACAGCATACTTGATACAATGCTTAACGGAAAAGAAACATCTTTTCACATATAGTACATCTATAAAATCAAGCTGTAATTCATTATAAATCAAATAAACAATCTGATCAGCCTGTCAGATCTGCATTGCTTTTACCTCTTACGGACAACCATCTGCAAAAATAGTCAACATGAGTCAGTTCAATGAACTGAGCATGATAAGCACTAACTTTTAAAACAATTGCAATCCATCAATTGTTTTCATTAAACACCCTGTTTAAATGAGATCAAATATCCAAATAAGTAAACATAATCAGACTATGTCCTTGTAATACAAAATGATTACAAATATGTAACTCTATCATTGTTACAAAATAGTCTTAATCACTTTCTAATATTTCATCAAATATTAAAAATCAAGGAACGAATGTATACAAACAAACATTGAATCCAAATCACAACATTGGTCAGATTGTTTCATTCTTCCAAAAGGGAAATAACATAACAATTCGGGATTCTACCAAAACGCTACAAAACAATTTCCCACTGTTAGACAAATATCAACAAATATGAAATAAAGGAAGAGAAAGAACCAATCCATTCATACTTCCTTTCACATAAATTCATCACTGTACCGTCTTCTCCTATGAAAACATTTATCCAGTATATAAATGAACAAGTTAGACAAGCCGCTAGCAAGATCGCTGTTCTAAATCACGAAAATAGAAACACAGCAAAACTCCTGTACAGCAACTAACACATCAGCAATTCATGTATCAACCCTAAGCCCAATGCTAGTTCCTTTTACACAGTAAGGCTTTGACACAAGTTGAAAACAAGAAACTACAAGCGTATCGCTGAAAACAACAACCTTATTGCATCAAGCAATTTGAGGTTTCCTAGAGACTATGCTATGTTGACCACACAGTATTTCCAAATCATGCTCAGTCAAATCGGACTGAATAAATGGAAAGGAACATAGCATACTTATTCTTGCTCAGTCAAAATCGGACTGAAGTAAAAAGAAATGAATACAACCAATCGATCCTTACCTTGGCGCATGCAAGTCTTAGTGTGGTATTCGCGACTTACCCAAACAAGGTCAGAACACGAAACAGTCATCCATACTCAAGGATCTCAAACAGTGACAAAGACAGTGTCCAATGTCAAGTTCAGAAAGAGACAGAAGTACCAGCTACCTTTCCAGAATTCCAAATGATTCAAACGGAGGTAACAATTCAAGCAAATGCATATGAATTCATACTGATATTCATCAACGAAGCATAATAAGAATCAGACAAACAAATTAATCTCTGATTTCACACCAAGAACCCGACTGAACTCTGCCAATATTTTTACACAAATTTGTACAGGTCGAAGACGTAAATGTTCACCTAAGATTCTGTACCACAAAACCCATGCAACACAAGAGTAATTCCCGAAAATAACAGAGGTCTATTACGTGTTATTCCTTCAAGTCGCAGGTTCAACAATCACCAACTATTTAAATATATTCAACTTGAATAAGATTCAAATATAAAACATACAATCGACTCCTCATAGTCGTTCAGATTACAACGATTGTAAATATATACATATATATGCACACGCTGTATACTGTTAACGGGTTTATACCCATAACCGCTGAACCCTACAGCAGCGTACTATGAAATTGGTGATGAATCCTTCTATGCCAGCTATGGCAAACATTCAGAATAAAAACAAGTGTAAGCAAATCGAATACCCCTTTCAAAGCAAAGAAATCAACTGAGCCGCTTCGAAACTTTCGAACAGTTTACACAAAGAAATGCAAATGCATACCTAGGAAGTCTATATCCTTTATTCATTCAAATAACGGTGATCAAAAGACCTGTTTCTTCTTACCAGGCTTCCACGAAAATCAATTCACAAAACTTATGGATGAATCTACATTCTCAGCAATAGATAGCAATATACGATTCAATCATGGACTCCACTGAGTCGATAAAATAAAGTACAGATGTATCTATATTATACACAGTCAACAAGTAATCCCGTTACCACAATAACAAGGAAAACAACTTCCGCTAGGTCGTATAGACTACGGTAACACAACAGTTACCTGTTCCTAGCAAAATTAGAAGACAATGAAAACCCAAAAAGTATCATTATACACTGTCAACAAAAACCACGACAGAGTTTCCAAAGAAGCAATAATACTGATCAATCTTACAGTATCCATCAAAATCATTCCATACAGTTTCCACAACAAGAAACAACGACCACAAATCAACAACATACAGTGGTCTATTCTCAACACAAGTATATTCTTTGGGCTCACGCCAAACAGGCCGAGCATTCATGCTCTTTACATATAAATATCTCATATATTTAAACCAGAAAGAATACACAAAGGAATAGAGCCACAATTCGAATTTAACAAACACCCATCAAGAGGAAATTGAAAAATCGAACCAGAAGAGATACAGTACCAAAATTTAAACAAGATCTCCATAGAAAATCCTTTATTTTCACAAAACATTTGAACAGAGTTGTTCTAATGAAATCACTTGAAAGACAGCAAGATATTTAAAGGTTAGGGCCTAACATGCCTGTATTTTGATCAAATTTCCGAAGCAGACCACAGGAAGAGCTCAAACTTCCTTTTCTTTTTCCACGATAAAGCGACCAACAAAATTTTGCTATCTCCATCACATATATATCCTCCAAGACAGAGAAAAGAGCCAGAGAAATTCATTCTTGCCATGCAACTCAAGGAGAACTGGTGCGAAGAACCAGTAAACAAGCAGAGAGAGAGAGAAGACCGAAAATCGCGACAAACCAAACAAACCTTCAACTTCCCGTTTGCATGCCTTCTCGCGAGTTCCGAGCTCGTCTCCCTAGAACATTGAATGCCATTAAACCAACTTTCCCGCTTAAACTCAACTTCCACCGACCGCCAGAATTGGCGACAGTCCAACTACAACTCATGCTCATTTCCAAACTTAGCGACCTGCCACGTCTGCACAGGTTAGCCGTCGCCTAAACCTCCGCCATGACCTGTCCCTCATCCTTATCCCCAGCATTAATTGCCATAGAAAACGCCGCCCATGGTTCGCACCCCCTTCCATAGGCCCCTTCATAATCTCCTCATTAGTTAGGTTAGTATCTTAGGTTAGAATTTAGGGTAATACCCATACTAACCAATTTACACATAGATACTAACTTAGGATATTAACACATAGCCTAGGTCTAGGTTAGATTAACAATAATCTAACCCCTAGGTTAGGTTTTAGTTTTAGGTTACTAACCGTTAATAATTCCAGTTAGGTATAACATTTTATATGCCAAGAAAAGACCTAAAATCATGCATCTCCGAACAGGATTTACTCCTATACAGCCGTTAGGCTACAGGAATATACATGACAGAATTATTACTTGGTCCACGTCCGAGACCTTCCAGATATACCTCCATATCGGGAACCAATTCATTTCTCAAGATCAGCCTGAGTCATACTCCTGACCAGCTTAATAAATGCTTCCATACCTTGCAACCTGTTCAAGGTCTGTGATCTAATTTATCACAAACAGATTTAAAGCATTACTTGGATCAATTCCACTGATCCAAGTCTAGATATTATAGATGAATATCTCTATAATTCATTCCGTGATCAGATTAATATTCAGACACAAAATGAAATAAATAAAAGAGTCTAATCATATTCTGACTCAGTCAAGATCTGCAATCTGCAAGAAATTCAGTACATATCAAGCATGATTTCTGAATCGAGGAACACATCCTTTTACAAGAAATCACATATCAACACTTGTATGCTTAGGAGAAAGTAACAACAGTTCAGGGTGTTACATGCTTCCCTCCTAAAAAGATTCATCGTCCCGATGAATTACATATTAAATTAACCTTCAGGTCAATCAATTTATTAGTACACAAACAATGTGACTACTTCCATATTAAATAGTTTCAGAAATCAATGTCACAACACATTTATTCAACCTGAATAAAGTCTGCCTTAATCTGGCTTTCATAAATACTTAAAAACAATCAGTTCATAAAAGTATATCTTTGTCAACAGTTTTCATTCTGTTGCAAAAAGAGAAGGAAAAGCAATTTTCATCTCTTCCAGGTTTTCCCAAGTTGCACTTTCTTCGCTAAACTGGTCCCACTGGACCTTACATTGCTGTATATCACGATTTCTTAAATGCAATTGGCGAGTTTCCAGTACTCGTGTGGGTTTAACCACGATTATTCCTGGGTCTTGGACCTGCAAGGAATTCCAATTTAAAACATGTGACAGATCTGAAACGTACTTCTTAAGCAAAGAAATATGGAAAACATCATGCATGCGAGATAAAGCAGGTGGCAATGCTAAACGATAAGCTACAGGATTGATTATTTCGACAATTTCGAAAGGTCCCACAAATCGTGGTGACAACTTGGCAGCCTTGCCAAAAGTTATAGAACTCTTTCTGGGTTTAACACGCAGGAAAACCTTATCACCAAGCTCAAACTTTCTATCAACCCGCTTAAGGTCAGCATAGCTCTTCTGTCTATCCGCTGCTTCCTTTAATCGTTCACGAATCAGCTTAACTTGCTGTTCCATTTCTGTGAGAATCTCTGGTCCAATTACCACTCTATCCTCAACACTGTCCCAACTTACAGGGGTTCTGCACTTTCTTCCATAAAGTGCTTCAAATGGTGCCATCTTTAGAGATGAGTGATAAGTGTTGTTGTATGCGAACTCAACTAATGGAAGATATTCTTCCCATTTATACTGTTGATCCATGCAATACATTCGCAACATGTCCTCCAACACTTGATTTACCCTCTCAGTTTGTCCATCCGTTTCTGGATGATATGCAGAACTGAAGTTCAGTTTTGTTCCTAGGGCTGCGTTAAGCGTTTGCCAAAACCTTGACGTCATTCTAGGATCCCTGTCAGATATAATCAATTCTGGTACACCATGCAATCTGAAAATTTCATGTACGAACCTCTTGGCCAGCACTGGTGAATCATCCTTTAGATTTCCAGCGATGAAATGAGCTACCTTAGTCAGTTTATCTACAACTACCAGGATAACATCATGCTTATTCCTGGACATAGGTAGTCCTTGTACAAAATCCATGGTTATTACTTGCCATTTGTACTGCGGTATGCTATGAGGATATAACAGTCCAGCAGGGTGCATATGCTCTGCCTTCACCCGCTGACATTCCAGGCAATGAGTCACAAAATTTATCACATCCTTTTTCATACCTTTCCAGAAGTATTGTTGTTTCAAATCAGCTAGCATTTTTGTGATACCTGGGTGTCCAGAGAAAGGTGAATTATGAAATTCAACTAACAACTTCTTTCTCAAATCATTCAGCACAGGTACATATACCCTATTTTCATAACGCAAGATTCCTTCATTATCAAAATGAAAACCTTCATACCTTTTATCCTTAGGTTCTGCAGCAAGCGCTGCTTTTACTTGCTGAAAATATGCATCTGATTCTGAGGCACTTTTTACCTCATCTTTAAACTGAGTTCTCAATGTTATAAGAGCAGAAATGTGCCTCCTACGACTTAGAGCATCAGCTACTCTATTCTCCTTCCCTTTGATATAGCTGATATCAAAGTCATATTGTGATAAAAATTCTAACCACCTTCTTTGTCTGGCATTCAGATTGGGCTGAGTAAAAATATATTTCAGTCCCAAGTGATCAGTTTTCAACTCAAAAGGTTTTCCAAGTAAATAGTGTCTCCAGACTTGAAGCGCATGAACAATGGCAGCAAGTTCCAAATCATGAGGGGCATAATTCAGCTCATGTAACTTAAGTTTTCTACTTTCATAAGCTATGACCTGATCATTTTGTAACAAAACACCTCCAAGGCCTTCCCCAGAAGCATCCATTACAACAGTAAAATTCCCACTAGGATCTGGTACAGCCAATATAGGTGCAGAAGTCAACTGGTCTTTCAGAATTTTGAAAGCCGCTTCGCACTTGTCATTCCACATGAATTTCTTATCCTTCTTCTGCAATGAAGTTATTGGTGCAGCTACCTTAGAAAAATCCTTTACAAATTTTCTATAGTAACCTGCAAGACCCATGAAGCTTCTTACTTCATGCACATTCTTTGGTGCAGGCCACTCAGTTATTGCCACTATTTTTGAAGGATCTACAGCGATTCCTTCTTTACTTATGACATGACCCAAATAGTGAACTTCTGAATCAAAGAAAGAACATTTGGATAACTTACCATACAACTTTCTCTTTCTCAAAATTCCCAAAACTATCTTCAAATGCTCATTGTGCTCCTCAACACTTTTAGAATAAATGAGAATATCGTCCAAGAATACAAGTACAAACTTGTCCAGGTATTCTTGAAAAATATTGTTCATTAAATTCATAAAGGCTGCGGGTGCATTAGTTAACCCAAAGGGTAGAACTGTAAATTCATAATGTCCGTACCTTGTTCGGAAAGCTGTTTTATGAATATCTTCCTCTTTAATCCTTAACTGATGATAACCAGATCGAAGGTCTATCTTAGAATAAACCGCTGCTCCACGCATCTGATCAAACAGATCATCGATCCTAGGAAGTGGATATCGGTTCTTGATTGTTGCTTTGTTCAACATCCGATAATCAATACACAGCCTTAGTGTTCCATCCTTCTTTTTCACAAATATCACAGGTGCTCCCCAAGGTGAAACACTTGGTCTAATCAATCCTTTAGACAAAAGCTCTTGTAACTGTGCCTTAAGCTTGACTAACTCAGTAGTAGTCATCCTATAAGGCGCTTTGGAAATAGGTTCAGTTCCAGGCTTGATTTCAATGGTAAAATCAAATTCTCTCTTGGGTGGTAACCCTGGTAATTCCTCAGGAAAAACATCCCTGAAACTTTGTAACAGTGGAATTTGCTTCATGTAATCACCATCTTCTTCTGAAGATTCAGATATCTTTACTGCATAAAGAGTACATCCTTTATTCTTAGCCTTTTTAAGCTGCATAGCTGACAGTTTTCTAACTGAAATTTCTCGTTTCACACCTTGAATCTCTGCTGATTCCAGCTGATCATCTAAACATTTTATGTTCTTTTCATAGCAATCTACCTTTGCTTTATGGTCAGCTAACCAATTGACACCAATAATAATGTCATACGATCCCAAAGGTGTAACATAGAGATCAACTTCCGTGGAGAAATTAGGTAAATCAAGGACTGCTCCAAAGAGACACATACTCACTGTATGAACAGAATTATTACCATACTCTACAGTCCAAGATTTATCCATTTTCCCAGCTTTTCTTTTAAGTTTAGAAGCAAGTTTATTAGAAATAAAACATTCAGTAGCTCCTGTATCAAAAAGAATAGTGACAGGTATGCCGAATAACTTACCCGGAACTTCTATAGGTGTTGCTTGCTTTTCAGCTTGCTTGTCTGCTACTGCAGCATGTATCTTATGCTGCTGATTACGATCATCCTTCTTCAAAGGACACTGATTTGCGTAATGATCTTTACCACAAGTGTAGCAGCCTCCTACAGGTCCCTTCTTAGGCTCAGCATTACCTCCAGCCTTGTAATTGTCACGCTGTCCTCCATAGGACTTCTGTCCATTATTATAATTTTTAACAAAATTATCCCTTATATTTCCAGCAGGCTTATTTACTGCTGCTTTCTTATTGTTATCTCCTGGAAACTTACTCTTGTTTCCAAACTTTTTCCATGGTCCTTTTCTGGGTGCAAGAGAGGTTGAAGAAGGGTTTGCAGTCTTCTTCCGCACTTCCTCCTTATGAGCAGAAATAGCCTTTAATTTCTGTTCTTGCCTTATGGCCTTTTCAACAACTCCTTCCATAGTGGTTGGACTGTGAACATCGACCTCTCCCCCTATCACTGGATTCAATCCCATGATGAATTTCCGTATCCTGAACTTTTCGTCAGTTTGATACTGCGGTACATACTTGAGGAGTTTTGTAAACCGCTCCCAGTATTCAGTTACCGTTAGCTTCCCTTGAGCTAAGTTCTGGAATTCTGTCATTTTCTGATCATAGAAAAGTTGTGGCAGCCACCGTTGCCTAAAATAGCCTTTAAATTGATCCCAAGTAATATTGGTCTCATCAATGTTTAGCTCAGCTTTTCGGCTATCCCACCACGAAGACGCTTCGTGAGAAAGCTGATAGGCTCCCCAAATAGCTTTGGTTTCCTCTGAGAAGTTCCTTATTGCAAAGTACTTCTCCATTTCACTGAGCCAGTTCTCAGCTCCATCTCCTAATGTGGTGCCATCATACTTAGGTGGACTTATCCTTTTTATATCATTAGTGAGTTCTGCTGCCAATCTGGCCTTTTTGTTTTCTGGTTGGACAGGTGCATTTCCAGCATTAACATCAACACCCATTTCGGGGTTGTCCTCAGGAGGTTGCTGATTATTATTATCAGCTTCTTCATCCTCCTCATTTCCCGTCACCTGCTGTTCAAGCACAGCTAAGCGATCTCTTGTGTCCAACAGGGCAGCAAGGATCTCATCAAGTTTCTGGGTTGTTGCCGCTCCTCCTTCAGGTGGAGCATTACTCGCAACGTTCCCCCTTGTTCTAACCATTTTCTGTTACAAGAAAATTCAGGTTTTTATCAGATTATGGACTCAATAGGTCCAAGAGCTGCAACCTTCAGCTCTGATACCAAGATGTAACATCCTCATTTTAGACTTTAGAACAAGTGATTTTTTATTTTTTTTGATAATTGCATACTGGTTCTAAATACATAATTTAGAACTCACAATTCAAATAACCATTTATATAACAGACAACCATATGCAGATGTAATGACTCGGAGTACCTCCGATCTATTCATTCCATGACTCGGTAATCTACCGATCTATTCATGAGTAATAAGAGTCGGTGTTTTTATTTAACACATTACTCTTGCGGTTCTCTTCCCTAATCTGGGATTCAGAATGCTCTGTCCAAGGAATCTAACTGAATAATTGTTACTATTATTCATCGGCATCTCATCCCTTAGACTAGGTGAATTAGGACAACGCAATCAGCAGCTTGCGATACTTTGGCCAAAGATTTGAAACATACTGTTCATGTCTCGTATTCCTTAACGGCATACTCGTCAATCTGGAATACGTCCTTCACCCCATTCTTATGTTATATAGAATGTCTTATACTGACTACCGTCAGTCCTTCCTTTCACAACTGAATCACTCGGAGGCAGATTAACAAGGTGATAATGTTATATGGATGCCCACGAGGATTAGGGATATGATGACATACTGGTTCAACCTTGCAGTTCAACCAGTGTGTCATGATACCCCGAATCTCCTAGGCAGCCTTATAACATGACCACGTTCTTAATCGGTCCCAGGGTAACTCGTGCGAAATCAAGTGTAAATCTTAGCGATCAATGCAAAGGGTGTCGCCATAAGTCATCTGCATTATTGTAACTTCGAGAAGATCCTAATCTTCTCGGAGGTACAACTCTGCAGTTGACTTATGTCGTCAACCTTTAAATCCGCCTCGAAAAGATCTACTCAGTAACAAGCGTTACGCACTTGAGTTTAAATTACTTTAAAGACTTTTCCCTAAGGTTTAGCCTTTCCGATCCCTGGATTCTTCGTCTTAAGACGACCCTCCTCTATAAAACCCATTACCTGGTAGAGGTATTACAGTCAAGTTCTCATCAAGGAGTCATTAGAATACACCTGATTCTAAAGCAACAGAATCGGACAATATCTCATAACCTTTGCTTGAGATTGCCAACTGAACTCCATTTGATTGCATATCAGTTCTCTTAACTGAATTTATATCATACTTTTTAGTATAAAGATATAAATGATTAAGAATCCAATTTAATATTGTCCTGTCATACTTAGGACTAGGGATTAGTAATTTAATCCAGTTTGTTTAGCGTTCTCCTTAGGCTCATTTTTAACCTAACTTCTAGAAAGACAAATATTTAAATCCAATATTGCTTTCGCTAGAACAGATTAGAACTACTAAACACTCATAAGAATTCAATCTCATTTTCATGCAAGCTTTCATTGTCAATCACAAAAGCATCCATATTATACAATGATAACAATGCCCCTTCGTTACATAAACCGAAGAAGGTCAACTTTCAGAAATAGAATACTACACATAAGTATCAAACACTTATTTCCATTCCTTTCAAAACTATACAATTACATTTTATGCAACAGCATACTTGATACAATGCTCAACGGAAAAGAAACATCTTTTCACATATAGTACATCTATAAAATCAAGCTGTAATTCATTATAAATCAAATAAACAATCTGATCAGCCTGTCAGATCTGCATTGCTTTTACCTCTTACGGCAACCATCTGCAAAAATAGTCAACATGAGTCAGTTCAATGAACTGAGCATGATAAGCACTAACTTTTAAAACAATTGCAATCCATCAATTGTTTTCATTAAACACCCTGTTTAAATGAGATCAAATATCCAAATAAGTAAACATATTCAGACTATGCCCTTGTAATACAAAATGATTACAAATATGTAACTCTATCATTGTTACAAAATAGTCTTAATCACTTTCTAATATTTCATCAAATATTAAAAATCAAGGAACGAATGTATACAAACAATCATTGAATCCAAATCACAACATTGGTCAGATTGTTTCATTCTTCCAAAAGGGAAATAACATAACAATTCGGGATTCTACCAAAACGCTACAAAACAATTTCCCACTGTTAGAAAAATATCAACAAATATGAAATAAAGGAAGAGAAAGAACCAATCCATTCATACTTCCTTTCACATAAATTCATCACTGTACCGTCTTCTCCTATGAAAACATTTATCCAGTATATAAATGAACAAGTTAGACAAGCCGCAAGCAAGATCGCTGTTCTAAATCACGAAATAGAAACACAGCAAAACTCCTGTACAGCAACTAACACATCAACAATTCATGTATCAACCCTAAGCCCAATGCTAGTTCCTTTTACACAGTAAGGCTTTGACACAAGTTGAAAACAAGAAACTACAAGCGTATCGCTGAAAACAACAACCTTATTGCATCAAGCAATTTGAGGTTTCCTAGAGACTATGCTATGTTGACCACACAGTATTTCCAAATCATGCTCAGTCAAATCGGACTGAATAAATGGAAAGGAACATAGCATACTTATTCTTGCTCAGTCAAAATCGGACTGAAGTAAAAAGAAATGAATACAACCAATCGATCCTTACCTTGGCGCATGCAAGTCTTAGTGTGGTATTCGCGACTTACCCAAACAAGGTCAGAACACGAAACAGTCATCCATACTCAAGGATCTCAAACAGTGACAAAGACAGTGTCCAATGTCAAGTTCAGAAAGAGACAGAAGTACCAGCTACCTTTCCAGAATTCCAAATGATTCAAACGGAGGTAACAATTCAAGAAAATGCATATGAATTCATACTGATATTCATCAACGAAGCATAATAAGAATCAGACAAACAAATTAATCTCTGATTTCACACCAAGAACCCGACTGAACTCTGCCAATCTTTTTACACAAATTTGTACAGGTCGAAGACGTAAATGTTCACCTAAGATTCTGTACCACAAAACCCATGCAACACAAGAGTAATTCCCGAAAATAACAGAGGTCTATTACGTGTTATTCCTTCAAGTCGCAGGTTCAACAATCACCAACTATTTAAATATATTCAACTTGAATAAGATTCAAATATAAAACATACAATCGACTCCTCATAGTCGTTCAGATTACAACGATTGTAAATATATACATATATATGCACACGCTGTATACTGTTAACGGGTTTATACCCATAACCGCTGAACCCTACAGCAGCGTACTATGAAATTGGTGATGAATCCTTCTATGCCAGCTATGGCAAACATTCAGAATAAAAACAAGTGTAAGCAAATCGAATACCCCTTTCAAAGCAAAGAAATCAACTGAGCCGCTTCGAAACTTTCGAACAGTTTACACAAAGAAATGCAAATGCATACCTAGGAAGTCTATATCCTTTATTCATTCAAATAACGGTGATCAAAAGACCTGTTTCTTCTTACCAGGCTTCCACGAAAATCAATTCACAAAACTTATGGATGAATCTACATTCTCAGCAATAGATAGCAATATACGATTCAATCATGGACTCCACTGAGTCGATAAAATAAAGTACAGATGTATCTATATTATACATAGTCAACAAGTAATCCCGTTACCACAATAACAAGGAAAACACTTCCGCTAGGTAGTATAAACTACGGTAACACAACAGTTACCTGTTCCTAGAAAAATTAGAAGACAATGAAAACCCAAAAAGTATCATTATACACTGTCAACAAAAACCACGACAGAGTTTCCAAAGAAGCAATAATACTGATCAATCTTACAGTATCCATCAAAATCATTCCATACAGTTTCCACAACAAGAAACAGCGACCACAAATCAACAACATACAGTGGTCTATTCTCAACACAAGTATATTCTTTGGGCTCACGCCAAACAGGCCGAGCATTCATGCTCTTTACATATAAATATCTCATATATTTAAACCAGAAAGAATACACAAAGGAATAGAGCCACAATTCGAATTTAACAAACACCCATCAAGAGGAAATTGAAAAATCGAACCAGAAGAGATACAGTACCAAAATTTAAACAAGATCTCCATAGAAAATCCTTTATTTTCACAAAACATTTGAACAGAGTTGTTCTAATGAAATCACTTGAAAGACAGCAAGATATTTAAAGGTTAGGGCCTAACATGCCTGTATTTTGATCAAATTTCCGAAGCAGACCACAGGAAGAGCTCAAACTTCCTTTTCTTTTTCCACGATAAAGCGACCAACAAAATTTCGCTGTCTCCATCACATATATATCTTCCAAGACAGAGAAAAGAGCCAGAGAAATTCATTCTTGCCATGCAACTCAAGGAGAAACTGGTGCGAAGAACAGTAAACAAGCAGAGAGAGAGAGAAGACCGAAAATCGCGACAAACCAAACAAACCTTCAACTTCCCGTTTGCATGCCTTCTCGCGAGTTCCGAGCTCGTCTCCCTAGAACATTGAATGTCATTAAACCAACTTTCCCGCTTAAACTCAACTTCCACCGACCGCCAGAATTGGCGACAGTCCAACTACAACTCATGTTCATTTCCAAACTTAGCGACCTGCCACGTCTGCACAGGTTAGCCGTCGCCTAAACCTCTGCCATGACCTGTCCCTCATCCTTATCCCCAGCATTAATTGCCATAGAAAACGCCGCCCATGGTTCGCACCCCCCTTCCATAGGCCCCTTCATAATCTCCTCATTAGTTAGGTTAGTATCTTAGGTTAGAATTTAGGGTAATACCCATACTAACCAATTTTACACATAGATACTAACTTAGGATATTAACACATAGCCTAGGTCTAGGTTAGATTAACACTAATCTAACCCCTAGGTTAGGTTTTAGTTTTAGGTTACTAACTGTTAATAATTCCAGTTAGGTATAACATTTTATATGCCAAGAAAAGACCTAAAATCATGCATCTCCGAACAGGATTTACTCCTATACAGCCGTTAGGCTACAGGAATATACATGACAGAATTATTACTTGGTCCACGTCCGAGACCTTCCAGATATACTTCGATATCGGGAACCAATTCATTTCTCAAGATCAGCCTGAGTCATACTCCTGACCAGCTTAATCAATGCTTCCATACCTTGCAACCTGTTCAAGGTCTGTGATCTAATTTATCACAAACAGATTTAAAGCATTACTTGGATCAATTCCACTGATCCAAGACTAGATATTATAGATGAATATCTCTATAATTCATTCCGTGATCAGATTAATACTCAGATACAAAATGAAATAAATAAAAGAGTCTAATCATATTCTGACTCAGTCAAGATCTGCAATCTGCAAGGAAATTACAATACATATCAAGCATGATTTCTAAATCGAGGAACACATCCTTTTACAAGAAATCACATATCAACACTTGAATGCTTAGGAGAAAGTAACAACAGTTCAAGGTGTTACAGTCATTGACCGGCGTCTGTGGATAGGCACGGTGTCGGTCATAAGTGACCGGTACCGGTCCTGAATTAGGTTTATTTCAATTTTTTGGTGTGGGTTGTGATTTTGTTTTTGAGTTTTTGGATGTGGTTTGGGCATGGTGTAGGTTGTTTGAGTATGGTTTGGGTTGTGTTGTTGTTTTAAGTTTTTAGATGTGGTTAGGGTATTTGGGCATGGTTTGGGTCGTTTGAGTATGGTGTGGGTTGTTTGTTTTGGTGTGAAGAGGGAGGGGGATAGCGTAGAAGTTTTTAGGGGAAGATAGATGGGCGTAGATGTGTGGTATGGAGTCGGGTTATGGTTAGGTGGATAAGAAAGGGGATATAGAGAGGTAAAGTAGATGTTGTGATAAAGAGTAGGGCTAATGTAGTGGGTTGGTTTTGCAAGCACGTCAGCAGCTAACGATGCGGGACAGGATGCCCCCACTATTGAGCAGGATGCGGCCACACGTGTCTGCAACACACTGGGGTATCATACGCGAGGTGGGACTCGGTGGAGTCCAGCGGTACAGAGCGATCGACAGGGATCATAGTTTGATGGTCGACCTCATCAAGAGATGGGATCTAGCGACCAATGTGTTCCATCTCCTGACTGGGGAGATGACTATCACATTGGAGGATGTGTATCGCATCCTTCGACTACCGATCGATGGAGAAGCAGTCTTCCAGGTAGATTCAAAGATGGCCATGGACAGCATCCTACAGGTTTTCGGGGATGTAGCTGCGCTACTGACATATCACAGTGCGAGCATCGCGTACAGGGATATGTACCATGCCCATCGCCATAAGACATGACTTGCCATGCTCATGATGATCGGGATCACCTGTTTCGCCCTCCCGGACTCAGAGGGAGGCCGCTTTCCACGGGCACTTATGGGGGTTTTACATGAGATGGTCGAGGAGCATACCTGTTATGCTTGGGCACCAGTATACCTGGTGCAGTGGTACCGAGAGCTATGAGGCTATCGCCAGATGAGGTGATTCGGGATCTGCTCAACGTTTTTGCTACATTGTTGGGCATGTGAGCATATCATATACATTAGACCAGTAGGGCTACCTCAGCAGCCAGGGCCATAGGTCATCTATAGATATGGCTTTCAGAGGTGGTTGGGGGTCGTGGGTCAGCCACGAGCAGTGCTTGCAGGGCGAGACGTTACTTATTACCGGCATTTATTAGAGGGCCTGACAGCGACAGATATTGTATGGAGACTGTATAGAGGTCATCACCCTCACGGAGGAGCCCAAGGACAATTACAGTGGATCCAGTACACATTCTAGATATCGGGACGGAGGCCGGGAGAGTATGAGAGGATACCCCTGGAGAGGGTATGCAGGCAGATGGGGCTACGATAGGATGAGCCACCTCGCTTCCCTCAGTACCGGAGGGATGATGTAGAGGCCCCACTGCCTGCACCACAGCCCGTGGATCCAAATTGGGTTGCTGAGAGGCCTACCGATGACACTGTAGATGATGCTGGGTACACAGGTGCATTTTAGGTTTGGTGGGCTAGAGAGAGAGCTGCGAGGATAGCACAGCCCGCACAGCCAGACTTAGTGGCTGTTAGAGCAGAGAGGGACCAGCTCAGAGGGCAGGTACAGTTATTACAGGGGCAGCTTGCTACTACACAGGCACAGATAGGTGTCTTACAGGGGCAGCTAGCCCAGGCTCAGGTATAGGCACAGGCACAGGCACCAGCCGCAGCACCACCGGCACAGCCACAAGTACAGGTACCACCATAGCCATAGGCACCACCAGCGGCACCAGCACAGGCACAGGGGGCACTGTTAGTAGGAGTTAGGGGACCAGCCCCAGCACCTACGGTGGCTCGCGATCGTTATATGGAGGCTAGAGCGGAGGCCTGGTACTATCAGGATATTCTTGATGGTATCGGGGCTGATTATCAGCCATATGCGGCACATAGAGCAGAGACCTCTCGGAGCCAGAGATCTTAGGGAGGTGTAGCCACAGCTGGTAGGTCTGTGACAGGAAGGAGGCGAGAGGCGGCATAGGGACCAGTAGGCAGACAGGCAGAGGGTGGTGGAGAGAGCTGAGGGGTCCCTGTAGATTTTGTATTTGTATATTGAACATGGGCACCGGTCTGCGAACCGGTTGTGTTTATAGAGGCCTATGTGCCTAGATATGATTTATTCATTCATTTTTTTGTATATACCGGCCTACGAGCTGAGTCGAGATTATTGATAGTTATTGCGGCCTGTGTGCCGGCTTTGTTATATTATGAGATCACAGAGGCCCCGATGCAGGGCACATTGTATATTTGAAACTTTGTATATATATAGATATGATGAGTTGACCCACATGCTATGTTTAAAATGTTTTTTTAACTGTTTTATCGATGGTTTGTGATATAGAATGTATGATGAGGTTAATTGACATGTTGTATTACGAAATGTTTGTATGTTTTGTCACTGGTTTTATGAAATTACATGTATGTATCTGATGAATCGGATCCAAATGGTGTATAGATCGATGGTTTTTGATATCCGTAGTTGATGGCTTGTTTGTTTTTGAAATATAGATAGATGATGTTGATGAAATTGTAATGAGATGTGGATTTGATGAACAATTATAGATGAGGGTGTTGTTATGCAGGAAAAAGAGGCGAGCGTCAAAAAAATTAGGTAGAAAATAAAGAAAAGAACTATGTTAAAAAAAAAGGTAGGTATATGACTGACATCGGTTAGGCAACCGATGTCGGTATAGGATAGACCGATATCGGTTAGCTAACCGATACCGGTTATTCCATAATGAGATTTTTCTAAAAATAGAAAAGCGTAGGTGGCAACTGAAGTTCTTATTTTGAGAGCCATGCAATATGTTAAATACGCGAATGCGACGCTGTTTTAACGACTGAGACAGGTAATTGCATGAGAGATTTGAGTGATAAGGAGGTAAGAGACAGGTAACGTGAGTGTGGGCTGAGATCAAGAAGATGGAAATCCAAGCTATATTTGAAGAGGGTGGTGAGCATGGCTGAATGAGGAGAAGCATCCAGCAGGCATGGACGAGAGGGAAGATAAGTTCCACTGCAAGCTGCTGCAGCCCAAGAGGTAAACGGTTTGGTTGTAATTTGATTTTTGCATTTTTTGTGAATAGGATGAGGGAGATTAAGTGGGTAGATATGAGAAAGAAAACATGATAGCAAGGGTTATAGGTGAGGTGAGTGTTATGGGGTAGGTAATCAGGGGTTTCGGGTATGTCGGAATGTATAGAGAGGAATAAACGATCAAATTATTGTCGTAGGTGGTATGTTTAGGCAGAGTGTATAAAAGTGACAGTGACCGATAGCAGTTAGAGATAACCGGTATCAGTTACTGAACCGGTACCGGTTATTTATAACCGATACCGGTTGCTGTAGGAATTTCCAGAATGTGAGAAAAACCCTTGGAGATTTGATGGATTGAATGGTTATTTGTTTCTTTGACGTATGCAGGCAGAGGCAGGGATGAGGATGAATGATAGTGTTCCAACTTTGTTGTCACGAATCCGAGCGGATGTAACACCAGCTGAATGGATATTGATAAATCGTTTGGGGTTAAGTGGAATCCACTATTTTTCATGAATCGCACATAACCATGCTATGTTGTAGGCGTTGATTGAGAGATGGAATCCAGAGAAGAATACCTTCTATTTGCCAACAGGGGAGATGATAGTGACATTGGAAGATGTGTTCCATATTTTTAGACTCCCAATTACAGGAAAACCAGTATATCAGGCATTGCCTAGCACGGGGGCGGGCAGCGATAACAGCTATATTTGGTCCATATGCACGAGACTTGACACAGCGAGGTTTGACATTTACGTATGGTATAATGTATGCAGCACACCCTGAGGAGACAAGATTAGCCGTGATATTAATGATAGCGGTAGGGTATCATGCGTTACCGAGGGCAGATGGAGGAAGATTTCCAAAAGCATTGATGTGTGTGATTTAGGAAATGATGGAAAGGAATGTGACTTTTGCATGGGCACCTGCATATTTGGCGGAGCTATACAGGGGCTTATGGGCTTGTAGACGAAATCACAGGACAGCACTGGATTGTTCATTTTTGTTACATTGTTGGGCCTATGAGCACATTGTTTGTGTGCGACCAATAGGCCGACCTATCCAGTTGCGAGAGACAGGAGTGCAGAGATTGGGATTCAGACGATGGGTCTAGACAGAACAAGAGGCAAGATCCCAGGCTGTGACGGGTGACAGTCGAGTATTATAGGCAGGTATGGGAGACGGTGATGATTGCGGATATCTGTTGGAGGCCGTACGGGAACTATATGGTAATAGAGAATATAGATGAGGAGTTAAGGGGTGTAGAGCGATTAAGGTGGATTGCGGGGCACAGGCTAGGTGAGTATGAGAGGATTCCTCTAGATCGCATGCGGTGACAATTTGGATTTGTGCAGGATATACCCCTGGCTTATAGACCATATATGAGGATCGACGCCAAGGCAGCATTCTCACCTCCCCGGCCAACACCTCCAGAAGGGCCAGAGGAGATAGCAGCCGATCGCAGGGTAATGGATGCAGGAACGACAGAGGCCTATAGATTATGGTGGGTAACAGAACTGTGAGGTGTACATGATCGTCCTGACATAGCTATGATTACAGCGGAGAGAGATCGTTTGTAGAGTTTAGTTCATCAGCTCCAAACGTAGGTGAATGAGGCAAGAGGATTGTTAACGGTTGCGGAGTCATGAGCAGAGGGACTAGAGGCGAGATACCTCCATGCGAGGGAGTGTATTCATATGTTACAGGAGAGATTGGCAGATCAGTGGGCGGTACCAATAGCCGTGGTACCTTTGAGGACAGAGAGGCCCAGCGAGAGGCGTCGACGATCACGATCATCACCTGGTTCGGGATGAGACGTGAGGGTCTAAATAAATGTTATCTAGGTATAAGAATAAATAAGGATGCCGACCTGCATGTTGATGATAAAGAAGATGTATTTGTTTAACATCTAAATAAAACTGGATATGTATGTTGATTTGAGTTATGATAATAATAAGAATGTTTTTCATTTTGACTTTATTTGTTTTGATAAAAGGATAAAGAGAAATGTGATTAAAATAGAAATACACAAAAATATTTATATTTACCACACATGATAGGTTATGGTAGGAGATGGTCGAGCTAACCTTGGGAGACCCCATGTCTCCGAAGTGCTGCCTACATAGCCCATTGCACAAAGCAAGGAGGGGCCTCAGACCGATGTAGTTCTCCCTTAGGATGAGGGAGAGGTGAATTTAGGCAATTTTGTTGGTTGGTAAAAAAATATTGATATTGATATTGGTAGGGTAATGTTGTTGGTGTTGGTAATGAATTGGTGATGTTGTAAAAGGTATAAGGGAAGTGAAAGTTAGCCTACCCAAGTGGTAGGGAACCATGTCCTGATTAAGATCAACACATAATCCTAGATGCGAGGCAAAGAGGAAAGAGTGTTCCGTAGGTGAAAAGAGCTAAACAAACCACATAATAACATAGAATCAGCTTGAACCCCTAGGTACCGTGCATAGACGAGAAGTCAATAGGTGAAAAGAGTTGTATGATCACAATATATCGATTGTACGTCACGTCCCTTGAGTTTAAACAAATGGTGAGGTGAGGTGGATGGTATAGCTGTGGTACGAAGAACTTATTACAAAGTGAGTGTTCTGACGAAAGAGAACCTAACCTAAATAGACAAGTCCATGACTCAAAAGTACTTTTGAATGAGGCTTTTATTTTACTGAATATAGATTGATTGATGCGGGAAGTCTACAAGGGATATTAATTGTATTATTCTTGAGGTCTTCACGAAGATGATCAATGCGAGAAGCTTCTAATAAAGGCTGACTGTGTATAGCTGTCCTTCAAGGGAGCGGTCTATTTATAGTAGCAGATGTGGCATTTGTGTATAGTTGTCCTTTGGGGGAGCAGTCTATATATAATAGTAGCAAGAATTTTGGCATATAGCTGTCCTTCAAGGGATCAGTCTATGTATAATTTAGAGATCTAGATGTCCGTTTGGCATGAAGCATATAGTTTTGTAGGAAGTTTGACTCAAGAAAATCCCATAAGCATTTAGTTAAGAATGTGTCATTTTAAGACTTTGAATTCATGGACTAGACTAAAAAGGGGAAGGCATCATAAAGGGAAGATGGGAATCAAACCATGCGAGCTTGATTTTATTTTGAGATGTAGGAAACAATGTGTATGGTGGTGGTGAAGGAGCTCAAGGGACGAGCGGTAAGTAGATAAGAAGTGATATAACACTAAATTCAACAGTAGAAAGGTCGAAGATGCAAGGCATTAAGGGGTTCAGGCTCAGGTTTACCGTTAAGTGAAGCTAAACGATAAGTGCCTGATCCATAAGTGTGAGTGATTATGTAAGGCCCAATCCAATTGGGAGCAAATTTTCCATGTTTGCTCTTTTCTAGTTTGGTTACATGTTGATTCTCTTTGAGGACAAGATCACCAACCTTAAAGGTACGCTCATGAAGTCGCTTATCATAAGCACGCTTAATACGTTTTTGATAGATTTGAAGGTGATCAAGAGCTGTAAGACGACGCTCGTCAAGAAGCTCCAATTGGGCTAACCGCTCTTGGCGGAAATCATCGTTGGTAAGAATATCCTGAAGAGATATTCTTAGGGAGGGTATTTGTATTTCAAGAGGCAAGACAGCCTCGGTACCATATACCAAAGAAAAAGGTGTGGCATTAGTGGAGGTACGAATGCTAGTACGATAAGCCCAGAGGGCGAAGGGGATGTGATTATGCCAATTTCTTCCAGACTCATTGACAACTTTCATAAGGATTTTGGTTAGGGTTTTATTAGAAGATTCGGCTTGTCCATTCGCTTGTGGATAGTAGGGTGAGGAGAAGCTATGTTTGATACCAAAGTTGTCTACAAAGGTCTTGCAACAACTTATTTTTGAAAGATTTTCCATTATTCGTTATCAGGCGATGAGGAACACCAAAACGACAGATAATGTGATGATTAATGAACTCTACAATTTTTTCCTTTTTAGTTGAAATGAGTGGAATAGCCTCCACCCATTTCATGTAATATTCGGTTGCCGTGATTATCCAACAGTGATGTTGCGAAGAGGGTGGGTGAATTTCACCAATAAGGTCTAAACCCCATTGTGAGAAAGGCCAAAGATCTCGGGCGACCTGTAGCGGGTGGCTAGGAGTATGTTGAAGGTTGGCATGTTGTTGACACATAACACAACGCTTAACATATTCGTAGCAATCGTTATTGATAGTAGGCCAATAATAACCAAGGCGAAGGATTCGTTTGGCCACGACAAGGCCGCTAAAATGTCCACGTTTACAAAGGACTGTCATGGACCTGTTGGATGGTATAGGTGACCTCCGTGCCTGTGAGACATCGAAGGAGGATGCCATCAAAACCATGTTTATAAAGGAGTCCCCCCCATAATGACATAACGAGAAACACGTTTAAGAAAAGTGCGTTTGCCAGTACTAGTAAGGTCAGATGGGAGAACAGAGGTTGTAAGGTAGTCGTGAAATTGGTGATACCAGGTATCCCGCGAAGTAGCAGACACATTATTAATCATACAAACAACTGGGGCTAAGTAAGATGGGGCAAAGATTTGTTGGACCAAGACGAAAATGTCAGAGTCAGTTGATGAAGCTGGAATTTGCGAGGCTAAGCAAGCCATAGTATCCGCAAATTTGTTAGTGGAGCGGGGAACGGTTTGGATAGAATAGTGAGTAAATAAGGCTAGAAGTGAATCCACATAATGTTTGTACTTTTGAAGCTCCTCATTTTTGCATTGGTAGATTCCCATAACTTGATTGACTACCAATTGAGAGTCACCGAAAATATTGATAGATTTGACACCTAAGTGCAACGCAACCTGGAGACCCAGAACAAGGGCCTCATATTCCGCAGTATTATTAGTGCAGGGGAAGTCAAGTCGGAATGAAAGAGGCATAGGCTTCAGCGTCGAGAGGAATAAGAACAACACCAGCTCCTTCGCCGCGCTGGCATTTGGATCCATCGAAGAAGATGGTCATTGGATACGACTCCTCACTGAGTGAAAGAGTGGCGATGAGTTCGTCGGGGAAAGTAAAATTGGTAAATTGTTCCCCAGGTAAAGGGGCTTCTGCAAGTTGGTCTGCGATGGTTTGTCCTTTGATTGATTTCTGGTGGACAAACTCAAGGTCGAGGTCGGCGAGGAGCATAAGCCATCGGGCGATGCGTTGGTTTAGATGAGGTTTGGCATACATATAATGGATGGGGTCCGTGTTAGTGATGACAAAAAGTTTTGTGATTCAGAAGGTAGTGTCAGAGTTTGGTGGCCACGAATGATAGGGCTAGGCACAACTTTTCTACATGTGTATACCTAGTCTCATAATCTACCAAAGTACGACTTATATAATAAACGGCTTGTTCGCGGTTCTCGGAGTCACGATGTGCAAGCATGGCCCCTACAGCGTGGTCAGTGGCGGAAAGGTAAAGGTAGAAAGGGCGATCGTCCTGAGGTGGGATAAGCACGGGTGGCTGCAAGAGATAAGTTTTTAGAGCCTCAAAGGCTTGATGACATTCTTCGCTCCAGTGAAAGGCAATGTCCTTTTTAAGAAGGTGATGGAAAGGTTGACATCGATCCGAGAGTTGGGAGATGAAACGTCGGATAGATTGTAGCTTACCTTGTAAACTACGCAATTGTTTGAGATTAGTAGGTGGGGGCATTTCTAGGATAGCTTTGACTTTAGATGGGTCGACCTCAATGCCGCGCAAAGAGACGATAAAACCAAGAAGTTTTCCCGAAAGGACACTGAAGACACATTTCTTTGGTTGAAGGAAGACAGAATATTGTAACAGGCGATCAAAAATAATGGTTAAAACATCGAGATGTTCACTACGATGTTTAGATTTGCCAAGAAGATCATCGACGTAATCTTCAAGGATAGTGTGCATAATGTCATGAAAAATGTAGGTCATAGCCCGCTGATAGGTTGCACCAGCATTCTTAAGGCCAAATGGCATTACACGATAACAGAAGGTTCCCCAAGGAGTTATGAAGGTAGTTTTATGTTGATCGGCAGGGGCAACCAAAATTTGGTTATATCCTGAAAAGCCATCCATGAGAGAGAGCATCTCATGGCCTGCAGTGAGATCAACAAGTTGGTCAATACTAGGTAGGGGGAAGTCATCTTTAGGGCAAGCGAGGTTAAGATCCTGGAAATCCGTGCATATCTGAAGTCCCCCCGTCGCTTTAGTGACAGGTACGATGTTAGAAATCCATTGAGGATAGTCAATAGGTAGGATGAAGGAAACAGAAAGGAGTCGTTGAAGCTCCTCTTTGACCAAGAGGGCAATGCGTGGATGCATTTTTCTCAATTTCTGTTTAATTGGCTTGGAATTAGGTTTCAGGGTAATGTTATGGACAGCAATGTCAGGATCAATTCCTGGCATGTCAGCGTAGGACCAAGCGAAAGCTTGATTGCGAGCACGGAGAAAGGTAGTAAAGGCGACTTGTTCTGATGCATTAAGGGATTGTCCGATCTTCACAATGTGAGGATCCTCCTCCGTGTGGATGTTGATTTCTATAGTAGACTCGTTCAGCATGGTTTGAGTTTCAGATGGTAAGGCGCGTTGAATATAAGAGTCATCCGCACCAAGGTAAGTGAGGATGGAGTCATCATCCTGGCACTCAACAACGTTAATTGAAGGTGAGTCCTCTTCAATCATGTCTAGATATAGAAGGGGAATAGAAGAGGGGTCCTCATTATCGCGTTGATAAGTGAGAGGACCTAGAAAGATAGCATTTATGAAAAAAAAAAGTTAGGAGGGATAGATTCAGGATCTATCGACTCTGTGGGTGACGAAGGTAAAATGGGTGATGATGGTTTGGTAGGGGTGACATCATCCTCTTCCAGAAGGCAACTGACACGAGGTTCCTTCGGTGTAAGTGTTCCCAGAAATCCGAGACCACTACGATCATTGTGCTTGCGTGTAGTTACGGGAATGATTGTATGTCAGCCTTGTTCATAAAGACCAAAACCAAAGCCTTTCCAAGCACAGCGAGTCAAGAAGGTGAGGGTGAAACGACGATTTGTCAAGTATTGAAAATCGGATTGGAAAGGAACCACACCAAGAGGAGGTTCAGGGGTAACGGAAGATGCGTCAACACCCCCATATGTTAGGTTGGTGCGGCAATGAGGTGGTCCGTAGGGGATTACTTCCCCCACACGACGGTCATAGGTAGGATGTGCATGTACTTGTCCGTACTCCTGTGGGGTAGGGAAAGAACTAATGTTATATAGGCGATACTCCCCCAGCGTAAGGCGTTGAAAAACATCCACTAAGGGATCTGAGGTTGGGATGTCGTCCGCAGGGAGGGAAGTGGTATTTGCAACGGTGGTTTCATTGGTTGAAGGCGTAGGTGCGGTTGATGTGGATGGTTGGGTTGGATGAATGGGTGTCTTGATTGGTACAAGCACATCATTAGGGCGATATAACATATTGTAGGTTTTGAAGGGGGGAGGATCAGCTTTTACGGTGTAGGACTTCCCCTCGTACTCAAATTTTATACATCTATGTAAGGTGGAGGGAACGCATCCCATAGCCCGGATCCAGGGGCGGCCTAATAACATGTTATATTGGAATTCTCCCTCAAGGACATAGAAGAGCTCAGGTAAAGTACGTGGTCCTACACGAATGTTAAGGATCACGGTGCCTAAGGTAGAGGTAATAGCATCATTGAATGACCGCAACATGATGGGGTTGGCACACATGTAGCTAGAAGGGATATTCATTTGTTGGAAGGATTTTGAAGAAATGATGTTTAGACTAGCGCCCCCGTCGATCATCACACGACATACCTGGATGTCGCGGATGTAAGATGAGATGAAAAGAGCAGGATCAGGATCTTCTGTACCAAAGTCAACAATTTCATCTTCGGAGAAACTGACAGCAGCAGCTTGTTGTTCAGAAACAGAAGTGGTTGGGGTGGTAGGTTGTTTAGTGAGGGAAGCAACGTGATTGGGTGTTAGAATGGAGGTAACAGGCAGGGTTTCATTAGGTAAGACCTCGATCCCTTGAAGAATTTCAACGAGAGCTTGTCGATGAGATTCAGAAGTCTGAATGAGATCATATAGTGTCATTTTTACAGGCGATTGGTGAAGTTGTTTGATCATGGCTCGGTGGGGCAACTCCATTAGAGACGGGGTAAGCGGGTCCACGAATAACCACTTTGGGTGGTGGTGGTGCAATCGGGATGGTGGACGGAGAAAGAGAGGACGCAGGTGCGCTTTCTTTCGCTTTCTCGTTGTTCTTCTGCGCTCGAGTAGCAACACTAATCATATTAATTTCGTGGACATGAGATGAGGAAGATGGTCGGGATAAATCATGGTCTTCGAGAGGTGGGGTTGTAATAATGATAGATACTGGTGAGGCGGGGATAGGTGGTATAGGAGAGGGAATTGAAGCTAAAGGTCTCTCCCTTCGTAAGTTGTCTTTCTTAACCTTTCTATCTGAGAGAGGTGACTGACGAAGGATGGTTTTGATAGCTTTGCATCCCTCCACATCATGTCCTGGTGTGCGGTGGTAAGCGCAGATTTTAGACTCATCATAACCTATAGGTCGAGGTTTAGACGGGTCATAAGGTCTAAGTGGGGTAGGGAAATGGTCGCATTCTCCACCAACATAGCAAGGATTTTGGCGTAAGATCCTTTGAGTGGGTCAAAATCAGAGGAGGATGAGGGTATTGATTGAGCAGATTTCGGTAATGTTTTGGCATGTTTGGTTCGTACAGGTGGTGGTTTAGCCAAGGGGTGTTGACACGTGGTTTTCACTAAATGTGGTTTCTTTGGCGCAGGAGCTACGTTCAATTGGTTAGATGATGAGGCTACAGATGATGTGGTAGCGGGAAACAACCACGGAGAAAGGGGAGTGACAGAAAATAAATCCTTTGATGATGGAGTTTGTTTAGGGTTGATGGGTGAACAGGATACGTGGGGTGACAATGTTGATATACCCTTAGATCTCTGTATGGGTGCAGAAGGCATAGGTCGTTTTAAAGAAAACGCAGGAGGTATGATATATTGATGCAAGGTGGAGGGATGAGGTCCCAATATGGAAGGTAGGTGTGACGATGATGGTTTTGATTGTGATAGAGGCACGGATTGAGTTTGTCTCCTAAGTGGAGGGGGTGGCTTTATTTTTGGATAAATTTAGTCGCTTAGGCGGGTGTGTTAGACTGGGTATTGGTGAGGTCCCAAGTGTAGGGGAAGATTTGGTTAAGCTGACAGAGGTGGATGAGATACTTGGTAGAGATGTGGGGGGTGATGATGAGGACATAGGAATTTTGAGTTTCTGTAAACACTTCGGGTATATGGTAGAGGCATCTGGATCGGTCATCTGCATTTGAGTAGAATAGGGGGTACCCAAACGTTCCCATAGGACTCGTCTATCTTCTGGAGAATGACAGTCTTCAGGTGTGAATGGGAATTTTGGTATGGAAGAAAGGTGGGTTGTGATTCCGGTCCACTGTGGGTGTGATACAGGGGGTAGATGAGGCACTGTATCAATAGGTGTTAAGAGGTCAACCGGTCGCTGAAAAGATTTAGGCGATGAAGAACTAATAGGTAGGAGGGCATGTTTAAGAGGATCCAGTCATGGTTAAAGAATTTGGTGATGTCGGTGCAAGGGGTTTCTCATCTAAGGATGTCAAAAGGAGTGGCGAGCCTTCCTCTTGTGCAGCAAGAGCGGTAGAAGAGGACGTTTGGGAAATAGATAGGTTAGATAACATCCGCTCGCAGTCTTGTAGGGATGTGGTGTAAGAAGACTCATCTATGAGAAGAGAACTCTGGGCAATTAACTCCTTTATAGGTAAAGGAATGATTTTTCTTTGGCTTGATGGTGGTGAAGGAGGTTCGGGCCCCTGTGTCAGTGAAGAGGCTTGATTCAAAATTTTCTCGATAGAGGCTTTTGGCTGGGAGTCGAAGACTGCATGGATCTCATGAACACTCTCCTCGGCTAAGATATCCTGGTTTACGTTACTGTTAGAAGAGTGATTCGGGAATGGTTTGTTGAAGATTTTCAAATTTCGGTTGGCAGGGGCATTAGGATTATCGAGGGTTATATCCCCTGCGTCAACCATTTCCTGCACTATGTTTTTCAACATCTTGCAGTTTTCATGACTATGTCCTTTCACGCGGTGAAAGTTACAGAAGTCATTTTCTTTGTACCAGGAAGGTATAGCGCGAGTGGAGTCAAACCCGGAGTGAGGTTTAACAGGAGGCAAGGTGATAGCTCCGGCTTTGAGCAATTTTTCCAAGATGACACCATAAGTTTCTCCCAAGGGAGTGTAATTGATGGGCTCAGCTTTATACTTATAGGTGGTTTTTAGTGGAGTATTAGACGGTGCTTGAGATTTGACCATCACCGCGTGGACAGCTCCTTTTGATTTAGAAGAAGTGGATGCATGAGGAGTGGTGGTGTTTGGTTTGTTGGTAGAATCTGGAGTTCAGAAATTGGGGTTTTTGTTGCGCAACCGCAATTTCTCTTCTTCTAAGGCTCGAATTTCTAGCTTCCGAGCCATGGTAAAGGCCTCGTCAAATGTGCGGAAAGTTTGAATTTGAAGAGTAGGAGAAATGTGCTTAGCACATGCCCGACGTAAAAAGTTTGATAAGTTCAGCCTGAGGCAAGGCATATGTAAGTTGGTTGATAAGGCCGCGCCATCGTCCAACGAAATCTGCGATAGATTCGTCTTCGAATTGTCGGATGGCATAAAGGTCAGTGATAGATACTTTCTTGGCAATGTTAATGGAGAAATGATCCAAGAAAGATTGGGCTAGCTGGTTAAAAGAGAAGATTGAGTGCTGGGTTAAAGCACTGTACCACTCCAAGGCGGGTCCTGATAAGGACATGGGAAAGGTGCGGAGTAGTAAAGCGTCGTCGTGAGCAATCAGATAGCAGGCATGTCTAAATGATCGCAAGTGTTGTTGAGGGTCCTCCTTACTGTTAAAACGAGTAAATTTCGGCAATTCCCATTGAGGAGGATATGAATGAAGGGGGACAGAAGGGTGAATAGGCTCCCGACAGACTTGCTCGTATGTCAAGGCGCTACGACTTCCTGAAACAGAAGCCTCCAGATTTTGCATTTTGTCCATCATTTGTTTAATTAAATCAGAAGTTGGATGAGATGATGGTGTGGTTGTGGTAAACGGAGGAAAATTGGGCCAAGGGCCACCGCTAGACAATGGTGGGGTTAAGTGTTGATAAGGTGTGGAGGATGAATATGTCGAGGCGACTCGAATAGGGATGTCCCATATAAGATGTTGAGGTCACTGGATACGTGTATGGGAATGAAAAGGTAGGCAGAGCTTGAGAAGGAAAGCTCGTGTGGATAGGTGGCAGAGAGCAAGTCATGAACGGAGCAGTCTGCAAGAGAGATGAGGTAGGAGCAGTCGGTGGTAATGATATGTGGGGTCCAAGATTAACCAAAGGAAAGCCAATCTGTGTCGTATGAACCTCTGAAGCTGTTGGATTGGGAGATGGGGCTAGAGATGCAAGGAGCAATGTGGTGTTATCAGGCGGAGTGGGAGCTAAATGAGCAGCTATACTAATGGGCATGCCAACAAGGAGTTGACCATCAGGCGTACGGTCAGGGGCATGAGACAAATAGTATTGTACAGCGCTAGGGTTAGCATCCAGAAATTTGGCAAATTCCTTATCTCCTACAGGAATTTTGGGGATCTCACTGGTGTTCGTAGGGTTCCCTATAGAATGTGAAGGGGGTGATTTAGGCAAAGGCATAGAGCAAGCATGTGAAACCATGGCGGCAGCTTGCTTTCGGGTGATAACAACCATGGACAGGAGTACACAGTAGGGTTTCAATTTATGAAGAATAAAAACATACTTAGAATGGTGAAATTGGTAAGTTATTGGTTTTTCAGGAACTGTAAAAGATAGTAACCGATATCGGTCTGATAACCGATGTCTGTTAGACTATAACCAACGTTGGTTAGTTAACCGATGTCAGTGTAATAAGACTGGTATAAGAAAACATAAGAAGCTGCTGATTTGATTGTTGACAACGCTCAGTGCATTTATCAAATTGTTCTAAGGTAATCACAGAAGACATTGTATAACAGAGAAGACAGAACTGAAAACAAGTAAGATGCACACGCAAATCCAGAGACTAACCCTAGGGTTAGTTTTAATTATTGTGGGCTTATGCCTTTAGACGCAAAATGATGTCAATCCTGAACAAAAGACTTAGGGGAAATGTCAAGTTTGTTTTGGCTTATAAGGTTACCTCAATCAAGAGGAGGAATACCGCGGAAAAGGGGGGATGTTTTGAGCTATTGTGTTAATTGTGAAGTGATTCGGTATGTGTTGTGCAGTGAAAGTAAGATCAATATCTTGTCGATACTGTGGATATCACCCCCATGTGTACGACCTGTTACTTAATCTATGTTCACTAGAATTGAAAACAACAAGCAGGAATGTGATGCACGTGTTTTAAACCCAAATCGAAAATGATATTCGATGAAGCAAAAGAGATGAATTTCACTAATGCAAGATGTAAAAGCAAAGCAAGTTCTTTTACCAAAATAACAAAATACCTTGTGAATATCTTGTAAAGAAGAAAAACAGCAAGTATGCTCCCTGTATGAAAGCAAGCAAGAAAGAAAGAAACCCAAATGGGTCCCACCGGGCGTGTCAAAATGTTTGCTCGAAATGTTTCAGCTTTTGGGAATAGAGTTACTTCTATCCTTTCATTCCTTTTAGAAACAGATAAGGATTAGGGCTAGGAGGAATACCTGTTGAATGTCGAGATGGTGTGCGCATACCGTAGAGAGAGATCAAGTCAATTGCGAAGAACCCCTTTTTGTCTTGGAAGGACTACCTGCAAATAAGAACACAAGACCACAAGATTTTGATTAGACAATAAATGAGGGAGCTGCCTTGGGCCCAGGAAATATAAAACTTCCTTTCAAAGGTGGTCAGTTCCCTTGCTAATATGAATTAACACAGAAGATTGTAAAATAATAGTTTAATTACCTTGTTGAAACAAGTAGGGGGAAAGGCTGGTTTTTGGTTGTAGTCGGGATAACCGATACTGGTTTCTGCTAACCGATATTGGTAGGGGATATGTTTTTAAAGGGGGTTGTAAGGTGGTTGTGTTGTTTGTAAGGCTAGTATATGAACGGGATTAGGTAATGGGGTGATGAGAGGTAAGTGGATGATAGTTAGGTAAAATGTGTTGCTGGGTAGTAGATCTAGGAATAGATTTATGACGGATGTGATTAAAATGTCTAAGAAATATTAAAATGAGAACAAACAAGATGCAACTTACTGGTTATTGACGAGGATGCAGGTCCAAGAACTGTGATGACAAAGGCAGAACTCAAGTAGTATGGCCTGATACCCAGAAGATGAGATGTCTCCTTCCCAATGATCAGATGAGTGTCACAGGGCTCTGAGTGGCAGTCTTGGGCTTGATCTCTTTTTGCTACAAACTCTTCTTGTTTCTTCACTTGTCTCTACTCAACCAAGTAAAGATCCGGATTCTCCTGATCACTTCTAATGATCCTGGTTGATCCCAAAAAATCCTTCCACATTTGTTTCTAATTAGGGAAGGTCATTTACAGGGAACCGATGGCGGTTACGTAACTGATGGTGGTCGAGTAAGAACCGGTATCGGTTAGGAAAAAGTGGGATATTTTTAGTAAAATAGCCAACTTTCCCTACTTTTCTCTCGAGGGATTAGTTGCGGGCTTGGTCAAGTAGCTACAAGGTCAGTTTTGGGTGCGAGTAAGGAGGCATTAGTCATGGGTGTGGATGTAAACCAAGTTTTAGGTCTTAATTAGGTTAGTTTAGGGTTAGGGCTAGGTCATGATGAGGTGGCAAAATGAGGTGGCAGGTAAGGCAACGTGGATTTATTAATTATAAAGTAATTAATAAATAATTGTGTAAGGTTTAGGTGATGGGGTTAGGTTGCGAAATGAGATGCGGGTCACAGGGGGTCGTAAAACACAAATTTGGTGTCTACATTATCTTAGGAAATCTCCTGGGATTTATATTTTCCTTACACGGTATAGAGGTTGACCCCATTAAAGTCAAGGCCATTTTCGAAATGCCTCCACCCACTAACATGTGGTAGCTCTGTAGTCTGTAAGGTAAGTTGCAATCTATCCATCATTTCATTTCACAACTTTCAGATCGATGTCAACCATTTCATCATCTTCTCAAAAAGGATGTGTCCTTTATATGGGATGAGTACTGTCATAAAACTATTGAATCCTAAAAAAAATACCTTCTCCAACCACCCATACTCCTTCCACCTAAATATGATCAACCCTTCTACCTATACATATCAGCTACCAATCACTCCCGGGGCCATGCTCGCTCATTGCGATGAACAACACAAGGAGAAGGTAGTTTATTACATAAGCTGTACTCTTTTGGATTACAAAATCCAATATACCCATGTCGAAAAAAATTTCTTAGCCTTAGTTTTTGTTTCCACCAAACTCCGCAATTACCTACTTAATCACAAAACCTATGTGGTGACCAACACTGACCCCTTCCACTTCATGTATGCCAAACCTTACCAAAATCAGTGAGCTGCACATTGGCTTATGCTTCTGGCCAACCTCGACCTCAAATTTACCCATCAAAAGTCCATCAAGGGCCAAGCTATTACTGACCAATTGGCTAACGTACCTATTTCCAAGGACCAACCCTCTAACTTTGACTTTCCAGATGATTCTATTGCTACCCTTTCCTTGAATGAACCCGCGTACCAAATGACACTCTTCTTCAATGCTTCCAAGTTTCAATGTGGGGGTGAGGCTAGTGTTATTCTCATTCCTCTTGATGGTGAACCCATGTATTTGTCTTTCAAAATCAATTTTTATTGTACAAATAATATTGCTGAATACGAAGCACTCATATTAGGTCTCCAGACTGCATATGCCTTAGATGTTAAGTCAATCAACAACTTTGGTGATTCTTAATTGGTTATAAACCAAATCAATGGTATATACTAGTGTCGTAATGAGATCCTTCAAAAGTATAAGAATCATGTTGACATACTTTTTAACACATTCGACTGTTATACCCTTCAAACCATCTCATGTTCTACCAACAAATTTGTAGATATCATGGCCTTATTGGCTTCTCAAATACCCACTTCGCCCGCCGATTCTAATATATTTTTTTCACCATACAAAGACTCTAATCACCCTCTTATTTACCCCACGAATTTTAATCCATTGGAACCACCACTCCCAACCCAAATGACCTTTGGTATAAACAATACTTAGACTATCTTTCTTTCTCCATCTTGCCTCCTAACCTTACTCATAATAGAAAATGTTCCTTTCTTAAAAGGGTATCTTGTTGCGTCATCATGTGTGGCCTCCTCTATAAGCGTGGCTTTGATGGTATTATCTTACGGTGCCTTACAAGCTCTGAAAATCCTTATACCATTAAGGAATTTCATGATGGCATATGTCGAGGTCCCTTCAGTCACCTTGTTGTTAAGCGTATTGTTCACCTAGGCTATTGTTGGCCGGCCCTTAACCATGGTTGTTGTAATTACGTTAACTATTGTGTAAAATTCTATCAACATGCCAATCTTCATCATACACATAGTCATGCCTTACATGTCACCCGTGAGCTTTAGCCCTTCTCTCAATGGGGTTTGGATCTAGTCAGAGAAATCAATCCCCATTCTTCCCAGTGACATCAATGGATAATCACCACTACTAAATATTACACTAAATGGGTTGAAGCCATGCCTCTCATCTCCACAAAAGCTAAGAAAATATGTGAGTTCATCAATCATCACATTATTTTTCGCTTTGGTATTCCACATCACCTCATCACGGATAATTGAAAAAAATTGAAAAATAAAACCTTGCGGAAACTTTGCGATGCCTTTGGTATTCAACTAAGTTTCTCGTCACCTTATTACCCACAAACCAACAGCCAGGCCAAATCCACTAATAAAACCTTGAACAAAATTCTCATGAAAGTGGTTAATGATACTAAGAAGAACTTGCATATGTACATTCCTTTCAACTTGTGGGCATATCACACTAGTAATCCAACTTCCACTACTACCACACCTTTTTTTGTGGTCTACGGTACAGAGGTTGTTTTTCCTCTCGAAGTCCAGATTACCTCACTTTGCATTTCTCTCCATGACATGCTCAATGATGATGAATTTCACAAGGACCATTTAGCACAACTTGAGTTATTATACAAACATCATCTTAAGGTTCTTGACCATCTTCAAGTTTACAAAAAAACGTATCAAACGTGCCTATGAAAAACATGTCCATGAATGAACTTTCCAAGTTAGTGACCTTTTCCTAAAACAAAATCAAAATGTAACTAAAGCATAAAAAAGTAAATGGGGAAATTTGATCCTAATTTACTTGGACCATACATCATGACTCATACGTATGGATCGGGTGCTTATTGTTTATCTTCACTCGATGGTAAATCCAAACCTGAGCCCCTTAATGCCTTGCATCTTTGACCATTCTATTATTGACCTTTAGTCCTATCTCACCTTTTTCCTCTTTTCATGCTCGTCCCTTGAGCGTCATTCACTTCCCTCCTTTCACTATGCCATATCCAATGATTAAACAAGAATCATATGTGTACCCACCACTCTTTTATCTTCTCTTAAATATGTGTACCACAGTGTTGCACATGGCATGATTCTCATGGATAATTTTTGTCTACTTTTAGATGAGATCCCATGGTCATTTCACCTTGCTTTCTGAACAAGAATTTGATTCTTCACCTTAGTCTTGTCCATGACTTAAAATACCTCACACGGTATTCAACTCCTTGAGTCAAAATTCCAATAAAAAGATGACTCCCTAAAAAAGGACATCTTTCTTTCTACATCGTTGTTGTAAATAGACTGCTCCCTCGATGGAAAACTATGTAAAGCTTGCTAAAAAAATAATAAAAAAAGAGAATCTAAAGCTTCCCGCATCGATCATCTTTGTGAATACCTCAAGGATTTAATTTCCTCATCCCATATAGACTTCCCACATCGATCAGTCTATCTCAAATAAACGTCAAATATAGAAAATATTTTTGTCATGGACTTGCTCATTGTGATCTTGGATCTCTTGCCAAAAAGGCATGCTAACTCATATTATATAAACTAACCACTTTTCACTCTCTCACCATTTGCACCTTCCTTTCCTACCACCTCAAGGGACCTGCTAGAACTGTGACATTTGGTGATCATGTGACTATTCTTCACCTTTAGAATAATCAATCATACAATGTCTTTTGGGTCTTACGTTCACCAGCCTATCTAAGGTATGATCCAACTATTATGATCCTCGCTAATCAGGTGGTTATCTTACCTCCTATTATCTTTTAAATTCTTCATTACGTATTGATCATCTTATACAGGACTAAATCCTTGACGCTTATCTATGGGAAATTTCCCTTTTTTTTTCCATAATCAACTCAACATCACCCATACCAATGTGCCCACAATTCACCAATACCTGAAATACCTAGACTCAATCATGCCTATAACCTACAAAATCATTTTCATCCTTCCTCACATTTTTCCCTAGTTTATGGGAGAACTACATCGGCCTGAGGTCCCTTTTTTCTGGGGCTATGTAGGAAGCACTCCGAGGGCATGGGGCCCTTGGAGGTTAGCTCAACCACTCTCTACCCTAACCAATCCCCATTTTTCCTTTACCTGATCACATTCTACCCTCATTAGTTTCCTTTTTACATCAATAATTGGAAATTAAACCAAACAAACAACAAATTGCTTCACATCTTTATCATCATCATTCATACATTCATTATGTCTACCATTTCTTTACCATTATCATGCATGTTACTATAAAACATCTCAACATGACTCATATCATCATTAATTGTAAAAATTAATGAATTATAAAATCAACCAATTTTGACTCACTAAAACTAAACCAAACCTGACTCAATCCGTGCCTATAAGCTGACTCCATCCATGCCTAAAACAAAAACATGTCTTGATCCATGCCTATTAACTGGCTCTACCATGCCTACGCTACTTAGTTTTCGTCACATATATAAATCAAAATAACAAAATAACCTCAACCATGTATACATCATACCAAATCATCCATCGCATCATATAAATCTTTATATCCATATAATATACATTGATACCAAATAATATACATCAAAAATACAAAACATCTAATATACAACCTCACCATCTTCGGCTCATAGGCCGGTATATGATAAAAAATGCACAAACTCTCGTATACATCCTCACTCTCTTCAAAACTCAAGATGGTATATATCTATTGGTGTCGAATCGCAGCACCCCTGGGACTCTGCAACACGATCGGTTGAGACTCTCAGTGCGATTACACAACATGGAGCTTTTCCCAAGTGTGGAACCTTGCAAAATCGAAAAAGCTCTCCGAATGAAGGCCGGCTCCTATTCCTCTGTTCAGATGCACCAATAAAATGCAGAGGGCTTACCAAAACCTAATCTAACTGCCAAGGAGACAGGGTAGAGAATGCATAAAAATAAAACCTAAACTACCGAGGTGATGCACCGAGGAATGTTGGACACCCGTTTTGCAAATTTAAACACAATACAACACCATGCACAGGTAGCCAAAATGCAATAAGAGATCAAAAATGATAGCAATGAATATATGAGAGGGTTTTAGAATCAATCACAGACATACATATATTGCTCAAGGATCGATACAGCACATTGCAGTGGCCAAGAGGCAAAAAATGGCATTACAATCCATATGAGAGGCTTGAAAGCTCCAAAAATTCTCTTGCAAGCAGGAGAGAAGGGAGGATACAAAAAATGAAAATGTCCAACCCTTTCCAAAGAGCCTCTCTTGACCACTTATATGAGGAAAATGAGGGAGAAGAGAAGAATTCGGAGTCTTCCCCAGCCACCTCCAAGACTACACCTAACTCATCCCATAATGGCGGTAGGTGGGATCCTCAACAACTCAAAACATGGCAGACTATATTTTTGCATTTTAAGAACTTGTTATCACCTAATTAAATATATCCAGTTGTAGTTGCGTAGAGGACGCCGAGAGCTTTCCGAAAAGTCCAACCTTGTGTGAATCTGAGCTCCCTGTGAAAATTTATGGCGATCTGAATATTTCTCGCGTTAGGTCTTCTTCCTGTCGGGTTCGGGGTTCTCCTTTGCATCTGCATCAGGTTTGGAGGATGCCTTGACATGTGTTTGATGCTTGTGTTTTCCCAAAACCTGCTTCCACCACTATTTCCAAGATTTCCTTTGTTTTGAGGGCGGAAGATAAAACTGCATGCGCATCGGGTTCGAATGGGTGCTCGACATGCTTCTTTTTCATGTTTTCCCAATGTGCTTCCCCAACGCCGAGAGCCAATTTCTTTGATGTCAGGTTTTAGAGACCCCCCAACATGTTCCTTTGATGTCGGGTTTTGGAGACCCCCTGACATGTTCCTGCACCACCGAAACCTGATTCCTTTTGCGTCGGGTTTTGGAGACCTGACGACACATTTTCTTTGTTGGCGGGTTTTGGAGACCCCCGACATGTTTCTACGCCACCGAAACCTGATTCCTTTTGTGTATCTACATTTACCCGGGGGGTAAATATATACAACAATTTGGTGACTCACGGGGTTACCTGCCTACTAGGTAGAAGATCAATGGCCTTTTAGCGATCCATTGGGCATGGAGTCATAAGCAACCCTGAAACCAACCTGATACCGCAACTCCTTCTCCGAGAACACGCTAGACTGTAGAAAACCAACCCAGGAGCAAAAAAAAACCTGTGCCAAAGAACTTAGGGAAACTAAAACCTAACTACAACAAGACAATGTGCATATGCGCTTAAGGGAATTGAAATCTAGGCTAATATTTACAAGGGTAGAACTTTTCTCTTTTCAGTAGCAATGTTTAAGATAGATTCCATTGACCAGAATTGGGAGTTCTTCTCTGTCCAATGTAGACAATTAGAAGACATTGCTATTCTTACATTCCATGACCATGTAGGGGCCACTCCAAATGGCGTCAAACTTGGAATGCTTTCCCGGTTTTGCCCGATCTGCATCCCATTTTAGAACTAAGTCTCCTTCCAAGAAGGTCCTTGCTCTTGCTTTCTTATCAAACCATCTTTTTACTAAGGCATGATCCTTCTCAATTATTTGAACTGCATGTTCTCTAATTTCTTCCAATTCCATCAACTCTGCATACCTAGCCTCCATTGGTTCGAACTCAGCCAACTCCAACTGCTTCATGAACTCCAATGCAGGCAGTTCTAATGATATAGACAATACTGCCTCTTTTCCATAGACCAACTTGTAATGGGAATTACCTGTAGACCTCTTTGGTGTTATTCTGTCAGCCCATAATGCTGATTTAAGCTTAGTATGCCATGTTCTTTGATTTTCATCCAGAGTCCTTCTGATGATTCTTAGCAAATTTTTGTTCGTGGACTCTGCCTGTCCATTACCCTGTGGGTAATAATTGGAAGAGGTGCTCAAGTAGATTCCATTCTTGACAGCCCATTCTGTAACCTCGGAACCTACGAATGCCAATGTATTGTCTGATATGATAGTGGCCGGCACACCAAACTTGGTCACTATTCCTTCATAAAATTCTAGTATATTAGACTCGTTTGCCTCTTTGAGCGCCACTACTTCAGTCCACTTGGTGAAATAGTCCGTTGCTGTGAGAATCCACTTGTGGCCTTAGCTTGAGTTTGGATTGATGACCCTGAAGAAGTCCAATCCCCATTGCATAAATGGTTGGTCAACCAAGATTGGGTGCAATGGAAGCGCTGCTAGTCTTTCTTTGCCTGTGAAGAGTGCACATTTCTTGCACTTTCTTATCCATGTATAACAGTCATTGAACACTGTGGGCCAATAATACCCTGCCTTCATTATCTTGAGAGCTGTTACTCGTGGGGCAAAATGTCTGCCAAAATCTCCATCGTGACAATATCGTAACACCCTCTCAATTTGACCTGTCCCAATGCACCTCAATAGAACTCCATTGATTTCTTTCTTGAACAAAGCATCATCAACAAGCACATATGGAATGGCTTGTAACCTAAAGTATCTCCTCTTTTCTTTGCTCATTTCAGGAGGGCATAGTCCTGTCTGTAGGAATTGTATCATATTCTGAGTCCAACAAGGAGTAGGCACATCATTATTTTCATGTTCTTGACCATCCTGTAGTACCAAGGCAGTCTCTTTTTCATCACCTGCTTCAACCTGTTGACTCAAGGCTAGCTGTTCACATAGTCCTTTTCCACGTACTAGTTTTGTGACCTTGATCTCGATGTCATATTCCATGACACAAGTGATCCATCCTGCACGTTTCTCATTCAGATCCTTGTTTAGAAGGAAGTCCTTGACTCCCGCATGAGAGACTAATAATTGGATCTTTTTGTTTGAGACTAGGTGCTTGAATTTCTTTAAGCTCCTGATTACTGCAAGGACATGCTTTTCAATGAAAGAGTACCTAGTCTCGTATTCCTCCAAGCCTTGACTGAAGAAAGCAACTGGCTGTTCTAATCCTCCTTTGTTTTGCTATACTAGGATTGCAGAAATTGTGTCTCCACCACCGAAGGCATATAGCACGAAGTTCCTAGAGAAGTCTGGATTGACGAGAGTTGGGGCTTGAGATATAGCCTCTTTTATTACCTCAAAACTTGCCTTGCCTTCAGATGTCCACTTAAATGCTACGCTCTTCTTTAACATCAGCGTTATTGGCTTTACAAGAGCTGCAAAGTTTGGAACAAACCTGCGGACAAAATTGATCCTTCCTAAGAAGCTTTGAAGAGCCTTCTTATGACTTGGCAATGAAAATACTTGAATTGCTTCAACTCTTTCTGGGTCAATCGTCAACCCCTCCTTTGAAACAATATGGCCTAGGAGTTTTCCCTCGTGAGCCAAAAATATGCATTTTTTGGGATTCAATGATACCCCAAATCTTCTACATCTCTGAAATACTTGCCTCAAATGAAAGAGGTGATCCGCTGCATTTTTTGAGAATACAGTGATGTCGTCGAGATATATTAGAACCATTTTGTTGATCAACCCCTTAAATTCCATATCCATTGCCCTTTGGAAAGTGGCCCCAGCATTTGATAGCCCAAATGGCATCTTCTTGTAGGCATAGGTCCCCCATTTGGTGGTGAAAGTCATCTTGAATTGGTCATCTTCTTTCACCATCACCTGATTATACCCTGAGTAGCCATCTAGGAGAGAGAATCTCTCTGAACCGGATACTACTTGCAATATTTGTTCCATTGAAGGAAGTGGGTAATGATCTTTGAGAGATGCCCTGTTAACGTCTCGGAAGTCCACGCACAACCTGATCTCTCCGTTCTTCTTCCTGACCGGAACCAAGTTTGCAACCCAACTTGAGTGCTTGATCGGGAATATAATGCTTGCCTCTATTAACTTATTAAGCTCTTTCTTCATTAGAGGCTCAATGTGAGGGTTGACAGGTCTCTGCTTCTGCCTGATGGGTTTAGCATCTGGATCCAATTCTATGGTATGTTGTGCCGAATTTGGATCAAATCCTCTTAATTCTTCATAGCTCCAAGCGAAGACATCTGGAAATTCTTGGCAAAGTTGTATGAAATCTGATTTCTCCTGTTCAGTGACCACTTTACCAATTTGAAGTGTTTTACCTTCCCCAACAAGAATTGGCTTTGAATCTTCTCTCTTGACCTGTATGTTAGCCTTTTCCTTACGAAATTGGTCGTTAGGGTTGAAGATAGACTCCAATGTTACTAAACCCTTAGGAAGCTTGTTTGTCCGTAGCTGCACTACTTGATCCCCATACTGCTGCTCTAATCTATCCTTATTTCTAGCTGAGAATTCAGCCTCTTCTTATAAGAAATTGATGATCTGTTGATTGTTCTCAAACACCTACCAGCTTGTGTTATTATCTGGAACTGCTAGCCTCACAACCACATGAATATGTGGCTGCATTTTTTCTCTTTTGATGTTGTCAACCACATCAAACGTTGCTCCAACTGCTGTGAGCCTATCTGCGGCTTCATTTTTTTTCTGGGTATGGACACAATGCTGAAAGCTTTGAAATCCTCAATGAGGTCCCATACCCTATTCTTGTAGCTCTTTAGCAGGTCATTCTTTGTAGCATGTTGTCCCCTAACTTGGTTGACGATTAGCTCGCTATCTCCAAACACCTGCAAGTTCTTTATGCCCCTTTTCCTGGCCCAATGAAGTCCATGAATTAATGCCTCATATTCAGCTATGTTGTTTGAACAAGAAAACTGGAAACGGAAAGCTGAATAATACTTTATGTCTTGTGGTGAAATAAACACTGCACCACCTCCAGCACCTTGTCTGCTTCTCGCACCATCGAAGAATAATTTCCAAACTTTGCTTTCATCCTTTTGTTCAGGCTGAATGATGTCAGGAATGGGTGGATTTTCTTCATGTACATAATACACACCCAATCCAGATTCTTCAATTTCCTTATATGGGTCAAATTCATGACTCTTGTTTTCCCATTCATCCAAAGTTAAATCAGGAATTCCCTCGACCTTAGTACCTGCATCTAGATCACTTGAACACTCCTCCTGATCAAAAGCTGAGCAATTTGCATTGATAGGACTTGATACATGAGGCTCAATATGGAAATTGGCAATTGATTCTGATCTGATTGTTGCTTTAGCTCCATACCTTGTCCTAAAAATCACGTGTGACCAATCTGTAGATAAATATCCACCGATTTTTGCAGTGAAGTCCCTTGATAGACACAACACAAAGAGTGGCGGGAGATCAATTACAGACACATCTTGCAAGACTGCAACATTAGGACATGAATTTAGTGTTAGGCTTAACCCTTTGATGACCCCAACTATTCCCACTGCCGTTCCATCTAGTTGCACTACTCCTTTTAGCACTGGCTCGTACTTCAAACCCAGTTGATCCGCTATTTGCTTCGGCATCACTGAACTACTTTCTCTTGAATCTATCATGCAGTTGTGTACCAAGTGGTTTCCAACAATCAATGAAACAGAGAATGGTGGAGGCTTCAAATTTTCCCTTGTCTGGCCCCCATCATGTTGCACTGCATTAGTGAGAACTTTCTCATGTCCCTGGTTTGATACATTTGTGGCAGACCAATTAGCCATTGCAGCTTGCAATAAATCTCGTTGCCCTGGGATCGCAAGTGATTCCCACATGGAAATGTTCACATGTGTCTTCTTTATTTGATCGATGATGTTTAAGGGGGATGAATTGTCCTTTTGTTGTCCCTTACTTGGTGTAAGCTTTTCTGGAGCTTGAATGGGTGCATGTGTTGCTACAATAGGTACCTTAGGCTAATTTTGCACATTTGGAGCTATGTTTGGTCTGCCGCCCCCTGTTGTGTAAGAGTGGGTTGAGAAACAACTGGATTAGACGGTTGTCCCTCTACTATGCTTCTCTTCTTTGACCGTGTGTTGGCAGCCATGCCTTGAAAAGGTTGCTGGTTAACTCCACAGAAGTCTTCCGTTTGCTGATTTGCCAATGTGGTTTCTGTCGAAGGTCCCTCTTGTTGCATTCCTTACTGCTGATTCTCTTCCTGGTTTGGTTCTTGAGGAACACCAATGGTTTGCACCATTAAAACATGCTGACTGATTGTGAGGTAGATTGCAAGGGTAACACCAGTCGTACTCCTGTGCCATGTTGTTTTACGTTGGAACCAAGGCTCTTGAGGATGTCGTTGCATTTGGATCATACGATCGAAATGGCCTGGTAGCTTGAGGTTGTCCTTGGTTTTGGTTTTGATTTTCAACCTGAGGTGGTGGTGGTCTATTCTGTTGGTATGAGGGCCTAGCCTGGTATTGCGCTTGAGGCTGATACGGTCTAGCACTTTGAGCTTGTTGTCTTTTGATAGTCACTAGTTCATTTCTAAGGTTCTGCAGCTGTTTCATGACCTCTTGCAATTCCTTTGAAGTATTTGAAGAAGTGGATGCCTCATTATTGCTTTGATTTCTAGGAGTTAGAATGGGATTCAACTCTGGTGCTTGACTGGTTGTAGGATTTCCCATATCTGGATAGAGAGGCATTGGTGGCCTTGGTGCAAGCTTGCCAGCTTGGATCAAACAGTTCTCTGCTCTGATCACTATGTCATAGGCCCCTGGCAGCGTTGTCCCTCCCATTGATTGGATCATCATGGCTATGTCTGAATTTATAGCCTTTAAGAAATAAGGAATGCTCCTTCGGCGGTTGGCCTAACGGCTATTGGAATCCTATCCCATGTCCGTTGGAATCTGAAGTTGAAATCTGTCATTTGTTCGTTAGGAGCCCTTTTGATTGTTGTCAGATGTTCCAATAAAGATAAATTTTCTGCCCTCTCCCCAAACTAGTTGCAAAGAGCTGAACAAAGTTGGTTCCAATTCGTAATAGACCCTGCTGTTAGGCTCCTAAACCATTGTAAGGACTTGCCTTTGAAAGATGAAGCCAATAACTTGACTGCAACATCCATTTCATTTATTTCATGGATTGCACATGCATTAGCAATATCCTGGATGTGATCAATAGTAGTATGATTTTCTCCTGTGAAATAGGGGATATTCTTTAGCACTGCAACTGGAATTTGATTCTGAGTATTTAGGGCAAGTGGACTACTGCCCGTGAAATTGACAAAGGGATTCGGTGGTAGATGCACCATTATGACTGGCCTAAGAACCCTAGTTGATGCGAGAAAAGGCCTACCAGGTGGAGGTGTAGACAACGTCCTGTTAGGTGGAGATGGTGATCTTTGTGGTCTTCTTCCTCTCCTTCCTCTTCCTGGTGAAAGTTGCAAGTGGAAAACTAGCCCTAATTCTCAAGTATTAGACCTGATTCAAATTCTTCTCATGTGCCTGGGCAACTTGTGCTGCTACACCGCTGAACTCTATCTCTTCGGAGTTGCCAGATGTGTTAGATAACAAGCCTCTAAAAGGCTGGATTTTGCCAAGTTACACACCAAACTTGACAATATTGAAAATATAATTTAAAATTTGAAGGACCCAGAGGAAACAATCTTCAATCTGGAATTCGGTCCTTGTTGCGCAGCTGCGGATCCCTGAAAAGTATAGGCGGAACTCAGGTCATGCGATGCAACTCACAAAACCTGAATTGCTATGTGTCGAAACTTGGAACATGTCTGACATCCCTCAAAACCTGATTTTCTTTGCTATCGGAACTAGGACCATGCAATGCATCACCCAAAACCTGAATTGCTGCTTTGATGTTCTCAGATTTCGAAAACCTGAAATCACTAAATACCCAAAATTATGAAAATCAAAATCTCAAAAAACTAAGAATACCCATTTGAATATTACCCTCAGATCTACCAACTAGTGAAATTTTGACTCGTTTTGAGCAATTTAGGTCCTTGAAAATTGATTTCGCAGTTCAAGCTAGGAGGTGCAAAATCTGAAATCTGTAAAAAACTACAATTTTTAGTGCAAATTTCATGAAAAATCCTTCAAATCTTCATGGAATGACCTCTTGGTCCCACCGGGCATGCCAAAACTATTGGTGTTGAATCACAGCACCCCTGGGGCTCTGCAACACGATCGGTTGAAACTCTCAGTGCGATTGCACAACATGGAGCTTTTCCCAAGTGTGGGACCTTGCGAAATTGGAAAAGCTCTCTGGATGAAGACCGCCTCCTATTCCTCTGTTCAGATGCACCAATAAAATGCAGAGGGCTTACCAAAACCTAATCTAACTGCCAAGGAGACAGGGTAGAGAATGCATAAAAATAAAACCTAAACTACGGAGGTGATGCACCGAGGAATGTTGGACACCCGTTTTGCAAAGTTAAACACAGACCACATAAACGCAATACAAAACCATGCACAGGTAGCCAAAATGCAATAATAGATCAAAAATGACAGCAATGAATATATGAGAGGGTTTTAGAATCAATCACAGACATACATATATTGCTCAAGGATCGATACAACACATTGCAGTGGCCAAGAGGCAAAAAATGGCATTACAATCCATATGAGAGGCTTGAAAGCTCCAAAAATTCTCTTGCAAGTAGGAGAGAAGGGAGGATGAAAAAAATGAAAATGTCCAACCCTTTCCAAAGAGCCTCTCTTGACCATTTATATGAGGAAAATGAGGGAGAAGAGAAGAATTCGGAGTCTGCCCCAACCACCTACAAGATTACACCTAACTCATCCCATAATGGCGGTAGGTGGGATCCTCAACAACTTAAAACATGGCGGACTATATTTTTTCATTTTAAGAACTTGTTCTCACCCAATTAAAGATATCCAGTTGTAGTTGCGTAGAGGACATTGAGAGCTTTCCGAAAATTCCAACCTTGTGTGAATCCGAGCTCCCTGTGAAAAGTTATGGCGATCTGAATATTTCCCATGTTAGGTCTTCTTCCTGTCGGGTTCGGGGTTCTCCTTTGCATCTGCATCGGGTTTGTAGGATGCCTCGACATGTGTTTGATACTTGTGTTTTCCCAAAACCCGCTTCCGCCACTATTTCCAAGATTTCCTTTGTTTCGGGGGCGGAAGATGAAATTGCATGCGCATCGGGTTCGAAGGGGTGCTCGACATGCTTCTTTTTCATGTTTTCTTGACATGCTTCCCCGACGCCGAGACCCGATTTCTTTGATGTCAGGTTTTAGAGACCCCTCAACATGTTCCTTTGATGTCAGGTTTTGGAGACCCCCCGACATGTTCCTGCGCCACCGAAACCCGATTCCTTTTGTGTCGGGTTTTGGAGACCCGACGACACATTTTCTTTGTTGGCGGGGTTTGGAGACCCCTCGACATGTTTCTGCGCCACCGAAACCCGATTCCTTTTGTGTATCTACATTTACCCGGGGGGGTAAATATATACAAAAATATCAAAAATCAATAAATACATCAAAATGGAGGGACATGCATCAGGAATAATCCTACCGGATATCCTCCATATCAGTCTCTCCCATCTCCTCCTCCCCCTCAGATCCTATCCGACAACCTGATAACATCTCAATGCATGTCATGGGTCATTGTCGGGTCCCTGTTGGTACATTGCCTAGGGATGGTCTCTGTGGACTGGTGGCCTCACCCTGATCATGTATCAAGGCTTGATGGCCCTCTGTGCTCTCCACGCTATGGGTATAGGATCTGATCCTCTCATTCGAGGCCTGTTATGCTCTATACTCTCTGTAGGATAGAAAATCTATCCCCGCCACCATTAGCTGGTCCTATTAATACCTAGCCTCACCTAGGTCATCTTGTAATCTAGATACAGGTACTATCTATGGTGGCCCCAATGGCCTCTGACCCTATACCTATCCTGTGGGACCCTATCCTGCCCCTTCCTATGAACTGGGACCCTAACCCAGTGCATTTGGTGGTGCCATCGGCCTCGCACCCTGTGCCTGTATCTAGGCCTGTAAGGCCTCAATCTGTACCTGTGTAGTGGCTAATTGGCCCTACAAACTTGTAACCTGCACCTGTAAGGTGGCCACCTGATCATCATCACCAACTCAATTTCTACCCTGGGCCATCTGGGCCTGTAGACTGGCCACCTGTGCATACAATGCAGCCACCTCCACCTCTAAACCTACCAACTTCCCCTGTACCATCCCCAACTATGTAATCAAGGTCACCACCTACCCCTATAGGGTGTCTCTCTGAACAGTGATTGTGGCTAAGTCTGGCTGCCCCGACCTAGGTGGTACTTATCATAAAAGAACCACCCACCACTATCTATATCTATCCATCACCCCAACATCATCAATCCTCTAGTCTATCACCTGCTCCTCCTACCCTGTAGGTACTTTCAGCTGTGGTAGACAAAGTGGTCTCTCTATATCATCTCTCCAGTACTGTGGGAAGGGTGGAAGTATGTCCTGCAGTAGCCTAAACTGCCATCTAACCCTATCTATAGGAATCATCTCGTGCTCTCTGACATGGTACCCCTCTATCCACCTAAGTATTTGTAAGCCATCTAGCTCATCAACTATCTATCTATATGAGGGATAACCCACATATGGTCTCCAAATAATGTCCACCCCAAACAATCCCTCTAGTTACTACTTGTAGTATGCTACATCATGATTAGCCCTATCTGGTCGACGCTCTCCAATCACAGGAACCCAGCACCTGTAGCCTACCCGTACCAAACCCAGATCAAATTCATCCACCTAGCGAAAACCAATCAGATGAACACACATAATGTCCTCGTAGGCCCAACAATTAAGAATAAATGTGCAGCATAAGTTAAACCTGTGGAGCCATCCATACACCCATAGCTCTCTATATAACTACACCAAGAATGCTAGCACCCAGCAAAATCAGGTCTTATCCATCATCATATCATGTAGTACCCCCATTATTGATCATGGGAATCTCCCACCCTCTACATCTGGTAGTGTAAAACAACAAACTACCTCCATCAATAACACTACTAGCCTTGTCACCTCTAGACGGGCTATGTACATCTCTCCATAACTCAAGCGAGCACTATGAAATTTCATCTCCACCAATCCCTCACTAAATACTATCATCATCAACTCCTTAGATGCCTCTAAGGAGATCGAGTATACATGTGTCTCCAATATAGGTAACCTTAGGATCCTGTACATGTCCTCAAGGGTGACTGTCATCTCGCCAGTTCGTAAGTGGAACATGTTGGTCACTGAATACCATCTATCGATGAAGGCGATCATCAAGCTTGGCTGCCAAACTACATGTTGATAGTGTCTGACCCCACTCAGGACCACATCTATGACATTCCTCCACTCCTCGACTGTCACATTCCTATGAATGATCACGAGTAGGGGTGGTACCCTATCTCACATCCTTAGCTAATCTCTCCCATGCATCCAACAAAACATCACATTACTACACCTTAATCATACCCACAATCACTCTTGACACCTCACCTATACTAACCACCCTACCTATCTTTCCCTATACCTCCTTACCTTCGTATCCCACCTTCTATCTGCCCACTCCAACCCTAACCCACTGTCATTCACCTTTACCTATGTTATGATTTTTTTTTTCTCAACCTCTCCTACCTACCACTACATTTCTCACCCACCCAACCTAGGGCACTTTTGGCCCCTTTTTACACAAATCATGACCGGTACCAATTATCTCTAACCAACCCTGGTCCCCCTTAAATTGGCATTGGTCACCCTTTTTTGTGACCGATACTGGTTCACTACTATTGACGCCGACTAATCCTCAATTGATGTTAGTCACTATCATCACAAAAAACGGTGATGCCCAAACCCCCACCCCCTCTTCCTAAAAACTTCCTTTCTCTCCATTCTACCCACCTAATCCTATCCAAATCCCCCCTCCACCATTCCCCACCCCTCCTTCACTCAATCTCCCCCCCTCCCCCCCACTCCTATTTTACCTGATTTTTCCCTCCCACAAATTCCAAATTCATTTTCCTCCCAAACCCATTTTTCCCCACCCGACCTCTAAACCAATCTAATTCACAAAAAAAAGAAAGTGATTGACTCTTACCTCATCACATTATTGTTTCCATGGTGGCATGTTGGGCCACTACACCAGTGGTCCACCTGATCCCTCTCCTGCCTCTGCCATTACCCAAAAAACCTTTGTACCTCCAACCAACCGAATCACTCAATCCGATCTCATGGACCCGCCTATCGTCTACTAATCACCCGCTACACCACTCACTAACTCAGCTCTCCATTCCACATGGATTCTTTCCACCTTTCTCTCTCTCACCTATAATTTTCTCCTATTCAGCAAGTGACAAATGATTCCATAAAAAGACAAAATTTCCTTTTTCATAACCTACCCTACTTGACCGGTGATGGTTTTACCTTGACCAACATCGGTCCCATTCCCTAGCTTACCATGGTCAGTCCATCGCGACCGGCATCGGTTCCTTCAAACCATCATCAATTATCTTGCTTAGTCATTTTCCTCCCCCTACCCCTAATTTGGTGACCTATATCATTTTTACCTCACCCACACTTGACTTAGACCCTTCACTTTATCCTCCTAACCTCAACATTTACTACCTCACCTCATCCTCATTTAGGGTCTCATTATTTTACACATACCTCGGCCCTACCCGTGTCGTGACCTACTTACTTGGACCTGGAACATTGCTAGTGACCTATGACCTCATGTGCTTGCTATACCTTATGGCACTATTACCCGTGTTGATTGACATACTGACCTTACCTTGCCTCTTGCTATGACCGTTTATCTTGACCCAATACTTGGTGTACCAAAACATACCTTAAACATTCCTGCACATGACCTGCATCATGTTTCCTAATCATATCCTATACCTTAGGTACTGGAATCATCTCAACCTTGTTTGGATAAACCTATCGACCTTATACAATGTTGAGTTTTCCTGCTCTTCAACCTGGTACTGTGTTGTAGTTTATACGTGTACATGCATTTGCTTGTTACTACCTTTGACCTTGACCCATTACTTGGATTACCCAATTAGACCTTTTACCCCTTTTTACCATGTTTCCCACCTTCCTCTTCATCACATTCACCTTTTATCAAACCACTCACTAATTCTTTCTTCTACCTCATCAGTTCCTAGCTTGTGGGGGATCACCTTCACCCACACATGGGGCAACCACATCTTATTTTTGTCAGTGTCACTTACCAATACAAGACACGCAACATAAAGGGGCAAAATGTAAACACCAAAATTGGGTCACACTCCAATTGGTCCCTCAACAAATAACCAACGTGAGCACACTCACCTAACCATGGCCCCTTTCATCCCACTCTAATATTAATTTAATTAAATTAATTCATGATCTCATAATATCTATTATTTAAATATCCTAATTAGATAATTCCCATACCACTACCTCACTAATACACCTCATCAGGCCACCTCACCCTAAGACCCATTCTTAGTATGTTGCCATAATAACTAAGACCTACCTAAACCCTAGAAATCAAATCCCACATTCCCTCTAACCACATTCCCACCCATTAGAAGGGAAGCTTCTATTCTAATCCATAGAGAAAGATGAATGAGATCCAAGAAAATCAAGGGGCTCTACACATTTTAGTAAACCTAGGAAATACCACCCTAACCGATGTTGGTTACCCTAAACCACCATCGATCAGACTGAAACCATCTTCGGTTACCATTTATACCCCAAAACAACCTTTTTTCAAGGTTGGCACATTTTCTGAGACCAAGCGACAAATCCAGAGCTGCATACAAGCAGAACCAGCATTCGTACACACATCAAAGCATCCATGTCCAGCATTAGAAGCAATCAAAGAGTCCTTTGCATTCACGGGAGCATCCGGGGAAGCACCATCACCACATCAAACGCCATCCATCTGATCAAATTCCATTTCCATCCAGCCATCAAGCTCATATAACAGTAAGTGTTTTATTAACCATCATTCATCCATTTTCATTTTAACAGACACTTTTACTTTTGTTATCAGTTCTAATTGTATTCCCATGAACCCATCATTTGCCTTCATAAAAACTTGATCATTCCTTCACCCACACCATTAAATTACCCATATCTTACTAATAACTACTCCTGAGCACACCTATTACCTACAAAAACCTTGTCATTGCCCTCTCCATTTCCATTTAGCCTCAGATCTGTCACCACACTGATATTTCATTAATTTTCCTCCACCCCGACCATACCAACATCAGTTACCCACAACCGGCACCGGTTCACTCAAACCGACATCGGTCTCTGTGTTTTACTCTTAGACCAAGAACAGAGCCTAAAATCTCCACCAAATACCCAAAATAGCCCAAAACTAAACCTTGGTCATTACCAGTACCCTAATAAAGACCTTGACCTTCAGATTTAATCATAGCCTAGCTTGTTGTGAACAAATCTACTTACTGTAGTTGAATAAGATACCTAAATCATTTTAATTGCAATATGGTTTTATTTATTATTAACATTGAATTGTTTTGAACAGTTGATTGACAACCTTCTAGGGAGTATCATACTTCCCGGATCTAGCATACGCTAGGTAGTCTACTACATATACTGTTTAACTTCTATTTGGTGGTCTTGTTTTCTATTTCAGGTAGTTCCTCCTAGCTAAAAGGAATCTTTTATGATCAGATGTGGATTAAGAAGTCATTTGCATGCAACAACCTTGAACCAGCTTTAACATGTATTCCTCCTAGCCCATTTACCCTTATCTGTTTCGTCAATATTCAAAGAAACACTCTAAGAATCAGGTGAAACATAGAGTTCCCATATTTTCTCTTGAAGGAGTAATACCACAAGAAGCATGGTCAAAATGGAAACCATATATTACACACCTTAGAGTATTCAGGTGCAAAGCAAACATGCACATACCTAAGCAGAATAGAAAGAAATTGGATATTAAATCACAAAAACTCATCTTCATTGGGTATAGTGAAGAGAATCTTGCGTACATATTCATGGATAAAAAGACTAGAATAGTCTACACCAGCAGAGATGTTGAGTTTTTTTAGAAAAAAGAAGAAGATTCTCCTCCTCCAGACTCATCTGATGTAGATTCTTCACTAGTTACAATAATAAAATTTGATGTTCCCATAGATGAGTAAAGTGATGATGGGGATGATGGTGTTGATCTGATAGAACCATGACCCATGGGATAGTTCAGTGAATGCCCGAGTGGTGTACTAGCACATTACGAGATGCAAGAATGGATGCTCCACCAGATACATCCACCCTTAGACCAAAGACTCATAGTAAAGTAAGAGAAGAAGTTAAATTTACTTTGATGAGTAGAGTTATTAAATATGATGATCCCTCTATAGTACAGGAACCCCTATAGTCAAAATCTTGGAAAGATGCCATTGAATCTTAATATCAGATAGTGATAAAAAATAACACTTGACAGCTTTTCAATCTTCCACTAGGGAAGAAACCCATTGGATGCAGTTGGATATTTAAACAAAGTAAGAATCAGATGGGATAGTGACAAGTATAAAGTGAGACTAGTAACAAAGGGTTATGCACAAAAAAAAGGCATTGACTACAAGGAGACATTTTCTCCCATAGCTAAGATCAAAATTATCAGGATGATCTTTGTTCTAGCTGCATAGTTTTGGATGAAATTCCATTAGATGGACATAAAAAGTTTCTTCTTGAATGGAGATTTATAAGAAGAATTCTATATGACTCAACTTGAGGGATATGTTGTACTGGGTCAAGAAGCAAAGGTATGCATAATCAAGAAATCTTTGTATGGCCTCAAACAGGCACCCCGGGCATGGTACATCAAGATTGATGAGCATCTCGTACAACATCGATTTGTTATAAATCCATACAGTCCCAATCTTTTACTCAAAAATAAAAGCGGGAGATTGTGATTGTTGTTGTCTATGTCAATGATCTAGTCATCACTGGCAGTTCAGTGAGGATGATTGATGCAATGAAGAAAGATTTTAATTGATCATTCGACATGACCGATCTTGGGCTAATGCATTATTATCTTGGATTAGAAGTATGGCAAAAAGAGAATCACATTTTTTTTCTCAATTGAAATATACCAAGACAACGCTCAATAAATTTAGGATGATTGATTGCACACCAATTGATACACCTATGGAGAATAGATTGGAATTATCTTGTTCAGATCCATCTCCTGAGGTAAGGTGCTACTCTCTATCGAAATTTGATTGGGAGTCTCATTTACCTGACCTACACTAGACCAGATATCAGCTTTGCAGTAAGATATCTATCGAGGTTCATGTAGGAACCCAAAGTTTTTCATTGGAAGGTAGCAAGGTGAATCTTGAGATATCTCAAAGGATCAGTGGATCTTGGTCTAGAATACAAGAAAAATGACACTCGCTACCTCAATAGGTGAGATATCCACTGATCCATTAATATTTGGATTTAGATATCCACTGATTACGCAGGTAATATTGATGATAGACTAGATATTCAGATTTAGATGATGCAATATTGATGATGCACAATTAAGGGGTGGAATGTTAGGTTAAATATTACTCACCTTTTTATTATCATGCATTTCATATTAATTAATGTATTTATTGTTTAATGGTTATATTTAATTATAAACCATATTATTATTTTATTCAAAACATATAGGTGTTGTTATATTGTTTTAACAATATTATTATTGTGCTTCCCTGATGTAATATTTGAAGCTACTATATTTTAAATTGGTTTTTGGATTTTTGTAACTCCTCATTTGTTTGTATTCAGCTGTACAATACCTATAAGTATTTCATCTCATTCATATGTGATTGGTTGATTGAGTTTAATATATTTATCTGACTTCCACCCCTATTGCTCAATCTACACATTTACCAATAAGATTTGATTATTTCTTGTTTACCAAGTAAACCCTTTTTTCCTCTATTGGTGCCATTTTGAGCCCTAAAATGAGTTAGTGTTTTTTCATAAACATTCAGTTAAATGTAACTATTATGTGTGCCTCTAATTTACTCCTCGTGCTTCAAAAGTTCAGTCTAAACAAAAGAGAACTACCTATTTGAGAAAAAAACTTTGTGCCTTGGAAAAATAAATGAAATGGTTTGTAGGAAATGTCATGGGACTGATCTAATGGATTAATTGAGAAAATATAAAATCGTTAGACCTACAGATGATTGGGATATGTCCTAAAAATTTCACAAAGAACCTACAAATCAACATAAATGATCCAAATTTCTCCTAGAATCTGAAGCTATGAAGGCCCAAAAAGAATGTAGCCCAATCATGAGTTTAAAATGTGTAAAAAAAATAGTTTAAAATGGACTTGGTCGTTTTAAAAGGTAAAAAATGGTCAAATGGGTCATAAAATTCCTATCTTTTAAAAGGGATTGGCCATTGGCATTTTAAAATTGTGGGAGGCTAAGTTTAAAAATCATTGGCATATTGTGTTGAAAAAGCATGCCAAACATTCATTTTTCTTTAAATTCACAGCAGCAAGACAGGTGTTACATGGCAATAGATCAGACTGTCGCGAAAAGAGAACATGTGGAAGCATTCTGAAGCTTTCCATGCCTAATAATTCTATATAGTCAAGTCCGCAGAATAAAATTGAGTTTTCATAAAGACATCAGGTCCAGTTGACAAGGTCAAATATACACGGGGTAGAAGGATAGATGGGATAAGTGGCATAGATCAAAACCTAAGAGGTGTATACATGTCAACATTCCAATGCTCTTTGAGTCATTTGGGTTCTGTGGACCCCAAATCTATGGAAATAGATTATATTTCATAAAGCTTTGATTCCATACCACACTGTGAAATCCGAAGGTTACGTGGATATTTCTCATTTTTCTATACTTTGCAACCCTAACAAAGTGTAAATTGTGAGAAACATGGATATTTTTCATTGGTTTGAATTTCTCACTTTGGAATAATCCTTATTGATAAAATTAAATTGCTAATTATCAAGAATCCATTTCATTGTTTTATGCTTCACATTCTGATGAGGCCAAAATTGATAACTATTTTCAAACATTTTGATTGGTTTATGCTTCACATTTTGACAGGGCTGATAATGCAAAGAAGCATGGAACTTTTCTATTGGCTCATGTTTCACATTTGTCAGTTAAAATTATCAAAAATTATGACACAATGCAGGGATGTGGAATGATATTATTGGTTAAAGCTTCACACTTTGTCAAAAGGGTCTAAATTACAAAGGGCGTGGAATGATCTTATTGACTAGAGCTTTTCACTTTGTCAAAAAGAGTAATTGTGAAGGGTGTGGAATGATTTTATTGGCTAGAGATTTGCACTTTAATTAGGACTGAATTGCAAGGGCATTGAATGATCTAATTGGATAGATTATTTACATTTTTTTTTTCCAAGCATGAATTATAAGTATCGTGGAAATTTTTCTTATGGTTTAATGCTTCAAATTCTCTGACCCGAGCGTATAACAAAGGTGCACTGGATCCTTTCATTGGTTCAATCTGCCCAAGGATCAATTGCATGTCCGTCCACCTTCTCATCTCTCACCTTAATTTTCTCCTATCAACAAGTGGACAAAGTGATTCCATAAAAAAGACAAATTTCCTTTTTCATAACCTACCCCTACTTGACCGGTGATGGTTTTACCTTGACCAACATCGGTCCCATTCCCTAGCTTCCCATGGTCAGTCCATCGCGACCGGCATCGGTTCCTTCAAACCATCATCAATTATCTGCTTAGTCATTTTCCTCCCCCTACCCCTAATTTGGTGACCTATATCATTTTTACCTCACCCCACACTTGACTTAGACCCTTCACCTTTATCCTCCTAACCTCAACATTTACTACCTCACCTCATCCTCATTTAGGGTCTCATTATTTTACACATACCTCGGCCCTACCCGTGTCGTGAACCTACTTACTTGGACCTGGAAACATTGCTAGTGACCTATGACCTCATGTGCTTGCTATACCTTATGGCACTATTACCCGTGTTGATTGACATACTGACCTTACCTTGCCTCTATGCTATGACCGTTTATCTTGACCCAATACTTGGTGTACCAAAACATACCTTAAACATTCCTGCACATGACCTGCATCATGTTTCCTAATCATATCCTATACCTTAGGTACTGGAATCATCTCAACCTTGTTTGGATAAACCTATCGACCTTATACAATGTTGAGTTTTCCTGCTCTTCAACCTGGTACTGTGTTGTAGTTATACGTGTACATGCATTTGCTTGTTACTACCTTTGACCTTGACCCATTACTTGGATACCCAATTAGACCTTTTACCCCTTTTTACCATGTTTCCCACCTTCCTCTTCATCACATTCACCTTTTATCAAACCACTCACTAATTCTTTCTTCTACCCTCATCAGTTCCTAGCTTGTGGGGGATCACCTTCACCCACACATGGGGCAACCACATCTTATTTTTGTCAGTGTCACTTACCAATACAAGACACGCAACATAAAGGGGCAAAATGTAAACACCAAAATTGGGTCACACTCCAATTGGTCCCTCAACAAATAACCAACGTGAGCACACTCACTAACCATGGCCCCTTTCATCCCACTCTAATATTAATTTAATTAAATTAATTCATGATCTCATAATATCTATTATTTAAATATCCTAATTAGATAATTCCCATACCACTACCTCACTAATACACCTCATCTAGCCACCTCACCCTAAGACCCATTCTTAGTATGTTGCCATAAATAACTAAGACCTACCTAAACCCTAGAAATCAAATCCCACATTCCCTCTAACCACATTCCCACCCATTAGAAGGGAAGCTTCTATTCTAATCCATAGAGAAAGATGAATGAGATCCAAGAAAATCAAGGGGCTCTACACATTTTAGTAAACCTAGGAAATACCACCCTAACCGATGTTGGTTACCCTAAACCACCATCGATCAGACTGAAACCATCTTCGGTTACCATTTATACCCCAAAACAACCTTTTTTCAAGGTTGGCACATTTTCTGAGACCAAGCGACAAATCCAGAGCTGCATACAAGCAGAACCAGCATTCGTACACACATCAAAGCATCCATGTCCAGCATTAGAAGCAATCAAAGAGTCCTTTGCATTCACGGGAGCATCCGGGGAAGCACCATCACCACATCAAACGCCATCCATCTGATCAAATTCCATTTCCATCCAGCCATCAAGCTCATATAACAGTAAGTGTTTTATTAACCATCATTCATCCATTTTCATTTTAACAGACACTTTTACTTTTGTTATCAGTTCTAATTGTATTCCCATGAACCCATCATTTGCCTTCATAAAAACTTGATCATTCCTTCACCCACACCATTAAATTACCCATATCTTACTAATAACTACTCCTGAGCACACCTATTACCTACAAAAACCTTGTCATTGCCCTCTCCATTTCCATTTAGCCTCAGATCTGTCACCACACTGATATTTCATTAATTTTCCTCCACCCCGACCATACCAACATCAGTTACCCACAACCGGCACCGGTTCACTCAAACCGACATCGGTCTCTGTGTTTTACTCTTAGACCAAGAACAGAGCCTAAAATCTCCACCAAATACCCAAAATAGCCCAAAACTAAACCTTGGTCATTACCAGTACCCTAATAAAGACCTTGACCTTCAGATTTAATCATAGCCTAGCTTGTTGTGAACAAATCTACTTACTGTAGTTGAATAAGATACCTAAATCATTTTAATTGCAATATGGTTTTATTTATTATTAACATTGAATTGTTTTGAACAGTTGATTGACAACCTTCTAGGGAGTATCATACTTCCCGGATCTAGCATACGCTAGGTAGTCTACTACATATACTGTTTAACTTCTATTTGGTGGTCTTGTTTTCTATTTCAGGTAGTTCCTCCTAGCTAAAAGGAATCTTTTATGATCAGATGTGGATTAAGAAGTCATTTGCATGCAACAACCTTGAACCAGCTTTAACATGTATTCCTCCTAGCCCATTTACCCTTATCTGTTTCGTCAATATTCAAAGAAACACTCTAAGAATCAGGTGAAACATAGAGTTCCCATATTTTCTCTTGAAGGAGTAATACCACAAGAAGCATGGTCAAAATGGAAACCATATATTACACACCTTAGAGTATTCAGGTGCAAAGCAAACATGCACATACCTAAGCAGAATAGAAAGAAATTGGATATTAAATCACAAAAACTCATCTTCATTGGGTATAGTGAAGAGAATCTTGCGTACATATTCATGGATAAAAAGACTAGAATAGTCTACACCAGCAGAGATGTTGAGTTTTTTTTTAGAAAAAAGAAGAAGATTCTCCTCCTCCAGACTCATCTGATGTAGATTCTTCACTAGTTACAATAATAAAATTTGATGTTCCCATAGATGAGTAAAGTGATGATGGGGATGATGGTGTTGATCTGATAGAACCATGACCCATGGGATAGTTCAGTGAATGCCCGAGTGGTGTACTAGCACATTACGAGATGCAAGAATGGATGCTCCACCAGATACATCCACCCTTAGACCAAAGACTCATAGTAAAGTAAGAGAAGAAGTTAAATTTACTTTGATGAGTAGAGTTATTAAATATGATGATCCCTCTATAGTACAGGAACCCCTATAGTCAAAATCTTGGAAAGATGCCATTGAATCTTAATATCAGATAGTGATAAAAAATAACACTTGACAGCTTTTCAATCTTCCACTAGGGAAGAAACCCATTGGATGCAGTTGGATATTTAAAACAAAGTAAGAATCAGATGGGATAGTGGACAAGTATAAAGTGAGACTAGTAACAAAGGGTTATGCACAAAAAAAAGGCATTGACTACAAGGAGACATTTTCTCCCATAGCTAAGATCAAAATTATCAGGATGATCTTTGTTCTAGCTGCATAGTTTGGATGAAAATTCCATTAGATGGACATAAAAAGTTTCTTCTTGAATGGAGATTTATAAGAAGAATTCTATATGACTCAACTTGAGGGATATGTTGTACTGGGTCAAGAAGCAAAGGTATGCATAATCAAGAAATCTTTGTATGGCCTCAAACAGGCACCCCGGGCATGGTACATCAAGATTGATGAGCATCTCGTACAACATCGATTTGTTATAAATCCATACAGTCCCAATCTTTTACTCAAAAATAAAAGCGGGGGAGATTGTGATTGTTGTTGTCTATGTCAATGATCTAGTCATCACTGGCAGTTCAGTGAGGATGATTGATGCAATGAAGAAAGATTTTAATTGATCATTCGACATGACCGATCTTGGGCTAATGCATTATTATCTTGGATTAGAAGTATGGCAAAAAGAGAATCACATTTTTTTTCTCAATTGAAATATACCAAGACAACGCTCAATAAATTTAGGATGATTGATTGCACACCAATTGATACACCTATGGAGAATAGATTGGAATTATCTTGTTCAGATCCATCTCCTGAGGTAAGTGCTACTCTCTATCGAAATTTGATTGGGAGTCTCATTTACCTGACCTACACTAGACCAGATATCAGCTTTGCAGTAAGATATCTATCGAGGTTCATGTAGGAACCCAAAGTTTTTCATTGGAAGGTAGCAAGGTGAATCTTGAGATATCTCAAAGGATCAGTGGATCTTGGTCTAGAATACAAGAAAAATGACAACTCGCTACCTCAATAGGTGAGATATCCACTGATCCATTAATATTTGGATTTAGATATCCACTGATTACGCAGGTAATATTGATGATAGACTAGATATTCAGATTTAGATGATGCAATATTGATGATGCACAATTAAGGGGTGGAATGTTAGGTTAAATATTACTCACCTTTTTTATTAATCATGCATTTCATATTAATTAATGTATTTATTGTTTATATGGTTATATTTAATTATAAACCATATTATTATTTTTATTCAAACATTATAGGTGTTGTTATATTGTTTTAACAATATTATTATTGTGCTTCCCTGATGTAATATTTGAAGCTACTATATTTTAAATTGGTTTTTGGATTTTTGTAACTCCTCATTTGTTTGTATTCAGCTGTACAATACCTATAAGTATTTCATCTCATTCATATGTGATTTGGTTGATTGAGTTTAATATATTTTATCTGACTTCCACCCCTATTGCTCAATCTACACATTTTACCAATAAGATTTGATTATTTCTTGTTTACCAAGTAAACCCCTTTTTCCTCTATTGGTGCCCATTTTGAGCCCCTAAAATGAGTTAGTGTTTTTCATAAACATTCAGTTAAATGTAACTATTATGTGTGCTCTAATTTACTCCTCGTGCTTCAAAGTTCAGTCTAAACAAAAGAGAACTACCTATTTGAGAAAAAAACTTTGTGCCTTGGAAAAATAAATGAAATGGTTTTGTAGAAATGTCATGGGACTGATCTAATGGATTAATTGAGAAAATATAAAATCTTTAGACCTACAGATGATTGGGATATGTCTAAAAATTTCACAAAGAACCTACAAATCAACATAAAATGATCCAAATTTCTCCTAGAATCTGAAGCTATGAAGGCCCAAAAGAATGTAGCCCAATCATGAAGTTTAAATGTGTAAAAAAAATAGTTAAAATGGACTTGGTCGTTTTAAAGGTAAAAAATGGTCAAATGGTCATAAAATTCTATCTTTTTAAAGGATTGGCCATTGGCATTTTAAAATATGTGGGAGGCTAAGTTTAAAATCATTGGCATATTGTGTTTGAAAAGCATGCCAAACATTCATTTTTCTTTAAATTCAACATCAGCAAGACAGGTGTTACATGGCAATAGATCAACTGTCCGAAAAGAGAACATGTGGAAGCATTCTGAAGCTTTCCATAGCCTAATAATTCTATATAAGTCAAGTCCGCAGAATAAATTGAGTTTCATAAAGACATCAGGTCCAGTTGAAAGGTCAAATATACACGTGGTAGAAGGATAGATGGGATAAGTGGCATAGATCAAAACCTAAGAGGTGTATACATGTCAACATTCCAATGCTCTTTGAGTCATTTGGGTTCTGTGGACCCCAAATCTATGGAAATAGATTATATTTCATAAAGCTTTGATTCCATACCACACTGTGAAATCCGAAGGTTACGTGGATATTTCTCATTTTTCTATACTTTGCACCCTAACAAAGTGTAAATTGTGAGAAACATGGATATTTTTCATTGGTTTGAATTTCTCACTTTGGAATAATCCTTATTGATAAAATTAAATTGCTAATTATCAAGAATCCATTTCATTGTTTTATGCTTCACATTCTGATGAGGCCAAAATTGATAACTATTTTCAAACATTTTGATTGGTTTATGCTTCACATTTTGACAGGGCTGATAATGCAAAGAAGCATGGAACTTTTCTATTGGCTCATGTTTCACATTTGTCAGTTAAAATTATCAAAAATTATGACACAATGCAGGGATGTGGAATGATATTATTGGTTAGAGCTTCACACTTTGTCAAAAGGTCTAAATTACAAAGGGCGTGGAATGATCTTATTGACTAGAGCTTTTCACTTTGTCAAAAAGAGTAATTGTGAAGGGTGTGGAATGATTTTATTGGCTAGAGATTTGCACTTTATTAGGACTGAATTGCAAAGGGCATGGAATGATCTAATTGGATAGATATTTACATTTTTTCAGAAGGAATGAATTATAAAGTATCGTGGAAATTTCTTATTGGTTTATGCTTCAAATTCTGACACGGCGTATAATACAAAGGTGCATGGATCCTTCTCATTGGTTCAATCTTCACAAGGATCAATTGAATTTATCAAATAGACTAACAAATTGATGAACATAGAGCTCCCACATTGGCTTGTATTTCTCTCATGTTAGTCAAGATTATCAAAAAGTATGAATTATGAAGCAAACATGGAGCTTTTTCATTCGCTCATGTTTCAAGATAGCTAATACAAGTAAAGGAATGATATGAATAGAGAAGAATATGTGGAGCTATTCCATTGGCTCACATTTAAAGATAGTTAGTACAAGTAAAAGAAGATACCAAAATTGTAGAAAATGTGGAGCTTTGTCATTGAATCACATTTTACGAAGAGTAATAAAGTGAAAGAACAATTTAAGGACAATGAAGGAGCATGAAATTTTCTCATTGGCTTGTATTTCAGAAATAGAACATATTTGTGAGAAAAGCCACATAATAACAAAATAAAATCAATGCACATGTGGACAAAATCTGAAGCCAATAAAAGGATGTAACATGTCACTCTCTTGTTTATCCCGACACGTAGAATTTAAAATGGCCATAAATTTTGATCCAGAGATCCAAATCAAGAAAAATTTGTCTCGTTGGAAAGGTATCTTCAAGTTAGCATCATCATATTCAGAAATTAATGGCATTTGGCAGGATAAAATGAGAGTGAAATACACACACACACACACTTGGTACTATCAGTTAACTATATTTACGTATGTGGTAGTAAAAATAGGGAATTAATAATCAATACCAAAATTCTATTAAAAATTTAGATATTTTTAGTTAGATAAGTTGTATTCCCACTCTGATCAAAAGATATTTCTTTGTGAACAACGAGAATATTTTTAAAAAATATTAGGGGAAAATAGGGTTGTAAGAAGACATTAAATTATATAAATATGGGGCTTTTCCTCATAATTAAGGAGTTAGTTTTGGTATTCAGATCAAATGGGCTTAGTCTTTAAATTTATGAAAGGGTTAGAGATATAATTGTTAATATTGTATGCTTCCCTCGTGAAATACTTTATGATCTCATTTTCCCAACTTTGTGTCAAGGTGGTTGCAAGTGTACAACCATTGATAAGCATTGATAGCATTCAGTTGATGTGCCCTTGTTAATAAATTCAAGAACTGAATACAGTATGTTTATATTTGAGTTTAAATTTTATCTTCTGGGTTCTAGATGTTAAATTGTCAATTAATGAGTGATATTTTCTTCTAGTCTTATGTTCACTATTTCTCGTTTTCATAAACTAGATCTTTCATTTTTTATGCTTTGGTCATTAAGTTTGATATTGTGTTGTGAGATCTCCCTCTGCAATATTAAACTGGATTGTAAAATATTTGTCATAAAAATCTTGTACTGATAGATTTTTCTAATCGTTTGAGTGTATCTTGGGCGTATGAGAGATGAAGCAATAAACAATTTATTAGAATGCCTACACAAGCTCTTGTTTTAGGTATTTTAGAGCTTGCATTGACTATTTTTACATCTATTAATCTTCAATGAACGCAAATAGTTATTAGTCGATATTGTCACTACTTGATCCATTTTTATTCACTTTCCATGATTTCACGATACTCTAAGTATTAAATGTTTTGTCACAATGAACTTCTCTGCCTATAATTCCCCCTCTGTCAAGTCACAATTACAATAATTGACCCCATCCCATCACTATTAAATGACATTTTTTTCTATTTCACTACCTTATTTCTCTAAACATCACTGCAAGTGTCTTTTAGACTTAATCTCATTACTAAGAGAATGCAAGAGAAATCGAACTTAACTATCTTTAATAACCTATGCTTGGTGTAATAAGCATATGTAATACTTTGTGTGAAAACTCATGAGAATGAGTGTTGTATCCATTGGACATTTTTATCCTAGATTGACCCACCATTTTTAGAATTTAAGAAATTGAGGAAAAAATATCTCATCTCCCCCTCTCCCATTTAGGTTACACCTCAGGTCCTCTCACCCTGGTTCAAAGAATGACAAAAAATAGTAGGAAAAGGCCATCTCCTTTGTATGTACCCCTTAATCATCCCAAGTCTTGATCCCAAGGAAGTGTTAGAACCCTCCCCGGCTAAAAACCAACACAAAAAACTAGTCTATCACTTTTCTAATTCCTTTCCCCCTTTTTTAAGGATAAATTGCTGTCAAACCACCAGGGGGTTCATATTTGAGGACCAACACACTTCTGACACCATTTTTAAGGAAATTATCCTAGTTATTAATTTATATATGTTCTACTAGCTCATTAACAACATGCTTCTTGCACCGTTTTCAGGGACTAAGTCAAAAAATATAAGCTTTCTGAAACATTATTGGGTGTTAAGTCCATATTGAGGTTTAGGATACTTCCCTTTATAATTTTGTTTCCAAAATACAGTCCATTCTGAAAGTATTGTTTCAAAAATTTCTCAGTATAAGTAGGTTTTCCATTAAATCTGACTCCACTAGGAAAAACATGGTGCAATTCATAAATATCTACAAATCTTTGTCTATTATTTTGTAAATTTTTCATTTCAAGAGTTATTTGAGTTGATCTACACATCTAAGGTGTAATACCTTATTGGTGGCTCCATTTTTTAAAAGAACATTTGGCATATGCCAGTGCTAATTATCTACTCGTTGTTGATTAACTCTTCAATTTTGCAAAGCTAGAATGAAGGATATCCTTCTTCAAGTCTAGTCCTACCAAAGCGTTACTTCCAGAGTTAGAAAATACAAATCCAATAAGGAATCATATCTCGAAACTAGTGGGTGGTCTAAGATCAAAAGAAAAGATTGTTCTATGTGCTGAATTTGATCAGCCTTTGGTGTAACACTATTCTAACACATCTGACATCTATGATTCAAATAGCCCTCATGTTGATTTGCATACTTTATTTTAAGAAGGTCCAGCATCTACAAGTAACAAATTTGTTCTTCATCTTCCTCCTTTGTTGACTCTTGAGAATAGGGTATTTTGTGAAACTAAGTCGTTAGAGGATCAATATTTTTTGGATCATACTCCTTTGCCTTAAAAACCCCTAGTTTCCCGTCGTTTCGATCCTCAAATACCTCCACCAAGGCCTCCTTTTGTGGTTAATACCTACAAACCAATAAGATTCTATGGGATGGTGGGTTACCCAAATGAAGAACCCCATGAAATCAGAAATAGATTGTCTAGATTTTAAGGGAATAATACCATAAGTGGAGATCAACATCTTACATTTTTTCATAATGTTATGGATGACTTTGAACTAGAACATGAAGATGTGTATGTCAATTTATTCATACATACTTTAGAGGAAGATTCTAGGGAATGGTATGATTTTCTATCTGAAAATTCAATTGATTCCTAGACAAAAATGAAAAATTATTTTAAGTTAAAATATGGTGATAAAACTTATCTTAGGTTTCTCTTGAATGAGTTTGAGAATATAAAGAAAAATCCTAATGATTGTGTGCAAGAATTTAACACTAGGTTTGATAAAACCTTAAATAGATTACCTATTAATATAAAGCCTAGTGATAATTATTGCTTCATCAAGTACTCAAATGCCTTTGACACAAAAGAAGATTATTATCTAAGGGATAAAAATCCTAGAACCTTGAGATAGGATTTCTCTATGGCTATCCAAATAGATAAAAATATAAAATTTGTAGGAAAACCTCCAAAGAGGGAAGTTGTTAAGCTCATTAATCCAAAAAATGCACAGGCTAGCAAGGTAGTGGACTTAGAAGAAGTGGTTAAGAATTTTTTCAGAGTAGTGAAAGATATTTCATAACATTTGGCTTGAGTAGAGAAAGGATTGGCTTTAAATTATCAAGTCCGAAATTAGGCCCAAGTAAAAAATAGATTTGGAAATCATCCCAAAGGAGAACATTGGGTCAATGACACAAAAAAATAACCCATGCCTTCATGAAATAAGAAACATGCTTATAAAGAAAGTAAAACATTCCCTGATCCATTAAAAATGAGAGATTCATTGGTAGAAGAAGATCACATAATTTAATGGTGTGATAAATGTTTATTGCATTCCCCTTGTGATCCACTTGTTTGAGATGATGATGTTGCTGATGAAGCTGGTTTGGATGAAATATGCATGTGGGAATGTCCCAAAAATCTAGTATAAGGAGCCTCTTCAACTAATCTCTTATATGCTAGAACTATGGAGGAATTTTTGGCTTGCATAAATCAAGTATCGTCCATCCCTTCTAATTTCAATGATGATATAGATATGGCTCAGACATTTGAAATTCCAAATCATGATTTTTACTATTTTAGAGCTTTAATGATTAATAAGTATGATGGTGGAATCCCATATGATGAGGATAGGAAACTATTAATGAATTCTCTGGATTCTCAAGAAAAAGAGTATAACATTAGGAAAAGATGGGTCAAAGGGTTTTCCCTTGCTAAATCAAAAGTTCCTATCTTGACCAACATCCCCAAAGATGCTCCTAAGAAACCCATTCCTAAGAAATCTCCTATCAATACTTCAAAGCCAAGTACCTTTGTTGTTGCCCAAGTAATAAAAGATAACATCCCGTCAGAAAGAACAGTTACCCTTTCCTCTAATATATCCCTACCAAATTATATTGTATATAATATGGATCAAATTCTAATTTAAATAAAAATCACAGTCCCTATTGTATAACTTCTTAGAATTATAGGACAAATAAATAGATAATTTGAATACTTAGGGTTGAAGGATGATATGGTTTTTAAGGAAAGGGATGAAAATAATGTGGTGACTTTGCATGTCATAGCTAAAGTTGAGATAAAGGAAGAACCAGAGAACATGAAGGAACTTTTAGAATTATATTTAAGCACATCCTTGGATGAATCCCAATTGGATTTGGATACTTTCTTTACTACTTTGATTGTCAATGGGCAACTTCTTCATAATTGTATGTTCAATTCAGGAGCTTCATGTAATTTTATTCCTTTAGAGGTTATGAATGAATTATATATCAATATAAAAGTAGCCTTTGGGACTTGTTATGCCATGGATTCAAGAGTGGTACTAGTTGTGTGGTATTTCAGAGGTTTAGTAGTACAACTTACTGCTTACCCTGGAAAATTTTTGACCATGAACACATTTATAGTGTATTTCCTTTCTAAATGGGGCTTGTTTCTATTAATAAAGTAGGTATCCAGTGTAGGAGGAAATGTTTAGATGGACATTTTATATGCCTCTATAGCATTAGAGGGGAAGCTAGTCAAATTACATAGAGAAAATAAAATTATCCATATTTTTGAGGATCCCATGAATGCCTCTTATAAGGTATTGTTTGATGATACTCTATTTGGGAAACATCATATGAAATTCCTATTGTGAAGATCATTGTATGGATTCCAATGCACACATATAAGATGTCAATTCCCCTTGGACTATGATGTTTGATGGAGAATTTTCCAATGCTGCAAATGGAGTTGGAGGTGTTTTAGTTTCTCTAAATCAGCTTTCTTATAGCTTCTCTTTCAAATTGAAGTTTGAATGTATTAATAACATTGTTGAATATGAATCATTTCTCCTTGGATTAAAAATTGCATGGAATTATAGGATAAAGGATATAATTGTTAAAGGAGATTCATAATTTATTGTAAATAAAGTTAGACAGTTGTATGCCACTAAGAATAAGAGATTGAAATGGTATAAGCATGTGGTCTGATATTTCATTGAATTATTTTATTCTTTTAACATTCTTTATCATGAGAGAGCTCTCAATGCAGTAGCTAACAATATTTTTTATGGCATCCTAGTATGACAAAGGTATTTTATCTCCTTACTACCATTATGAAGTAGAAATGTTAGTCATACCTTCAGTTCCTAACAACATTCAGCATTGGAAAGTTTCTAAGGATGATTCTCAGATTCTAAGGTTTCTAACTTATAAAAATGAGTTCAATAATCAACTCATTGATCTTGAGCCCATGGTGGAAATGTGTTAAGGAAAGGAGACCATCTTTGGAAAAGATATAATCTAGCTAGAGACTAATATCATTCCTAGAGGACTTGTCATCCTAGAATCAAAATTTGATAGTGCAGACCAAGTTACAAGTAGGTTTGTTTATGCATCTAGAGATGTTGAAGAATGAAAATTGGGAACTTCTCAACACCCGATAATTTTTTTTTGGGGATTATTATGAATAAGGAAGAAAATTAGGCTTACACCAAGTTACTAAAGAAATATAAGGATTGTCTAGCATGGTATATTTAGAATTGAAGGCTTATAGAGAAGACTTGTTTCAGCATGAGATACCCTTTGTGCCTCACTCCAAGCCCTTCGGATAGATACAAAGACCAATCAATCCCCTCCTTGCAGCCAAAATGTAAGAATAATTGACCAAACTAAGAGGTGGTGGGATAATACAACCTACTAGGTATTCTTCATAGGTAGCTAACTTAGTGCTAGTAAGAAAAAATAATGGTGATAAGACTTTATGTCAATTTTAGAAATCTGAAAAAAGCTTCACTTAAAGATAATTATCCCCTCTCTAATATGGATAATTTTCTACAAAAGGTGACTTGTTCAGAAATTTTATCTACCTTGGATGGCCTCTCTGGTTACAATCGTGTTATGGTAAGAGAATCTGAACAATACAATACTAAATTCACCACTTCTTGGGGTACTTATGTTTACATCAAGATTTCATTTGGGTTGATGAATGTTGGGGAAAATTTTCAAAGAGCAATGAATGTTGATTTTTTAGGTCTTATAAACTAGTTCATTTTTGTATATCAAGATGACATCAAAAAAAAAATCCAAAAGAAGAGAAGATCACCTAATGTACTTATTGAAAATTGTGATCAGCTGTAGGGAGTATTAAATTTCATTGAACCCCAAGAAATTTCATTATGGTGTGCAATGATCTAAGTTACTTGGATACATAGTTTATCATCAAGGATTCATGATTGATCCAGAATGAGTAGAAGCTATTGACAAAGTTCATATCCCCTTATTAAATAAAGGTATTTAGTCTTTCTTTGGGAAGATTAATTTTGTGAGAAGATTTATATATAATTTTTCTTAGATTACCATTCCTATCATAAGTATGTTGAAAAAGGATCAGGTTATCAAATCGAAAGAAGGGGTTGTTCAAGAATTCAAAGTAATAAAGGAGGAACTTAAGACTGCCACCATCTTAAACTATCATGATTATAATAAAGCATTTCAAATGTTTTCTTTTTCCTCAGAAAATACATTTTCTTCTATGTTATTGCATAAGGATGGAGAATGGCATGAAAATATCATTGCCTTCTTTAGCAAAGCCTTGCAGGGAGATGAGATAAAATATTCCATCATGGAGAAATAATATTTTACCTTGGTGAAAGCCACTAAGATCTTCAAACCCTATATTTTAAGCTCCAAGGTTGTAGCTTACGTTCACCAAAAAATTGTAAAAGATAATTTATCATAAATGGAGATATCAAGTAAAATATGCCACAGGGTCAAAAAACTTCATGAATATGACATGAAGATCTAGACAACCAAGTTGGTTCGAAGATTAGGCTTAGTAAGGTTGATAGCAGAGAGAAATTTATAGATGACATAGATACATAATGTTGAAGAATATGGGCTACATTCTAATGAAAAGGTGAGCACTTCGGTTGGTACAAGGATATAGTGTTTTATTTGATAAACTTGAATTGTCCTATGCACTTAGTTAAGAATCAAATGAGGAAACTTAAGCTAGTTTCTCATAAGTATGTATTAACTGATCACGTACTATCTTGTAAGAATCTAGAAGGATTTTTACATAGATATATCACTGAAGAAGATGCCCCCAAAATAATTTTATAATTTCATGGAGGGGTATGTGGAGGTCATTTTTCTGGTAGATTCATTACTCACAAGATCTTAATTTGGTTATTGGTGGCCTTCATTGTTCAAAGATGTTTCCTTGTTGGTTCAAATATATGAGAGTTGTAAACATTTTTATGGAAGTCTAAAATCCTTTGGGGCCTTACCCCTACAACTTGTGTCAATAGAAGCTCCATTTAAATAATGGGGCTTGGACATTATTGGTGAGATCTCATAATCTTCAAGTACTGGTCATAAAATGATATTTTTAGCCACTGAATACTTTACCAAATGGGTTGAATCCATTCCTACCATTAAAATCAACTCATGAGGTAGTAATGAAATTTTTTTTCGATAACATATTTTTCAGGTTTGGAGTTCCTTCCAGGATAGTTGCTGACAATGTCAGGAGTTTCTAAGCTAAACCATTAGCAGCTATGTGTAAGAAATATGGTATAAATTTGGCCTATGCATCAAACTATAACCCTCATGAAAATGGACAAGTAGAATCAAGTAACAAGAACCTCCTAAAGATCCTTAGAAGGACATTAGAGACAAACAATAAAAAATAGGGTGAACAACTCAAGTTTTCACTATGGGCAGAAAGAGTTACCACTAAGAGGTATACTGGAAAAATTCCTTTTGAGTTAATCTATGGAATTCAAGCCCTTTTTCCTTTATACTTGTAACTTTCCTCATATTAGCACATGCATAAATTTGAAGATAGGGAAGAGGTTATTCCATATGAAACAATGATCAATCAAATTGTGTTATTGGATGAGGAAAGAAGAGAGTTCTACCAAATACATCTCAAGTTCAAAGAAACACTTCAGAAAATATTTGACATGAAGGTCACCCCAAGAGATTTTAGTGTTGGAGACTTAGTCTTATAGTGGGATATCATACATGATGATAAAGGAAAGCATGGAATTTTTTATGACCTTTAGATGGGACCCTATTCTATTGATATTAGAATTGGGGAACATACTTTATTTTTGAAGGACCTATAAGGAAATATGCTAGAGTTGTCTGTCAATGGAAGGAACCTCAAACATTTCTTAGATTAAGCCAAGGTATCATGTATCATTATACAGTGTACAATTTTTCGTTTATGTTTTTACTCTAGTTTGTTTCCCTTTTTGTGCTCTGGTCTCCAATGACCAGGTTTCGTGACATGTCAGTATTCTAGTATCAATTTAATATATATTTTTAGTAATCCCTCTATATTTGGTTTCCCTGAATCCTTACCTAATGGATTAGGCATATGGTATGGTATATGTTCTCGTGGAACCCACAGGAGGTTCCCATCCTCGAGTAGGAGTCATTGTTGGTGCCCATTTTGAGCCCCTAAACTGAGTTAGTATTTTTCATAAACTTTCAGTTAAATATAACTATTTAAAGTGCTCTAGTTTACTCAATGTGCTTCAAAGTTCAGTCTAAACAAAACATAACTATAAATATGAGAAAAATCTTTGTTCCTTCAAAAAATAAATGAAATGATTTAGCATAAATTTTGGGGGACTAGTCTAATGGACTAGTTAATCAAATATAAAAGCTTCATACTTGCCGATGATTGAGCTATGTATAAATCTATCAAAAAAAACCTACAAATCAACATAAAATGATCCAAACTACTCCTAGAATTTGAATCTATGAAGGTATAAAATAATGGTGATCAATCACGAAGTATAAAGTTGTAAAAAACTCATTCAAATGGATTTGGCCATTTTAAAGGGAAAAAAATGTTCAAACATTCATCAACTTCTACCTTTCAAAAGCATTTGTCGTTAGTATTTTAAAATCTGTGGGAGGGTAAGTTTAAAAGCATTGGTAAATTTTATTTGTAAAGCCAAAAAGATGTTCATTTGGCCATAAAATTCAACATCAGCAAGACAAGAGCTATGTGGTAGTATATCAATGGTCTAAGTAGAGGAAACATGGAAGCATTTTGATGTTTTCCATAGCCTAAGAATTTCACAGACATCAAGTACGCAGAATAAATTGAGTTTCATAAAGACATCGGGTCTAGTTAAAAGGTCAAATATACACATGGATGAAGGCTAGATGGGACAAGTAACACAAATTAAAAGCTAAGACCTATATATGTGTCATAAATTTGATGCTCTTTGAGTCATTTGGGTTCCAAAAACTCCAAGTCCATGGAAAAATATTACATTTCATAAAGCTTCAAGTCCATACTGCACTACAAAATCCGAAGGGTACATGGAGATTTCTCATTTGTCTATACTTTGTGGCCTAAAAAATTCTAAATTACGAGATATGTGGAGATTTTTGATTGGTTCAAGTTTCTCACTTTGGAAAAATCCTTGTTGATAAAAATAAATTGCTAAGTATTATGAAGCCATTTCATTATTTTATGCTTTGTATTCTAACAAGGCCGAAATTACTAAGTGTTATGGAACTTTCTGATTGGTTTATGCTTCACATTCTGATAGGGATGATAACATAAAGGAAGTTTGGATATTTTCTATTATCTCGTGTTTCACATTTGTCAGTTAAAATTATCAAAAAGTCTGACACAATGTAGGGACGTGGAATGATATTATTGGCTAGATCTTTACACTTTGTCAAAAGGACTGAATTGCAAAGGGCATGGAATAATATTATTGGCTAGAGCTTCACACTTTTCCAGAAGGACTAAATTATGAAGGGTGTGGAATCATTTTATTGGCTAGAGCTTCACACTTTTTCAGAAGGACTAAATTGTAAATGGCATGTAATGATCTTATTAACTAAAGCTTCACACTTTTTTAGAAGGATTGAATTGCAAAGTATCATGGAGATTTTTTATTAGCTTATGCTTCACATTTTGATAGGGCCAATAGTGAAAAGGTGCATGGATCCTTCTAGTTGATTCAATCTTTGCAAGGATTAGTTGAAGTTATCAAGAAGATTGACAATGTGATGAGTGTGGAGATTTTTACAATATGACTTGGGTATTGTTATTTTGCAGCCTAAGTATTCTCTTGATTTGTTATTTTGGTTTAATATGTCCAATTGTAAGCCTTTTCCTACTCCTTTCCTTTCTATTCTTAATTTGGTTTCTAATTTCTCTACTCCCTTGGTTGATGGTACCCTCTATCGACAAGTGGTGGGGAGATTGATTTACTTTACTCACACGCATATCAATCTATCATATTTCATTGGGATCATGTCCAGATTCATGTAGGATCCACATGAGTTGCATTGGAAAGAAGCTAAGTGGATCCTTCATTATGTTTGTAGCACTTACACTAATGGCATTCACTATGTTGGAGTGGATATTGAATTGGTTGAGTTTACTAATTTTGATTGGGTCGGTGATTTAGATCATAAGAAATCTACCTTAGCCTACATTTTTTCTATTGCTTTGGGTCCTGTTAGTTGGTCTATCAAGAAACAAAATGTAATTTTGATATCTTCTACAGAGGATAAGTTAATGCTGCCATAGAAGTTTTTTGGCTACAGGATATCTTAACAAAGTTTGGTATTCAATATCAATGGCCTACTATTATTTATTATGACAACATGAGCACCATCTCCATTTTCCAAAATACAGTTTAACATCAAAAGATGAAGTAGGTCAAGATACATATTTATTTATAGTACTATTAGACATCTGATATGGTTGCAGAAATTTTTACCAAACCCTTGATTGAGGTAAAGTATCTTCACTTACAGTCTCTTCTTCGTGTGAGGTCTTTTGCAGTAGCCTATCTTCTTCAGGCTTTCTATTTATTTTCTCTTCTTATAAAAAGATTGCAATTTGTACATGAGTACCATAGTAGGCCTTTAGTTTCTAGGACTCAATTGGTGCATATTTTTAGGTTGTTTAGGGAGTTTTTTATCTCTTGTAAGTGGATGTTTTCCCTTAGGGTTTTTCCTCCATTACTTGAGATCTTTATTATATATGGGTACCTCATCGGGCCTATTTTTTGGGACTCATTATTCTCTTCTTCTTCTTCCGTAAATATTTTATTTGTACATGGGTACCTTATCAAACTTAGTATTTGAGCCCCATTGACACATATTTCTTAGGTGTCTAGGAGATTTCTCTTTCATTTATGAATTTCCATGACCTCTACCTCATCTTTGATGAATGGGGGTTGTTAGTGTATATGACTAAACTTTTCATCATTCGACGTCTTGTCCACCTAGTTGTTTATTCATCTCACTTAGTGAGAATTGGTCATAGGTTGAATAGGTCAATAGGGTTAGTGTACATGTGTCATGCATAGGATTTACAAAGCACTCCTATATGTACCCATTATTTTTTATATATGATCATGCCAGACACACCATTTTATTTTCTATACTTGATTTTTTTTGTGATTCATTCCCTTGATAATTACGTAAAGTGTTCTCATCTTCATTAGAAATGCAACCCATCTTCGATGTGCATGAGATTCCAAGATTAATCCTCAAGGAACAATATGATATCTACATGAGAAAATGATGAGATCTTTGAAACAAGTTAATGACATCCAAAAAAGTATAAAGGATAGAGGAATTTGTTAGATGTTCTAGTTACAAATACCTTGGTAGGAATACATCCAAATGTGGGCACATAAAAAGGCATGAGGACTATTTTTTATTTTTTTTAAAAGGGGATGCCTTAGGGAGGAATATCCTACCTCTGCAGTAGGCATGTGAACAATTTGATAAAATTCTTGGAAGAAATTGGATTATACGACAGCCATGATTGTAGGATTTACACATAATGGTTTTTTGATAAGTTGTCTAAATTATACAAGGAAAAAAGTTATTTGGTATATGTAAAATCCAAACATTTCAACCTTTTCATTGTTCCTCCTTCCCATTCCTGCATCATGATTATATATATATATATATCTATATATATATATATATATATATATATATATATCTATATATATATATATATATATATATATATATATATATATATATAATAAAATAAAATGGGATATGCTTGGAGTTTTAGACGGGTGTGGATGGTGTGGTGCTAAGAGTGGTAGGGGTTCCCACAAAGGGGTTATCCAAATGCCTCATTTAGATATGGGTGTAAAACATGAATCTTGGGGTTTCATGCAAACTATTTGGAAAGATGTATAAATGAACGGTGTACCCAATGGATCGCAAGTGCAAACCACCTAGAGCCCCACATGCATTGTTTCATTAACGGACATGCATGGTCTTTCTACCTTGTTCTTTCATAATCTTAATATTTTTAGTTCTTCATTTGCAATGAAATAGAAATATAAACCCATGGAATTTTTAATTTTGGTTATTTAAAATTAAATTGTAGTGCTAAAACACTAAAATGTTACCTTGTATCTTACGTGGCTCAAATTAATATTGGTTATCAAACATAATCTTTAACCACCTTCTTGATATTTTTTAGCAACTTACCTAACCAACTGGTTAGTGTATAACCCTTTAATTTAATATTTGATCTCGAGATATCTTTAAAAACTATCAATTGTCCCTTGTAAAAGTTAGAAGATCATGATTTTCATCGATGTGTGAAATAGCTCTCTGAAACTTTCATCAAAATGTTTAGGTTTGACCCAGTTCCATGTCATCATGAGATTCCACAATAAATTTCATAACACCCTAAATTTATTGTTTGATCATTTAGCATAGCACATTAGGATCCTTATTGACTATGTTTACAGTGTTGGGTAGCTGCTGAAAGTTAAAAGTAGGGTTTTGTTTTGGATTTCCAGTTGGACCCTAAGCAAAGAGATGGTTTTCTTCCTATGTAAACCTCTAGTATTTTTACATGACAATAGATTTCAACCCTTATTTAAAAGAAGAAAACCTCACTAGTTATTTTTGCAAAAGATTTTTGGAGGCCTATGGCCATGTTTGACCAAGTCAAACTAGTCCAATTATGACTGGTGGCTCTGGAAAACTAGTCGTCATTTGTATCCCGTTTGCTAGTTATAATTTCTGTTAACTCCTATTATTTATAAGTATATAGGAGAACCTGTAGGAATTTCTTTGTTTTGTGTTTTCCCATCAAAATTTAGTTTTTTAATGCATATCCTTAGCCTTCGAGCTAAAATTGGATGTTTTGGCAAACTAGTAGGAAAATGTGAAAGAAGGTTGTAAGACCCTCATCACATCAATTAAACAATAAGAAAACTTCTAGACACTTATAAATGATTGCATGGAACTCTATTTTTTATTTTTTTGATAAATTTGATTGTTAGGAAATAGTTTTTTTCTCTCTCCTCTCTATTCTCTATATTTATCTCTCTCCTGAAATAAAATGAAAGTATCTCTAACTTTCCCTTGTTATGTGTGAATCATTATGATTATGTGTATGGAAAAAATAAAAACCTGAATTATGTAAGATTTTAGGTAGATGTCATGTCAGTAGTTGTGTTGACCATGGGTCATTTGTAGTTACCAAAACATGGAGAAAGTGAAGTCGACTAGTGATTTCATAATCACCTTTTATTTGGAACAATGAAATTGTATAGGCTATATCAACAATAATATATATAGAAATGTTAATTATTGAGTTTTTTGATAGGTATGAAATTATTAAAAAATTTAAGTGTTTAGGGAAATGTGCATTTAATCATTGGTGTTAATATGATTCAATATTATGTTTTGTTAAAATGGTGGATGTTGATATTAACTAAAAATGAGTTGATATATTATAGTGTGTTTTAGTGTAATATTAATTATATAATCTCTTGTGTATTGTGCTATTTACTTAGAATTGTAGGAAGTAAACTAAATGAACACTCAAACTTATAGTAAAATTCTTGTGTTTAGTTACCCTTTTTTCGTGTGTTCACCTTCATAACATAGAAAATTGGAATTTAGGATTATCCTAGTTCCTTATACTAGATGAAATATCTTGGATTAAGGGAAATAAGAACCCAAATTGAAATTATCATCATAGCATGTACGCTTAGTGACATTTTCTCAAACCCATCTGGTAAGAATGGAAATGTTTAAACATTGTCTTAAGAATGTGGCCTTCCTCCTAGGAATTATTTCGGTGTGTGTAACAAAGTGAATAGGTTCTCTTAAGTTTGTACCTCAAGTGAATCCTATTTAAAATATAGTGCAAACCCTCTTGAGTCAAAACATGAGTAAAACGAAGGGTTTTAAGTGACAAAATTTGAAGCTACTCTTGAAAAACATTTTTAAGTATTTTTGTTATGGATGAATTCCATTCCTAATTTAAGTTATCAATCTTGTTTACTATAACGCGATATTAAGAGTTAAGTGTGAAAAATAGCAAAAAAAATAATGCTTAGTCTTTGAAAGTGTATTCATCAGATGTTGTCCTAGTAGAAAATTGAAATTTAGATCTTTATTATAACTTGATTAAGCCTTCTTATATTTTGAGAAAATAAGCTCATGTCGTGTAAAAGTTAATGTGAACCTATCCAATTATTACAGTATAAATAAAAAAGAGGATCATGAACCTTAATCCTTTAAACGATAGATTATTCCCTCTTGTTCGCACACTAGTTCCTACTTTGTAATGAATGTATGATACAAAACTAAGTAAACATGCCCTTTAAAAATGAATCCTAGGGACAAGAACTAGTAGCCTCATATGTATATAAATTTCTCTATTAACAAATGAGTTATAAAAATTATTTATAATAAGGTATATGAACCAATTAAGTGAAACCATTTTGATTTAATCATTAAACAATATAAAATAAATATAGCTTTAAAAAACAATGTATGTCCACATGTTAAGTTCTTTTCAATCCTTGATATTAGCTATTGAAACATGATTCTAATAAATAAGTATCCCTGAAATTGTTGTGTCATCGATAGTGTCATTTGTACGTTTATATATTAGTTGGACCATTTTTTATCCTTTGTCATTTGGAAAATGTGGTTATGTGTAGACACTAAATCACACACTTGGGTACATTTCTAGGTCCTAAAAGCATACTGGCATTTATATGAATCCTAAGTGATAAAACTAGTAATTGATGACTGTATTTGGTATTTTTTCTTCCTTTATTTTTTCCTCTTTGGTCTTACACATCCTATAGCCCAGTTGAGATTTTACTGATTTATCTTTTATGGCTTTAGACACCAATGCAAAGCCATGAAAAAAGCGCTCAGGCACCCTTGACACTTTTCCACCTTATTTTTTTATTTTGGGTCTCTTTATGTTTTGGGAATATTTGTCACTTATGGTTCATCTTCTAGTTGTCAATTACGAAATTCAAACAAGGGAATCATATAAATACATATTTATGTGTTCAATATCATGGACCAAGCTCTAAGCATTGCCATCAACACCAAATATTGCATTCCAAAGGCACCTAAAGCACTTCAAAGCATCAATCTAGAATCCATTCAAGGGACATTAGACTATATTTTTTTCATACACAGCATAGGAAGGGGAAGTTATTTATTCCATCCACACATTTTACTACATTGTTACATTTAGCTATAGCCCAATTTCAAGTGCATCTTACACAAGGGATTTCTAGGGAAAAATTTCTACACACACTCACAAGAAATACATGGAGTATGATACGTATTGTAGCTCTTAGTTGTAATTTCACTTTCAAGGTGACCACCAAGGTCATTCTGATTCCCCATTCTGCATCTTTCTTTTTAGGTTTGATGTGGTTTTTGGGCTTTTGCAATTGAACATTTCTTTTACAATTTATAGGTAACCTCGGTGATCATAGTGAAAATAAAATGTGATCAATAGATAGAAACTATAACACTCTTGTGACATAATAAAAACCATATCTAGAGTTATTATGTAGTCACGAGAACCTAGATCTAGTCACCAATGCCCAAGTGCCCCTTGCTTTTCATGGGCGCTCCTTCCCAACCTTGTTCGTGAGTTGTAGAATTTATAGAGATTAATTACAAATTTTTTGGCATCCTTTCAATCACTTCTCCCTACCTAGATCATTTCCATATTGCGCGGAAACCAATTAAGTGCTTATATTTTCCTCTCTTGCTTAGGGTTTTATATTTTACATCTTAGTTTTCTTGTGTCATTTCTATATTTTATCATTTATACATTATTCATATACAATGAGTCACTCCATAATATGTATATTTAATTCAAATTAAATCAAATCATTTAGTGAACCCACATTCAAAAATTCTTAGCCCCTTCTTTCCTTCCATTTTTTCCAATATGAGTATCTCATCTATCCCTTCTTACAAGCCAATCCTAAATGTGCAAATAAAATTCACTCTTTTTTGTCAAATATTTACCTTCATCCTAACACTTATCCTGAACATGTTTACCATCGACTCACTATATCACTCTCTTTTCACGAAGACCATTTTACTTTTACATCTGCTGAAATGGCTTCCCGAGTTGTCTTAAATAATGATCCTCCCCTTTATATAAAAGTTCAAATTAATAATATAGGGGTTAAACGAGATTTAGTTAATAATGGATTTGTCCTTAACATTTATATTCTACCTTTCTTCAAAAGCTTAGCTTTTCTTCATTATCCTTAACATCATCATCTATATTTTTTCATGAATTTGACAATATACATAAACAAGTATTACGTAAAATCATGATTCCCATTACTGTTGGGCCATGTACTTTGTCCACCCCATTCCATGTAATGCCTAACAATCTTAACTATAACCGTCTTCTCAAACAACCTTGGATCCATGTCATGTATGCAGTCCCTTCAACCCTTCATGCGCATATTAAATTCTTATACCAAGGTGTGGTTTATGAAGCCTTAAAAGATCCCTCTCCATTTTCCTATTGCAAAACTATCAATCATTCACCTGAATCTCCCACTTTGGTGACCCCTTATCCAAATTTCAAAAAGTATGGTTTTGTTTATTGGTATCTACTTCCTTACAATTTCAATGGCACCGGATTAGGAAAATATGCAAAAGGATTCAAAGAACCTCTTTCCATTTAGACACAATCCACCAGACTCGGCATAGGATATCTCCCTAATCTCACTCCTCTTATTCCTTCCACATCTCCTCCTAAGGTTTAAACTATTTCACATACTTTTCATTACAAAAATATATTTCCATCTACTCTTAATGCTACAACATACTTTGAAAAATATAATATTCCTAACACCAATACCGATACTCCTTACACATTTCCACATTTTTCACCATGATATGTTTTCTCTTCCATCCCCAGATAGATCTACATCACACACTTGGGGGAATCATGTTTTCTTCCCCCCTTTCTGGAATCATAAGTTGTATATAATATCTCTTCTCATTATTTGTGCTTCACACTTAATTTTTCACATTACTCTTGCACATCTTTATACACACATTGTATCATCACTACCCTATGACACGCTCTAGTTCCACAGTTCATACTAAATTTTTGAGGGTCTCCATCTAAATTGAAACTCACCAAATTTCTCTTCTATGTTATATGCTTCATGACCTATATTTATAGTGCACTCTTAATCCATTTCTTGATGACACAATCTTGTTATATGGTTCATTCTTGATTGTTGAGTGGCATTTTATAAATGATCCTCATTTCATGTACATCTCATCCACATCTATCAGGGGGACATGTTGCTCCTATCACATTCACACATCATACCATTTTGTCACACTCATACACTGCATATTGTATATCTTGGTTGCACTTACTCTTGCTTGCTTATACTTACATGATGTACTTTGCTTACCATGTTAGTCTAATCCTTAGTATGTCAATTATTTTCTATATACAGATGAGCATTCACTTGGTATTTTAAATTGGATATAGATTTCTTATAGGACCATACACACTGCAATGATTCTCGACATTATACCTCTTACCATTCCCACTGAGAATTCAGGGGGCATCTACTTTCTCACACATTACATGTGATATTATTCCATTATTTACTATTTATACTTCCTAGCACACTACTTTCTATCGATATATACATTATTTGAAATAGTTTTTATCTTTATAACATATTAACAGGTGCTTCATGTGCATCATTTTCTTTGCAGGATCATTTTTTCCATGGTTGTATGATATACTTTGCCTAACATTGCTTGCTACTGTATGCTATTATTTGCAGGCTTTACCATATGTATTTCTTGTTTACTATTTGATTGCTTTTAGCCACTTCAGCCCTAATTTTCTTGTGACATTTTGAGTGATGTTCCATGTTTGAAACCAAATTTTGTGATTTATCTTGTATGCAAACTTGCTTGATTAGATTCTCTTATCTTGCATGACTAGCTTTTAATACTAACACATATATCTAGCCATTTGTGTTTGCATGTGCCTTGGTTTCTACCATTCACATTTCCTACCCCCTATAGGTATATACTTTATTTTAGCATCAAGTCCTCTCTTTTGGGCCATGTTATCTTATCAACGTTGTATGCACCCCAAATAAGGGGGGCATACATTGGGTGAAAAAATCATCCCTACAACAATTCAGAGCTATAGTAGAGATCTACATAGTACAAAAAAGGCACATGATCACAGTCATAGAATGACCCACAATCAAACTTGGGTAAAAATCATAGCACAAACACCATAGCCTAGACTCAGACAAATTTTTTTGGGTACCAGTGTCCTCCCCTAGGCATTAATGTCTTGGGGCACACACAATCGTCTTATCATATTAGCTCAATTCACATAAGCCTTTAGAGTAATTTTACAGTATCATGTGCTAGCCTTGGAATACATAATGTATGCAATCTCCTATAATATCCATTTCAATCAGAACAATCAATACATTTAGAAATAATTAAGGACAATATGAACAAAATAGGGACACACCATCTAAAATGGTGTTTATCAGACAGAGTCATGGAAGGAGAGTAACACTAGACCTCTCTCCCCAACACTTTCTCTTTGGTGTGAGATCACCTAAAACCCCCACACTTGGCATGATATTACAAAAAAAAATTCTCTTTTTAACAACCTATAAATTCAATCCCCAATTTAGTGCAATTTTTTTTTTTAATTTTACACGAGCATATAGACATTTCTTTGCATTTATAATCAGAATTCCTAGCTACAGCTAGTCAATGCAGCAAGTCAAGTTAATAAGCGATGAATAGACATTCCTCTACATAATTTAACTAAGTAACTAGATGATGCTAGTTTATGTAGCATGTCATAATTATTTAATCCTTCTTATAATGCAGTTATAAACTTGGTACAGATGTAAGGGTTAAATATCCCTGATCTTCATGATCACCCTTTCACATTCTCAGAATGTTCATATTTAGCCTTGCTTGTTTTACCACACTACAGTAGTGAGAACTAGTGATATTCCTCTAGTGTCTACCTAGGGTGATGCAATAACCCCATCATGTATCCTAGACTTCAGGATTGAGGAATCACAGTGATTAGACAATGTACCCAACAAGCACATTACTTTGGCCAAATTTTTCTAGTTGTACTATGTACACTTAGATTAAACAAGTGCACAACTCATCTAAACTCGTCTTCCCATCACCTCTTTATTTTCTCATCACAGTTATCTAGATCTTATAAGCTTAAGTAGATAAACATGCCATGACTCAATTATTTCCTAACAAGTTCATTTACGTAAGCCCAAAAAACCCCAATTCCTGTTGTTAGTTACATATGGGAGGCCTAGCCACTGCTTAATACATTTCATATTAGGTAGTTGAAGGGCTACTCATAGGTAGCCTACACTGTGAATTGGCACATAAGTTCCTACATGTGTCATAATCATTCATGTGAACTTCCTTTCCTATCGGATATTAATGTGAGTATTTAGTTACCATGTTTTGAAGACTAAGGTCATGATGAGTTTATTTTATATTTCTACCCCTAAATTAATTATTATCATTTGGTTAAGGAAGGTGGTATTATGCCCTTAAAAGGGTTCTCATTAAATCAAAAAATACCTAATTAATTGTAGTAAGCTTATTCATGATTTTTACCCTTCTAGATAAGGTATTTTTATTAAAAGTAAAAGGTTTTGGAGGGACCTTACCCAGTAGAAAAAATAGAGGCTCAGAAGTGAAGATAAAAATAGTATAACAATGTGGTTTTCTGATCCTTAGGGGCCACACCCCAACCAAAATGAAAGAAACATGAAAAACAAAGGCAGGGGCCATCTGTCTACAAAGAGACCAACAATGAACCAACAATGGTAAAACTATAGCTATACAAAAGCACCAAAATAACTACACCAAGAAAAAGGATACTATATCACTAACCAATAGATTTGTTAAAAATATTTAAAGAGACCCTGAGGGCTTTATGGAGTTTCATCACAATGGTAATAGTGGTGTCCCAGTTTGTAGCTTTACACTTTTTGGTAATCTTTCCATTCTTCCATGCAGAGGTCGGTATGCCACTGGAGTCAAAAATCTTGTGGATGTGGACTTGCATGAGATCCATAATAGCATTGTGCATGGCCATATAGTTGTTGTGTTTATCATCAAGGGATTTAAGCTTAGATTCTAGAGTAATAATTTCCTCTTTGAGGCTGGTGAAAAGATTTAGAGCTTGTTCCTTAACTACAGACTTAAGAAGAAATTCCACATTATCCTCAAGGATTTTTACAATCTCAGTTTACATGTTGAATTTATTTTCCACAACAGAGGTTTTTTCCATGGTAGGAATAACATTGGGGTGGATATCCTACATAAAAAAATTCTATCCTTCTAGCCAATACTGATAATTTCCTTATCTTTCCTGCTACTACAAAGGATCCTTTTAGGGGTAGTTCATAGACAGAGTCATGGTACATGGGGTTTTTGGAGCGAATGTGGGGTTGTTTGGGAAAGGGAGAGACTATAGTGGGGCAGGGGTCATGGGCTAAAACATCATAAATGTAAAGATTAATTAGGTAAATGACACCCTAGTGAAGAGTAATAGTCCTCTTATGACCCTTAACATCCAAAATAGACTTTTCCATAGACTAAAAAATATATTGGGAAAGACTCACTTTCACTTCGCGTCTGAAATGATTAAGCAAGACCAAGTGATGCAGTGGAATGGTGGATAATATTGCCTCTAGAGTGACATAATAAAAAATCATTCAGGAAACCTCATCAAATGGTTATGGGATAGAGGAAACAAGAATGCCTTCCTTCTTGATATCAAGCTTTTCTCCCTCATCCAAAAATATCCTTTCCTTTACTTCTTTACCGAATTTGTTCCTGAATAATTTATTTCCATCCATGCTTAAGCCAGTGATAAAAGAGATGAAATATTTAGTGATATGAAAATATCTACCTCTGATAGAGATGGTACAATTTTTCCAATTCTCCACGAATTGTAAAGAGATATACTGGTCATGCCCTTTAATTCATTTGATGAAATCTATGAAACCCCAAATTTTGATGGTTTTCCATAGCCCGATCTGTTCCTACCATTATAGATCAAATATGGGTTCTAATCTACATGGGGCACCTCCCATTATTAAAACCACCTGTGAATGTGAAGGGTTGATCTGAAAGCAACAACTTGTAGATCTTCTAAAAACCCTCTAACAAATCATATTCCTGTGATTTTTAGAGATAAAACTTGTTTCCTTCTCCCACACTTGTTTAGTATGAAAAAGGCATTCAATTTACAAAGTTAGGGGGAGTAAATTCAGGTGTGCCTGATTTTCCTTTGAGATCTAGATAGAGGATTATGCACGTGTAGGATCCATCGACTAAGAAGTAATGATGAGAGTGCTTGCTTCATTTGTAATGATGTGTCTAGCTTCGGTGGGAGTGTAATTGAAATCATGCCATTACTTGTAATCATTAATACAAACCCCCATATTTGCAAGAAAATCCACTGATTTGTTCTCTTCTCTATAAAAAATGTTGGAAAATTATGTTTAGACCATGGCATAAAGTATGGGCTTCATTGATGAAGTCTCTAATTGTCCAACTAGGTGTTAGGGACTTGGAAAGATTATTGACAATGTTCATTGATTCACCTTCGACAATGATATTACCCATGTTGAGGTTCCTAATAAGTCTGATTCCTAGATAAGATATTATTGACATCTCGAGGAGTTCCCCTTATTCATTATTCCCAAAGGTCAATTGAGGCATATTTATATCTTATCTTGTTTAACATAAGTTAAGATTTTATCCATTCTTAAGTGTAGAATAGATTAATAAAAATTCTTGAATAAGGCTAATCCCCTAGCTATATTATACCTCTAAACCATTAGCTTATATTATAGACCTAATGAATTTACAGATATGGAATGCACTATCTTTGTTCATACCTTGATTATAATGCATTCAAGTTTACTTCTTGTAATGTGACTAATGAAAAATAACACAACGATTACTCATATTAAGCCTTCTTAATTAGGAGATAAGAATAATATTTTGCGAGTTAGACCATTAAAGGAAATGGACCTTAAACTCAATTGTAAACCAAACATTGTGTCTGCAATTATCTTATTAAGGTAGTAGTTTTACACACTTTCTTATAACACATCTTAATAAACTAGCTCATCCAGATTTATTCATGAAATGTAGGTTTAATGACCATACATTCGTTGAAGGGATTTGTTTAATCATCTGAAGGTCCTCCCATCATATTGAATTAGATTAAAAATTGAAATGTTATAGATGTATAGAAATCTTTCTTGATAAATAACTCCATTTTTAGTTCATAACCATTATCATTAGAAGCACAAAATATTTAATTGAAAGTTTGGTTATCTTGATATATCAATTATTTCATTTCCTGACCGCTCATAGACATAGATAATACATTCACAATGCTCCCATAGATTTGGTACAAATCCATTCTTCACTTTATTAATACTTAAAATATTTTTTCCACTAAAGACAATTACAAGAATACTTTGCCAAGGAAAATACATATATCCAATAGTACATTTATAATTGGATCCAATATATGTATTACAATATTCAATCAATGCAAACTTCTTCAAGTCGGAGTGAAATTATCCAACCAAAATTATTTAACCTGTAACACTGTAAGTTTGAGGGGTGTCAGTTCAATGAACTGGCAAGAGTAATCCTACTTGTTACTCTAAGTTTTGACTGTTAATTAAGATTGGTCTATGAAACTAACTCATTCACCCCGCAGTAGCAATGGTTCCGATATAGTTAGGGAACTGGAATTCCTACAGCAATCCCAAAGTTGATGAGATAAGATATGTGGGAAATATATGTGTAGTTCCCCCAAATGGTCCACTCTACATATGTTTCTCCTGCCTCTTCAATTGAAAGTTGTGTGATTGATGGGGGAAATCACCTATTTTCGCACTATGTCAGATTCATTCCTATTGCACGCACAACAAAATTTCAATCAAAGAATTGAACATATAATAATCGAGGAAATAAAAAAAATTGTATCTAATACTGTTTCAATTTACTTTCTCATAACATAAAAGTCAAACATATATAATTTTCACCCAAAAAATGGCTAAGTGTGGATTTCTGGAAAAATTTCACAAGAGTTTCCCCTTGTTTTTTTCACTTTACAATTTTTCCAGCAATTCAAATTAAATCATACACACACACAAATTAAATAAATGTTTGAAATAAAAGGTGTTGATCAAGTGATCCAACCCTCTGAGCTAGAAAATATCAGGTTATAAAAAAGGAAAATAAAATCTATCTAAATAAAGGAAATTTATATATCCCACTGATTTTATCAACATAAATTTTACCTTTGTAGCATGCTTATTTCATAACTATTTGTTCCTGCAAGAGAGTTACCAGCTTGACTGGCTTATTAGCAAGAATTTCATTTTCTTTCACTTCACAACTAAGAGTGAGTTGAGTTACATGCAAAATTCAGAAGTGAAGTAAATCATTCTTATCCAACTCCTTTAAATTTTTTCAACCATCGGTATTACAACAACCACGGATATCACATTTTTCTGAATTAAATTGTTTCAACACAAAGAAAAGAGCAACACTCGGCAGTGATAACAATCCCAAGCCAACTTTTTTACCTTAAGCATTTAAATAAATTACCAAAATTGATTTCATTCGTAGCCATCACTAATTCGTTTGCATAAATCTAAAAATTAGAATAACCACTTCAATATTTCATTTCAATAAGTTAAATAATTTACTAAAATTGATTTCATTCATAGCCAACACTTTGTTATTTTTTTAAAAATCTCAAAGATAGAATACCCAAATAAATTATTCATTACCATCAATTAAATAATTTACCCAAATCGATTTCATTAATAGTCAACACTTATTTTTTTTACAAAAATATCAAAGATAGAATACCCAAATCGATTTTTCATTACCAACAGTTAAATAATTTACCAAAATTGGTTTCATTCACAACTAGCACTTATTTTTTTGTAAAAATATCAAAGATAGAATACCCAAATCAATTTTTCATTACCATCAGTTAAATAATTTACCAAAATCAATTTCATTCACATCCATAACTTATTTTTTTGCAAAAAAGTCAAAGATAGAATACTCAAATCGATTTTTCATTCTCAACAATTTAATAATTTACCAAAATTGATTTCATTCACAGCTAGCACTTATTTGTTATGCAAAAATATCAAAGATAGAATACCCACTACCAACAAAAGTATGCAGAAAAAAAATCAGAAAAGGAACTACATTCCTACAATTTTCTTCACATTGTAACAACAAAAAAAACGCAGAAAGAAGAGAGACCCATCAAATTAGAAATCAAAAAATATGGGAGCAAGGAAGAAAACCTTTTCCTACAAGTTGATTTTTTTTGTTTAATTTTCCTCCAAACCAGCCTAAAACCCTAGCCAATTTGTTTTGGGTGCTTAAGCTTCATATTATTCTACTTAATCACACTTCCACAATGCACACTTCAATTTAAATAAAATGGCTCTAGATAAAAATGCCTCCACCCTCATATACATGTAAAAATTTCAGTAGAGTGACACCAAGGTGGGAGCTCTCTCACAAGTCAAATGCCTTGAATAAAACTCAATATTCCCATTATTTTATATTTTATCCACATAATCCAAGAAACCTTATCTCACATTCACTCTCCTTACCCACCATCTTCCAATTGGATGGTGAGACAACTCTCATGCCCTCGTGGGTGGGGGACTCTTTCTTTTGTTTTCTCTTTTAATCAAAATTTGCATACTCAAGCAATAGTCTAAGTCTCCCCAAATATGTGTGGGTTTCCACTAAAGTGGATAAGGAATAATTAAAACATTGACCACATTGTGGCCTGTAATGCCACTTTATGATTGAATCCACAACAATAATACCTTTAGAAATAAATTATGCCTTTACGGTGTTCAATCACCATGATTTTAATTTTGAAGTCAAATAATATTAAATCAAACATTTCTTATCAACTCAATGGGGGTGGTAGTATGTCAAATTAAATTTGATCTTTGTAGTTGTAAATTATATAACACAATGACATAGTCAAAACCGTAAACAAGGTTTTGTAATAAAAAAAACTACATAGTATAATACCAGTTGGTGGTATTTAGTTGGATGAGTACTTAATGTTTAATTAAGTAGTTAAATAACCAAGTACCGTCAACCGTAAAAATATTTAATTAATCGAATAAACATGCATTTTTTGTTCTTTTATATTTATCGGGTTAATTAAATTGTTGATAAGAAATGATTAAAATTAGTGGGATTGTAGTCAATTTTACCCCTATCACCAAAGAAAGGAACCCCATGTGTGCCAGCCTATCACCCAGCAAAATTTGGGTGCTAACTCAAGGCACACACGGGTGCCTATTCTCTCTTTTATGTGATTTTAGTGGGAATCATCATCTATGATTTGTGTTTAAAAGACTTTCAAATGGATTTAGGACATACAAGAACCATAGAGCTCAGAACGGCCTCTAGATCCTTGTAGTCATTTCAGACATAGTACTTCAACAGAATCTATAACGTGTACCATGACAGAAAGAAATATACAAACATTCATACTTAGCATAAATTGAAAGAGAACTTATGAAAGAGATGTATGCATCAAAATCATTGATATTCATATATATAACATGCAACCTCATTACATCCATGGATCCATTATAGAAGGTCACAAAGAAGTAGACCATAGTCATGCATTACAACTAGACTAATGTAACTAAGCTACCAAAAATAAAAATTACAATCCCCATGCCCAATACATCCTTTCCCAAATGCAATTACCCACTAACATAGTTCTTGGAGTATTTCTGTAGAGCTCTGCCCACACTCTAAGTCCCTCTGTTTACTCTACAGGCACATTTATTTATAGCTTTATTGGGCTACCAACTCATCCTCCAGTGCCCTTAGATATGATGCCAAGTGTCTGAATGTGGTCCTCCATGCAAGCATGCTCCTCCAGGCCTGAGCTTCCCACTTTATCCTATGATGTGTTTCAAGAAGATTCTATTGCAGGCATACTCCTTCCTAGGCCAACCTGTCGCTAGGCTGGCACCTTATCCACGTGCAGTCGGGTCATGTTTTCATGTTTTCTTCCCCGAACATCTGATTTTTCTAAGTCCCAAACCCTTGGTTATGTCTAAGTGCTCCGCATAAGCCACGAGCTTCCTGAAACCCAATTCTTAAACCCTGCCTTGCATGCTTTGTCCTTGTGTGAATTTCTTTAATTGTGGCCCTCACGCACCTATGAGCCTTCTATACTTAGTCAATATTCTAGGGGCCCAACATCACCCCACACTATGCCTGTTCTCCATCCGCGGCAACACTTCCCTTAGTGAGAGAAAGGATACAAATAGGCTTATGCCTAGGAAAAAGAATAAGAGGATGAAAGAATGGGGAAAGAAGAAAGAATGGGAGAGTGAAATAATTACTACAACAGACTGGGAAAATACTTTTTCAAGTCGGCTTCCAATTTATTCCAGGCATTGGCTTCATCCTGCACTCTTTGACAGAGGTTGCAAACCAGGGCGGTTACCTCTCCAAAATTTAGTCCATCCCCTTATGCGCTCATAGTATCCTTGATTTTCTCAAAATCCTTGCATATATCCTCTAGTATGTCCATTCTTCATGTGATATGCGTATATAGCTCCTTCAACCAGTTTTTTATAGAAACCCTTAAGGTTTCAATGGCCTTTGATTTCTTCTCAACCTCGGTAAGGATTTTGTCTCTTTCTGCCCTATTCCACTTGTTTTTGTCCTAGAACTCCTTGAGTTCTACTTCATGAGTGGCAACCAGGGTGCTTGCCACTTTCTCTCTATCCACGCAATTATCGTATGTGACCTCATCGGTCCGGGAAGCAACCCTTATATCAGCCAGTACCTTGTTGTAGTCTGTGATGAGCGCTATGATTTTCAACTTGTCTTCCCTCTCTAAGTATGCTACCACTTCCTCTGTAGACTCCAACGCTAGTAGTTGTCTTTCCATGGTGAGTACCCTTGTCAAATCCTCCAAACATCCCAAGGAAGATCCATACTTTTGCGAGGGCGATACTAGGTCCAGATGCTTCAATAGTATGGCCTCGTTGATAGATTCTACTTTCTTGTGCATAGCGCTCACCTTGGACTTATCATCCTTCAACTCCCTCTGCCACTGGGTGATGATTAAATTTTTCTGGCTCAACTCCCTGTTAATGTAGCTAGCTCTTCCTCTTTCTCCTTCATCTCCCCTTCCAGATCCCTGATCCTATCATTTTTCTCAAAGAGTCTAGCCTCTATCTCAACAGAGGCTTTGTTAAGCGTGTTGCTCAGTTGTTCATCCAAGAGCTGATGGGTATCCACCACTGGGTTATCTTCTCTTGGTCCTACTAATGTTACTATTTCCCCATGCCTTACCTTAAACTCTGGCTCATCAAGGTGGGACTCAATTTTCCAAGAGATCATCTTCCTTTTCTACGGGTAGGTAGCATCCTTGTCAAAATATGACATGCATACAAGCTCCTTCACCGGAAGTGTACTCTAGAACCGCACGTGAAACACCTTCTTGGGGTCATCAATATAACCCATCTCTGGCCTCCCCGTTCTACGCACCTTCATCCCATACGTGTATCTTTGGGTATACTTAGAGATAAAATCGGGCCTCTATTGCTGACGTGTTCTTATTTTGTGCTCAACTTCTCTTTCGTTAATACTGACTCAGCACCACATTCCACTTTGTCCTCTGTCAAGGTCTCAATGTACCTTGTCTCCTCTGCTTCTGCCACCTTGGTCATTTTCTCTTGTGTTGAGCTTGGAACCTCTTGCTTTTGTGTGCTAGCCTCTTCATCTTTTCCCATGTCCTGGGTGCTTCCACCTACCTGGCTATCATTGTGCCGCACAAAAAGGAACCCTTGTTCTTCTTCTCTACCTTCCTCCTCTGAAACATGTATATTGAAAATAGAAAGCCCTTGATCTTTCCCAGGGTCCTCTTCCCCACTTAATTATTCTTCACTACCATCCTTCTCTCCTATGTACTTGCCCATACTTCTAACATCTTCCAAGGTGGTCTCCTCTTCTACCCTCTACTTTTTCCTAACCAGATATTCTGGTGTAGGTGACTCTATTTCTTCTTCTAATGAATCCTTATCTGATGGCTCTTTCGGATCTAGATTCTTTTCTCTGATTACGGCCTTTTTCTTACACACATATGTATTGGGTCTGGCACCTACCCTGGGGGAACCTATTTCCTATGTATCCACCACACTTGGATTTTTCCTTTCTGGTTTCTTTTCCTCCTGCTTGGGTGTAGATATTTTCTTCCCAGCTGGATCCTGAGGTATAGATACCTCATTTTCTAGGTATGTGCCCTTCTCTGACTTGGGCCTTATGTGAATGTATATGTCTGTCACGGATCCTCTTGCAATGGGTAGAGTCATGGGCCTTATCATTTATACCTCATGCGATATGTACCACTCCATGTATGCACACTTTCCGGGGTACACCAACCATTTGCACATTTCCCTATGGTCCTGGTCTAGATTACCAAGGTACAACTTAAACGTTTTGGACTCCTTGAACCTGTTTACTCCCACTTGGAAGTATTGAGCTATGAAGGCAAAGGGGAGCTTGCACCATGGGCTCCATGATTCATCCATCAACTTGAATCTTCCCAGGTAGTAATGTTATTACATAGCAAATTATGCTTCTCCCCTAGTGGCCACTGGCAGTTGTTTGGGAATTCTCCATTCTTCTCCGAACATGTTCCTTAGGTGCTTGTACCATTTTCTCAAGAGCACCTTGTGCACTGTTGTCATAATGTCACAACCGTACTTCTCAAATCTTTTTCCAAGAAAAGGGTCTTTAGCAGGGTACTCCCATACGAATTTATCTGATGCATCTAGTAACCAATCTAAAAAAACATGATGGTTAGCATCACATTTCCAAAAAGGATCATGTCACCTTCCTTCGCACAGTTGATAATTTCATCCACGATGAATGCAGATAGATTATAGATGGTGTCCTCTAAAATATTTCTCCAAATGTTAAACCATGGCTTAATGACTTGATTCCATATTTCCTGTCCATTTAGCTTTGACACCAGGTGCATGGCCATCTTCGTTACTAGATCCTTGATGTCTATGACATCATAATACCTTGACCCCTTTTTGCAAGAAAAAGTGGTAATAGTTTCCTTAATCACTTCCTTGTCTGTCAAATCATCTTCCAACCTATCTCCTTCATAGATGAGGCCTGTGAAATGTGTGATTAGCTGAGGAGTTATGCACATCTTGCACCCCGTGAAGTGGAAATAATCCTCATGCACATGTGACATCAGCCACTGATACAGTCACTTAGGTTTCCAAACGTAGGGCAACTCAAAGAGTTGTAGTAACCTTGCCTTCTCCAACTTGACCTTCACATCATCATTATATATGGGAAAACCTTCTGGCATCCTCTTGTTTGTTGGGCGCACTAACTCCAGCACCAACTCCTTTTCAATTGTGCTTTTCTAATGATTATAATCATTTACAGACATGTTCCTAAGATGGGACTCCCACTCCTTCCCCAATAACACTCCACCTGGGTACTACATTTTTACATACCACTCTTCATTTGTGCTTGCTTCAATTTCTTGTTACTTTCCCTTTCCCTTTCCTTTGTTCTTTTGGGGTGTACTAGATGGTTTCTTGGGTGCCATTTTCTAGGTCTTCTTCCCACTTCAATCACTTATGTTACTCTATCCTTCCACTCTCTCCAACCTTAGATCTCGAACATGTGAAGAAAATTACTTAAACCCATGCCTTAGTTATTCAAACCCTAACTGGGATACTCCCTTCACAAGACAACATCTTCTCACACTCCATCCCACGCCTGTGAAATCCCTTCCTTCTAGTTCACAAATCCAAACTAGCTACTCACGCTTCAATTTCTCCAAATTTTTCTTCACACAGATGAGTTTTTTGGAAGCCCTAGTTTACAAAGATACAAAAATCACTTCGTTCTCCTTATACACAAAGTGAAAAATGAAGTGTCCCGACCCCCTTATTTATATTTTTTCCCTTTTTGAGCATTAGTGTTACTTCACCTACCACAATACTTTCTTCATTTAATGTGGATTTTTCAAACAAAGTCTGACTCAAGTGCTTTCCCTCATGCGCGCAACTTGCGTGGAAAAGCCTCCAACCAACCAATCCAACCTAACAGGAGACTCTTAATCCCGCAAAACCAGCGCCAAAGGCACTTCTTTTGTCCTAATTTTTTCTCTCGCCTACCTCATGTTGCTTAATGCACTTTCTCCTCCTTTGTACGTGGGATCTATAAGTAGCTTTATCTTGGCACCAACCATCCTTCTTCCATCTTATCTCTCCATACACCTCTTTCAACCGGGCCATTCCACTGGGCTTTTAACACAAAATTTTGTTGGCACTCTAACCATGCGCTCCTTCACATTACTCCACCTGACACTAAAATGATGTGCGGTCTTCTACGCACTCAAATATTCTCAACAAGTAGCAATAAGGTTACTGGCACCTAAGGCGTAAAATAAAACAACACGAAAGGGAAACACAAGAAAATAAATACATAAAGGAAAATTCTAAACTAACTGGAAAAACTACCTTATTTACAAACACCAAGAAGACTTATTTATAGTAGGGCTTCAGTTTACTCCCATTGCAGTGTCTAGGAAACTTCATCCCATCCAGCACTTGTAACTGGCACACGCCTGAATCAAGTATGCATGAGATTGTGTAAGGACCCAACCAATGGACTTTCAACTTCCCAGGATGGTGCAGAAACTTAGAATCATATAGTAAGACCATTTGTCCAACCTCAAACCTCTTATTTCTAATGTGGCGATCATGCCAAGATTTTTGCTTTGATTTCTTTGTTGTTTGGCTCCACCTGGCGAGTGATCCTATCTCATATAGTTTCATTAACTCCTCAATTCTTTCTTCTAGTGATTTCTCATTAGCTAACCCTCCTGCGCGTGCTATTCGCAGAGAAGTTAACATGAATTCAACCGGCAGAACAACTTTTGCTCCAAAAACCAACTAAAATGGTGTGGCTTTTTTCAACCTCTTATAAGTTGTCCTATAAGCCCACAATATTGTTTATACTTTGTCATCCCAATCTTGTCTTGTGACATCACAAATTTTGGTCAGGTTATGACTCGGTATTTTTTTGAATGCTTCCACAGTTGCATTTACTTGTGGGTGACAGGGCGTAGTCTTGTGATGAGCCACCATGAACTCTGCTAACAGGATCCTCATGGTCTCATTCAAGAAATATGTACCCCTATCATTACTCAAACTCAACAGACATCCATACCTCGTGATAATGTTCTCCCATAAGAACCTTGCCATAGTGGCTGCTGTACAATCTTTAGTTGGGGCTGCCTCTGCACACCTGGTCAAATAATCCATACAAGTGACGACATAGCATGACCCATTCCTATGTGCCGCTAGTGTGATAGCGCCTACAAAGTCTATTGCCCACTTCTTAAAAGGTTTTTTGCTAGGTATAGGGCATAAGGGAATTTCATCTCTCTTTCCTTGTTTGTCAATGTGCTGAAAATGGTCACATGCTTTATAATAGTCTTTATAATCCTTGTACATGGATTCCCACCACAAACCTACCATTAATATCTTACATGTGGTGGCATCATCTGCATAATGCCCACTCGCACTTCCTCCATGTTCTTCCTTTAGGATGGAGAGGCGCTCATGCTCTAATACACACCTGTGCAACACTTCATCATGTTCCAAATTGTATAAGTCTCCACTTATTATGATGTATGGTGTGGCACATATGGCTAAATACTTCTTCTCTAATTCCTTCATTCCTTTCGGTGTCATACCTTCCTTTAAATATACCGCAATCTCCTCCAAATCTTATGGCGCACGCCGTAACCTAAACAGTTGCACAGTTGTCATTGTCTCTTCAATAATATGTGCATCCTCCCTTGAATCAATTCTTGACAGATGATCAGGTTCATAATTGCTTTTTCCAGGCTTCACTACAACGGTGAAATCAAATTCTTGAAATAACAATACCCATTAACATATGTGCCCTTGTAGAATGGGCTTGTTTACCAAATACTTTAGCGCCATGTGGTCGGTGTAAAATACAAAGGTTATTGCCAGCAGATACTGTCTAAACTTGAAAAGCACGTAGATCATCGACAATGTCTCATGCTTAGTTGTGATGTATTTCTTCTCTGCTAGTGTTAACTTCCTACTTACAAAACAAAGAGGGTGATCGAAAATTCCTTCACCTGGTTGTGTGAGCAATGCTCCAATAGTGGTCCCTGAGGCATCTAAATGGACATGGAAGGGCTTCTCCCAAGAGGGAAAACATAATATAGGCATGGTGACAAGCCTATCTTTTAATGTATCAAATTCCCTCTACCGCACCTCTCCCCAATGGAACGCACTTTTATGTTTGAGCAGATCCTCTAAAGGCACGACGATCCTAGCATACCATTTGATGAATTTCTTGTAATAACCCGTATCCCCAAGGAATCCGCGCACTGCGCTCTGGCTAGTAGGCTCCCCTAACCCCACAAAAACTAAAACTTTAGTGGGATCTACCAGCAAGCCCTCCTTACATATGATATTCCCTAATAAAGTCTCAAAGGGTGTATTAAACACACACTTCTTAATGTTGAGGGATATCCTCAACTGCCTACACCTCTTAAACATTAACCTTAAATTGTCACAATGGTCTTTAACTAGACCATACACTTTCCAATCATCCAAATAGACCTGAAGAAACTTATGGATGAAGTCCTGGAACGCTTGCACCACTATTCATGAAAAAATAGCAGATGTATTCTTCAACCCAAAGGGCATGATCGTGTATGTAAATCTCCCCCACTCAATGGTGAAAGTTTTCTTCTCTTGGTCCTCCTTTGTAATTCGGACTTGGTGGTACCCAAAAATCCATCCGTAAAGGAATAGATTTCATGCCTAGTGACTCCTTCCAAAATTTCTTTAGTGAAGGGGGTAGGAAAGGGATCAATGACACAAACTACATTCAACTCCCTATAATCCATACAGATCCTAATCCACCCATCCTTCTTGATATTGATTACCATCAGACTTATTCATTTTGATTCCTCAACTACTTCAATGATCCTAGAATCTATCATTTTTTCTATCTCCTCCTTAACCTTTACACGTAAATTGGGATTCATCTGGTAGGGCCTCTTCCTAACCGGGCACACACCATCCTTCAATTTTATCTTCATCTCCCCCATGGAATGGTGAACACCTTTGAGCTCATGGTACCCACGTGGGAATAAATCCTCAAATTCACACAACAAATCAATGATCTTAGAGACTTCCTTCTCTAACCAGTAATCTCCAATAATAGCTTCCTTAAGTTCTTCTCCTGAACTGATGTTAACCTTCTTTATCTTTAAGGGCTCATACTAGGTGTGTGTGCAAGTATCAGTATTGTCCACTACCTCACGCATCCCTATAGAATGGATAACATCCAAGCTTTTTGATTCCTCTCCATCAATCACATACACCAACTTTCCTTTCTCCTTTTCCAAACATGTGCACTCAAGCTATAACTCTTTTGTTTCCCCTACTTCTTCTTCAAATTGTGCTCTAAACTTGTTCCACCTAGTAACTCCAACAACCTATCTTCTGTCATGGCACTATCCCACATGGTAAGGCACTTAATACCCTGAAAAGCCTTATCAACTAATGGCTCGGTACTCCCATACTCAAAGGTTTGAATAATGTCATCCGTAAGATCTTTCCAATTTCTTGTCTAGCGGCATGTCTCTAAATGAATGTACCATGTGCACGTGTAACCCTGTAGTGTAGAATAAAACTTATACCTAGAGGGATGGTGGAAAAGATTTTAAACCTTCTCTCCTGACCCGTTCAAATTCCTGGATATGGAAAGAGTTGGGCTCCTTCCCATAGTAGTCCTTGATTGTAGTGGACACATTACTCCAAGAGAATCTGATAGAGAGAGAAATTCTTACTTCGTGCCATTCCAAAAGGCTCTCCTGATGTGTAGCCCACCACCGTGCCATTGTTCTGAGTAGAGCATAACTTATCATCCCTCTTTGTTCCTTCCCATCCTTCCACTGAGCTTCCACCTTCTAAATAAATATCCTAGGGAAGGCTCCTCCTGAATATTTGGTAAACTCTTTTCCTCCTAGGCACCAAACTATGTGCGCCTTTGTCACCTTGGTCACCGACCCTCTCAACTGTCATCCCAAAAATTCATAAGTTTCATGCACCCAATTATCACATTCTAGACAGGTGGTATCACTTACTAATTGAGCATCCTCAAACTGGATAACTCCATCGATAGGATGTATTGTCTCTAGGTCCCTGATTGAGTGCAACTATATCATGTCCAGAACTTCTTCCCCTAAAGGTTCAATATAGGGTGTCAACATCCCATCAGCTAGGGGTATAATGACCCACTCCTTGTTTCAAAGATGATGCACCCTTTTTTGAACCAAAGGTCCACATTTTTCTTATTACACCATGGGTGCCCAAGTAGTGCTAGGAAATTATCTGCCTCGGTGAGCGCTAAGACTTCAAAGTCCCCAGTAAACTTAGCAAATTGTATAGTAATAGCTACATCCTTTAAGACACCGATGGGCATCACCTTAGTCTTTTTCATCATATATAGCACATTTGAAGATGGTTGTAACACAGGTCTTCCCATCTGATGCCATGCATCCAAAGTTAGAACATTAACCTCCATGCCAATGTCAATGAGGATATCACTAAGGAGCCATCCATCTACAACTGCATTCAATGTGATCTCCTTGTCATAGTCAAGGCTGTGAGGGGGAAGGTTTACATGCAAGACCTTTCTATCGTGCTCTCCTCTGGCATGTGGTACCTTCTCTCTCAACCATGATCCTAGCAAGAGAATGATATTCTCTTGCCTTATCATTTTACATACCTCCTTGACCTCATCTAAGTCATCCTTTAGCACCTCGACTCTCCTTCCTTCTTACTCCCTCCTAGATTGCTCCTTTAGACAATGGATTTCCCCTTGTAAACTATGAATGACATTCATATTGTCTTGATACACCTCCTTCTGATGCGTAGGGTCTAGGTATTTTCCATGAACTACTTCCTCCCTTGAAACCAGGTTCTTCTGCCTTGGTATCTCTTTTACGTGCGCAGCTTTTGCCCTTGTTGTTACCAAGACAGGCTCCAAACCTGCATCCCGTGTTATCCAAGGCATCAACTATGTGTCTACCTTCTTGATGTTGACCATTGTAGTGCCCTTGTCTTTTCGATGTTACTGATTCATGTGCTCAAAAAATTCTGGGAACTCCTCATACTTATGCTTCTTTTCACACCACGAGCACTCTAATAGGTCTGAGCATTCACATTTTTAATGATCTTTAGATCCAAAATTGAAATAGGTTCCACATGGGAACTCACTCCTTCCTCCTCTGCAGTTATCATGACCATTGAATCCTCCTTGAAAACCTCTTCCATGAAATCCACCATCTACGCGCTCCTCATAATGGTGATCATCACCCTTGGAACTACTGGCAACACTGGTTTTAGGCATACCCTGTGATCAATGGCCTCAGGGGTTTGATCAATGAGCCTACTCCTTAGTATCATGGGTTGTAGAGGTGTAAATCTTGTAATAACAAGACACATTCTTCTAGACTGTGCACTACAGCAAGGGGCACCTACTCACATCATGGTCCCCATGACAAATTTTACAATCTACTGCCATGGTGCATACTGTCCTCTGGGGGTAATTATCCTTAACGTGCCCCTCTACTTCACAATCTATGCACCAAAAACCACTACAATTCTCATGGGCTGAGTTCATAGACAACGTTTCCAACTGCTTGGCCATAACATTAATTTGAGCCTCCAGGAATGGGCTAACACTAGTATCAACACTACCAACAACCTCGGTGCACAGAGTAGCTTAAAATGCCTCACGCGGGTCTGTAAAAGTTTTATGAGATAAGGCCCTTCTAAAAGGAGTGATCAACCCTCCGAAAATCCACTAAGCATGCTACAAAGGATGAATATCATATGATAATTTAGACAAGTGAGTTTTAAAGTGTACATCATACTCCCATACACTCTCTGTCATGCCTTACTGAATCTCCTTCAGCGCATTAATGCTCTTATGCTCAAACTCAGGAATGTGGAATTCTACCAAGAATACGCTCTTTAAAGCAGTATAGTCCACTACTGTCTGATGATGGTCATACTTCCTATACCAATTTTTCACGCACCCTTACAACGTGGTTACAAACTGAATACCCTTCCACTTTGGGGTTGTAATACCCTTTGTGTGCCATAGCATTTCAAACTTGTTAACATGTTCTACAACATCCTCAATACCTCTGTAATCGGATAAACACATAGACATTTTAAAGAAAACCTAGGGGGTGGTTGGGGCCCAAATCCTCTTGAGCTAGATCCTTGGATTCTTCCTATATTTCCTCCACTTCCTTATCCACCAAGTCCACTAGGCCCTGAACCACTAAATCCACCAGATCCACCAGACCCACCAGCTCCTATTCCTCCTAAACCACCAAACCCACCAAGTCCTAAACCACCAGAGCCACCAATTCCACCAGGTCCTAAAGTGGTCATGTCAAGGGTCCCCTCAGTTCCAATAAGTAGCGTGCCTATGGTCTATGATAATACCCCACTGCCAATAGTATACCCCGTGCCACTCCCAAATGTGAGACCAAAAGCTTGTGTGTCTATACATTTCCTAAAAATTCCTAAGACTGGGTTGGTGTTTGTAGCCATAGAAGGCCTAAACAAGAAATTATACCTCCTAGGTGTAGACCGATCACTTCCAATGTAGCCAACTGGATTGGAAATATTTTCCCCCTGATCTAGGAAAACAAGCACCAGGGTCCAATCACTAGGTGTGTTCAGATGTGCACCAACGGTTCTTCCTTCTCTGCGTGACGAAATGTCATCAGAAGTCGAAGGGGTCTCCCTTATTCACTTGCCAATATGGGGTCACATAGACTGCTCAAGTTCCATGTCCTCTAGGTGAACCTCAAATCCTTCCCACAACGTCGTCCGCAATACATCCATCACACCTACAACCTCACATTGTCTAGCGATCTCCCTTTCACGTGCTTCACCATACATAAGTCGTCTTTCCTCCCTATCTTTCTCCGCCATAACATCTTCCATCTTCCTCTACCCTAGCTTCATCACCCAGTTCTTAGAATGGTTTAGCCGGCCATAGGGACTACCTCTAAACTCATGGTAACCATCAAGATCTTCATAGCCAGAGGGACAACTCATAGAAATGATCCTTTGGGCTCCCACAAAAATTCAAACTCAGCAACATCTAGACAAGAATATGTGTAAATAGCGTACTCTGGAGTGTAGCTAGCAAATACTCTTTTCCACCAATGATCCACAGCATGGTTCCACATCAGATTTGTATCCTGCATCCTCTGGTATTCTTCTTGGGTCCACACATGTGATCCATAATGCCAAGTTGATCTAGATGCATAGGTTGTGATCCATTCATACAATTCCACTCAGAAGCAGTGAAAAAAAGTCTCATACAGATCATGGTAGAGGTTCTCTTCTACCCATATGTGTGCATCAAACTTAGGTCAAGTACTGAATCTCTGAGAAAATTCATCCTCCGTGCTCTTAAACCATGATTCAACACTTTCCAAAGTTAACGACTCTATCATTACTTACTACACAAATCATGATACATGTTATTTCCCACTACAAATTTTAAAAGAGGTCCCAACAATGGAACCAAGATGTAGTCAATTTTACCCCTATCACCAAAGAAAGGAACCCCATGCGCACCGGCCTATCACCCAAAAAAATTTGGGTGCTCACCCGAGGCACGCGAGGGTGCCGAGTCTCTATTTTATGTGAATTTAGTGGGAAACATCATCTATGATTTGTGTTTAAAAGCCTTTCAAATGGATTTAGGACATACAAGAACCATAGAGCTGAGATTGGCCTCTAGATCCTTGTAGTCATTTTAGACAGAGTACTTTACTAGAATCTATAATGTGTACCATGATAGAAATAAATATACAAACATTCATACTTAGCATAAATTGAAAGAGAACTTATGAAAGAGATGTATACATCAGAATCATTGATATTCACATATATAACAGGAAACCTCATTACATCCATGGAGCCATTACAGAAGGTCACAAAGAAGAAGACCGTAGTCATGCATTGCAACTGGACTAATGTAACTAAACTACCAAAAAGAAAAATTATAATCCCCATGCCAAATACATTCTTTCCCAAATGCAATTACCCACTAGCAGAGTTCTTGCAATATTTTTGCAGAGCTCCGCCCACACTCTAAGTCCCTCTATTTACTCTGTAGGAACTTGTATTTGAAGCTTTATTGGGCTACCAACTCATCATCTAGTTCCCACAGATCTGATTCCAAGTGTCTAAATGTGGTCCTCCATGTGAGCATGCTCCTCCAGGCCTGAGCTTCCCACTTTATCCCTTGATGTGCTTCTAGAATATTCTAATACAGGCATACTCCTTCCTGGGCCAACCTATCGCCAGGCTGGCACCTTATCCACACACATTCAGGTCATGCTTTTCACGTGTTCTACCCCGAACGTCCAATTTTTCTAAGTCCTAAACCCTTGGTTATGTCTACACGCTCCATGCACGCCACAGGCTTCCTTAAACCCAATTCTTAAACCCCCATTGCACGCTTTGTCCTTGCATGCCTTTCTTTAATTGGGGCCCTTGTGCGCCTATGTTCCTTCTATACTTAGTCAATATTCTAGGGGACCAATAGGGATGTTACATTCCTCCTAGCTAAAATGATTCATTTTCCATGAGGAATTAAGTACTACCTTCACATAACTAGAAAAGTAATTAGCTAAAATGTTTACCAAACATATTGTAATTTAGTATCCCAAATTTCATAATCTCATTTACTAATTTGTAGCAGCATGGCTGAAACAATCTTTTAAATTGCAATATAACAAATTTTTACTAGTCTCTTCATTCATAAAATAGGTTTATTCAGCGGTCAAAAAATAATTACCAGTATTTCAGCAATTAAACAGTTTCATCAAAAAAATTGTAAACAAATAAATGTGTAAAAATAGTCCTAAATTCATATAGATTCTACCAAGTTGTGTTTTCCTCAGAAGACTAGTCCCATTGGACCTTGTATTGACCAATTTTTCTATTTATTAGAAGTAACTTACGTGTTTCTAGCACTCTAATGGGCTCCACGACAACGAATCCTAGTTCCAAAACCTACAGTGAATCCCAATTAAGTACATGTGATAAATTTGTAACATACTTCTTTAATAATAAAACATGGAACAAATCATGCAACTTTGATAGTGAAGGAGGCAATGTTAGTTGGTATGCAACCAAACTAAGAACTTCCAGAATTTCAAATGGTCCAACATAGCGTGGGGAAATATTTTTAGCCTTCCCAAATGTTATTGAACTCTTTTTAGGCTTAACACATAGAAAAAATTTGTCTCCTTTTTCAAACAATCTCTCCTTCCTATGCAAATCTGCATAACTCTTTTTACGATTTGTTTCTTCTTTCAAGTGTTCCCAGATTTTCTTAACTTCTTTTTCCATTTCTATCAGCATTTCCAACCCAAACACTTCCTTATCCTTTACGATGTCCCAACCCACAGGAGTAAGACACTTTATTCTGTACAAAGCTTCAAATAGTGCCATTTTCTGCAAATAGTGATATGAGTTATTGTATGTAAACTCAACTAAAGGTAGGTATTCTTCCCACCTATATTGTTGGTCCATGTAGTACATGCCAAGCATGTCTTGTACCACTTGGTTTACATGCTCTATTTTTTCATCTATTTCTAGATGATAAGTTGAACTAAAATTTAATTTAGTTCCCAAACCTAAATTTAATGTTTTCCAAAATCGAGATCACATCCTTGGATCTCAGTTCAGATTGATTATTTGTGGAACACTATGCAATCAAAATATCTCATACACAAACCTTTTAGCAAGCACTAGGGAGTCAACAGTAAGGTTCCTAGGAATAACGTGAGCTACCTTTGTTAACTTGTCTAATACAACTAGAATCATATCATCATAGCTTTTGGTCATGGGCAGCCCTTGGATGAATTCCATGCTAATGAATTTCCATTTGTGGTGTGGAATACTATGTGGATACAATAAAATATTAGGGTGTGCATGCTCCACCTTAACCCATTGACATTATATACAGTTTAACACATAAGACATAATTTCCTTTTTCATTCCTTTCCAGAAATATTGTTGTTTTATATTTGTTGTTATTTTGGTTATTTCGGGGTGTCCAGAGTATGGTGCATCATGGAATTCATTCAACACTTTATCTCTAAGTCCATCCCCCTCCTGAATGTAAATTATGTTTTCAAAACGTAGAATTTTATCATTATCAAAAATAAAACCATCATTATTTTTTTCCTTTGGAATAACTTTCTAGAGTTGCTTGTACTTGTACATAGTACAGATCTACAGTCTAATCTCTCCTCACTTCTTCCTTGAATTTTTAGCACAAGGTTATGATAGCTGAAATGTACTTCCTACTACTCAAGGCATCCACTACCCAATTTTCCTTTCCTTTGATATAATGGATATCAAAGTCGTATTGAGACAGAAACTCCAACCATATCTATTGTTTTGCATTCAAATTGGACTCCGTGAAGATATAATTCAGCCCCAAGTGGATTGTCTTTAGCTCAAATGGTTTACCCATCAAATAGTGCCTCCAAACCAACAATGAATGAACTATTGCAGCCAATTCCAGATCATGAGGGACATAATTATACTGATGAAATTTCATTTTTCTCCCCCCATATGCCATAAGATGATCATCCTGTAGAAAAACCCCTCCTAATTCTTCTCCAGATGCATTGTTAACAACTGTGAAATTTCCATTGGGGTCAGAAATGGTTGACACTAGAGTAGTATTCAAATGCTCCTTCAATTTATTAAATGTTTTCACACATTTATTAGTCCACATAAGTTTCTTGTCCTTCTTCTGAAGTGATGTTATTGGACCAGCCAATCTTGAAAATTACTTCACAAACTTGCGATAATATCCCGCCAAACCCATGAAGATTCTTACCTCATGTACATCCTTCAGAGTTAGCCACTCTATAAAGGATTTAATCTTTTGAGGGTCCACCAAGATCCCATTGTCATTGATTACATGACCAATATGTTGTATCTCTTTCTGATAAAAAGCACACTTAGCAAAATTTCCATAAAGCCTGTTCCTGCCTTAGAATTTCTAGCATGATTTTCAAATGTGCGTTGTGCTCTTGTTCATTCTTGGAGTAGATGTGTAAATCATCTAGGAACATAAGTATAAGCTTGTTGAGATACTTCCAAAAGATTTTTTTCATGAGATTCATAAATGTTTTTAGAGCATTAGTGAGTCCAAATAGTAGAACCGTGAACTCATAATGCTCGTAGCATTTTATGAACGTCGTTTTGTGGATATATTCCTCTTTGATTCTCAATTGGTAATATCCCGACCTTAGGTCTAGTTTAGAAAATACCATGGTACCTATCATTTGAATGAAGAGATTGTCAATCCATGATAAGGAATGCCTATTCTTAACTATTTCCTTATTCAATATTATATAGTTTATGCACACACAAAAGGTTTCATCCATCTTACTCATGAAGATAATTGGTGCACCCCATGGTGACACATTAGGTCTTATCAAACCCTTTATTATGAGTTCATGAATTTCAGCCTTTAACTCAATTAGCTCTATTTTTATCATGTGATAAGGTGTTTTTGACAAAGGTTTAGTGCCTAGTTTGATGTCGATTGTGATGCCAAACTCCCTTTTTAGAGGTAATCCAGGTAACTATTCTAGAAAGACATCACTAAAGTGTTGTAAAAGTGGTGAATCAGCCAAGGTTGACTTAGTAGTTTCCTCTAAATCATCAATTTTTAAAAAATAGTATGAAGCCCTTCCTCTTTGCCCTTTTCAACTGCATGGCTGAAATTTTCCTTGCTGAAAATACCCTTTTTTATTTCTTCAATGGTGGCTGGTTTTAGCTCATCATCAAGGCATTTTACATGTTTTTTTGTGTAGTCCACCACATCCTGATGTTTGAATATCCAATTGACTCCTATTATCATGTCATAGGACCTTAATTGAGCTACATACATGTTCATTTTAGTTGTTAAATTGGGTAGTTCTAATGATGTCATAGGAAAGCATTGTTCCCAAACTGTACGGTCCATGTGTTTTCCATAACACTAGCTTTCCTATGAAATTTTGTTGTTAAATTTTTTAAAATAAAGCATTTAGTTGCTCTAATATCAATTAAAACTTTGATTGAATGACCAAACAACTTACCCAACACTTCTACCGATGTAGCTTGTTTTTCCACCGCATGATAACCTATAGTTTCATGAATTTTATTATTAGCATTCTTTTGTTGTTGGAAACCAGCTCCTTGTTTCTATTTTGGGCACCATTATTTATAGTGTGGACCCCCAAAATTGAAACATCCACTTATGTGCCATTTATTTTTAGTTTTATGTGTGTTATTTGAACACTTAAACTACCTAGAATTCTTGTTTACAATAGGTTTATTTGCTTCATTTATTTGGCCAAACCTGAGCTTACTGCCCTCTCTTTTAACCCATGGTTTTTTGACAAAACCAGTTGAAGGGGTGTTGTTAAATTTTTTTATGTTTTCCTCTCTATTATCAAAGATAGATTTCAGTTTTTTCTCTTGCCTAATAGACTTCTCAAAGACTTCCTTCATAGTAGATGGGTCGTGCACATCCACCTCACCCCCTATTATCAAGTTGAGTCCCATAATGAACTTCCTAATCCTGAACTTTTCATCCTTTTCATATTAGTGAAAATACTTCATCATTCTTGTAAACTACTCCCAATATTAAGTTAAATTGAGCTTCCCGTAAGTTAAATTTTGGATATCAGTCATTTTTTTATCAAATTATAGCTGGGGAAGCCAGTGTTACTGAAAGTATACTTTAAATTTCTCCCATGATATAGAAGTAGTGTGTAGTCCCAACTCAACTGTATTGTTATCTCACCATGAAAATGTTTCTCAAGAAATCTAAAAATCTCCCCAAATTGTTTTAGTCTCCTTAGAGAAGTGTCTTATTTCAAAGTACTTCTCCATTTCACTCAGCCATGTTATAGCCCTATCTCCCAAGGTTGTTCTGTCAAACATTGGAAAAGTTATCCTATTAATATCACGACATAGTTCTGCTGACACCCATGCCTTTTTATTCTCACATTGCACCTCTTCAACATGATTTTCCTCATAGGGTTCATCCTCCACAATCAAATCCTCTTCAAGAGGCTCATGATCACTGGAAACCTGTTGTTCTAAAATAGTCATGTGGTCCTGAGTATCTCTAAGGAGTTTAAGAATTTCTCACAACTTTTCAGTAGGTAGAGGGCCTTCATCATTACTTGATGCTTCCCTGCAACAATTATTTTTCCTTTATGGGACATATTTCCCTGATAAAGGTAAACCACGTTTTAATTAGAGAAGTAGGCCAATAAGGTCCAAGAGCTGAAAACCTATAGCTCTGATACCAAATGTAATAACCTGGAACTTCGACCTCCAATTTAGTGTAATTTTTTATTTTTTTCATTTTTACAACACATATACATTCCTCTGCATTTGTAATCAAAATTACTATCTACATCTACTAAATGCAGCAAGTCAAGTTAATCAACAATGAACAAACATTCCTATGCATAATTTAATCAAGTAACTAGATGAGGCTAGTTTATGTACCATGTTATAGTTATTTAATCCATATTATAATGTAGTGATAAAACTTAGTGTAGCTTTAAAGGTTAAATATCCCTAATCTCCATGATCACCCTTTCACATTCTAAGAATGTTCATATTTTGCCTTGCTGGTTTTATCGCGTTGTAGTAGTGAGAATTGGTGATTGATCCTCTAGTGTCTACCTAGGGACATGTAGTAACCCCATCTTGTATCCTACACTTTGGGATTGAGGAATCATGATAATTGGAAAATGTACCCAACATTCACATTACTTTGGCCAAAAAAAATTAGTTATACTATGTACACTTAGATTAGACGAGTGTACAACTCGTCTAAACTTGTCTTCTCATTACCCTACTATTTTCTCATCACAATTATCTTGATCTTATAAGCTTAAGTAGATAAAAATGTCATGACTCAATTAATGGTAAGTATGAATGTTATGAAAACTCCTAATTTTAGAATGGAGTGGGGGTGGGACCGAGGAGGAGGATTTCAAAAACCTAATGGGAAGGAACCGTCACAGGACATAGGTGACCCCCAGATCGAGAAGACATAGATAGGGGACCTACATCCTCATCTAGATAATGGTAATGTATTATGTTATCCTTCTTGGGATAGTAATATTTTGGGTCATTGTGGAGGTATTGGGATTCAATCTATCGATACAACTATATAGGCTATTAATAAGAATGGACTTTTGAGTTTGGATATTCCAGATGTGTTAGCTGAGAAAGCTTGATCTAGGATGGAGTATTCCCTGGTTGGAAATTTTTATGGTTCTCGGCCAAATGTAGAGTGGTTTAAGGAATGGGCACGAAGGAAGTGGAGACAAAAAGGATCTATGGAAATAAATTCTTATGTAAATGGGTATTGTATGATAAATCTTTCTAATGGTGAAGATTGTAAAAACATTCTTTTAGGAGGTCCTTGTTTTTTGGGAAGATCTAGCTTGTTAGATTTGATCCTTATAATGAAACACCAGATGAGTTGCCTCTTTAGGTCAAACTCTCTGGGCTTCCTATGGATTTTTGGGAGGAGGAAATTTTAAAGGCTATTGCCAATGTGATAGGTTCATTGGTAATTTTTGATCTGATTAATAGGGCACGAATAAGGTTAATGTATGCACAATTTTGTGTCAATGTTCAAATTGGGACTACTATTCGAAAGAAAATAGAATTAGAATCAAAATTTTGGGTGTGGAAACAAAAAATTGAATATGAGGCATCTCCATTGTTTTGTCAGAAATGTTGGAGGATGGGGAATGAACAGAGGCAATGTAAAGAGGTAAAGAAAGGAAAGCAACAACTACAGATAGTTTGGGATAAAAAAGAGAAGGAAGTGGAAGAGAAACTAGGTTCATCCTGAGTAAAATTTAATTTTAGTGTTCTAGAAGTAGAAGAAATTGTTATTCAAAAAATTCATGCAAATCATCATCATCCCTTTTTGGAGAAAATACTTACAAATCCATATCTAAGTGAAGGTTGGGATAAGGAACAATTACATGCTAGTAATGAGAAGACTTCTCCAAACCCACTTGTAGACCAATTTCTATGTGAAAGTCAAGATAAGAATATTTTTTCAAAAATATTTGAAGAGGAAGGTTAGTTGAGTAAGGAAGCAGGTAAAGAGGAGATATTGGTACAGGAATCTCCAGAGAAGGATAAGGTAAAAAGAGATGGTGTGTTAACAAATGAAAAATAATATCCATTGGATTTAGAGATTGTGCTATGTTCTTTAAATTTTGAAAATGATTTGGAAGGAAAAAATTATTAATACTAGTAGTCCTTAGAAGTAGGAAAAACTTAAAGCTGACTGTGGAAGGCCCTAGACTAAAAGAGGAAATTTTTCAAATAGGGAAAAAAAGGGAGAAAACTGCAGCAAAATAAATTGATTCAGGTAAGCAATGCTCTATTGAATAGATTATGTCTCCAAATAAATTTAAATGAAGCTCATTTCTTGAAATATAAGGTGTTTAAATAATCCCAATTAGTAGAGTATAATGTCACATTTTAGAAAAACACATAAGCTGGACATTTTGTTGATACAAGAAACAAAAATGAAATTGGAAAAAATGAAGGATACAAAGCATAAGTTATGGTTTGATTCAGAAATACAATGTGCGTCTTCTGTGGGGGCTTCAGGAGGGATTACTACTTTTTGGCTTCTAAAAGATAGGGAAGGATTGGTTATTTGTAATTCGGCTCATCACCTTGTTGTTTTGTTTTCAGTAAAGGAAAATAGTTTGGTTTGGATATGTTCTAATATATATGCTCCTAATTTAGTGTGTGACAAATGGAAGTTGTGGGAAGAAATTATGCAGTTCCAATAAAATTATAAGGAGTTGAACTGGATGGTATTTTAATACTCCTCTTATTCCTAATAAAATAAAGGAGGTTCAAATATGTTTAGTGATAACATGGCAGATTTTGCATATTTTATTACCAATTGCAATTTGATGGATATATAGTTGAGAGGTGGGCAGTTTACTTAGTCTAGTAAAAGGATGGGAGATGAGATTATCCAAATTAAACTAGATATGTTGCTTATTAATACAAGTTGGTTTTATGTCCTTGATGGCTCTCTCTTTGTTCTGCCTAGAATAAGGTCTGATCATAGTCCAATTTTTTTTCAATCCAATAGTGGTTTGGCAGTTGTTGCGAGACCTTTTAGGTTCTTTAGAATGTGGTTACATCATCTATTGTTAAGGGAGGAGATTCATTCATGCTGGAAAATTCAAGTTAGAGGTAAATCTAAATTCAAGTTAGAGGTAAAGCTATGTTCAAACTTATGGTAAAGATAAAGAATGTTAAAGCTAGAATGAGAATCTCGAATAAGTAAGTTTTTGGAAATATTTTTACACAAAAAGAGAAATTTGTTGAGGATTTAAAAAAATTGAGGAAGTTATTGAGAGTGAGCACTATGATCAAGAAATAAAGAATAAAGAAATAGGGTTGTTGGTGGATTTTCATAATTTGAAAGCCAAAGAGGAATCCTATTAGAAACAAAACTCAAGATATTTGTGGTTAAAGGAGGGGGATAGGAATACAAGTTTTTTTTCATTTGTCTTCTTCTATCCATAAACAAAGGAATTCTATTTTGGAGATGTAAGATAGAAGAGGAGTAAAATTGAAAAATTGGGGTGAGATATCAAATGAATTCATAAGTTTTTTCAGATTTTTTTATCTAAGGGAGGATATCCAGATCTTCTTAAAGAAATTAAAATTGTTGATCTTTTTCAACCTATTACTTCTCATCAGGAGAATGCGGAGTTAGTGAAAATTCCCTCTACTCAGGAGATTGTGGAGGTTGTTATTGATATTGAAAGAGATAAGTCTATGGGACCAGATGGGTTCTCAAATTTTTTCTTTCATGAGTTTTAAGATATTGTGCATAAGGATGTGGAGGAAGTTGTCCAAGAATTTTTTAGGAATGATAGGTTACTGAAAGAAGTTAACAGTACTTTTATAACCCTTGTGCAAAAGAATCTTTATACCGGTAAGGTAACAGAATTTATACCTATTATCCTTTGTAATATTGTTTACAGAATATTTACAAAGATAATTTCCTTCAAGATTAAGGATTTGTTGAATTATTTATTCTCTAAACCAGGGAGCTTTTTTTGAAGGTAGAAAAATCCTAGATAGTTTTATTACAATTCATGAAACTATTCTTTGAGTGGATTTTTCTAAGAGGGAAGCTAAGTTACTAAAACTTTACATGAATAAATCCTATGATAGGATATCATGGATATTGCAGAGTATCATTTTACATTGGATGGGATTTCATGAATAGTTTATAAAGTTGATCATGGAATGTATTACTACTCCTAAGTATTCTGTCCTTGTTAATGGTAAGTCTGAAGGTTATTTTTCTTCAAGTTCAGGTCTGAGGAAAGGGGATCCTTTGTCTCCCTTTCTCTATATAATTTTGGGGGAGACTTTGAGCAGACTTTGTGTTGAACATAGAGAAACAAGGATTCTCAATGGTCTTGTTATATCGAATGGGCTAGATCCTATAACGTTACAACAATTTGTTGATGATATTTTTTATTGGGCAAAGAAACTATCTCAAAGGAAATGGCTTTTAAGGTTATTCTCCAAGACTTTGAGGAAGTTATTGGTTAGTAAACTTTTGGAAAATATCTATAATCTTCTTGAATGTGGATGTTGAAATTCAGAATAGAATTAATTTTGTGTTGGAATTTCCAATCACCTCTTTTCCTGGTTCTTATTTAGGTATGCCCTTGTTCAAGGGAAGGATGGGTCTAGAGAGTTGGAATGTTCTTGTTAGTAGATTTCAAAAAAAACTTGTTACTTGGAAGGGAAATTTACTATCACATGCAGGAAAACTCTAGCTTCTTCAGAGATCCTTAAAAAGTCTACCTGTCTATATTTAAAATGCCTGCTAAGATAAGAATAATGATTACTCAGATCCAAAGAAAATTTATTTGGTTGGGTACTAAATCAAAGGATAGAGCTCCCCTTGTGGCTTGGGATAGGGTCACTATGGAAAAAAAGGTAGGTGGTTTTGGTTTGAAGGATTTAATAAGTAATACTAGGGCTTTAATGGCTAAAGTGGGTTAGAGGCTTCAACATGAGGATGGATTGTGGGCTAAGATTCTTAAATCCAAATAATTGTATGATTGAGCAAGCTGATTTTATGTCAGATGATATCCTTCCATAAGGTTCCTATTTCTAGAATGGGTTGACTAAGTGTAGTGAATTGTTGATAAAAGGAAGTAAACGGGAAATAGGGGATGGTAATAGGATAAATTTTTGGCAGGATTTGTGGCTTAATGAGGAACCTTTGATAAATCAAATCATATGGAGAAATTTTGTAAACTATTTTATATCTACCTTTGGCAGCCTTTTGAGATACTATTGGATTAGGTTAGATGGGGGATGGAATGTGAGATCTCTTGAATGGGAGCGGAGGAATAAAATATTAAGGAGGCTATCCAAAATCTTAATATTAATCTAGGAGGTGTTTTTATTCCTTCAAGGCATAAACCAGATGTTCATATCTGGGCGAGAACTAAACATGGGGTGTACTCAGTGAGATCTAGTTATGAAATTTTCCACAATGGTCCATAACCAAATTCAGGAATTCTTTATGGGATAAAAAACTCATTCCTATGGTGAATTTATATTAAGGAGGCTATCCAAAATATTAATATCAATCTAGGAGGTGTTTTTTATTCCTTCATGGCATAAACCAGATGTTCATATTTGGGCAGGAACTAAGCATGGGGTGTACTGAATGAGATTTGGTTATGAAATTTTCCGCAATGGTCCATAACCAAATTCATGGTGGAATTATTTATGGGATAAGAAACTCATTACTAAGTTGAATTTATTTGTATGGCATGTCATACAAAATAAAAATCTTACAATTGATAATCTACTGCTAAAAGGTATGATGATTCCCAATAGGTGCATTTTATGCAAATCTAATAATGAAACTATTCAACATTTGTTTCTTTAATGCCACTATGCTCAAAACATGTGCTATAAAATCCTTGGATTTTTTAATGTTTCTTGGGTGTTTCTGGATACTCTAGCTAAATGGTATGAACAATGGAAAGGCCCTTTTACCTCTAAGTGTTTGATAAAATCCTGGAAATTGGTTTTACCTCACTTCTTGTGGGGTATTTGGCTTGAAAGAAATCATACAATTTTCAGGGTAACTCAAAAATCTTCAAAAAGGGTGGGGAATTTTATATTGGGATCCTTGAGCATCAACCTATCTGTAGTCATTTTTATGCCCTCTCAAATAACAAGGAAATCCCATGCGCAATAGCCTATCACCCAATGGGCGCTGGGCGCTCACCCAAGGCACACGTGGGTGTTGATTCCCTCTATATGAGATATGTGAGAATGCATTATTTATGATAGAAACTTAAGTGAATAGATTGGAAAGGAACATACATTCATCTTAGAGCTCTAAAAATATTCTAGACCGATGTGTTTATTCATATAAGAAAACCACTACAAAACATAGATCTGAATCATAACAGAAAATAAATGCACTGGTGTTTATACCCACTCATATGAAATTTACATATATAACCGATCCATACAGATGTAAGTAGAACTAGAAACACACATATATTCTTATTAAGCATGTTGATAACCACATTACATTTAACTCAGGTAGTCATAGATCCATATGATAGTGCAGACCAATGTCATGCATCAGAACTGGACTTAGGCCCTTCATAATATAAAGGAAAATTATTCAGACCCATCCTCTTGATATAACATACTCCTACATATCCTCTAAACCCAACCTATGGAGCTCTTACAATATCCTTGCATGGCGCGCCTCTCTTCAATTCTCGGTCTCTTCATTGGTCTCCCTTTTCTTCTACCAGGTGCTCATATATATAACCTTTTCAAGCACTGCCATGCCTTACTGAAATTGTAGATTTCTTTCCATGTGTCCAACTGGTCCTCCATGGGAGCATGCTTCTTTAGATGTGAGCTCTCCATTATTTTCCATGATGAACTTCTGGAATCTTCTATCACAAGGTATATTCCTTTCGTGGGCACCAAGTTGCCAGGCTGGCACCTTATCCACTTCGTATAAATAGTCAAGTCATGCTTTCCTTGTGTTCTACCCAATATGCCAAATATGGATAAGTCTCAAGATCTTTTCTCTACCTTATGCACGCACTACTAGTTATATTAAAACCATCATAAAACCCTTTCTTGCGCGCTTTCTCCTTACACGCCCTTCTTCAAATAGGCTATGTGCACCCACACGTCGTCTTGTACTTAGCCAATATTTTAGGGGCCTAATATCACCCCACACTATGCCTCTTCTCTCCCCTCAGGAACTCCCTCTCAAAGAATAAAGAATGACTTCCCTTGAATAATTTGGAGAAAGAATAAAGGAATGAAGAATTTTGGGGAAGAATGAAAGAATGGGGAAGTATGATTATTTTTGCAATAGGAGAGGTAAATATTTCATCAAGTATGCCCTAACTTATTCCAGGTATCAACTTCACTCTGTGCCTATTGATAGAGGTCACCGACTAAGGTGCTCACCTCTTCAAAGCTTATCCCTTTTCCTTGGGTATTCATCTTTTCCATGATTCCCTCCAATTTTTTCCCAAATCCTCGAGCACATCCATCCTTCGAGTGATCTGGGGATACAAATATTTCATCCGGTTTTTGATTGATCCCTGCAAGGTCTCAATAGCCTCTGATTTATTCTCAATTTCAGCTATAATTTTGTCACGTTCCTCCTTATTTCCCTTATTCTTCTCCTGGAACTCCTTGATCTTTGCTTCATGGGTGGAGACCAGAATGCTCGCCAATCTATCTCTATCAGTGTAGTTGTCGTAAGTGGCCTTAGCGACTTGGGTGTTGGCTTTCACATCTGTGAGCACGTTCTTGTACTGGGCCACAATGGCCACAACCTTCATCTTGTCCTCCTTTTATTTGTGTGTTGATGCCTCTTTTGTAGACTCCAAGGCAAGTGGTCATCTTTCCATTGTGAGGACATAGGTCAAATCTTCTAAACACTCCAGGGTGGATCCATACTTCTACAATGGTGGCATTAGATCTAGATGCTTCAAGAAAATGGCATGTGTGATCATCTCTGCTTTCTTGTAGACCTCACGCACCCTTTCCTTCTCTTCTTTCAACTCATGCCTTAGCGGCATGATGATTAGCTCATCTCGCTTTAACTCCTTGGTTCTTTTCTCTAGCTCCTCTTCCCTTTTCTCCAATTCTGTGTCTAGGAACTTCACCCTGTCATTCCTCTTGAAGATTCTAGTCTCTACTTCCACCGAAACCTTGTTTAGCACATTTCAGATTTTCTCGTCTTATAGCTACTAGGCATTTACCAAGGGGTTGTCACCTTTGAATTTGGTACCTTCATTACTGCCCCTTGGCTTGCTTCAAATTTTCTTTTATCGATGTCAGACTTAAATGCCCAAGAAATCATTTTCCTTATCCGAGGGTATGCACCTTCCTCATCAAATGATGCCATAACCAAGAGTTGCTTTGTTATTATGGTACTTTGAAAGTGTGCACGCAACATATTGTTTGGATCATCAATATATCCCATCCTCTAAACCTGTGATGCCTCTGTGCTTTTTCTCCCTATCCGTACGGCCTTAGGAAAGCTCACAATCAAACTGGGATCCCTTCACATGCTATCATATTCCTTTTCTATTCTTTCCTCTACTTCCTTCATCACTAGGTTTGTGTTTCGTTCCATCTCTTTCTCTACTCAATATTCGATGATCTTGGCTAATTCTTTCTCTATGGCCTCATCTACATTTTCCTTAGTGAGGCTTAGGGTCCTCTATTATTTTGTAACTTCCTCACTTACCCCCTTGTCTTTAGTATCCTCTTCTTCCTTATCATTATTCCTCTTGAAAAAGATGTACTCATTTTATTCTTCCTCTCCTTCCTCCTCTGATTCATGAACATCATAAATAGGATGGTCATCGCCTCCTGGTTCATCTTCATCATCATCATCTCTCTTGCCTCTATAGGCCTCCAAGCACTTTGTTTCATCTTAATCATTTTCTTCTATCACCTTTTGCTTCTTCTTGGAAGGATATTTTGTTTCCTTCTCCTCCTCTAGAAACATCTCTTAGGTGATGGGTTCCTCATGCTTTGGCTCTTCTTTCTCTGGAGTCTTTTCTTTCACCGGGGACTTCTTTCTCTGCATGTACGTATTAGTCTTACTGCTTGTCTCCAACACACTTACCACTTGTGTAGCCTGAACACTTGGTGTTTTCTACACCTCTTCTCTTTCCCTCTTCTTTAGCGTAAGATTATTTCTTCTTGTGGGGTCCTCAAGGATGCATACATCATTTTCCAAGTATGTTCCCTTTTTAAATTTTGGCCTGATGCGAAGGTATAATATTGTTGCATCCCTTCCAGTGATTGGCAATGTCACTAGTTTCATCATTTGTATCTCATGGGAGACATATCTCTCCACATATGCACACTTCTTGGGGTAAACTAATTTTCTACGCAGCTCCCTATGGTCCTTATCCACCTCACCAAGTTTAAACCTTAATCTCTTGGCCTCTTTGAATTTATTCACCCCCTCTTGGAAGTATTGCATAGTGAATGAGAAGGGAAGCTTGTACCATGGGCTCATTGTTTCATCTATCAACCTAAATCTGCCAATGTAGAAGTGTTGATATACCATAAATTTTGTTTCTCCTTGCAGAAGCATGGGTAACTACTCTGGAATCCTCCATTTTTCTCCCAATGTGCCTTGTGAGTGGCTGTCATGGTCTCACAAGTATATTTTGTGATCCACTTCACGGGTGAGGGATCCTCTTCTGGGTACTCCCAAACAAACCTTTCCGGCCCATCAAGCACTCTTATTTCTGAGAAGACAATTGTGAGGAGGACATTACCAACTAGTATCTTCTTGCCTTCTTGTGCACTGATAATGATTTCATCGATGATGAAAGTGGACATGATGTAGATGGTATCCTTAGATATTTTCCAACACATGCTCAGCCATGCCTTGTTCACTTGATTCCATATCTCTTGGTCATTGAGCTTGGTTACCAAGTATGTGGCCATCCTCATCATGGGGTCTGGGATCTCTATGATGTCAAAGTATCGCGATCCTTTCTTATAGTCATATACAACAACTTCTTCCTTGATGGCCTCCTTGTCACTTAGGTCATCATCAATGTTATCCCCTTCATAGACAAGGCTTGTGAATTTGGAAATTTAATTGGGGAGTTATGCGCATCTCATGCCTCATGAAGTAAAAATTATCTTCGTGAATGCGCACAATTAGCCACTGGTAGAGGTGCTAAGGTTTCCTGAAGTAGGGTAATTTGTAAAGTTGTAGTAATCATGCCTTCTCTAAATTAATCTTTACTTCGTTAGTGTAGATGGACATGCCCTCTAGTGTCCTCCTATTTGTTGGGCAAACCAACTCCAAAGCCATTTCTATTTTTTTCATGCTAGTGTAGTGATTATAGTCACTTACAGAAATATTCCACAAATGAGATTCCCATTCTTTTCCTAGCAATGCTCCATCTGAGTATTGCATCTCCACGTACCATTCTTCATTTGTGCTAATGACGGTAGTCATTTTCTTCCCCTTACCCTTGCCCTTCTGCTTTTTAGGTGAGATGGTAATTTTCTTTGGTGTCATTCTTTTGGTTAGGTTATTACTTCAAGCATCTTTTTCTTTCTCTTCTCTACCACTTTATCCAACCCTAATGCACAACCTTGCTAAGAAACCTTCATACACCGTGCCCTAGCCACCAAAACCTAACTGGAAAAATTCTTCCACAAGACGGAACTTCAACAACTTATTTCTCAAAAACTTCCTCCATGCCCATTTACTCCTTTCTTACTAGTTTTTGGATCTTCTCTAGTCACGTCCTCTCATATTTCTTCAATTTTTCTTCGCACATATCGCATTTGGATGCCCTAGTTCATGAGAGCTCTTTTATCTTTGTAAATTCAATGTAAATAATGAAGTGCCTGAATTATTATTTATCACTTTTCCTTTTTTCCATCATTAAATTTTATTTTACCTACCACCATACTTAGTATTAAATGTGACTTTTTCCAACAAGCTGACCTTACGTGCCTTCACTTACATGCCCAAAATTACACAAAAAACTTCTACAACCTTCTAGCACACAAACAATCCATTCTGATAGAAGACTCTTATGCACGTGTTAACAACGCCAAAGGAACTTTTTCTACCCTTCACCTAATTTTTTCTCTCACCTACCTCGTGTTGTTCCTGCACTTCTCTCTGTACGTGGTTTCTTTGGTCTTATCCTGACACCAAAATTTTTTGTCCACCTCTTCTTCCATGTGCTTCCTTCATCCTTGCACACTTTATATCCATCAACTGGGAAATTCACTGCAACTTCTACTACCAGTTCAATTTATATTACGGGCCTATACTTTGTATTACTCCACCCCACACTAAAATAGATGTGTGGTCCTCTGTGCATGCAGAACCTTCAAAAAAATAATGTGGTTACCAACGCCCAAGGTGCAAAAAAAATAACATAACAAATGACGAGAAAGGGAAACACAAGAAAGGAAAATTACATAAAGAGAAACTTATACTGAATGGAAGACTTCCATATTTCAAACACTAAGAAGACTTATTTATAGTAGGGCTTTAGCCTACTTCCATTGAAATAGCCTGGTAATCTCATTCCATCCAGCACTCTCAACTGGCATGAGCCTAAATTAAGGATATCTGAGATGGTATAAGGACCCAACCAATGGACTTAGAGCTTTCTGGGATGGCGCAAAAACTTAAAATCATATAGAAATACCATCTGCGCAATATCAAATTGTTTTTTTCTGATGTGGCAATCATGTCATACTTTTTGTTTATCCTTTTCAGTCTTTTGACTCCACCTAGCCTATTATCATCTCTCATCCAATTTCATCAATTTTCAATCCCTTCCTCCAATGCTTGTTCGTCAACCATTCCTCCCGTGTATGTTATACGTACATAAGGTAACATAAATTCAATGGGTAAGACAGCCTCTGCGCCAAACACCAATTGAAATGGTGTGGCTTTATCCAACCTCTTATAGGTTGTCCTATACGCCCATAGAACTATTGATACTTTATCATCCCAATCGTCACAAATTTTGGTCAGGGTATGACTTAGTATTTTATTAAATTCCTTGGCAGTTCCATTTTCTCATGGATGGTAAGGGGAATTCTTATGAAGACCCACCATGAACTTTGATAATAAAATCTTGACAGTCTCATTTAGGAAATGTGTAACCCTATCACTGGTTAAGCTCAATGGGCATCCATACCATGTAATAATATTTTCCCATAAAAACCTATCTATTGTAGCCACTGTATAATCCTTGGTGGGCATTGCTTCTGCCCATCTTATCAAATAATCCATGCAAGCGATTACATAGCGTGATCTTGTCCTACGCGCGGCTGGAAAAATGGGGCCTTCAACATCTATGGCCCACTTTTTAAATGTCTCTATACTTGGAATAGGGAAAAAAGGCATTTCATCCCTCTGCCCTGGTTTACCATGGTATTGAAAATGATCACATGCCTTGCAGTACTCTTTCCAATCTTGATATAGGGTTTCCCACCATAGCCTAGCTTGTAATATCTTACACGCAATGGCATCCCCTGTATAGTGTCCACCTGCACTTCCTCCTTGCACCTCCTCCATAATAGACAAGTGCTCATGTTCTAGCATGCACTGGTGCAACACTTCATCACATCCTAGTTTGTACGAATCACCACTAACTAGCATTTAGGGTGCAGCGTGTAAGGCTAACTGCTTCCTCTCTAATGCTTTCATCCCTTCTGGCACCATACCTATTTTGAGAAACACTGCAATATCTTCAAATTATGAGGGTGCACGTTGCAACCTAATAATTTGTACATCTGACATGGTCTCCTCAATGGTTTGCGTGTCCTCTCTTGATTCAATTCTAGACAAGTGATTGGGCCCAAAATTACCCTTTCCTGGCTTGACAACCACTATGAACTCAAAAACCTAGAATATTAGGACCCATCGACATATGCGCCCTTGCAGAAAGGATTGTTTACCAAGTATTTTAATGCCATGTGGTCTGTGTAAAATACAAATGGTATCACCAGTAGATATCGTATAAACTTGTGCAGTGCATAGATCATGGATAATGCTTTGTGCTCAATAGTGGTGTAATTTTTTTCTGATGATGTTAAATTTCTACTCACAAAGCAAAAGGGATGATCAACAATCCCTTCACCAGGTTGTGTCAGTACTACTCCCATACGGTTATCCCTAGAGGCATCAACATGCACATGGAAAGGATTATCCCAAGACAGGGAAATGGACGTAATATGGGCGTTGTGACAAGCCTATCCTTCAAAGTGTCAAATGCCTTCTGTTGCGCTTCCCCCCAATAAAAGTCACTCTTGTGTTTTAACAATTCCTGTAAGGGCGTGACAATCTTGGCATACCCCTTGATGAATTTTGTGTAATACCTGTATGCCCAAGGAATCCATGTATTGCGCTTTGACTAGTAGGATCTCCTAATCCTACAATAATTGCAACTTTGGCAGGATCTACTAGTAATCCTTCTTTGCATATAATGTGTCCTAACAGGGTTCCAAATGGAGTAGAAAAGACACATTTCTTAATGTTAAGGGATATCCTCAATTGCCGACATCTCTCAAACATCAGCCTCAAATTGTCACAATGGTCCTTCACCAATCCATAGACAATCCAAGTCATCCAGGTAAACTTGAATAAACTTATGGATGAAGTCCTAGAATACTTGTACCACAATGCACGAGAACACAGCATGTGCATTCTTCAATCCAAAAGGTATAACCGTGTAGGAAAAACTTCCCCATTCAGTGGCGAAATTTGTCTTTCTCTGGTCTTCCTTTGTAATCCTGACTTGATGATACCCTAAGAACCCATCCGTGAAGAGTAGACTTTGTGCCCGGATATTCCCTCCAAAATTTCTTCAATAAAGGGGGTTGGAAAAGGATCGATGACACATACTACATTCAGATCTCTGTAGTCAACACAGATCCTTATCCTATCATCCTTCTTGATATTGATGACCATTAGGCTTATCCATTTTGATTCTTCCACTGCCTCAATGATACCAGATGTTATCATCTTGTCCATTTCTTTCTTGACCCGTACACGCAAATTTGGATTCATCGAATAAGGTCTCTTATGAATCGAGCGGGCACCTTCCCTCAACTTGATCTTCATCTCCCCCAAGGAATGGTGGACACCTTTGAGTTCATGGTACCCACAAGGGAACAAATCTCGGAACTCATGCAACATATCAATGACCTTTGAAACTTATTTTTCTAACCAATAGTCCCCAATGATAACTTCCTTAGTTTCTGTCTTCATCCCAATGTTAACCTTATTTGTTTCCTAAGGGCTCGTGGTAGGCGCATTCTTGTTCATCAGTGCTATCTATGAATTCACACGTACCTTCAGAGTGGCTAACATCCAAATTGTCCATTTCTTCTCTATCTACTACATAGACCATCTTTCCTTTTTCTTTTTCCATGCACGCGCACTCAAGCTATACTTCCTCTGATTCTTCTTCATTGAGGTGGGTCCCCAAATCAGGCTCACCCAATAATTCTAGTAGCCTATCCTCTGCCATAGCACTATCTCCCATTGTAAGGTGTTTGATTCTTGTAATGCCCTATCCATTGATGGCTTTGTACTCCTATACTATAAATCCTGAATGAGATCAGTTGCCAACTCTCACCAATTACCTATTTTATGACGCATCTCTAAAAGAATATACCATGTGCACACACAACCTTGTAAGGTGGAATACAACTTATGCACCCATAACGAAGGTGATAACACTTATGTGCTTCCCATCTAGGCCTTCTCACATGCTCGGATATGAAATGAGGTGGTCTCTTTGCCATAGTATTCTTGTATGACCATTGGCACGTTGCTCTTGGAGAACCTTATAGAAAATGTGATTCTTACCTTGCGCCACTCTAGGAGGTTCTCCCAATGTGTAGCCCACCAGTGCGCTGCAGTTCTGAGTTGGTTATAATTGAGCATTCCCCTCCTCTCGTATTCATTCTTCCACTGAGCCTCCATTTCTTGTAAGAAAATTTTGGGGTATGCTCCTCCAGAGTAACTTGGCAACTTCTTTCCTCTTAGGCGCTTAACTGAGTGCGTCTTTGTCACCCTTGTTACATATCCTCTCAATTTTCAACTCATAGGTCCCATGTGCCCAATTTTCACATGTCATGCTAGTGGTATCACTAAAGGACTAAGCATCTTCAAATTGGATAACTCCTTCTGTGGGATGAATTATCTCAGGATCTCTGATAGAGTGCACATAGATTTTGTCAAGGACTTATTCTCTTAAGGGCTCAGTATAGGGCGCTGACTTCCCATCTATTAAAGGAATGATCACCCTTTTTTCCTTGTTCTCAAAGCTGATATACCCCTTGTTAAACTGCAGGTCGGCATTGTTCTTGTAACACCATGGGTGCCCAAGCAATGATGGAAAGTTTTATGCCTCAGTAAGCACCAAGACTTCGAAGTCTCTAGTGAACTTGGCCCTATGAATGGTGATAACTGCATCCTTCAGGACTCCAATGGGCATTGCCTTAGTTTTGTTTGCCATATTTAACACATTCGAAGATGGTTGTAATGTGGGGCCTTCCCATATGATGCCAGGCATGTAAGGTAAGAACATTGACCTCTTATCCCATGTCTATGAGGATATTACTTAGAAGTCATCCATCAACAACCGCATTCAAAGTAATCTCCTTGTTATAGTCAAGGGTGTGAGGAGGAATGTTTGCATGCAACACCCTGCCTTTCGCGCTCTGCTCTGGTGCGTGGTACCTTCTCCCTCATCCATTCTCCTAACAATGGAATAATATTCTCTTGTTTTAACATCCTATATACCTCCTTGACTTCATCCAAGTCACCCTTTTGAGCCTCGACATTCTTCCTTTGCTCCAACTGTTTTGATTTCTCTTGTATACATTGGATCTCCTCTTGTGAACTTCGAATCACATCCATAGTCTCTTGATACACATCCTTTTGATGAGCAGGTTCTAGATATTTTCCATGTACCACTTCCTCTCTTGAAACTAGTGTCCTTTGCCTTGGCATCTCCCTGGCGCATGTGGCCTTTTCTCGCGTCATCACCAGTACAGGTTCTATCCCTGACTCATGTGCTACTCATGGAATCCACTATGAATCAGCCTTTTTGATGCTCACCATCCCAACGCCTTTGTATTTTCGGTGTTGTTGGTTTATATGCTCATAGATCTTTGGACATTCTTCGTACTTATGTTTCTTTCTGCACCACGAGAATTGTAACAGATCAGGACACTCATGTTTTTAAAGCTCTGTAGATCCACAGTTATAATAGTTCTTCATGGGAATTCACTTCGTCCTAAGTCGCGGTTACTATGATGACAAAATCCTCCAAAAAAACCTCTGCCATGTGCTCCTCCATCTACCCGCCCTTCACAATGACGATCATCATCCTTGGGACTGCTTGCAAGGCTATTCTGGCATACACCCAAATCAATAACATCATGGATCTAATCAATCAATTTGTAACCTTTGGTATCATGGGTTGTAGAGATACAAATCTTACAATAGCAAGAAACATTCTTGTGAATTGCACGCTGAAGTAGGGGGCACCTACTTGCATCATGATCCCCATGGAAAATTTCATAGTCTACTGCCATAGTGCTTATCGATTTTCGAGGGAAACTATCCTTCGCATGCCCTTCCACTTCACAGTCTGTACATTGAATCCCACTACGAACCTCATGCATTGAGTTCACAGATAGCTTCTCCAACTTATTGGCCATTCCAGCGATTTGAGCCTCTAGAAAAGGACTAACACTAGTATCGACACTCCCAACAGCTTCAGCGCACAGGGCAACTTCCAATGCCTCGCATGAGTCTTTGAAATTCTTGTGTGACAGATCCCTTCTAAAAGGTGTTATCAATCCTTTGAAAAACCATTGAGCATGTTGAGAAGGATGAATGTCATAGGATAGTTTAGACAAGAGGGTCTTGAAACGTGCGTCGTACTCCTGCACACTCTCTGTCATTCCCTGTTAGATCTCCTTCAGAGCGTTGGTGCTCTTCTGCTCAAACTGAGGGATATGAAACTCTAATAGGAAGGTGTTTTTCAACATGGTGTAGTTTACCACTTTCTGATGGGGTTCATACTTCCTATACCAACTATGCACACATCCTTGCAACATTGATGCAAACTGACTTGCCTTTCTCTCCGGGGTAGTGATCCCTTTCACGCACCATAGTAATTGTCACTTGTGCACATTCTCTACAACATCTTCAATACCCCTATAGTCTGGTAAGTGAAAAGACATCTCAAAGAATACTTTTGGAGATGGTTGAGGCCCTTGTCCTCCTGATCCAGAGCCTTGGTTCCCACCAGTGTTTCCTCCTCTGCCAGATCCACCAAGTTCTGACCCACCAAATCCGCCTCTTGCAGTTGGAAAAGGACCGGAAGTTGTCACACCTAGTGTTCCTAACGTCCCACTAAACCACACGCCGATGGTTTATGATATTGTCCCACTTCCCATTGTGTGTCCCATGCCACTCCCAGACGCAATACCCAAATCTTGTGTACTCGCACCTTGTCCAAAGATTCCTCCAAATATAGGAATGGCTTGCGTAGCCATCGATGTTCCAAATGAGAAATTATATCTCCTGGGCGCAGATCGATATCTCCCACCAATACCAACTGGGTTAACAATAATTCTCCCTTGATTTGGAAAACCAAGCGCCAGGGGTTGTCACCAAGTGGGTTCAGATGTGTGCTAATGGCTCTTCTTTCTCCATGTGACGAACTCTCATCAAAATTTGAAGGGGCTTCTCTCCCAGCACTTGCCAAGATGGGGTAGCACAGACTGCTCAGGCTTCACATCCTCCTCTATGTAAACCTCAACTCCTTCCCACAACATCTGTCTCTATAGATCCATCACACTTTTAACCCCACATTGTCTAGTCATCTCCCTTTCATGAGCTTCGCTATACTTGAGTCATCTCTCCTCCCTTTCCTTTTCAGTTGCAATTTATGAATCTTCCTCCACCCTATCTTCCTCTCCTAGTGCTCAGAGAAGCTTAGCCGAACATGGGAAATACCTCTAAACTCAAGGTAATAACCAAGATCTTCATAGCCAAAGGAATAACACACAAAAATGATCCTTTGGGCTCCCTTAGAAACTCAAACTCAACAACTTATGGGCAATAATACGTATAAATGGTTAGCACTCCTTTCCACCAGTGATCAACAGCACATGTCCAAGTCAGATCTGCATCCTGCAGCCTCTGATAGTCATCTTGGGTCCATACGCGCGATCTATAATACCAACTTGATCTAGATGTATATGCTAAAAGCCATTCATATAGTTCTAATGGAAAACAAAAGAAGAATTTCTCATACAACTCATGATACAGGTTCTCTTCTACCCATCTACGCACATTGAACTCAAGTCCAGTGTTGAGTATTTGAGTAAACTCATCCTTAGTGCTCATGAACCATGTTTCAACACTTTCTAAGGTCAGAGGATCTTTCATCATGCATCACAGGGACAAAAATGCATGCCATTTTTCACAACTTCGAAAAGAGGTCCCGGTAATGGAACCAAGATGTAGTCATATTTTTATACCCTAAGACCAATAGTCTAATCTCATGCGCACCGGCCTATCACCCAGCGAGTGCTAAGCGCTCACCTGAGGTACGTGCGGGCATCGAGTTTCTCCTTTATGTGATTCTCATGAGAATGCATCATCTTATGACAGATAATCAAATGCAGAAGGATAGAAAAGAACTATACAACATTCTAAGAATCTAGAATGAGTTGTCTAGACTCAATGTGTTCATCCTAAAAAGAGAAATAGCAAACATAACATATGGAAATGAGTTCATAACAGAAAGGAAATGCATAAGGGTATTATACTCACTCATATGAAATGTACATATATAAACCGATCCATATATGTAACTGGAGACTTATATTCATATTAACATGATTCAATAACCACATTACATTCCATAACTGAGGCATTCACATACCTTCATATTACAATGCAGAGCCAATGACATGCATTAGAACTACACTTATGTTCATCACATTATAAAAATGATAATGCATACCCATCCCTCTAAATGTGTCATGATTCTTATATTCTCCTACATCGCTAAAACCCAACTATGAACTCTCCATTATATTTCTGCATGAGCTTCGCCTCTCTTCAAATCTCTCTCTCCATTTCTCTTTCTTCTATCGAGCAGCTTGTATATATATAACCTTAGCAACCACCTCCATGCCTTTTTGAAGTTATAGATCGGTTGCCAAGTGTCGAAGTGGTCCTCCATGGGAGCATGCCTTCTTCAGATCCGAGATCTCCATCTCTTTGTAATGATGTCCTTCTGGAACCTTCCATCGCATGTCTAGAATATTCCCTTTTGGGCACTCACATTCACCAGGTGGCACCTTATCCACTTCACATGTGTCAGTGCTCATGTTTTCGTCGTGTTGTCTGGATACGCCGAATATGGCTAAGTCTCAAAGCTTGTCTCTGCCTTGCGCGCGCTCGCCGTGTGTTTTAGCAAGACACTGTTAGAACCCTTCCTTGTGCACCTTCAACCCCACGTGTCCTTCTTCAACTAGGTCCTGCGCACCAATGCGCCTTCTCATCCTTAGCTAATATTTCGGGGCCCAACATTTAGTAAGTTTTTCTTCAAATGCATAGGCCTTAAAAGTTAAACAGTCAAAGTTCACCTTTAATATGGAATCTGAACTGTGAAATTTCAGACATTAGCAATTCTTTAAACTCGGAATATACTTGTTTTCCAAATTAGTCTTCAAAGGGAAAAAACACAGACCGAAGCAGAAACAATCAATAAAATTTCACCTTACCCAAGGTAAAACATACTTTTAGATACAGGCCATTAGAATGAACTGATGGCACATCAGGCAAAAAAAAATCTAAGCTCTGGAAAACTAAAAACACCCTACAACTGGGATGATTTCAATGTATATAGCTAAAAAGAAACTAAAAAGAAAATGAATTGGGAAAGAACATAAGTCTAATCCAGAAAATTGATTCTGCATGTAATACAAACTTTTAAATAGAAATATTAAGCAAGATTTGGGACAGGTAATTGAGATGAACTAAATTTAGCAAATATGAAATTCCACAATGGCACCAATACACTCAATAATATAAATACTATAATTGTAAAGACATCTCATGAGGTCATCTAGAACAAAAACTTTCATCATAAATTAAAAAATCCACAAGTGGTACATATGCCAGTAATTGGTGAAAATTTCCCCCTTGTTATCTTTCATTAGATAAAACAAATACAAAACTTTATGAAAACCCTAAACAGTCACAAAAGTTGTATTCTATTTTCCAGTAAAATGCTCCAAAAAAAGCACACGATTTTCACATAGCTTTATCCTGAATTCACCAGATATATGAATCATTAGCTAATGATAAATTATATATGACCTGAAAAATTAAATCTTACCAATTTTAATAAAAAGAAATCCCCACTCACAATGTCATCTTACATATTGAACGTATAAATGTTAATGTCCAATTAACATTAATAAATATGCTCTTTTTTTCCACGGATCTATCAAATGTAACTCTCACATACAAAAAATGAAAGGAACAAAGAGAAAGAGTATTTACATTGCACATGAAACGAGAATAGGTCGCTGTAATTGGCTCGAATTCAACAATTATGGGGAATTATGGGGTTAATATTTAGATAAAAAAGACATTTCTAGTGACAACCCTCTTAAGGGTTTCTGGAGCTGGTGTCGCGGAAGGAAACATTCCTCCCCCAATATTCGTTGTAATAAAAATCAAACGCGGACATGTCCTTACCATAGGCATCGGTCATCTTCGTAACCCCCTGCCAAAAACGAAACCAAAAAAAAAGGAAAAAAACCCTAGATTTATGAAACCTGAAAAATCGGAATCGCATGCAAGATAATTCTATGGAATCTTCTAGCCTTTAGCTTGCAAGTCACAGCCAAAAAATATATCTTACCAGAGCACGAATATAACGGTTGACATGACCACATGAGTTGTATTATTCCATATACCCACATTGACACTTCCATTATACATACAAATATGAAACTACTTGTGAATTAATATTATGCATCTTATATTGTGCGTGACCACAAAGACTAAATTTTTTGTATGACATTCAAATACATTCTGCAAATAAAATATTAAAAATAAACATGATAGTACTGAATCAGACTACAATACATGGAATAGCCATTGTAGATTATTACAGATATTTTCAAGGGCATTCTCAAGAATCAAACCAAATTTTTATTGAAAAGATTCAAGAATCGCATTCGATATTTAATTGACCAAGCCCGTTGCTCCATGATGGCTCCTCCCACGATGGCTCCAATGTGTTTTACAAACGCTAAACCTATCCTGTTGTAGATTGATCTGGTCGGAGGCGGAGGTTGTTCACTCAAACAAGTTGCTCATTGGCGGTGGTGGTGGAAAATCAGCTGGGCGGTGAGTGGTCGATGGGAGACAAGGCGCTAGCGGTGGCTCCATATTTTTCCATGGATCTGGCTCGGCTCCCTCTAGGAACCTCTTCCAGCACTATGCGATGTTCTCGACCAGGAGACGACACAAATCCAGTGTTGGTTGAAGCTACCAAAGTCGATGTTGGGATGCTCTATTTAAGTATGCGGGTGTCTCTCACGTGGGTTAAAAAAGTGTTGTGGCAGGAAGTTGTTTCCTCTTACAGAAAATGAAGCGCTACAGATACAAATAGCAGAGTTGCCTCCACCCAAGGCACTTCATTCAGGCATAATGTCTAATTGTATTGATTTTGTTGCTTCCGCCTTTGAGCACTTGTGCCACGTGCACAGTAACCTTTGCAACACGATTCTCGAGGTGCGTGCACGGGCATAGGATTTCAACGCATTCCTCTGTAAACGTCCTCCTTTGTCTGATTTCCGACAGATGTCAAAGTTAGCCGACCCGATTCAACTGGTGAACGGCTTCGGCATTGTCACAAACATTGAGATGATTTTCTGTCAGTAATGACATCTCCCCCTACCTAACTCCTTATTCTCTTTAGAGAATTTAGTAGATTTGTTAAATGATTGTAAAGATTCATAAAACTTACCCCTACAAAACCTAAACATGGAAGAGAAAATTGGTCGGTGCAATGCGCATCAGTCCATGAAAGTAGGGTGCAATGAGATCTATCATCGACCATTGCAAAAAAGACATAGACAACGTTGGGGAAAAAGAAAGGCCTAAATTACATTTAAATCATATATGTCAAGGAAGGAGAATTGTTGTATTTAAGAAAAGTTAAGTCAAAATGAACTTCCAAATTAATTTTAACTTACACTGCTATTGCTAATACTTGCCCCCACCTCCTATTTACAAGTAGGTTTAGACTTAATAAAATTCAGTATATATCTATGTATGTATAAAACAAGTGTATGTTAGTTTGCAAGTAGGTTTATACTCAATAAAACTTCAATATATATTTATGTATGTATAAAGAAGTGTATGGTATTAGTATTTGTTTATATAATCGTTCATTTTGTTTGAATTGTCTCTCATGTATATTTTTGAAAAAAAAATAGATATAACGTATTATTTTGGCCATATCTTTAATATATTTTTTAAGGGAAAAAATATATGTATATATTTAAAAAATAACATATATAAAATAAAATATATTTTGCATCCAACATTGTTTCAATTTACTTTCTCATAACATAAAAGTCAAACATATATAATTTTCACCCAGAAAATGGCTAAGTGTGGATTTCAGGAAAATTTTTGCTAGAGTTTCCCCTTGTATTTTTCACTTTAATAAGTTTCCAACAATTCAAATCAAATCATACACATAGAAGAATGAAATAAATGTTTAAAATAAAAGGTATGGATCAAGTGATATAACCCTTTGACCTAGAAATCTTGGGATATAAAAAAGGAAAATGAAATCTATCTAAATAAAGGAAATTTGTACATCCTAATGATTTTATCAACATAAATCTTACCTTTGCAGCATGCTTATTTCATAACTATTTTTTCCTGCGAGAGAGTTACCAGCTTGATTGGCTTATTATCAAGAATTTCATTTTCTTTCACTTCACAACTAACAACGAGTTGAGTTACATGCAACATTTAGAAGTGAAGTAAATCATTTTAATCCAACTCCTTTCAATTTTTTCAACCGTCAGTATTACAACAGCCAACGATATCACATTTTGTTGAATTAAAATGTTTCAACACCAAGAAAAGAGAAAAACTCAGCGGAGATAACAATCCCAAGCCTATTTTTTTACTTCCAGCAATTAAATAAATTACCAAAATCGATTTCATTTGTAGGCATCACTAATTTTTTGCATAAATCTCAAAAATAGAATACCCACTTCGATAGTTCATTTCCAACAGTTAAATAATTTACTAAAATCAATTTTATTCACATTCCACGCTTATTTTTTCCAAAAATATAAAAGATAAAATACCCAAATCAATTTTTCATTACCAGCAGTTAAATAATTTTAAAAAATTGATTTCATTCACAACCAGCACTTATTTTTTTGTAAAAATATCAAAAATAGAATACCCAAATCAATTTTTCATTACCATCAGTTAAATAATTTACCAAAATCAATTTCATTCACAACCAGAAATTATTTTTTTGTAAAAATCTCAAAGATAGAATACCCAAATCAATTTTTCATTACCAACAGTTTAATAATTTACTAAAAGTGATTTCATTCACAGCCAACAATTTTTTCTGCAAAAATCTCAAAGATAGAATACCGAAATCAATTTTTCATTACCATCAGTTAAATAATTTAACAAAATCAATTTCATTCACAACCAACACTTTTGTTTTTGCAGAAATCTCAAAAATAGAGTACCCACTACCACCAAAAGTATGCAGCAAACAAAATCAAACAAGGAACTCCATTCCTGTAATTTTCTTCACATTGTAACCACAAAAAAAATGGAGAAAGAAGAGAGACCCATCAAATTATAAATCAAAACAAAGGGGAGAAAGGAAGAAAACTCTTTCTTGCAAGTTTATTTTATTTTCCTCCAATCCAGCTGAAAACCCTAGCCAATTTTTTCTAGGTACTTAAGCTCAAGCTTCTTCTATCCAATCACACTTCAACAATGCACACTTCAATTGAAATAAAAGGGCTCTAAATAAAAATGCCTCCACCCTCACCTACAGGAAAAAAAATCAGTAGAGTGACACTAAAGTGGGAGCTCTCTCACAAGTTGAATGCCAAATGAAACTCAATATTCCCATTCTTTTCTATTTTCTCCACATAATCTAAGAAACCCTAGCTCGCGTTTACTCTCCTTACCCACCATCTGCCAATTGGATGGTGAGACAAGTCTCATGCCCTTGTGGGTGGGGGACTCTTTATTTTATTTTTTTAATTAAAATTTGCATATTCAAATAGTAGTCTAAGTCTCCCCAAATTTGTGTGGGTTTCCACAAATTTGGATAAGGAATAATTAAAACATTAACGACATTGTGGAACTCAATGCCACTTTATGATTGAATCTATAACAATAATACCTTTAGAAAAAAATTATACCTTTACAGTGTTCAATCACCATGATTTTAATTTTGAAGTCAAATAATATTAAATTGAACATTTCTTATCAATTGAATCGGGGTGGTATTATGTCAAATTAAATTCGATCTCCATAGTCATAAAGTATCTAGCATAGTGACACAATTTGAACAATAAACAAGGTTCCGTGATAAAACAAATTGCATAGTATAATACCAATTGATAGTATTTAGTTATTTGAGTACTTAATTTTTATTTAATTAATTAAAAAACTAAGTACCGTCAACCATAAAAATATTTAATTAATCAAATAAACATGAATTTTTTGTTATTTTATATTTATTAGGTCAATTAAATTATTAAAATTAGCGGGATGTTAAAACTCTTGGTGTGAGATCACCCAAAAAATATCCCTCTACAACATTTTTAGGAAACTTTTTTATCTTTTTACACTCTTTTACATCAGGTACATACTTTCCTTTTACACACTTTTACATACTTATGCAATTTTTTCATATACACGACTTTGACTACTCATTCTCCCTTCTTTTACAAGTTTGTTTTTAATATGAAACCAGAAGCAACAACAACAATAAAAATCACATGTAAAACACATATGCATACACCCCTAAGGTCAATTTCTCTTCCTATTTTCCACGCTTCACTTTTTTCACTCATTTCATGCAAAAACTTGTCCACTTGGCACACTTCTCACCACACGCTCTACAGGATCTTGTGGTACACATCTCCTATCTATTTTATGTTATCGAGTATCAAACCAACAACATAAAGTGGGGGAAAATGTAAACACTAAATTAGGTAGTTGGGTATATTTCTAGGTCCTAAAATCATATTGGCATTCATATGATTCCTAAGCAATAAAACTAGTAATTGATGACCATCTTTGGCCTTTTTACTTCCTTTATTTTTTTGTCTTATTTCTTACACACCCTACAACTCAGTCAGGATTTTACTGATTTATCTTTTATGGCTCCAGACACCATCACCCAACTATGATAGTGGCTCCCAGGTGCCCTTGTTCCCTCTAGGTGCCCTTGACCCTTTTCTACCTTACTCACTTATTTTGAGTCTCTTTTATATTTTAGGCATCTTTCTAACTTATGGGTCAACCTTCTCGTTGTCAATTACAAAATTCAAATAAGCGAATCATTATTTCACCTATTTATTATATCATTTCTTTGAAGTGTTGACGAAACAAATAGGGTAATGGGCGTAGGAGGAATACTTGTTCAAATGTGGGTTGATGGGTTATTGCGCATGTATGACTTCCGAATCCACAACTAATTGTGAGAACTTCCTTTTGGATAGGAGGAACTACTTGTAATGCAAAGCAAGACCACCAGAAGGAATTAAACAATATGGGTAGTGAAGTGCTTAGCATATGCTAGATCCAGGAAGTGTGATACTTCCTAGAAGGATGTCAGTCCAGTATTTTAAACAATTTAATGTTGTAAACAAAGTAAATCCTATTGTAATTTGAAATGATTTAGGTATCTCACTTGAAACACAATAACAAATAGATCTAATCTAACAGGCTAAGATAGAATAGAATCCAAAGGTCAAATGATTGGTTCTAGGTTCTACAAGTTAGACAGAGGTCTCAGGTAGATCACAGGTGGATGAGGGTGAATTAAATTTAGTGGGTAGGTCTTTGTTCTGGGCTATATGGGAAAATACAGAGACCGATGTCAGTTAAGGGTGACCGATGGTGGTTAGATGTAACCAGTGCCAGTTACTGTGGAAATATGGAAATGACAACGAACAAGCTTTGGGTCTCCTTTTTTATTGTACAAAGGAATTTCGTTGGTCGGGATGAGATATTGGGTGACTGGGGTAGGCTTTGGCAAGGTTTTTAATGGGTATATGGAGGTGGAAATGTTGGAGAAGGTCAATAAGTGGCTAGGTAAAAAATAGATGATAAAATTATGATGAAATGAAATAAACTAGAAAAGTATGATGTTATACTTACTTGGATTCTGGTCCTAAATGCCTGTGACTGAGGGATGGAGGTGCTGATGAGAGGTTTGAAGGTTGCAAGTGATCACCAATTGAATGAAATATTCTGAATGGACTGTATGTACATTCCTCTTTGCTTGGTTAGACCAGATCATGGTTGGGATGGCTATGTAGGAAAAGATGTTTGATCTCCTTCCTTGCATGTGAATTCTCACTAGAATTTTCTCTCTGAAGATGTGTTATCTCTCTAAGATGTGTTAATGCTCGCCAACCTTCTAATTCTTGCTTCCAACTTCTAACCTTTAACCTTGAGAATAAGGTTGTTTTGGGGTTAAAAGGGTAACCGACTGCAGTTCCGGCTTAACCGGCAACGGTTAGGGGTAACCGATGTCGTTCAAGGTGGGATTTCTTAGGTTTACAAAACTAGGGAGATCCTCTTGATCTCCTCAGATATCGTGTTGTTAACCTACGGATTAGACTGGGAGCTTCTTGTGAGCATGTGGGAATATGGTTATAGGGAATGTAGGCATTTATTTTTAGGGTTTGGGTAAGTCTTAGTTAGTTATGGAAACTTACTAAGAACAGGTCTTAGGTTGAGTTGGCTTGGTGAGGTGTCTAAGTGAACTATATGTGTGGATATTATTTAAAATAAGATATTTAAATAATAAATATAGTGAGGATAATGCATGAATTTAATTAAATTAATTAAATTAATATTAGTGGGGTGAAGGGGGCCATGGCTAGGTGAATGTGATGAAGGGTGCTTATTCGTGGAGGGACCAACGGGGAGTTTGACCTAATTTTAGTGTCTACATTTTGCCCCTTTTTGTTGCGTAGCTTGTCTTGGTAAGAGATGTTAACAAAAATAAGATATGGTTACCCCATGTTTGGGTGAAGGTGATCCCCCTCAAACCAGGAACTGATGAGGCCGAAGGCAGAATCAGTAAGCGGGTTGATAAAAAGGTGAATGTGAGGAAAAGGTAGGTGGGCACAGGGAAAAAGGGTAAAAAGTCTACTCAGGCCATTCTAGGTAATGGGTCTGGGTCAAAGGTAGTAATAGTATAACACATGAATACGTATAAACTGCAACACGCTACCGGGTTGAAGAGTAGGAAAACTCTACATCATCTAAGGTCGATACGTTTATTCAAACAAGGTTGAAATGATTCCGTTATCCAATGTATAGGATATGGTCAAGAAACATGACATAGGTCAGGTGTAGGAATGTTTAGGTATGTTCTGGTACACCAAGGGTTGGGTCAGGATAAACAGTCATGGCAATAGGCTAGGTAAGGTCATTAGGTCAACAACACAAGTAACAATTCCATAGGGTATAGTGAACACATGAGGTCAAAGGTCACTAGCGATGCTCCAGGTCCAAATAGCTAGGTCACAGCATGGGTGAGGCCAAGGTAGGGATAAAATAATGAGTCCCCAAAGGAGGACAAAGGGAGATAGGAAATGAGGAGGTTAGGAAAGGTAAGGTAAATGGGTTGGGTAAAGGTGGGGTTGGGTAAAGGATCAGCGTGAAGGGTGGGGTAAAAGGGAAAAAGGGAAGGCAATGTGTAGGTGAGGGTGACTAATGTCGGTCATGGATAACTAACGTTGGTATATGGAAACTAAAAACGGTTAGGTAGGGCACATGACTGATGCTAGTCAAGGGTAACTGACATCGGTTAGGTCAGGTTGGTTATAAAAATAAAAAAAATCCACATTTTTTGGTATTCATTTTTTATTTGTGAAGTGAGAAAATGACAAAAAAGGGAGAAAAGAAAGAAAAGTGTCTGGAAGAAATGGGACAGTGAGCTAGTAGTGTGATTGGATGAGGGTTTGGTTGGTGAGTAGCGGGTCCATGAGATTAGGGAAAGAGATTCGATTGATCAGAGGTTGTGGTTAGCTATTCGGTGATGGTAGATGCTGGAGAGGGATCGGGCGGGCCACCGGTATAGTGGCCAGACGTGCCACCAAGATGGCGGTAGCGCGACGAGGTAAGTGCCCTACTCTACATTATGGATTTGATAGATTAGAGGAGTAGAGGATTATTATTTGTAGGTTTTTGTTGTTTTTTGGTTTTAATGGGTGGGTAAAAATTAAATTTGGGTATGTGGGGAATAATGATCAAAAAGAGGGAGGGGGAGGGTAGTAAATGGTATAGGTGGGGTGGTTAGAGGTCCATGGGTAGTTTAGGTCATTGTATGTGGGGAAAAAGGGGCATGGGGGAGGTTTTTAGAAAAGGGGGGTTTTGGGAAGTCACGGGTTTTTCCGCGATAGTGCTTGGCGTCAGTCAAGTGTGTCTGGCATCAATTGAGCGGAACCGGTATCGGTCACCAAACAGGTGACCGATGCTAATTAAGGGGTAACCATGGTCGGTAAGGGTGAACCAGTATCGATCACCAAGCAGGTGACCAATGTTGGTTTAAGGGTGATCAGATTCAACTAGGATGAACCGGTATGGGTCAGGATTTTAGGCACAAGGGTGCAAAAAATGATGTTGGCTAGGTATTTGAGATGGGTAAGGTGAAAATAGGGTGGAGGGTAATTATAATTGGTGAATATAGTCATGGTAAAGTTAAATTAATGTTGTGTCTATATTAGATGCAGGGGAGAGCATAGTTACATATGTGAGATAGGGTTCCGCCGCTATTGGTGACAGTGTGCGATGCAACAACCCCATTGGAGCTGCAGCATGTAGAGGTAGTGGGTTTGAGTGGGGTTCGTCACTATAGACATGTTGTTCAGTAGCCTATCTTGATGGTCGTGCTCGTCGATAGATGGGATCTCATGACTAACATGTTCCACCTGCCGACGGGTGAGATGACTATCACCTTGGAGGACGTGTTCCATATTTTGCGATTACCCATATTGGGTAACTAGGTGTACTCTATCTCATTTGAGGCCTCAGAGGAGTTGATTGGGACTGTTTTTGTCAAGGGAGTGATTGATCTAAGATTCCATAGTGCCAGTTTGAGCTATGGAAAGATGTACCTAGCCCGTCTGGATGAGACGAGGCTAGTGGTTCTGTTGATGGAGGCGGTGTGCTGCTATGCACTTGCAAATGCAGAGGGTGGATGATTTCCCTAATCATTCATAGGGTTACTCCACGATATGATGGTGCATGAGACACACTTTACCTGGGCACCATAATTCTTGGTGTAGCTATACAGAGAGCTATGGGCATATGGGTGGTTACATAGGTTTAGCCTATGTTGTACATTTATACTACACTATTGGGCATACGAGCACATAGTGTGCATGTGACCGATAAGGATGCCCTGAGCAGATGCATTCCCACCTAGATTTGTGTGGGTGGGATACAGGAGATGGGTGTCGGTGATAAGAGAGCGGAGATCGGACAGGCCGAAACATGATGTGGCCCATTTTGGGTAGTTACTGGAGGGATTATCCAGAGTGGACATTATATGGAGGTCATTGTTATCCAAAATTCACCCCTCAAGGTAATTTTGATAACATGCATCAAATTATTCAGTCCCGAGCAAGTAAATTGATTCAAGGCCCAAAATCATGTTTTTTGGGGTCCCCTCGGCCTTTTTCTAACTCTCCCATCCAAGAAGAAATCCCAATGACTTAGAAAAAATGGAAAAAATGGAAAAATAAGGGTGCAGGACTATTTTAAAGCATTTTGGGTCGTACTGAGGTTCGTTGTACCAAGCTTGGGGCCAAAAAAAAGAAAAGAAAATCGGCTAAGACAGACATTTTTGTCCCAGGCGGTCCGCGGGACAGTTCGGATGTTGGGACGTGAGGGACACGAAAATCCGAATCAGCCGAAAGAAAGGAAAATTGTTGAAGTTTTGTTTTTCGCGCAGTTTGGGACATCCAGGCCAAAAGTACGTGAGGGATGAAAATCGGCCTGTTTGCCGAAAGACAGTCCATTTCGGGCAGTTCGGAGATATTCGTCCAGGGACAGCTGGAACAAAAGTACATGAGGTACGTGAGGGACGTGAAAAGCCAAATCGGCCGAAAGCAAGGAAAATCACCTAAGTCTTTGTTTCACGCGGTTTGGGATAGTCTGAGACAAAAGTATGCGTGGGACACGAATCAGCCGATTTGCCGAAAGACAGTCCATTTCGGGCGGTTCGGAGATATTTGTCCCAGGCAGTCCAGGATAGTTGGGACAAAGGTATGCATGGGATGCATGAGACGTGAAAAGGTGAAAAGGCCGCCAAAGAGACAAGGAAGCCGGAAGAGTGGAGGGCGGAGGAAAAGTTGGAAATTTGGCTAAGTGTTTCACTAAAAATCCAAAAGGAGTGTTTTGGCCCGCTGCCCTGGCCAACGAATCAGGTCATGCCACGTGTCACAAGGGCTCAGGAGGGTGGAGTGTGAGGGAAAATTATGAATTCTTTCCAAATTTTTTATGCAAAAGAGGAAATGCTCACGTAAGGGCTTGCGTCTAATCAGACGCCCACCACGTGTCTTCACCTCATCGGCCCCGGCGGGAAAATTTTGAAAATTTTTCCAAAGGCAAAAATGAAGTAAAATTGAGCAAGATGAGCTCGTGGCCAATATAAACATGCCACATGGCACCTGGAGTGGCAGAGCATGGGGAAAATTTGAAAAAAAATTCAAAGACCAAACGGGCAAAAATTCAAACTTTTTGCCCGCCGATCCGATTTTGGCCTGTTTTTGCCCTAAATCTTCAAATCGCCATATCTTTCGATCCGGGGCTCAGATTTCCGTGTTTTTTATATCAATGGAAAACTGGCAAAATTATCTACATGATTCGGGGGTCAATTTTGTATTTTGGTTCATTTTGGAGAGAGAAAATCAAGAAACATCTCTGGCACGTGGTAATGGCCAGAAATGACGTTTCAACAACCAGTTTTAATGCAACATGGGTCGCATTCTTCTTCAGCATGGCCAAAATGTCAGGGCATGGGTCTGTAAGGATGCCCATGCTATTTTAATGCATCTTCATTCAATGAGGAATGGCTCCCATGTTTTTACACGTTTTCTCTCTCCTAGGTTCGACCCATGCATGGTAAAAAGCCATATTTGGCTCATTTTTTGGGTGGAGCATTTCTTTGGATAGCAAGCTTCTTCTTTCACCTTCAACAAGTGATTTTTGCAAGTATCAGACCTCTTGATGGTTGTAACAGGTTTTCTTCCTTTTGATGTTGTAATGCAAGGATTTTGACAGTGGAAATGACAATACAGGCTCAGTGATCAGTTTTCAATCCTTTGGTTGTGTTGTTTGCCTCATTTCATACTTTCAATTACATCTTATTAGTTTGTGCATGATGTTTATGTTGCATTCCATGATCTGTGTCTATCTGCAGAACTAGAAGTGTTCACCACTCCTCCTTTGGTGTATCACCTATTAGTTTAGTTTCAATTTTTGCACTTTCTATCTCTGTCTCCTTGGAATTTAGAGTAGGATTAGGATTCAAACCTCTGCAATTGTGTAAATAACAAATCTAATCAGAGGATTTTGAGGAACCAGCCTCTAATCTAGAGATTCCTCTCTCATTTTGCAAGTCCCACACTTGGAGAGAGGTTTCAATGTTGTGCAATCACACTGGATGCTAGTATGATCAAACCAGAAATTTGATCAACATCCAGGGGGTGCTGTGAATTTGCACTAACATTCATATCTAGGATTCCCCTCATATAGGAATATGCCTGAGAAGCTAGCTGAGCTCCATCTAGAGAGGTGGATACAGGGCTATCGTGCTAGGGAGGATGAGATGATCCCGATAGACAGAGTCTGATGGTAGTTCGGGCTCTTACATGACATTCCTCTACCCTTCCCTCAGTGTCAGTAGAGATGACATGGAGAGGCCCTTACCTCTACCATAGGCTATAGTTCCCACAGGGGAGGAGGAGCAGCCAGTGGATTTGACAGATAGATGAAATTGGATGTACAGACAGATACAGGCAGTTGTGGCTAGCTCAGTTATAATCCATACCATCCATACTAAGGCAGCCAGACCTAGCTACCATTACAGTGCAGAGAGACACCCTACAAGGGTAGGTAGCTATGTTGATTACCTAGTTGGGTATACTACAGACATAGCTGGAGGGTTCTGAGGCAGAGGTAGCAGAGCTACGCATACAGGTGGCCAGCCTACAGGCCCAGATGGTGGATGGAGGAGATGGAAGAGATGGAGATGGTCAGGGGGGATGGTCAGGTGGCAGCCTTACAGGCTCAGGTGGTAGGTTTACAAGGCCAGTTAGCAACAACCCAGACATAGATTAGGGCCTTACATACCTAGATACAGGCATAAGGGCAAGGGGGCACCACCACAGACACCAGGAGTAGGTCCCAGTTCATAGGAAGGTGCATGGACAGGTTGCTACAGGGCAGGTGCAGGGGCCGAGACCTATGGGACCACCACAGAGTGTGCTTGTATCCAGGTTACAGGATGTCCTAGGTGAGGCAGAGATATTATTAGGACCAACTTATGAAAGTGGTCGAGATAGATTTTATATCCTATGGCATGAGTACATGGAACAGTATGCAAGTGTCTAGTGAGAGGACGATATCCCGCACTGCATAGTGTGGAGAGCACAGGAGGTCAGTGAGCTCTGAGGCCTGATCAAGGAGAGGCCACTAAGGCACATGGCGAGCCATCACTAGGTGAGGTGCCAATAGGGACACAACAGGCCACAGGGTACAGGTGACACAGAGATGGAGGACACCTGGTGAAGATGCCTGATATGTAGTCACCTTATTTTTGATGTATACTGATTTATTATTTTGATATATATTCCGGCCGGCATGCCGAAGATAGTTGTATTTTTTATCACATACCGGCCTATGTGTCGAAGACAGTGAGGGATGTATGAGTTATTTGTACATTTTGAGCATATATCTGGCCTGCATGCTAAATATATATTTTGTATTGATTCATTCTTTGTTGTATATATGAGACCAGCCTGCAGTGCCGATGACATTTTGATATTGTATATCGACCTGCATGCTGACATTTTGAGATGATGGACATGATGAGATAGGAATGTATATTGAGCCACACATTTATTGATTTATATGATGATATACATGGTATTTTTTTATTGGTTGATGTGTTTATGAGATATTGGTTTATGGCTTGTGTTAGATGAGATATGGATTTGTTGTTTTGATTATGGATGGAAATTAGGTGAATTAGGCATGATGAGGTCAGGTCAGTTTAGGCATGGATCGAGTCAGGTTGGTTAGGCATGGTTGAGTTAGGTTTGGCTAGGCATGGGTTGAGTTAGGTCGATTAGGCATGGTTGAGTCAGGTGTGGTTAGGAATGGTTGAGTTAGGTTTGGCTAGGCATGGTTGAGTTAGGTTAGTAGGCATGGTGGAGTCAGGTTTATTTAGGCATGGTTGAGTCAGGTTGGTTAGGCATGGATTAAGTAAGGTTTGTTAGGCATGGTTGTGTTGAAAGTAGGTGAAGTTGTGATTTATTATTTTTTGTAATGAATGATACTATGGGTCATATGTGAGATGTGGTACAATCCATGCATAGTGATGATAGAGAATTGGTAGGCGTAATAAATGTATAAAATATGTAGCAAATGGTTTGTGTATGTGGCTTAATTTCCAATTTTTTATATAAAAGGGGAACTAAGTGAAGGTGTGATGTAACTGGTGAGTTAGGCATGGTTGAAAGATGATTTCTTTTAGGGTAGAGAATGGCTCAAGCTAACCTCCAAGGGCCCCATGCCCTTGGAGTGTCTGCCTACATAGTCCCATCGAAAAGGGACGTCAGGTCGATGTAGTTCTCCCATAAGATAGGGAAGAAAATGAGGTGTGAAAATTAGTTGATAGGTGTTTGGGCATGTTGTGGGTTTAGGTTTGTTAGGTGTGGGTAAATTGTAGGTAAAATGTTGTAGGTGAAAGTGATTGTGGTGAAAGAAGGAGGATCTACCCCAAAGGTAAGCGTCAAGGACCAAGTCCTGTATAAGGCAACCAAAATGTCAAACAAATATGGTTAAAAGATAAAAGGGGGCAATAAAGCCACTTGATTGGGTAGGATCATACCGAGTAGATCATACCTTGGAGGAGGTGATGAACATAAGACCCAAAAGACATTACACAATTGACATGTTCTATGATGAAAAGTAGTCACATGATCACCAAATGTCTAAGTGCCAAGAAGTCCCTTGAGGTAGTAGGAAATAAGAGTGGGCATGGTTCACAGGGTGAAGAGTAGGTAATTTTAATTATTATTTTTTTGGTATGAGATAGCAGGCACCTTCGAGTAAGAGGTACATAGGTCACAACAGGAAAGTCCATGACTAAATTTTTTTTTGTTTTGAACTTATAGTTGAGATAGAAAGATCGATGCAGGAAGTATATATGGGAAAAATTAAACTCCTTGAGGTATTTGTGAAGTTGGTCGATGTGGGAAGCTTCGGTTGCTCCTCATTGTTTTTTTTATTTGAAGAGCTTTTACATAGCTGTCCTTTGTGGGAGAAATCTATTTATAGTATCAGTAGTTGGTTGAGAGGTAGATGTCCTTTTGAGGCAGTCATTTTTTTATTAGAAGTTTGACTCAAGGATTTTGGTCCCATTGTGAGGTCTTTGCAGTCATGGACAAGACCAAGGTGAAAGATATGAGTCTTGTTCAAAGGGAAAGGTTAAACAACTATGGAATCTCATCTAGAGGTAGATGAAAAGTATCCATGAGAATCATGCTATGTGCAGTGCCATGGTACAAATATTTAAGGGAAGATAACAAGTGACAGGTACTCATATGATTCTGGTTTAGTCGTTAGGGAGGTGTATGGAGTGGGTAGCGCTTAAGGGATGAGCCTGGAGAGAGACAACGAGTGAGGTAGGAAAACGAGTCAACAATAGAATGGTCGAAGATGCAAGGCTGTTAAGGGGCTCAGGTTCGGGTTTACCCTCAAGATAAAATAAATGATAAGCACTTGATCCATAGGTATGAGTCACGATGTATGGTCTAAGTAAATTAGGAGCAAATTTTCCCCTTTTACTTTTTTCTACTTTGGTGACATGTTGATTTTCTTTCAAGACAAGGTCACCGAACTTGGAAGGTTCGTTCATGAACACATTTTTCATAGGCATGTTTGATACATTTTTGGTAAACTTGAAGGTGATCCAGAGCATTAAGATGGCATTCATCTAATAACTCTAGCTATGCTAAAGGGTCCTAACGGAATTCATCGTCAGATGATCATGTCATGGAGAGAAATATAGAGTGAGGGGATCTGGACTTTGAGAGGTAGAACAACCTCTGTACCATAGAACTAGAGAAAATGAGTGTGGCCGCAGTGGAAGTGTGAATACTAGTGTGGTATACCCACAGGGCAAAAGGAATGTGCGTATGTCAATCCTTCCTAGTATTATCAACCACTTTCATGAGAATTTTATTAAGGGTTTTGTCAGTGGATTTGGCTTGGCCATTGGTTTGTGGGTAATAGGGTGATGAGAAACTAAGTTGAATGTCAAAGGTGTCACAACGTTTTTGTGCAATGTTTTGTTTTTGAATTATTTTCCATTGTCAGTGATGAGGCAATGGGGAACACCAAAGCAAAAAATGATGTGGTGGTTAATGAACTCACATATTTTCTCAGCTTTCATGGAAATGAGTGGTATGTGATTCTACCCATTTTGTGTAATATTTGCTAGCAGTGATGATCCATTGATGGTGTTGGGAAGAATGAGGATTGATTTCTCTGACAAGATCCAAACCCCATTGAGAGACGGGCCAAAGGTCACGAGCGACCTATAAGGCGTGACTGGGTGTATGATGAAGATTGGAATGTTGTTGGCATTTTACACAACATTTGATGTATTCATAACAATCATGGTTAAGGGTTGGCCAATAATAGCCTAGGCAAAGAATATGCTTAGTAATATCAAGGCCACTGAAGTGACCTCCACATATGCCATCATGAACCTCCTTAATGGTATAAGGAATTTTAGAACTTGTGAGGCATCGTAAGAGAATACCATCAAAGCCATGCTTATAGAGGAGTCCTCCCAGAATAACGTAATGAGAGACCTTTTTAAGGAAGGTGTGTTTGTCCGTTACAGGTGAGATTAGGAGGTAAGATGGAGAGAGAAAGGTAGTTCAGAGTATTATTTATGTACCACACCTCACTCAATTCACGCCCAAGCAATTCTAAATCGACTTAACATCATGACGCTAATTATCCTCTTGATCTCGCAAATCAATGATGTATCAATCAAAAGAGATCATTTTCCCTCATAATCATCAGGTGAATTGGGTATTGGGACAGCTAAGCTAATTAATTAAGTTGTCTATCCAAAAAATACCCTAATTGAATGTGGGATGCTTCCAAGGGTGTAATAAATCACCCCTTCTACCTAGACTAATTAATTAGCTTTCCATTCCATTTAACCAATAAATCAATATTTAATTGATGTAATCCCCTTATAATAGCCTAAATCGCACTAATATTCTTCTAATTTGCTTCTATAAGCTTACACCTACCTATTAATTAATCACCTTTGATTAATTAAAATACTCCCCAACTCCCATGACTTGCTAAAACATGTATTTAAACTCTTTATTTTTGGGTTACTTACTAACCCGCTTTTTATACATGTTGATCTACCTTGTTTTTGTTGAGTTTGCATGTGTTTGGTCTTCCTTTAGGGTATACAGGAGGTGAAGTGCTTTACAAATTGGAATTTTATTGGGAAAATTTCATAGTCTCCATGTTTTCCATTTTTAGAGCTTACTTTTTCAACATTTTACATGCTAGTTTAGTCAATTCGTGTAGAATTTTCAATTCTTGAGCATGTAGGTTATTGTTTGATAGTGCTGAGTCTTCTATTTACATATTAATGTGGTGGGTTACTGTCAAAATGTCATCTTGGTGAGAAAATTTCAATTTCATCATGTTTCATTTTTAGAGCTTCCTTTTTTCATCATTCTACATGCTAGTGTTTGTCAATTTCCTTGAAAATCGTAAATCTCCTACAATGTATGTTAATGTTGGTAGGTTGAGATTTTTATTCAAATATATTAATGGGATGGGTTGTTTTCAAAATTGAATCTTGGTTGGAAAAATTTTCCCTTTTTACAGATTAAGGGCGTTTTTTTTGACTTTTTTGAGTGCATGTCAAGTGCCTACCCATGACATACGACAGATGCGTAACCCTCTCCGAAGGCCATAACTTTTTTTAACTGTTTCTCTCCGAACTCGAAATGACTCCATTTTTTTTGTGTTGAAAGTTATTGAAGTTAAAATATGAATGAAAAAACTAAATTTTGGTATTTATACTTATAAAAATTGTAGGTTTTTCTGTTATTTAAAACGACTGGCATTTTCTAACTGTCGAATGTTTTTGATGACTGTTGTAGTTCCATGCTTACTCGATTTAGACAAAGCGTGTGTATGCTCCTTCTCTTGAACTTTTGGTGATCTTGAGAATCAAAAACACTTTGATCTCTATCTTGTTAAGCATTTGGATTAAACTTGGAAACTGATTATTCATTTTGCTAAGGGAAGGAACCTTTTACAAAGCATTTTTCAATGGTCCTTTGATTTGAAGTTTTTCATTTCTATATAATTGGGAAAAAATTTATGTATGCTCTTCTCTTTGTCACCTTAGGGTGATCTTGAGAATCAAAGAAACTTTAGTCTTCATTTTATAACATTTGGCCAATTGGAAACTTCATCTTTCCACTTTTGGTTTAAGGAATGAACCTGTTACAAAAGTAATTTTCAATGGTCCTTTGATTTGAAGTTATCCATTTCTATATAGTTGGGTAAAGTTTGTTATGCTCGTCTCTTGCACCTTAGGTTGATCTTGATAATCAAAGTAATTTTAGTCTTATTTATAACATTTGTAAACTGGAAACTTCATCTTTCACTTTTGGTTTAAATGAATGAACATTTCATCAAGAATTTTGTATGGTTCAGTGATTGAAAGATTTTTATTTACTTTTGTTGGATCTTTTTTTTGTGTATGCTCTTCTCCTTCTCTTGCATCCTTCGATGATCGTGAGAATCAAAAGCAACTTTAAATCCTCTTTTAAATAATGTGATTTCTTAGAACTCTAACTCTTGAGTGTAGACCGAAAATTGGCTTGTCAAAGAAATGGGAACCAAACCAAATCAAAAACTACTAATAAATTTGTTATGTAGGTGCCAAAGGTTTCAATTCAATCAAAGCACACCTATGAAACAAGATAAAGAACACATATTCGAAACCCTGTATTTGTAGGTTTCAAAACGGGGTAAAGTCCCTCTCCACTCAACTGGAACATAACCCTTTGGCATATGCCTTAAGCTACAACAATGGGGGTGGTTCCAAAAACCCCCCAAAGTAGTCCACACAAGAAGGAACCTTGTTGAACAAAATGGGAGTGCCCCGCACGACCTACTTGACTAATGATTCCTTTTGTGAGATAGCATTACAAGTTGTCGCGTTGTGGGCGACCCAGTGATAGTACACGTAGGACCGCTCTAGGTGCCCTACTATTCTTGAAGGGGGTAAAGTAAATCCGAGATACACCCAAACTAGTCAGTGTGATTCTTTGGGTAAATCACACCGCTCTTTGCAATTGGTAAAGGGAATGAACCTTTTACAAAAGTATTTTCAATTGGTCCTTTGATTTGAAGTTATCCATTTCTATATAGTTGGATTAAAGTTTGTGTATGCTCTTCTCTGCACTTGGGGGGTGAGTCTTGATAATCAAAAGTAAATTTAGTCTTCATTTTTATAAACATTTGGTAAACTGGAAACTTCATCTTTCACTTTTGGTTTAATGGAATGAACATTTATCAAGAATTTTGTATGGTTCATTGATTGAAAAGATTTTATTTACTTTTTAGTTGGATTATTTTTTGTGTATGCTCTTCTCTTGCATCCTTCGATGATCTTGAGAATCAAAAGCAACTTTTAATCCTCTTTTAAATAATGTGATTTTCTTGGAGAACTACTAACGCTTGAGTGCAGGACCTAAAATTGCTTGTCAAAGAAAGGAGGAACCAAAACAAAATCAAAAACTACTAATAAATTTGTTATGTAGGTTGCCAAAAGGTGTTCAAGCAAAGCACACCTAATTAAACAAGATAAAAAGAACAACATATTCAAAACACTGTATTGTAGGTTTCAAAAAAGGGTACGTCCCTCTCCACTCAACTGGAACATAACCCCTTTGGCATAATGCCTTAAGCTACAACAATGGGGGTGGTTCCAAAAACCCCAAAGTAGTCCACACAAGAGGGAACCTTGTGGACAAAATGGGAAGTGCCCCGCACTACCTACTTGACTAATGATTCCTTTGTGAGATAGCATTACAAGTTGTCCGTTGTGGCGACCCCAGTGATAGTACACGTAGACGCACTAGTTGCCTACTATTCTTGAAGGGGGTAAAGTAAATCCGAGATACACCCAAACTAGTCAGTGTGACTTTTTGGGTAAATCACACTCGCTCGTGGCAACTTTGTAACACCTAGGGTGAGAGAACCACCTAGGAGAATATACTTTGGCCAAGAGCCCACTTTGACCATTTTAAAACAGTGTTGAGTTGTGAACCTTCTTTTTGAGAAACATGTGACGTATTACTTTTGCCTAGTTTTTACTTGCCTTAGGGCGAGGTGAAACTCTGCTGAAGTGAGGCTATTATTTTTCATCTTTTTTTGATTTACTTCCTTCACATTCTTTTGACACTTTGCTAAGTAAAAGAAGGGTGACTACCTTTGTGTTACCAATCGATTGTTTCTCTCACTTTTATGTCTTTTTACGCCCATCCATGTTTGCGGTTGGGTTAGTTAAACGTCTAAAGTGTGCGGAGGTGTTTTCATGTCATTGGTAGCCATTGTGATCTTGATACCCATGTTAAGGTTGTCGTTGTAGTTAGGTGTGGTTCATCACTGCAGACTTCCTTAGAAGAGTTAGCTTGTTTGTATCATATCACTACAATTTTGATATTTACTTCTTGTTTCTTGTAAACTCGACATAAATACCTATATTGTATGGTTATGTTGCACACATTTTTAACTATTCCTAGCTATACTTTGAGATTTTTAGTTCATTTCTATTATTACCTCGATTTCAAAGAGTGCTAGGTGTTACTATTTGTGTGTGTTATATCAATAACACCTCGATATCAATACTTCACTTTCTTGCAAAGTGGGTTAACATATCTTGGTGATATTGTTGTGTCATTTGCAAATTGTAATTGGCACTTTTTGAAATATAGGTCTTAATCAAGTTTGAGCTCGCTCATCGTATATCTTGATTGGGAGATCGCATTGAATTCTTATTTTTACTTACGTTTTGTTCATTTCCTTGAACTTGGCATAAGTGAAAACATCTTTTTGATCATCTTTGCATCGCATTTTCATATGGTGTATTTCCTTTTTGATTGGCTTTGGATTTCACCCTCGCATGATTTTTCCTTGTGATTATTCATTCAGAAAACTTATTTTCTAGGACAATCCCTTTTTATCTCATCGATATTACATCGTCACGATGTCTATTTTCCTTAGACCTTCAAAAAATCATGCACGCATCCCCATACTTACACAATTTCTGGTTGGCTTTCCTTATGCTACCCAAATTGACATGTCACTTCCTTCCCTTTGAAGGAGTTCCATCACACTATCTAGATCTAGACATTTGTGCTTAAAACAGCGCCAAAAATGACTAACTATCGTGCGGTTCCCCATTCTTACAAAAATACAAAACCTAGGTTCAGCAATTCAAATCATAGGATTCACATCACAACTAAACCTCGTTTGGTTATTCATGTTAGAGAGCCCATACGAGTAACTCGTTCCCCACCTTCATCTCTTAGTCAGTGGTATGATTTGGACACGTCTAATCCAAATTATTATTTGAGTTCCCCCCACTCTTCTTCTAATTCTAATCCAAACATTTCCTCTTCTTCTGAGGATTCCAATCCAAATATTTTCTCTGAGTCTTCTGAGGATTCAGATCCAAACTACTATTTAGATTCATCTATTTCGACTCCTAAGTCATCTAATGCGACTCCTAAGTCATGGTCCTCCCTTTCTTTGCAGGATCCTCTTCATCAATCATCTAATGTGACTCTTATGTCACGGTCCTCCCTTTCTTCGTAGGACCCCTTTTATCAGTCACCCCAACGACGTCTTCTTCCTTTGAAGATACACGTGACTCTGAATCCCTCCAATCAGAAGTATAATACAATTCTTGAATCGCGGCCTTTCTTTCTTCGCAGGACCCTTATCATCATTTGTCTAATGCGATGCTTGAATTATAGTCCTCCCTTTCTTCGCAAGACCCTTGTCATAATTCATCTAATGCGATGCTTGAATCATATTCCTCCCCTTCTTTGTAGGACCTTCTTCATAAATCACCCCCACGGTATCTTCCTTCTGTGAAGATTTGTGTGACTCAAAGTACTTTCAGACAAACATATAAATCGACCCATGTGTCGCAATCTACAGACTTTGGATTAATCCTACTATTTTACATACGACATACCATAGGTAGGTCCACACCACCTTCTTCTACTCCTGAGACATCTAGCTACACATATTCTTCGTCCCCCACACCATCTTCTTCTATAAATAATCATCAAACATCTTCTAAGCCTTCCACACCAAGTGAACCTATTTCTTCCAATAAACCCCTAGGGATCGATCAACAACTCATACCGATTGATCTCTTTCAGAATGAAGAAACAATCAGGGCATTTATAGGGGCACATGAAGATATTCCTTTAGAAGATTATGAGAAAGGATTCTCTTTATACTTTAATGCATCTGCATATTGTGAGGAAAGGGTTGATTCCTTTTATCAAGAAACGGAGGAAGAGCCTCAGGTCACGCAACTTGACCCTCCTCTTATTCTTCCATCTTCACATTCTTCATTATGTGATGAAACCCCTTGGTCTTGCATTAATCCATGGCCTATCTTCTCATCACCCAATAACTCTTTGTCTGTCATAATTCCTCAATCACAATCTCTTATGGGGTCAATGCCAAGTAGCCCTTCATCTTCATCTAGGTGTGGGTCACCTTCTAGTAGTCCTCCCTCTGTTATTTGTGAGGAATTTTCGAGTAGTCCACTATCTTCTATTATTGGGGCACGTCCAACTAACCTCTTATCTTCTATGTATGGATCACCCCTGGGTAGTCCATCATCTTCTATTCTTGGGCCACATCCTGGTAGTCCATCATCTTACATCTATGGGTGACGTCCTAGTAGCCCTTCTTATTCTATTCTTGGGCCACATCCTAGTAGCCCTTCATCTTCTATTTATGGGTCACGTCCTAGTAGCCATTCTTCTTCTATTATTGGGCCACATCCTAGTAGCCCTTCACCTTCTATCCGTGGCTCACCTCCTGGTAGCCCATCCTCTTCAATTCTTGGACCATATCCTTATCATCTATCACATATTTCTTCTATCAATGGTTATGGCAAGCCCACTACCATTTCTATCATTCCTATCATCAATCGTAAATTTTCACATTTTTCTCCTTCTCGAGGTCATAAAATTCAAGCGTCAGCCTATAAGAAACCCAAACAAATTCATTATCAAGCTCAGGTCAAAAATTACAAGAGCTCAAAATCCCCCAACAACTGGAACAATCTCAAAGTTGTAAATCAAGCATGATTCAAGAGCGCACATCAACATAACCATCAAGTATGGCGTAAAGTGCATAAACCTCTGGATAGGGAACTCAAGCTTCCGCAAAGAAAATCCATGTTTCAGGATAAATCACAGTCCTTTGTTGAGTGTGAACTCACCACGATTATCGAGATTGGGGAAAACATGACTCTTGATAAACAAACACACTTAGTCTCCCTTATCAAGGAAGTCGCAAACATTGTTGTTGGATCCTATCACACAGAGTGACTTTGTTAGTAACAACGGTTCAATATATATATATATATCAAAAATCTAAAAAATTAAAAAAAAAACAACAAAAGTCAACGGTACAAAGATCAAACATTGCAATTAGGTGTTGCATACACATGGATATTTCTTTCTTCCCTTCCTTGTTATTCTTCTACAATTATTCCTACCATTTTCATCCCTTTGGTGATATTTTGGTTAGCTTATTTGCATGCATTTTGTGACATTCATCTCTATGGTATCTATTTGCCCCTGGTATTTTATCACCTTGGTAAATTAAAGAACGAATGACCTCATGGAGATCCTATCACATTCAAACATCTAATAAACTTGTTGCAAATAAATTTTGGACATATTTGTTGACATTAGCCAGTGTCATCATCACAATCACTTCCACCTCCTTCCATCAAGCCATCAGTGGTTCTTAACCCCTTGTCAAACAAGAGAGCTGAAATAAGTTTTCAGAAAGCAAAAGAATCAAACAAAACTCAAAATATAAAAGCTACAAATCAAAAGAAAATTAATATATAACTCTCTCTTGGGGTATTTCCAATAATCTCTATCAGGGCTATTGACACCTGACTGGCAATAGAGCAATGTTGTGATTAGAATCAAGTACATCTCCATCAGGGCTATGGATGCTTGGCTGGCAGTGGAGCAATGTACGGCTATCCTTTCACCCTCCATTCACAAAATCACTTATCAAAATAAATCATTCCTACACATTAGCTAGGGTCTCTTCACTTGTTGTCTATTAAATCTTCACTTCAAGAGGTAATATAATCCATGTGCACACATTGGATCTCTAAGAGTAAAGAGGATTAGTATGTTACCAAGTGTTTTTTTTAGACCTAATTCAGACTCTTACTCTAGTCCATATCTTGTCTCACGATTTATGCCTTTGGCTAATCACTTATTCATCTCGAGGCTTCTAAGCTACATTCATATCATTCACATCATTCTTCTACTTTGTTCAGAACATCCATATGTATAAGATTACTTATTTTCCATGTTTGTGGAAACCTTTGTCCCCTTCAAAAAAAAACAATCTTCTCCTTCCTTTTTATCATGTGCTTGTAGGCCAACTTACACTGGGGGAATCCTTGCTTCTTCCTAGCACTTCATTGGTTTATGTTCACCATCATGTTGAACCTATCCATAATGGCCTTGGATCCCACTTCTACCTGTGAAGAGTTTACCTTTGAATACTCCCACCTAATCGTTGGGGAATTTTTTTTCATCTTCACCTTTTTGGTGCGCATGTGGCCTTATGCCCTTGTACATCCCATATATCGCTGGGGGAATCCACACTTTCTCGTCTTCCTATACATAGTTTCATAAAACTTTTTAAATCAACCAAAACATTCAAATATGTTAGAGAAAAAAATCATCAAAAAACATTCAAATATGTTTCAGAAAACTTCTAAAAATTGAAAATCATCCTACAAAATGTCACTCTTTGGTTCTAAATTGTTCATGTGTACGACATGCGGATCATCTTTATCTACCTCCATCAGTAAAAGCTAGGTTGCTTACTTCGTCCAACTTTGGGGAACAACGAGTTGTCTGGTACTATTTTGTAGTGCACATTGCTTTTCCATTGGACCAAAGTGTCCTCCATTATTCCCCTTGTATGTATCCTTACTTGGGGGTAGCTTCATCAACCCTTGTCGTTAATTTACACAGGTCGTAACTAAATCTCGATAATAAAAACATTATATTATGTTTCTCTGTTAGTTTAGCTTGTTTAATTTCTCATATTTCATTACATTTTGTATGTTGCATGGAGTTAGGAATCTTTCAATTTCTCGTATTGCATTGCATTTTGTATATTGCATGGAGTTGGTGTTTTCAGCAATGGACAATAGTTCATAGTATGGATTTTCATGTCATTCTACCTTTGTCGTATGCTTATATTTTTCATAAGGACCGATGACGTAGCTCTTATGGCCATATGATAACACCAAAATTGTTCCAAAAAAATAAGTGGCTAGAGGTTAAGCTCTTCTCTCCCCTCATCCATATTTCTTCTACACCACTTCCCTTTCACCCCTAATTCTCCCTCTCATCAGGGAATCCTGCCTCGTCCCCATTATTCTGCCTACTTCTCATCTTTTTCGATCGTCGATCGGCTTCCTTCATCACCCCATCGACACTTGAGGGGGCATCTCTCCCTCCTACTAATTTTTCTACTATCCCTTAAAAATCTCTTCTGTCTACTATCTTTGAAGTGTCATCACTTATTCCACCCCAAAGAGGGGCAAATGTAGACACCTATAATTATGCCGAAGCAATTTAAATACTTAAATTGCGCTAATTATCCCCTTTCTCACAAATCAACAACATATTGTCAAAAGCACTCATTTTCCCTCATATCATCATTAATTAATTACACTAAGCTAATTAATTAAGTTTCATATCCAACAAATACCCTAATTAACGACCTTCCATTAACAAATCGCCCCTTCTACCTAGACTAATTAATTATTATTAATTAATTAGCTTTCCCTTACATTTAACCAATAAATCAATATATAATTGATTTAATCCCCTTATAATAGCCTAAATCATACTAATATTCCTCTAATTAGCTTCTATAAGCTTACATCTACCTATTAGTTAATCACCTTTGATTAATTAAAATACCCCCCAACTCCCATGACTTGCTAAACATGTATTAAACCCTTCTAAAGTAAGGTTACCTTTAATAAAGCAGCCTTATCCATTCCTAATCATGTTTTACCTTTATCCCACATTCATGAGAATGTGTTGAATCATTTATCCTTTGGGCTATATAAAGAGCCCTCCACCTACCTTTTTAATTACACCTAAACTCCTTAGAGAGCAAATGCAAAGCATATAGCAAAGAGACTAAGAGCTTGCACCTTGCCCTTTTAAGAGTTCATCATCTTGAAGAGTTAAGCCTTTTTCTTAAAGTTCTTGGGTCATATGGGAGGTGTCAAAAGGGTCTTGTAGCTCAACTTTGATTAGCCTTAATTCCAAAGTTCTTGGAACATTAAGGACAACTATTTTGACAGCCATGGAGCTTACTTAGGTCCATTCATTTATTTGTTGTTAGAGAATAGAGGAGTTTAGATATTTAGCATTGTTAGTTTCAAAGTTTGTATTTATGAATGCTAGCATCTAACCATTGTTTAATTGTTATCATGATGGTGTTTATGCTTTGTTTTAGCTAAATTGTAGAACTATTTTAGGTGGTAGTTCTTGCTTCATTTGATTTAGCATTAAGCAAAGTATACATGCATTTATTTTTATGATATTTATTTATTACAATCTTTTATAAAGATTTATTTATTTACTACATGGTTATAATATATATAAATCAATTTTCATTTTCAACTAAGACAATAACATTCAATTTATATTCCACATCCCAATTAATTTAATTAAAATTTAACTATATGACTCTCACATTATACTATCACATTTTAATTAATTAAAGAAAGAACACCTTACAAATAAAAATACCCTAAGAATAATAAAAGGAAACATACAAATAAACCACACACATAATCAAAACACATACATGTCCCATGGTCAAATAATGGAATCCCCCCCTCACGGAAAGTCCTAACATAACACCACACACAAATCAAACACAATTGCCATGGTGACCTTGTTGATTTCACATTGAACTCCAATATGGTTGGTCTCCAGTCCCCCGACATTGTTGTGATTTTTTTTTTAACCTGCAAAATGACAATACCTCCTTCGGCCTTGTGGCCATATCAGAACATCCAAGAAGATATAAAATCAATATATAATTATTTGAATCCAGATCACAACAATATCAAGATTTTATCATTATAATTAAATTCAATTTCAACTATATCATCACCCAATATATCTCTATGCTAGAGCTATTCATAATATCAATGTCACATGTGTAAAATTAACATCAATAACCTATCCATGTCAACCAATATATCATCATCCACATAATAATAATAATGTCTCAATGATCATCAAGCAAAATATCTGAATCTAGATTAATACTAATCCAAGATCTAACATCTAACTATCATACTAATCAAAACATAATATTATCCATAATAACCCCTGATACATCTTACTACATCAAAACAAAATAATATCCAAAATATGATCAATAGTGTCAGGATCAGTATATAAATAGTGTCAAAGGAGAGTGGGTACTACATCCCCCTCCCCTTAGACTCAACTTCCTCCTGGAAGTTACTGGAACAAATGTGGAAACTACACTCGTAACATAGTAGCATCCTCCCAAGTGGCTGCAGTCTCATCATATCTATCCCACTGCACCCGTACCTGATCAATCTCTCTGCCTCGAAGGCCCAGGGTCCTGCAATTGATGATATGGATGGTATCCACCATCACTTGCCCCTAATCTTGTACCTAAAATGATGTCCAATCCAACACATGAGAAGGATCTGTGATGTATCTCCTAAGAACAAAAACATGAAACACATCATGTATGCGAGACAAGCTGGGTGGAAATGCTAGACGGTAAGCCAACGGGCCAATACGCTCCAGAATCTCAAAAGGTCCAAAAAACCGAGAAGCTAACTTATAACCTTTTCCATAATGGATCGGGCTCTTATGTGGTCAAAAACAAAGAAAAACCTTCATGCCCACATCAAAATTACGCTCAGTTCTATGTTGATCAGAATACTTCTTATGCCTATCATGTGCCTCCTACAATCTCTACCTGATCAACACTACCTGCTACTCTATGTCCTACAAAAGAGCTGGTTCGAGAGATACTCTATCCTCCAACCTATCCCAGCTAAGGGGTGTCCTGCACTCCCTACCATACAAGGCCTAGAAAGGAGCCATGCCTATAGAACTTTGAAAGCTATTATTGTAGGAAAACTACACAACATACAGATACTCCTCCCATCTCACCTGGTGATCCATCACATACATCCTAAGCATGTCCTCCAAAATTTGATTCACCCTTTCAGTCTATCCATCTGTCTCCAAGTGATAAGTTGTGCTGAAGTTAATCTTCGTCCCGAGAACATACTGCATGGTAGTCCAGAAATGGGAAGTGTACAAAGGATCGCGGTCACAAATGATCTTCCGTGGAATCCCAACCTGAAAATCTCATCCAAGTAGACACGTTCCACCACACTAGCTTTATAGGTGGTCTTCACCAGAGAAAAGTGAGCTACTTTTGTCAATTTATCAACCGTGACCATGATAGCGTCATGGTGATATCTCAACATTGGCAACCCAACAATGAAATCCATTAAAACGATGTCCCATTTCCACTTTGGTATAGCATGAGGATAGAGAAGGCCATCTGGATGCTAATGTTTGGCCTTCACTTTCTGGCACTCTAAACAGTGTGACACAAACATAGCCGTGTCTGTGAAAATACCTCTCTAGTGATATAGTTGTCTCAAAGTGGTGTGCATCTTCTTCACCCCAGGATGCACTAAATAGGGTACACGATGTGCCTCTGTCAAGATGTCTTGCCTCAAGCCTCCGCCTCTAGGAACATATATATGACCTCTGTGCCTGAGAAGACCATCTACCTCTAGTGAGAAACCATCAAGATTCCTTTCAAAGGGTCTTTGGGACTCAATCTCTGTTCGAGCTGCAATGTAGAAACTGTCAAGAGGAAGCTGTTGAAGGATCCTGCTCCGCAAATTTGTGCTCAATAAAGTAGCCATGCTTAAATTCCTCCATTTTCTAAGAGCATCTGCAACCACATTCTCCTTCCCCTTCACATGCTCTATCTCCATTTCATACTCACAAAGCAACTCCATCCAACGCCTCTGACAAGTGTTTAGATTGGGTTACGTGAAGAGGTGGTGAAGACTCAAATGATCTGTCATGAGTATGAATCTCCAACCAAGAAGGAAGTGTCTCCAACGAACTAAAGCATGCATAACCACCGCAAGCTTAATATCATGGGTTGGATAGTTAAGCTCATGATCTTTGAGTTTGTGAGACTCAAAGGATACAACTCTTCCCTCCTGCATAAGGACACCTCCTCGGCCTACCAACGAAGCATCCGTGCACAAAAAGAACTCACCATGTGGGTCTAGGACTACAAGCATAGGTGTTGTAGTGAGGCATTCCTTCAGGGTCCTGAAGGCATGCTCACACATGTCTAACAAAACTAACTTCTTCCCTTTCCCCTGAAGGGAGGTGATGGGGTGCGCTATGCGAGAGAAATCCTAAACAAATCTCCTATAGTAACCTGCTAACCCCATGAAACTGCGCACCTCTATTACTATAGTGGGTGCTAGCCAATCCATAATGGCTCTAATCTTGGAAGGATCGACTGTGATACCTTTCCCTGAGATGATATGACCCAAGTACTGAACTTTTGACTAAAAGAAAGCAAACTTCTCCAAGTTCCCATAAAGCTGCTACTCATAAAGACACTAAGGAACCTGATGAAGGTGCCCCTCATGCTCCTCACACATACGTGAGTAAATCAAAATGTCATCAAGAAAGATGAGTATGAAGCGATCTAAAAAGGTCCTGAATACCCCATTCATCAAACTCATAAACACTGCGGGGGCATTCGTCAAACCAAAAGGCACCACTGTGAACTCATAGTGCCCATACATCATATGAAGAGCAGTCTTATGGATGTCTTCCTCCCTAATCTTCAAATAATGGTACCTGGACTTGAGATCAATCTTAGAGAAGACTGTGGCTCCCCTCATTTGATCAAACAATTCATCAATGTGAGGTAGGGGATAACGATTCTTGATCGTTACCTTATTCAGCTAGCGGTAATCTATGCAAAACCACAAGGATCCATCCTTCTTCTTCACAATTATAACTGATGCACCCCAAGGGGATACACTAGGACAGATAAGGCCTTTCTCAAGAAGGCCCTCCAGCTGCAACTTGAGCTCATAGAGCTCTAGGGTGGTCATCCGATAAGGAGCTCGTGAGATAGACTCTGCTCTAATAACTAGATCAATATGGAAATCAATCTCACGTGGGGGTGGCATTCCTGGTAGCTCCCCTGGGAAAACATCTGCATACTCTCTCAAAATGGGATGGTCATCTAGTGATGGACCACTAGACCCATCCTCTGTCTGGTCACTGACTGTGACTACATACATCTGAAAACCCTGTCGCACACACCGCTTGAGCTGCATAGCGGAGATAGTGTGAATAGAAATAGGTCTCCTGACCCCATAAATCACTGACTCAACTCCAAGATAATCTGCACATGTTGGTTGGATATTTTGTCAAACCAAAATATGAGGTTCAACCACAGTACATGGGATTAAATCCCTCCTCAAAGACAGGTGAGGCTGCCTATTTATTGCTAATCTAAAACACAGTAAATAATATATACAATATTCACACTAATCTAACCATTGGGGGTTGGGATGAAATCCCGAAATCCACATTCACACGATTCAAGGATATTGCTTTCGTAAGTGAAATAGGTTAGAAACTGTTACAGTGAAAGAAGCATGGTAGAAAAGAAATGGGAGAAACGTATTTTCTTTCGAGTAAACACAGAGCACGAAATAATCATACGAGTTTTAGATCACAGATATAGTGTCCGAGATAATTAGAAACACTGAGATTCTATGCAAAGAATAGCTTTAAGATCATGAACATAAGAACACTGTCTTAAATAAGATATATTTCACAACACAAAGTCTGCAAAACAATATCAACTTCTATTCTTCAAAATGATTGAAAGAAAACACAAAGTTTTTCTCCTTTCCAATAGCCTCTTAATGCTTCAAAAATTCTCGACCCTTTTGAATGCACAGGCATCCCTTATTTATAACAAAAGAAGCTAGAGATAAAACAGGACAGATCCTAAAGAGTAGCATGTTAACTGGAGTTTCAGTTTTGCATGACTCTCACGCAGGAGATCAAGTCAAAACATGAATTAAAAATATGATAAAACGGAAATAACAAAGACATGTCAATCTAAAAATAGAAATGACATGGGACGTTGGGAATTAATCCGAATCATCATCTTTTGCTTCTTCTTCTTTCTCCTCCTCCAGCTGAGACTGTTTGTTACGAAACTCCTGGAACTTCTGAATAATGCCTTGCATTTCATTCTCATCAGGCGCAGTGGAGTGATCATTCCACATTTCGCAGGTTTCATGAACATCACTGGCAGTGCCGGGAAGTTTCTTCAATCCTTTGCTGAGCTTTCTTAAGGCCTCTAAAGTGTGCTCAATCCTTACAAACTGACCAATGACTTCAAGGTCAAATCCGTGTACAGGTTCATGCTGAATAGATTCCTGAACTTGTTTGAAGAGATCATCTGCTGATAGGATACCTGCGTTCCCAACTGACACCTTTGGACAAATCTTTAGCAATTCTTCTTCCAGATCACTTTTCCCATCGATCAATTTATCCCTTGATTCTCTCAACTTGCTGCAGGCTTCGTTGAGAATCTTTACTCTGAACTTGATGGCCTTGATCAGCTGAAAGTGTTTATCTGTATGTGGAAGAACGCCTTCTTCTACCAAGAGATGTGCTGGTATTTGCTTTAGCACTTGGAGAGCTTCACAAGTCAAATCAAGCTGTCTAATTTCTTCAGTGAATTCCTCATCCATCTTCTCTCCTTCCTTCTGAATCTCCCCCAAAGACTGATGAACTTTCACCACGTCTTGAATTACTTCCTTCCCTTGTTGGAGCAACTTTTGGATCCATTCATCAACCACCCTTCCTTTTTTAGCAATCTTCTCAATCGTAGGCACCGATGAGAAATCAAATCCGGCAGATACAGAAGAAGATGGTATGGATTCCAGGGGTGTTGAGAGTTTAATCAAAACCTCTGTCAACTGCTCCACTTTTTCCTTAAGCTCATTTCTGCTGTCCTTTGTTTCTTTCAACTTTTGGCACAGGACGTCTATGGAATCCTTTGCATCTTGTTGCGCCCCTTTTGCTGTCACTTTCCCTAGAGCCACCCTGGTTACCTGGTAATCAGCAGCTGTTACATCATCTCTAGTTTTGTCAGCTGAGGGAGTGGCAATCTCTGCGAACTTATCTCCTGAAGCATCCACCAAAACCCTTGAAACTGTTTTGGGTTTCTTGGCTGATCTCGCAGTAGAAGCCTTGAGTGAGCTGAAATCAAAGGCTGGTAGGGGTACAATCACTTTCCTCTTCCTCGGAGTTTGCTCGAGTAGCCATTGTGGTGTATCAGAGGAAACTGCCAATGTTGTAGTAACTGGTATTCTACTCTCAAGGGGAGAAGATTCTACTATTGGAGGGGGAACAACAGCCAACGTGGTAGTAGGTGCAATGAATAGAGGCACAGGTTGTGGGGGAGTGTTGGTGATCACTTGGGTTCCAGCAGAGAGGGGTGAGAGCCCGGAGAAAATATTGGCCATGCTTGAAGAAGTGGATGGGGAATGAGGAGGCTGAAGTGGTTGTTGAGGGGGAGGCACAGATTCAGTTTCCAAAGCCTTGAATGCAAGAGATAAGGTCTCTCCAGTTGAGCAATCAGCAAATGGTGAAGTCAAGAGCTGGCTTCCTCCTTCTTCTAAATTAATCTCCCCTATTTCTGGTGGTGTTGGTGATTCTGGCACAACCACCGTTTGAGCTGAAGAGACAATTGAAGAGATTTGTCTTTCTTTCCTCTTCTTGGGGATCCTGATTTTTATAGACCCCCCAGAAGATTCTTTGTCCTTTTTCTTTTGGGAGGGCCCCACCTCCGTTTCAGCCAACTTTGGAAACTTGTCATCTTTAAAATTCATGCCCCAAGAAGAGAGCCATTTTTTGGTGCGAGCAAGAATGAGAGCCGACCTATCTGTGATAGAGGCTTTTTCGCTGGCCGACCAATCAATAGGCGGGAAAACGTATCGATCTTCATTAAGCCCATCATAGGACATATCCAACACACTTTCATTGTCAGTTGTGCCATCTGGCAAATCAGAAAGCTCTAGCGTCTGAATCTCATTAATAGTTAACCTACTATTATCTTTTCTGCGAACTGCAACTTCGTTACGCAGATCCACCCAGATATCCTCAATGTCAGGCCTGTGCAGATGTTGGGCTCCATAGGTTCTAAGTACTCCTCGGATGTCAAAACCATCCCGAGACTTCATATGCTTCTTTAATTTCTCCTGGAGTTCACATTCAACATTTTTAGCCTTTGCCACTGTTGAGCAAGTATATCTCCCAATAGAAATTGGGAAGGATACTGCTGCCTTATGCTTGCTCTGTTGGAATTTGTGAAAATCCAATAGCTGTCTGACCAATTCTATTAGTATCAATCTATCCCCTGGATAGCGAGGCAGACGGAAAGGCTCTCCTGAGTACATGACCGTTCGAAGGTAGGTAAACTTCTTGAACTGTAAGAAGATACATCCCCATTTAGATACCTCAGTCCAAGCTTCGTCTGATACCCTTGTCTTTCTTAGCCCTGGGTTCAGCTGGCAGATGTTCTCGTAGAAAAAGGCGTCATTCACCCTCCTAAAATGATCCTTGGACCCCTTCTTTGTTATTTGAGGATAATACTTATAGACTGGGTTTGTCGTTCTGCTTCCTTTAGTCTCCAGTCCGGGATAGCTCCTCATCCCAGCTGCTGCATAGGCCACATATGAGAACATATAAAACTTTCCGGTCGATAAGACCGTCGTCATCTGAGAGTCAATCTCATTACTGATAAGGGTTCCCCAGTCAATCCCTTGCTGGTTCTTCTTGATGGTGACCATAAACTGATACATCCATCCATGAAATAAATTTGATTCCGGCAAGCCAAAAACCCGGCTCAGCAGGGTGATAATGTCATTGATTTCTTGTATGAAATCACATCTAGGAATAGTTCTTGGAAATCTAGATATTACTGGTTTTGCCTTGACCAAGAACTTCTTATTGACATCCTTAATGCAATTTTCCTGGTTACTGTCCCAGGCCTTCTGAGCCGACTTGATATTTAGGTCCCCATACTCCTCGAAATTAGGTAGTTTCAGGAGATCATCAAAATAAGCTCCATCTAGTTTGATAACTACCTCACCAACCTAATTCCTTACTGAACGAGAAGCTCGAGTCGTAACTGGACGCACAAGCCAAAACAAACTCTGGACATTGGGCAGACATGGGAAAGCCTGCTGCAAGGGGCAAGCCACTGTTAGCTAAAGCCATCATCCATGGGGTTTGAGAAGAACTCTTCACCCTATTCCAAAAGTCATCCATATCTATGTTGCCAAGTTCAGTATCCCTGATATCATAATTACAATCAATATATGATGGGGATTCTGGTTTCTTAAATTTGTACTTCATCCTGCTAGACTTCTCGGCCTTCTCCTGAGATGGACCAGGGTCCGACATGAAGAATGTGGAGGGAGAAAGACTCGGAACTCAGGTGATGCTGTTCAAACTGGAAATCCTGATTGACTGAATGCGCTGGAAGAAAAGAAGAACCTGACACGCTGAAGAGGATGTCGGAAAACCCTGAGAACCCGACAAGTTTGATCTGTCGGAACTTTGGCAAAGCCCGACACTTGCTTTTGATGACGGAAACAGGCGGAAACCCGGCACTCACTGTTAATGGCAGACACATGGGAGGAAATCCCGCCCACTTTTGATGACGGAACTTCGGAGATTCCCGACACTTACTGTTGAGGTCGGAATGTTGAGAAACCCCGATACTTCAAGCTTCCTTTATACTCCGGGCCTTTGAATCTGCAAAACAGTTTTCAAAAACCGAGAAGCAAAAACAAAGTCTTTCCTGTATTTCCACATATACAACTTCCTTTCTTTTTTTGTTATTCATATTCCATACATCATGCATATAATTAGAATTTTGGAAGAAACAACATCAATTGATAGTCTCAAAAAAGAAAATAAACCCTAAAAACCCAAAACCCTTTCCAAAACAACACAGAAAGAAGAAGGGAAGAAAACCTTCAACAACTGGCAAGAAATTGGGAAGAAAATGCGCGCAATCGATCCATAAAAATCAAGAATAAAGAAGGAAAGAAGAATACCTTCGATTCGAGACAGGTAAGATCAAAAACAAACGATCCAATCGGGCAATGCGAGTTTGCGGGTTTTGAAAGCGGAAGAGCATGCGAAAAATCCACGAATTAAAAATATGAATGGTAAGAATGACGTGGAAATCCACGTATTTATAAGAAAATTAGTAATAAATACACTTCAGCTCGGCACGTGCCAACTCACCAACCATTCGGCATGAATGCCATGTCAGCATGTTGGAGGGGTCCGAAAACCCGACACGAAGAGATTTAGTGCATTCCGGGTTTCGGGTTTCGGAAAACATAGAGCACAAAACATGAAGTGCTTAGGTGCTACATAGCCCCGAAAACCCGAAAACAAAGGATTTAGCGGACTTCGGGAATCGGAGAACATGGCGCATAAAACATGTTTTGGATCATGGATGTTCCGATGCTTTGGGGTTCCGAAAACCCGAATACAAAGGGTCTTCTCAATACAAGGCGGGTCTCGGGTTTCGGAAGTCACGCGACACAAAGCATGTTTTAACTCAAGTATGTTCCGATGCGTTGAATTTCACCCGATTACAAAGGATTTTCAATACAAGGCGGGTTTCGGGTTTAAACATAAGACATAAAGCATGTTAAAACTTATGTCAAGCTGTTGGTAACACCTAAAAACCCGATTTTCTTTAAAAGAGGCCATAATGCAAAATCACTTCGAAAATTTTGTAGGGGTTATCCGATCGTTTTGTCGTGAACTCAAAACGGGGATAACAGCTGGCTCCAGTTGGGGACTTTCTTTGCAATACCAAAGGAAGAGAACTCAGAATCTCTGGTCTTATTCATTAGGCTACGGGGTCAAGGAGAAAACCAAAACAAAACAAAACGAAGAAAGAAAGAAAGAAAACCAAAAGCAAACACACAACAAAAAGCAAAATATGTACAATGCAAGAGAGCATCTTGCATTAATGGTAGAACAGCTTTAGATGTTGTCCACTGAAAGGCAAAGGGAGTAACCCTCCATCCAGATATGATAGAAGGAAACTATTTTCACCATTCAACTCGTGGATCTTGAAAGGTCCTTTCCATAAAGAATCAAATTTTCCATGCATTCCTTTCTGTTCTCTCCTTTTATCCCAAAGCAACACCAGGTCTCCAATCTGGAAGTTGCGCTGCTTTGAATTTTTATCGAAAATCTTCTTCACCCTGCTCTGATGATCTGCTATACGATCAACCACCTTAATTCGCTCTTCTTCTAGCCTGGTTAGGTACATAACCCTCTTTTCGATAGAATTCTGAAAAGCTACATCTTCAACCGCTTTCGCCAACTGCAAGGCCGGCAATTCTACTGAGATAGGAATTTCAGCATCAATCCCGTATAGCAACTGAAAAGGGGACATCCCTATGGCTCGCTTTGGAGTGATCCGATCAGCCCACAACGCATCATACAATGCTTTGTGCCATGTCCTCTGATTTTCATCTACTAGTTTCCTGATTATAGTAACCAGATTCTTATTGCTGGACTCAGCTTGCCCATTGCCCTGGGGATAATAGTCAGATGAATGAGCCAGAGTAATGCCGAATCCATAGCAGAATTCTGTTAATTCATGTGACGAGAAGTTAGAGGCATTATCCGCTACGATCTTATGAGGCACACCAAATCTGACGATTATGTTTTCTTTCAGGAACTTGCAAACAGCTTCAGAAGTCGCTTGCTTGATTGGTACAGCCTCTACCCACTTGGTAAAATAATCTGTAGCAGTCAGCACATAGTTGTGTCCAGCACTGGAAGCAGGATTCAATGTTCCGATAAAATCAATCCCCCATTGGTGAAAAGGTTCTTCAATCACCACAGGCTTCAAAGGAAGAGCTGCTAGCTTGGGACGACCAACGAAATGTTGACAAGCTTCACATTTAGACACCCATTCTGCTGAATCCCGGAAAAGAGTAGGCCAATAATACCTAGCCCGTAAGATCTTATATGCTGTTACAGAGGATGAAAAATGTCCTCCGCATGCTAGGCTATGAAAGGATTCTAATAACTTTTCCTGTTGTGATTTATCGACACAACGCAAGAAGACACCATCAATACCTTTCTTGTATATTGCATTATTCCACAAAAGGTATTTTACAGATCTTAACTTGACGGTCCTCTTCTCTTTTTGATTTAAATGTGGAGGGCATTCACCATAAGTTAAGAAGAAAGCAATGTCCGTGTACCATTCATCGGTCGTACTCACAAAAAGCACCATAGGCAGCTCGGAAGAAGTATCTTGATTCTTCTCACACTCTGCTTCAGCATGATTCTCTGCAATCAATTGACACAGGCCTCTTCCTCGTACCAACTTGGTAGGTTTGATGTCCAAGTCATACTCCTGAACCTTAGCAATCCAAGTACCTCGTTGGCTTCCCAGCTCTTGTTGAGTTAGAATGGATTTAACAGCAGTATCAGGAACGAGAACACGAGTATGAGAATTCAGCACATAGTACCTGAAATGCTTCACCGCTCGCACCACCGCATAAGCATGTTTTTCAATCTGCGACATCTTCAATTCATGCTCTTTCAACGGACAGCTCATGAATGCGATAGGAGCTTCAATGCCTTCTCCATTTTCCTGCATCAGGATCGCTGACACTGTGTGGGCAGAAGCATAGCTATACATGATGAAATCTTTCTTGAAGTCTGGACATACTAAGACAGGAGCACAAGCAACTGCCTTTTTGATTTCTTCAAATGCCAGCTTCCCTTCTGTACTCCATCGAAATGGAATTTTACCTTTCATCATTCCAAGGATATCCTTGGTTTTGTCAGCGAAATCGGGTACAAATCTTCTCAAGAAATTAACCTTTCCGAAGAAAGAATGAACTCCTGTTTTACTTGTGGGCAAGGTAAGGCTCTGAATAGCCTTTACCCTTTCTGGGTCAATTTTAGTTCCTTCTCTAGTCACAATATGACCCAGCAGCTTTCCTTCTGTTACCCCGAACATAGACTTCTTAGGATTCAACGAAATCCCGTGACGTCTGCATCTTAAAAGTACCTGTTCTAAATGACCATAATGATCACTCCGCTTTTTAGAAAAAATGGTCAAGTCATCCAAATACACGACTATGACCTTGCCCATCAGATCTCTGAATGCTAGATCCATAGCCCTCTGAAAAGTAGCTCCGGCGTTGATCAGGCCGAATGGCATCCTTCTGTAAGCAAAGGTACCCCATGGGGTCGTGAAAGCTGTCTTGTGTTGATCTTCTGTGGTTACCTCGACTTGATTATATCCCAAAAACCCGTCGAGCATGGATAACATTTCTGATCCAGTAACAGTTTGTAGTACCTGGTCCATGATAGGCAGGGGATAGTTATCCTTCAGCGAGGACTGATTCAAGTTCCGAAAGTCAACACAAATCCGGATCTCGCCATTCTTCTTTCTGACAGGAACAATGTTTGCAATCCAAGTGGAGTGATGGATTGGGAAAATAATTCTGGCATCTAACATCTTCTGAATTTCTGCCAGAATAGTTCCTGAGATCTTGGGATTGTAATGCCTTTGCTTTTGTCTATACGGCTTCACATCAGGCTTCAGAGGAACACTGTGCTGAACATCTTTGGGCTTAAAAGATTTCAAATCTGCATAAGACCAAGCCATCACATCAATGTATTTCTTCAAAAGCAAAGTGAATCTCGCCTTCTCTTCAGGAGAACAACATTTACCGATATTCACCATCCGAGGTTGATCAGATGAACCTAGATTGATTTGATCTACTTCAGAGGAAGAAGCTCCTTCGACTTGCCTTTTGTTTTGGATAAAGCGATCATGCTTATCAAACAAGCCCTCCAAAGAAACCAAACCTTTGGGTATCTTGTTGCCTTTCAGCTGGATATATTCACCATCAACCTCCTGATATGGATCTGAAATAGTTTCACGGAAGGCTGATTCTGAACCTTCAAAATATAACTCACTGAAATTGTCAGCCTTTTCTAGAAAAGCCAACACCTGTCGATCATCATTGAACACTTGCCAATGAGTTGCATTATCTGGGATACTAGGACGATATACAATCTCAATAGAGTATGTATCTTGCTTGAACTGAGGATGAGGAAGAAGAAGAGATGCAGATACGGCCAAAGAATCAGCCTTGTCATTATAATCTCTTAAAACTGCCTTAATAGAAAATGCATCAAAGCATTCTATACTATCCCACACTTTATTACGGTAATGTTTCAACCGATCATTTTTCACCTGATATATACCCCTGACCTGATTAACAATCAGCTCCGCATCTCCTTGAACCTTGAGATTCCTGATTCCCTTCTGTCTGGCCAATTCTAATCCTAATAACAGGGCTTCATATTCGGCCGTGTTGTTAGTATTATCAAATTGCAACTTATAAGCTGATGGGAAAATCTCGGAGCTAGGAGATATGAGAACAACACCAGCGCCTGATCCAGAGGCTGAGCAGCTACCATCAAATTCGAGCGTCCAAATTGCATTGGGATCTTCCTCTTCCACATCTACAATGGGTATCTCTGAAGCCATGAAATAATTCCCGAAGCTAGCATCTTCGAAAAGAATCTGAGCCTTAGGATCATCTGATTTGGTCACCAAATACTTTGCCTGCGGTTCAGGATGAAGAACCTGTTGAACCCCTTTGACTGGGATCTTGGCTTTGGTCCAATCCATACTAATCTCTCCTCCGACATCTTTACAAAATCCTCTACCCAAGAGAATACCATAAGCCGCAGGGATATCAGCAACCAGAATAGTCATTTTTACTCTCTTCTCAGGGAAGGCAACAAATGCAAACTGTGCGTCCTTAATTTGACCAATCAGAGGGACTTGTTTAGTTTCCATGGAATAGCACCGTCCATACGACTTAGTCAAAGTAAGCCCGAGGGCTTGGGCCACTTTTGCGGGCATAACATTATCAGAGGCCCCTGAATCAATGATGCAATTGCTGAGTTTAAACCCATTTATAAGTAGAGACAAATAAAATGGTTCAATCTTTCCTGAGGAAGAAGCAGAGGTCAGATTATTCTGAGGTGTGGGTTGAGTAGGATTTGAAAGGAGACCTTTAGCAGGTGACGGAACGGCCGCTTTACTTCTGATGAACTTGGCCAGCTTTTCAAATTGTTCGGGATTCGACTGAAGGTATTCTGCTTCTGACATTTGAATTTTGGTTCTCTTTGCATGATCAATAATATCGAAAGCAGTGTAAGAAGGAATGATAGTAGGCTCAGTTCTAATTACATGAGCTTGTGCTGGGGCACTGACCTTAGGAGAAGGAGAATAAGGAGCAGCTGTCTTTTTAGTAACCTCTTTTTCAGTTTGCGCCGAAATAGGGGTACCCCTTTTGACTATGGATACAGGAGGTTCCTTATTCTTCTCCTTAGTATTTTCCAGAGGCTTTCTGGGAACCTGAGATTGGGACCGAGTGAACACAGCAAATGATTGACCATCTGGCTCACATTCATCTTCATCATATTCCAAATAACCAATGCTGGAGTCGCCAGCTGACTCATCATAAGACTCATCAGCATATCCTGAAGCTTCGAAATCCTCACGGGAATCTTGTTCTTCTGGTTCATCTTCTTCATCAAGTATTTCCACTGCTGCATTGACGGGAGGAGCTTCAATTGCTAGTCTCGGCTGAGCAGGAGTTAACCGTGGCCTATCTCTGACAGGTGCACCATTGTTATTATTGAAATTCCACCTAGGCATATCCCGATATGGAACATTGTTCACCTGCTGAGACACTTGCTTCTTTAAAGCAATCAAATCATTAGCCATTTTTTGAAACATAGGATCTGTGTTACCTTGAGAAGAACCTTGATTTTTGAGTTTGGGTATGTCTTTCTTGATCCTTCCGGCCAAGATGAGATCATCCTCTATTTCAGTAGCCGTTGACTGAGCAGTAGCCAAATCTGGGATAACCGACCTTCTTAATAAAAAGCTTATATCAGGAGGTTGGGCATTGATGAAGAAGCATTTTTGATTCTCCAGAGTAGGTACAGCTATTTCTGGAATCTTCCGGATCAGCTTGTTGAACTTTGCCACGAATTCCCGCATAGGTTCATGCGATTCCTTCTTCATATGCGTGAGCTGAGCTAACAAAGCATGGGAATCTTCAGCTGGTTTGAAACGTGCTTCGAACTTAGTCCGCATGGTAGCCCAGTTTGGGATGCATGCATTTGGAAGGTGATAAAACCATTCGGCTGCTACACCCTGCAACGTTTCAACGAAGAGTCAGACGGAGACATCTTCGTGGGCCACTCCGAGGACACCGCATGCAACAAAGAAAGATGCAATGTGCTCATCAGGATGCTACTTCCCATCTCCATTGAACTTGGGAATATTTTTACGAGATCCACGTGGTAACTCATTCAATGGAGGAGTCAAGGAAAGAGGACCAATAACTGCACCCCAAGGCACAGGTTGAACCGCCATCCTTCTGAAAAGAGTGCGTACAGGGATCCGGGTATCAGACAAGAGTAGTGCACGACAAGTTGCAGATGCTTCCCGTTCTTCAGGGATCCAGTTTCTCCGAACAGGTGAAGAACTTCTGGTTCGATTAGAAACAACGCTGTTGGGAGAAAGGCTGAAATTGTGCTGTTGCAGTAACTCGAAGAGTGGATCAATTTCACCTTGAGCTCGGCGAGACCGAGTGAAGATCCTCCTGGCCAGCTTGAACTGAAAGGAGATCTTATTAAAAATAAGGCAAATATGGAGTCGCCAGACACCGAGAGGATAAGCTTTATACTATTGATCCGTATTTCCCCAGCGGAGTCGCCAAAAACTGTTGGTTGGATATTTTGTCAAACCAAAATATGAGGTTCAACCACAGTACATGGGATTAAATCCCTCCTCAAAGACAGGTGAGGCTGCCTGTTTATTGCTAATCTAAAACACAGTAAATAATATATACAATATTCACACTAATCTAACCATTGGGGGTTGGGATGAAATCCCGAAATCCACATTCACACGATTCAAGGATATTGCTTTCGTAAGTGAAATAGGTTAGAAACTGTTACAGTGAAAGAAGCATGGTAGAAAAGAAATGGGAGAAACGTATTTTCTTTCGAGTAAACACAGAGCACGAAATAATCATACGAGTTTTAGATCACAGATATAGTGTCCGAGATAATTAGAAACACTGAGATTCTATGCAAAGAATAGCTTTAAGATCATGAACATAAGAACACTGTCTTAAATAAGATATATTTCACAACACAAAGTCTGCAAAACAATATCAACTTCTATTCTTCAAAATGATTGAAAGAAAACACAAAGTTTTTCTCCTTTCCAATAGCCTCTTAATGCTTCAAAAATTCTCGACCCTTTTGAATGCACAGGCATCCCTTATTTATAACAAAAGAAGCTAGAGATAAAACAGGACAGATCCTAAAGAGTAGCATGTTAACTGGAGTTTCAGTTTTGCATGACTCTCACGCAGGAGATCAAGTCAAAACATGAATTAAAAATATGATAAAACGGAAATAACAAAGACATGTCAATCTAAAAATAGAAATGACATGGGACGTTGGGAATTAATCCGAATCATCATCTTTTGCTTCTTCTTCTTTCTCCTCCTCCAGCTGAGACTGTTTGTTACGAAACTCCTGGAACTTCCGAATAATGCCTTGCATTTCATTCTCATCAGGCGCAGTGGAGTGATCATTCCACATTTCACAGGTTTCATGAACATCACTGGCAGTGCCGGGAAGTTTCTTCAATCCTTTGCTGAGCTTTCTTAAGGCCTCTAAAGTGTGCTCAATCCTTACAAACTGACCAATGACTTCAAGGTCAAATCCGTGTACAGGTTCATGCTGAATAGATTCCTGAACTTGTTTGAAGAGATCATCTGCTGATAGGATACCTGCGTTCCCAACTGACACCTTTGGACAAATCTTTAGCAATTCTTCTTCCAGATCACTTTTCCCATCGATCAATTTATCCCTTGATTCTCTCAACTTGCTGCAGGCTTCGTTGAGAATCTTTACTCTGAACTTGATGGCCTTGATCAGCTGAAAGTGTTTATCTGTATGTGGAAGAACGCCTTCTTCTACCAAGAGATGTGCTGGTATTTGCTTTAGCACTTGGAGAGCTTCACAAGTCAAATCAAGCTGTCCAATTTCTTCAGTGAATTCCTCATCCATCTTCTCTCCTTCCTTCTGAATCTCCCCCAAAGACTGATGAACTTTCACCACGTCTTGAATTACTTCTTTCCCCTTGTTGGAGCATCTTTTGGATCCATTCATCAACCACCCTTCCTTTTTTAGCAATCTTCTCAATCATAGGCACTGATGAGAAATCAAATCCGGCAGATACAGAAGAAGATGGTATGGATTCCAGGGGTGTTGAGAGTTTAATCAAAACCTCTGTCAACTGCTCCACTTTTTCCTTAAGCTCATTTCTGCTGTCCTTTGTTTCTTTCAACTTTTGGCACAGCACGTCTATGGAATCCTTTGCATCTTGCTGCGCCCCTTTTGCTGTCACTTTCCCTAGAGCCACCTTGGTTACCTGGTAATCAAAAGCTGTTACATCCTCTCTAGTTTTGTCAGCTGAGGGAGTGGCAATCTCTGCGAACTTATCTCCTGAAGCATCCACCAAAACCCTTGAAACTGTTTTGGGTTTCTTGGCTGATCTCGCAGTAGAAGCCTTGAGTGAGCTGAAATCAAAGGCTGGTAGGGGTACAATCACTTTCCTCTTCCTCGGAGTTTGCTCGAGTAGCCATTGTGGTGTATCAGAGGAAACTGCCAATGTTGTAGTAACTGGTATTCTACTCTCAAGGGGAGAAGATTCTACTATTGGAGGGGGAACAACAGCCAACGTGGTAGTAGGTGCAATGAATAGAGGCACAGGTTGTGGGGGAGTGTTGGTGATCACTTGGGTTCCAGCAGAGAGGGGTGAGAGCCCAGAGAAAATATTGGCCATGCTTGAAGAAGTGGATGGGGAATGAGGAGGCTGAAATGGTTGTTGAGGGGGAGGTACAGATTCAGTTTCCAAAGCCTTGAATGCAAGAGATAAGGTCTCTCCAGTTGAGCAATCAGCAAATGGTGAAGTCAAGAGCTGGCTTCCTCCTTCTTCTAAATTAATCTCCCCTATTTCTGGTGGTGTTGGTGATTCTGGCACAACCACCGTTTGAGCTGGAGAGACAATTGAAGAGATTTGTCTTTCTTTCTTCTTCTTGGGAATCCTGATTTTTATAGACCCCCCAGAAGATTCTTTGTCCTTTTTCTTTTGGGAGGGCCCCACCTCCGTTTCAGCCAACTTTGGAAACTTGTCATCTTTAAAATTCATGCCCCAAGAAGAGAGCCATTTTTTGGTGCGAGCAAGAATGAGAGCCGACCTATCTGTGATAGAGGCTTTTTCGCTGGCTGACCAATCAATAGGCGGGAAAACGTATCGATCTTCATTAAGCCCATCATAGGACATATCCAACACACTTTCATTGTCAGTTGTGCCATCTGGCAAATCAGAAAGCTCTAGCGTCTGAATCTCATTAATAGTTAACCTACTATTATCTTTTCTGCGAACTGCAACTTCGTTACGCAGATCCACCCAGATATCCTCAATGTCAGGCCTGTGCAGATGTTGGGCTCCATAGGTTCTAAGTACTCCTCGGATGTCAAAACCATCCCGAGACTTCATATGCTTCTTTAATTTCTCCTGGAGTTCACATTCAACATTTTTAGCCTTTGCCACTGTTGAGCAAGTATATCTCCCAATAGAAATTGGGAAGGATACTGCTGCCTTATGCTTGCTCTGTTGGAATTTGTGAAAATCCAATAGCTGTCTGACCAATTCTATTAGTATCAATCTATCCCCTGGATAGCGAGGCAGACGGAAAGGCTCTCCCGAGTACATGACCGTTCGAAGGTAGGTAAACTTCTTGAACTGTAAGAAGATACATCCCCATTTAGATACCTCAGTCCAAGCTTCGTCTGATACCCTTGTCTTTCTTAGCCCTGGATTCAGCCGGCAGATGTTCTCGTAGAAAAAGGTGTCATTCACCCTCCTAAAATGATCCTTGGACCCCTTCTTTGTTATTTGAGGATAATACTTATAGAATGGGTTTGTCGTTCTGCTTCCTTTAGTATCCAGTCCAGGATAGCTCCTCATCCCAGCTGCTGCATAGGCCACATATGAGAACATATAAAACTTTCCGGTCGATAAGACCGTCGTCATCTGAGAGTCAATCTCATTACTGATAAGGGTTCCCCAGTCAATCCCTTGCTGGTTCTTCTTGATGCTGACCATAAACTGATACATCCATCCATGAAATAAATTTGATTCCGGCAAGCCAAAAACCCGGCTCAGCAGGGTGATAATATCATTGATTTCTTGTATGAAATCACATCTAGGAATAGTTCTTGGAAATCTAGATATTACTGGTTTTTCCTTGACCAAGAACTTCTTATTGACATCCTTAATGCAATTTTCCTGGTTACTATCCCAGGCCTTCTGAGCCGACTTGATATTTAGGTCCCCATACTCCTCGAAATTAGGTAGTTTCAGGAGATCATCAAAATATGCTCCATCTAGTTTGATTACTACCTCACCATCCTGATTCCTCACTGAACGAGAAGCCGAGTCGTAACTGGATGCACAAGCCAAAACAAACTCTTGACATTGGGCAGACATGGGAATGCCTGCTGCAAGGGGCAAGCCACTGTTAGCTAAAGCCATCATCCATGGGGTTTGAGAAGAACTCTTCGCCCTATTCCAAAAGTCATCCATATCTATGTTGCCAAGTTCAGTATCCCTGATATCATAATTACAATCAATATATGATTGGGATTCTGGTTTCTTAAATTTTTACTTCATCCTGCTAGACTTCTCGGCCTTCTCCTGAGATGGACCAGGGTCCGACATGAAGAATGTGGAGGGAGAAAGACTCGGAACTCAGGTGATGCTGTTCAAACTGGAAATCCTGATTGACTGAATGCGCTGGAAGAAAAGAAGAACCCGACACGCTGAAGAGGATGTCGGAAAACCCTGAGAACCCGAAAAGTTTGATCTGTCGGAACTTTGGCAAAGCCCGACACTTGCTTTTCAATGACGGAAACTGGCGGAAACCCAGCACTCACTGTCAATGGCGGAAATGGGAGGAAATCCGGCGCCCACTTTTGATGACGGAACTTCGGAGATTCCCGACACTTACTGTTGAGGTCGGAATGTTGAGAAACCCCGATACTTCAAGCTTCCTTTATACTCCGGGCCTTTGAATCTGCAAAACAGTTTTCAAAAACCGAGAAGCAAAAACAAAGTCTTTCCTGTATTTCCACATATACAACTTCCTTTCTTTTTTTGTTATTCATATTCCATACATCATGCATATAATTAGAATTTTGGAAGAAACAACATCAATTGATAGTCTCAAAAAATAAAATAAACCCTAAAAACACAAAACCCTTTCCAAAACAACACAGAAAGAAGAAGGGAAGAAAACCTTCAACAACTGGCAAGAAATTGGGAAGAAAATGCGCGCAATCGATCCATAAAAATCAAGAATAAAGAAGGAAAGAAGAATGCCTTCGATTCGAGACAGGTAAGATCAAAAACAAACGATCCAATCGGGCAATGCGAGTTTGCGGGTTTTGAAAGCGGAAGAGCATGCGAAAAATCCACGAATTAAAAATATGAATGGTAAGAATGACGTGGAAATCTGTGTATTTATAAGAAAATTAGTAATAAATACACTTCAGCTCGGCACGTGCCAACTCACCAACCATTCGGCATGAATGCCATGTCAGCATGTTGGAGGGGTCCGAAAACCCGACACGAAGAGATTTAGTGCATTCTGGGTTTCGGGTTTCAGAAAACATAGAGCACAAAACATGAAGTGCTTAGGTGCTACATAGCCCCGAAAACCCGAAAACAAAGGATTTAGCGGACTTCGGGAATCGGAGAACATGGCGCACAAAGCATGTTTTAACTCAAGTATGTTCCGATGCGTTGAATTTCCGAAAACCCGATTACAAAGGATTTTCTTAATACAAGGCGGGTTTCGGGTTTCAGAAGACATAAGACATAAAGCATGTTAAAACTTATGTCAAGCTGTTTGTAACACCCGAAAACTCGATTTTTCTCTAAAAGAGGCCAAAATGCAAAATCACTTCAAAAATTTTGTAGGGGTTATCCGATCGTTTTGTCGTGAACTCAAAATGGGGATAACATGTCTGTGGGCAGTGGATCCGAACTGCACCTCCAATGTCTATATTAAGGCCCCAAATGAACCTGTGGATCCACACCTACTCATCCTACATGTAATCAACATACTGAAGTAGGTCCAGGAACCTACTCTCGTACTCAGCCAATCTAAGGGAATCCTGTCAAAGATCATGGAACTCATTGATCCTCTGTTGTATGAATCTCCATGGTAAGTATCTACTACTGAATCTCTCCTCAAATAGCTCCCAAGTGATTGTCTCTGAGTCTATATGGAGCTTCTGCTCCTCTGTCCTCCACCATGCTCCAGCTCCATCCTTCAGTAGACGGATCATAACACGAGCTTTCATGTTGCTAGAACAAGGACAAAGCTAAAAGCAACCGCTCAAGCTAACTAGCCAGGCCTCTGCCTAGAATCCCCCTATGTCACCTGAATAATGTGAGGGCCTAAGCTTCAGGATCTCCTTGATATGATCTGCAGCTGTGGTTTGACGGCCTCTGGGCCTCTCTATAAGCTCATCCTTAAGCCTAGGGCTCCAAGACCTCTCTCTAAGATCCAGAACTTTGTCACCCTGCCTCCTTGGTGGTGAATCTACTTTGAATGACTCTACATGAAAATTCTCTCCTCCATCCTCCTCACTGAGTGGAGGGGGTGCATGTCCCTCTATGAAAATATCTCTATCATGTCTACCTAAGTTCCCTCCTTATGATCCTCCACGTAGGGCAGCATTAACATCTTGGAGGGTCTGTAAAATCTATTGTAGGATAGCTGCTAAACCTTGATCTGGTGGTGGTGGTGGTGGCGACTCTAAGTCTCTGTGAATGTTCCTCCTACTCCGTTTGAGCTCCCTGCATAAACTATAGTGGGAGTTAGTTCATTACCTTGATTTTCCTTCAGTTTTTTAAGTTTACTAACATGTTCAATTTTCAAACAGTCTTGTTTTCTTAGATTAACAGGTTTGTTAGTTTTAAGTTTCAAGTCTCATTTTTCTAGTGTTCCCAATGGTCCAAGCTTTTTAAATACTACATTGATACCAAGTGTGATGCCAGCTTCAACTACCAATTGAGACCAAGAAACAAACTAGAAAAAATTATGGGATAATTTTTTTTTTATTAGGAGAGTCTACAACTAAGTTGCAAGACACTAGTTTAAAACTAAATAGATTCTGGAATAGATTATGATTAACCAAACACAAGATTTCCATTTTTATCTTATAACAAGTTTACAAGGTTCCAATTTTTTTGGGTTACATGTTTTACTTAGGTTCAGGGAGCAAAACTCCCTCATGCCTGCTCTCAAACAGGCCTAGAAGTTCAACTAGATTTTTCACACAATTACGGTTATCAAAACTTTCCTAAGCTAGACTCATTGGGTAGGAAATTTCCTCACCTTTCCAACCATATAAAAATTCCTCCTAACTCCATGTAAAACTCAAGTTATGGCCAGGTGGAGTTTTAGGGGAAATTTTTCTCTCGAAGGTCCACGGAGTTAGGGAGAAAATGCCTTCGTGCCCCCGCCGACGCCCCAAATGCCATGTGTCATCACGTGGTTAGTTTGGGCTGGCGAGTCGTGGGGAAAAACATGAAATTTTTTTCCCAAAACCAAGTTTCAATTTTCCTAAGGAAAATTTTCCTTTGTACCTCCGCATTTGCCCATATGGCCACATGGTGCCTTGCAATTGGCCGCGGGCTGGCGGAGAAAATTTGGATTTTTCACCCAAGAGGTTAAATGGTTAAAATAATTGCACAGACCTGCACACCCATGGGGACATGTGTCATCACCCCATTAGCTATGGGGGTGCGGCGGAGAAAACAAAGAAATTTTTCCAAATGGGCAAAAGTTAAAGTTTTCAATTCTTAACCTGCGGGCCCTCCCTGACACGTGTCAACACGTGATTGGTACAAGAAAGCGGAGTTGCGGGGAAATTTTTGAAAATTTTCCAAAGGAAAATTTTTCGAAAAGTCTAAGTTTTCAGTTTGAACCCACGTCCCCTCCCTACCACGTGTCAGCACGTGATTGGTTGGGGGCCGCGGGGCTACGGGAAAAATTGGGAAAAATTTTCCAAGGCAAAATTTTCAAAAAAGATAGAGTTTTCAAAAATTCCGCCCCTCATAGATGCCATGTGGCATCATCTGATTGGATAAGAAGGGTGGTGGGGTGGCGGACTTTTCTTGGAAATTTTTCCCGCACTAAAATTAAAAATTTTCTAAGTTATATTAATTCGTTTTTTTTTTTTGGTTTTGGATGGCTATTTTGAAGTAAAACTTCAAATGGCCATAACGTTTGATTGGGAACTCCATTTTGGGTAAACGAGGACTTTTCAGAAATATTTTGGAGTCCTCTTTGCACATGAATCATCAATTTGTGTTTTTGATGAATTTTTTAGGGTCAATTTTAAGAAAAAGATCTGCAGGCTTTAAATTTAAAACTGGCAGTTTTTCCAACTGTCAATTTGATTAAATTTGAACTCCTCCTTCCCTCAAAATTTTAAATAGACATGGAGGACCAATATAGGGGAGGTTTATAGTGCTTTAGTTAATTCAATTTTTTCATTTATAAAAGTTTGCAATTTTCTGACACTTGACGGAAAAAAACGACCATGCAAGTTCCGAATTGAAATTCTTTGCGTTTTGGAGATTTATTCTTAACTGTTTTAGTGAATTTGGATTCCTCAAGTCTTCATAAGTATAAATTTAAAGTTTTGTGATTTTTTGGTTAGTATAAATTCAAACTTCTCATTTTTTATTTTAAAAAAAGAAAGATGCCAAAATTACGATCTTAAAACAGAGTTCTCTTCTCCACGAATTTACAATTTACTATGCAATTTTCAATTAAGGAAAACATATCCATTTCATTTCTGAGACATCCATTTGATTCAACAAGGACATGTATATATTATGCAATTTGTATTTCTAACTTTTATCAAATCGTTTCAAAGATCCAAGTCTTCTTTTTTTATATACGTTTTCTCTTTCCAAAACAGAATTACAAATTTAACAGTCATGTGATTTCCAAGATAACAATGCAATTGGGGAAGTAATGTATTTCATTCATCTATCTCCAACAAAGATATTGCAACAAGGTATATCAAGATAACTTCAATTTCCTTTATTGAATTTAGACAATTTTACAACTAAACTCCTTTCTTTACATCTCAATTTGAAACTCACAAACTGTATCATATTCTTCTTTTTTTTTTTTAAACAGAGGAAGCGAAAATTAATCTTTATCATTTCAAATACAAAACATAGGATATCATTTACATTTCACAATCAATTACAACTTTCAAATTACAAGGTAAACGTTTCCCATCTCAAATCAATTACATGCATCCACTTGAAGTGGGAAGGATTACATTTAAAATTTACAAAAAGAATGACTGTCAAACTGTTGTCTTTCTTCTCCAAATAGTAGCAAGCTGATTTCTTCATCTTCATTATTATATTCACAACAAGGAAGGGGGAAATTCAACGCTCTCCAACCAACCAAGAAATCCAATGGGAAAGGAGAAGCCATCTTTCCCCATTGGCCCCCGAGCCCCAACCATATGGGAATGGAACATGATAAAACAACACATGGCAGCATAGCTTCTTTCACATATAACATACATTCACATGCATAAGGGAATACATAAACAAAAATATTTAGTTCTCAACTACAACAAACAACTTCAATCAAAACAAAGGCTCCTTCTCCAAGCAAGCAAGCCAAGCAAGAGCAAGAACTATGGAGGTCTCCTTATTCCTCCCATGTTGAAATTGGGCATCCACCTAAAACAAACCACCAAAACATAACCATCCCATAAACCTAATTCCTCATCAACCCCTCCTTATCCCACCTCCAAATTCATTCCTTATACCTCCCCAAAGTAATAAATTCAAGCATATTCTTTTCCCTAGGTGGATCCCAACCAACACTCCCTCCACAAGACAAGTGCTAATGGAAAATCCCTTATCCCTCCTCTGATAAACCACATTCTTCTCTCTACACACCATTACCTAAGCATTCTACCCATCCCTCTAAGAATTGCAAACACAAACACATTCAAAATTCATGCTAAAAGAGGGAAAAAAAGCAATTTTAAAAGAGTGAGATCCTACCTCTCCATAATGGAGACTTGTTTCCAAAACAGCAGTCTTTATTTCACAAAAAACCAGTCCCAAATCAGCAAGGTAAATGTATGCACAAGCAAATCCACTTCTTACACAAAGTAAGCTCCAAAATCCAAGAGCAATTCACCCCCAAGAGTGAAATCACAAACTTTCAACAAACTTAAATGAGGAGGCAAATCGAATTTTTAAACGAGAAGGTGGGAGAGGATGATGTGGATTCCAAGTGGGATGCCACATCATTTTTCCTCATTCCCCAAGAGTGCAAACCACATCAACAACAAATCACCATTAATGAAATATGACAAAATTACTTACACACACAATATAGCCCATACCCAAAAGGAATGTATTTAAAATTTGTAAGACAAGTGCAATCAATACTTACCCAAATTTATGTCAAAATATAATAAAATAGATTGATTTTGACTCCAAATCAATAATCATGGTTGGTGTAGGATTTTGAGAGATGTGGGACAAGTTTAAATTGTCCCCCAAACCTCCAATTTAGGCTCCCAAGACCAAATCTGAGTTTCAAAGAGGATGGAGTGTTCTACACTCCAAAATTTGCCTTATACAATCTATTATTTCACTTACACAACTCTTACATCCTCTTACAATTTCTTACACATGCATTTATTTTTATGACATTTATTTATTACAATATTTTATAAAGATTTATTTATTTACCACATGGTTATAATATATATAAATCAATTTTCATTTTTAACTAAGACAATAACATTCAATTTATATTCCATGTCCCAATTAATTTAATTAAAATTTAACTATATGACTCTCACATTATACTATCACATTTTAATTAATTAAAGAAAGAACACCTTACAAATAAAAATACCCACAACAATAATAAAAGGAAACATACGAATAAAACACACACATAATCAAAACACATACATGTCCCATGGTCAAATAATGAAATTCCTCCCCACGGGAAGTCCTAACATAACATCACACACAAATCAAATGCAGTTTCCATGGTGACCTTTTTGATTTCACATTGAATTCCAATATGGTTGGTCTCTAGTCCCCCAACATTGTTGTGATTTTTTTTAACCTGTAAAATGACAATACATCCTTCAGCCTCGTGGCCATATCAGAACATCCAAGAAGATATAAAATCAACATATAATTATTTGAATCCAGATCACAACAATATCAAGAGTTTATCATTATCATTAAATTCAATTGCAACTATATCATCACCCAATAGATCTCTATGCTAGAGCTATTCATAATATCAATGTCACATGTATAAAATCAACATCAATAACCTATCCATGTCAATTGGTATATCATTATCCACATAATAATAATAATGTCTCAATGATCATCAAGAAAAATATCTGAATCCAGATCAATACTAATCCAGGATCTAACATCTAACCATCATACTAATCAAAGCATAATACTGTCCATAATAACCCCTGATACATCATACTACATCAAAACATAATAATATCCAAAATATGATCAATAGTGTCAGGATCAATATCTAAATAGTGTCAAAGGAGAATGGGCACTACACATTTGGTAAGGAGGTTCGTCTAGGAATAGGGTTGCAATCAACTCATCTGGAAATTCAAAATTAGAGGGTTGATCCCCGGAAATAGGTGCGTTGACCAGTTGGTCGATGACAGCTTGGCCCTTGATGGAGTTTTGATGAATAAATTCGAGGTCAAGATTAGCTAAAAGCATAAGCCATCGTGCGGCACACTGATTTATATAAGGTTTTGCATACATGAAGTGTAAGGAGCCGGTGTTGGTCACAACATAGGTTTTGTGGTTGAATAGGTAATGATAGAGTTTGTTAGCAATGAAGACTAAGGCTCAGCAGATTTTTTCAGGATGGTTGTATTGGGTTTCATAGTCCAAAAGAGTACAACTTATGTAATAAACTGCCTCCTCCCTTTGTTGTTCATCGTGATGAGCGAGCATAGCTCCTAAGGAGTGATCGGCAGTAGATATGTATAGGTAAAAAGGTTGATTGTCTTTAGGTGGAATGAGTACAGGTGGTTGGAGAAGGTATTGTTTTAAGGCCTCAAAATCTTTGTGACAGTCATCATCCCATTTAAAGGAGACATCCTTCTTGAGCAGATGATGAAATGGTTGACAACGATAAGATAATTGTGAAATGAAATGGCAAATGGACTGCAATTTACCTTGCAGACTACAGAGTTGTCGAAGGTTAGTAGGTGGAGGCATTTTGAGATTGGCCTTGACTTTAGAAGGGTCAACTTCTATACCACAGAGGGAAATAATAAATCCCAGGATATTTCCTAAAAGAACCACAAAGACACACTTCTTAGGTTGAAGGCGGACGCAATATTTAATGAGGTGATCAAAGATGGTTTTAAGGATAGCAAGGCGATCGGAGTGATGTTTAGATTTGGCCAAGATATCATCCATGTAATCTTCCAATATGTGATGTATGATATGATGGAAGATGTAAGTCATAGCCTGCTGATATGTGGCACCAGCATTTTTAAGGCCAAAAAGCATGACTCGATAGTAGAAGGTCCCCCAAGGGGTGATGAATGAGGTCTTTTATGGTCAACCAGTTGATCAATACCGGGTAAGGGAAATTCATCTTTCGGGCAGGCTAGGTTGAGGTCATAGAAGTCTGTGTAAATGTGGAGTCCCTTGGTTGCTTTAGTGACAAGGAAAATGTTAGAAATCCAATGAGGATAATCAATGGGTAAGAAGAAGGAAACGGAAAGAAGGCACTGAAGTTCTTCTTTGACCAGAAGAGAAATGCGAGCGTGCATTTTCCTCAGCTTTTGTTTGATGGGTTTGGCATCGAGAACAGTTACAATATTGTCGACCACTATGGTGGGGTCAATACCGGGCATGTCTATGTAAGACAAAGCAAAAGCATGGTTATGATCTCTGAGAAAAGAAGTGATGGCTTCCTATGTAGTAACATCTAAAGATTGTATGATCTTTAGGATGTGTAGGTCATCTTGAGTATGAATGTTGATCTCGATAGTCAATTCATTCAACATGGTTTGCATCTCAGAGGGTAATGACAGATGAATATATGAGTCTTCTGCACCAAGGTAGGTGAGTATGAATTCATCATCCTGACATTGAACGACGTTAATTTAAGGTGTGTCATCATCGACCATTTCAAGATATAGGAAGGGAAGATTTGAAGGGGCCTCACCCTCACGTTGATAAATCAAAGGCCCCAAGGAAATGGTGTTTATGAATAAAAAAGTTAGGAGGGATAGATTCAGGATCCATCGACTCCATCAGTGAGGATGGTGATGAAGGTGGAGTGGGTGAATAAGGTGGAGAAGAGCTAGTGTCCTTAATGAGTTCAATGTGGTCTTGTTTGGTAGGTGGTTCGGGAAATCCGATACCACTATGGTCGTTATGTTTGCGAGTGGTAAATGGAATAATAGTATGACTGCCTCGATTGTAAAAGCCAAAAACAAAACCCTTCCATGCACATCGGTGTAGGAAGGTGTGGGTGAAATGGCGATTGGTAAGTGATTGGAAGTCAGCAGAAAATAGGTGGGTTTGTGATGGTGGTTCAGGTGTGTAAGTGGAAGTATCAAGTCCCCCATAGGTGAGACTAGTATGGAGATAAGGAGGACCATAAAGGAGGCGTTCTCCTATGCAGTGATCGTAGCGATGGTGTTGGTGAAGACTTCCATACTCTTGTGGAGTAAGGAATGTGTTGACACTATATAGGTGGTACTCCACTAGAGTGAGGCATTAAAAACACCTTCTAAGGGATCAGTGGTTAGTATATAGGTAGCCGGTATGGATAATGTGTCAGTGGTTGATACAAAGTTGGAGTTAATGGATTGGGAAGCTAATGGTTCAACCATGGAGGTTATGGTAGCGGTAGGAATGGAGGAGGTATGTGTGGTAGAAGCAATGGATGTACTAGTAGGTGGAGGTGTAGGTGAAGTGGTAGTGGTCGCAGAGGTACATGACTTGATAGGTATGAGCACATCATTGGGTCGGTAAAGCATGTTACATGTTTTGAAAGGTGATGGATCAACTAGAATAGTATAGGTGTGTCCTTCATGCTCAAACTTTACATAATGATTCAAAGTGGAAGTAACACAACCGATGACATGAATCCAGGTTCTGCCAAGCAATGAGTTATATTAAAATTCCCCCTCCAATACATAAAATAATTCTTGAACAGTAAGGGGGGCCCACACAAATGTGGAGGATGACAGTGCCTAGTGTAGAGGTGATAGCGTCATTGAATGAATGTAACATGACAAGATGTTTATGCATGTAATTGTCAGGTATGCACATTTGAGTGAATGCATGGGATGAAAAGATGTTAATGCTATCACCCCCATTAATCATCACACGGTGTACCCGTATGTCATTGATGTGGATAGAGATGAAGAGGGCATGGTCCGGGTCATCATTTTGTGTGGCACGATTCTTTCTCTGAGAAGCTAAGGGATGCCACTTGGTGAATAGAGTGGGGCGAAGATGAAGGTGGTAATTTGGTGAGAGAGGCTACATGATGGGGTGTGATAATAGAGGCTACGGATGTAGGGTCATTGGGTAAAACCTCAATAGATTGAATAACCTCAATGAGATCTTGATGATGGGATTCTGAGGTTTGGATGAGTTCATATAGGGACATTTTGAGGGGAGATTGGTATAATTGTTTGAGCATGGTATGATGTGTGACACCATTAGAAATGGGGTATGTGGGGATGTGGATAGTTATTTTAGGTATGGGTGTAGATGGTATGTTGGGTATAGGATTGATTGGTGGGTCAGTTTCCTTTTCCTTACCCTTCTACACAAATGTAGTGACTTGTATCATGTTGATTTGAGGGGAGTTGGAAAATGGAGAAGGTGTAGGATGAGTGGTATAATGACACGACGGGAAAAAACCTACTGGAGGAGAAAAACCCTATGAGGTGAGTTGGGAACGACATTTGGGTGGTGGCATGGCAAGTTCTCTGATGCAAACCATGTTAATTTTGAATCTTGGGGGTGTCTCTAGGAGCTGTGAGGGTGGAGGTTGTAGTTATTAAGTGAGCAGTGTGGGAATGGGTGTTGGTGAAGTAGGATCCTTGTCGAGAAGGTCGTCGTCGTCAAAGTTAGTTTTTGGTAGACACAATTGGATAAGGATGGTTTTTAAGGCCTTGTAATTCTCCACATCATGCCCTAGCACACGATGGTATGCATAAATTTTAGTATTGTCAAACCCTTTTGGCTTGGATTTGAGGGGGTCGTAAGGTCTGAGTGGCAGTAACGTGATGACAGAAGTCTCAAGGAGGTTGGTTAAAACGTTGGCATAGGACCCTGCTAGTGGATCACGATGGGAAGTGAATTTGGGTGTGGGTGTGAGTGTAGGTGTAGGTTATTGTTAAGGAAAGGTCTTTAGAAGAGGAGGGGGTCGAGTTATGGGTCTGGGTGCTGGCATGGTTCTGGGTGTCGGTCATGTCTGTTTAGGTATGGTTATAGTAAATGGATGGGTAGGAGGGTATGTGGTCATTTTGACTACCTTACTATGGGGTAGTGGAGTTTTTTTTTTGGGTTTCACCTTCTTAGGTAAAGGTGACGTGAGTATACGAGGTCTAGAAGGAAAAACAGATGGAGGAAGAGGGTGAGTTACCCACGGGGATAGAGGGTGTGCTTTGAAGGTAGATGATGTGGGTCGTGCTTGTGATGTGAGAGACAACCACTTAAGTGTAGTGGGTAGTGAAGAAATAGCTAAGGGTATTGGAGGTATGGGTGGTAAAGAGGCTGCTGGTGTAGGTGTAAGTCAGGCTGGGAATCTGGATAGGTCAAAGGTTTTTGAGGAAGGAATGGGTTGTTGTGTGTTTGGTTTATTGGTGGGTGGAGGTTGCTTTACCATGTTTGGTAGCTGAGGTCCTAAGATAGACGAGATAGGTACATGTGTAATTGGTGCAGCCAGGGTATGAGTTCTATGGGTTTGGTACTTTTGTTTGGTTGTTGGAGTAGGTGTGGTGTCAAATTTAGACGATGTAGCTAAATCCAAATTGATAGGTGGATGAGTAAGGCTAGTAGTCGGGGTGACCCCTAAAGTGGTAATGGGTTTAGTCGAGGAAAATGTTATATGTATGGGTTTTTGTTTAGGCGTAGGTTGAGTTATGGGTAAGGGTGCAGTTTGAGCTATAACAGGTGTCATGGAAGGAGTTTTGATAGAGGTGGTTGGGTTTGGTTTGATTGGTCAAAATATCTTTCGGTAGATAGTGGAGGTATCAGCAAGGGACCTCTACATCTCTGTTGAGACAAGAAGCAAAAGATGCCCCCATAGTAAGGCTCTATCCACATAATCTAAGTGATCGGGCAGATGTGAGAATGGCACATTTGTAGGTGGAGTTGGTGAGGACCTAATTGTAATTCCCGTAAAATGTGTCTTAGAGACAGGAAATTGGCTAGCTTCAGCTTCTATGGGTAAGAGAGCCAAAAGTAGGTCTATAGGATTTTGGGTAGCTAATGGAGAATGCTCTCCAAGAGGAAAAGGTATCTCAAATGGTTCTATGATGGGTGGAGGAGGTGAAGGGAGCTCCTCTATAAGTGGATGAACGGGTAGGTGCTCCTCTATGGGTGGAGGAGGTAGTGGGTGCTCCTATGTGGGTGGAGGAGGTAATGGGTGCTCCTCTATGGGTGGAGGAGGTACTATGGGTAGAATTTTTCTAAGTGGAGAAGCCAGGGGTGAGATGGTCTTGATGTTAGCCAAAGATTCCTCTGTAGGTGATGATGGAGATGAAAGATGTTCCTCTATGGGTGAAGGAACACGGGAGGTTCGTTCTGATGCGGAACGAGAATTTTGGGCTTGGATTTCCTCTATGGAAGGGATGTGAGGTAATTGGGAGGTGATATGAACATCATTAAAGATAGTGTGAACCTCGTGGGTATGCGTATTGTGAGTTGAGGTCTCACTAATTTGATCACACGAAGGGGCATGGTTAGGAAATGGTTTTTTGAAGATGTGTAGGTTTTGGTTGGCAGGTGCATTAGGATTATCCACAGGTAACTCTCCTTTCTCAAGAATTTCTTGGACTATAATTTTGAAAGTGATGCAGTTGTCATCACTATGACCCTTTACTTGATGATAATTACAAATATCATGTTCTTTATACCATGCGGGCATGGGGCGAGTAGGGTAAAAATGAGTGTGTGGTTTTATGGGTGAAAGAGTGATGGTTCCGGCTTTGATAAGATTTTCTAAGATAGAAGAGTAAGGTTCCCCAATTGGGGTATATTTCTGCTACTCTCGTCTGAATTGAAAAGTGTGTACAAGTGAGAGATTAGATGAAGGGGTAGCCTGATTTGGGATGTGTTGGGCTAGCCTTAAGTACCACTGCATTAACGGTGCCATTAGCTTTTGAATAATTGGTTTGTGGTTTGGAAGAAGAATAGGTATCATTCGATTTGAATGCTTAATTCTTATTACGTAATTGGATTTTCTTCTCCTCGATGGCCTGAATCTCTAACTTTTGTGCCATAGTGAATGCTTCGTCGGATGTTCAGAAGGTTTAGACCTACAAGGTTGGTGAGATATTCCTAGCACAAGCCCGTGTGAAGAGCTCAATGAGTTCAATTTATGGCAGTTGGAAGGTAAGTTGGTTGATCAGGCTATGCCAACGAGTGAAAAAATCTATGATAGATTCGTCCTCATACTGACGCATGGAGTATAAATTAGTCATGGTAACCTTCTTGACGATATTGATAGAGAAATGATCCAAGAAGGCTTGCGATACCTGATTGAATGAGAATGTAGAGTTTCTTGGTAACCCACTATACCAATCTAATGCAGGTCCAGTGAGGGACATGGGAAATGTTCTCAAGAGCAAGGCATCATCATGAGCAATCAGATAACACATGTGTTTGAACGACCGCAAATGCTGCTGCAGGTCTTCTTTGCTATTGAAATGATTGAATTTAGGCATTTCCCAATGCACAGGGTATGAGTGAATAGGAATGGATGGGTGAATGGGATCATTGTAAATCATGTCGTAGGTGAGAGTGTTGCAGGAGCCAAAAACTGATGCCTCCAATGTTTGCATCTTGTCCAACATCAATTTAATTAGGTCGTCAGTGGGTTACGATGATTGGGTGCCTCATATAGCATGAGAGGGTTGGTTTTTGGCATATAACAAGGGTGGCACTCCAATTTATGGGGCTGCCATGTAGGTTGTTTGAGAAGAAGGTAGTGAAATAGGGGGTACATACCTGAAATGTATATTGGATGAAACGAGAGAGGTTTATGGGGGTAGAAGGGTTGTGGTAACCCTAGTGGCAATAGGGGCTAATGATTGTGGAATGGAAAGGACCACATTCTAAAATAGGGTAGGGGTCACCAACACTAGAGGTGGTAATGTAGCTACGGGTATGTGTGAGACATTAGGGGTGGATGAGATTGTGTTTGGGGTAGTTGTCACAAGTATGGTTAATGTAGCGGGTGTCACGGAGGTAGCAAACGTGGCAGTTATAGCGGGTATAGGACCTAGCTAAGAAATGAATGGGGGTAAAGTAGATGCAGGAAGCACGGAGCCAGATGGGGCTGATGCGGGAGTGGGAGAAAGAGTCGGGGGGATAGATATGGGCATGTCGTATATCAACTGACCCGAGGCATCTCGAGTGGACAAGTGAGAAAGGTAGAACTGCAAGGCGACAGGGTTTTGGTCAAGGATTCGTGTGAACTCCTCATCTCCGGTAGCGATAGTAATAGGCTAGATGGGCTCTATGGCTAGTGATAAAATGGAAGGTGGTGAAGGACTAGGTGGGAGTGGTTGAAAACTAGTGTGAAATATGAGTGCGCTTGTTTGTCTTTGGGTCAATACCATGTGAAATAGTACTGATCAGGTTGGGTTGCTTCTTTGTAAATGACACAAAGAACAGCAGGAACATGTGAATTTGGTGGTAAAAAGTGGATTAGGTACCAAATGGTGGTTAGAATGTGAAATAGGCTAATCGATGCCAGTTATGGAAAACTAGCACCGGTCAAGGGTAATTGTTGCCAGTCACTCTAGAAAATGGACAGTGAGTGAAAACCCAGGCAGAAGGTAAAATCTAACAGGTATGCCAAATCTGATGATGTTTACAATGTCAATGGGTATGATGGTAGTGACAGGGACTATTAAAAGTGGAAGAAAATGAATAAAAAATGTCCTTTTCAGTAGGTTAGCAAAAGGACTTGGAACCAACGTTGGTTGGGTATAACCGATGGCAGTCAGAGATAACCGACGACGATTACTGTGAAATTGAAATAGTGATGAAAGAAAATTGGTTGTGAATTAAAATATGGTGTGGAATTAGACCTAGAGTTCTGAGAATGATGGTGATATTTCCCAGGCACACTCAAGTGAAGCTGAAATACACTAGTTGTGATGAGGAGCATGCAAGGATGAACAAAAAAGTGAAGAACGTGATCTCTCACCTCAAAACGTAAGCCAAGCAGAAACACTAAGAAAAATGTGATCCTAGGAGAGCCCTTTCTATTATGTTTGTTTATCTTATGCTATTTAGGGACTGACACATGAATTGTGAAATAGAGTTTTTTGGTGAGGATGGCTTCCTACAAAGAAGGAGATCTAAAAGTTGAGGTTTCACGTATGTTATGGTGGGGGCGGGCTTCACTCTGAAGTATGACTCGACAGAGCAGTGAGCTGGGTGCCCACTGTACCGTGATCATGTGATCACCTACAACTTATTCTAGGTAGGATTTTGTTGAAGAATGTATGTATTTTGAATTTTTGTGAGGTTTGGTAAGACTCAGAGAAAGAGAAAAGGAAAGAAGTGTTTTTCTATGATTTGTTTGTCAACCATCAACTGGGCATGACTTCCAATGTATAGGTTGCCCTCAATTAATGTTAGCTAATGCAATGCACTTATTTTTAATCCCAAATCGAGATGTGAAATTGGATGACACAATAAGATGAAGAGGAAGAGGGATGCTCTTTCACTACAATGCAAAAAATGCAAAGAAATGGTTCTTTTTAATTACACCAAAAGAAAAGTTTCCTTTAGAGAAAATAGAAAGAAGAGGTGGGTTACCAAGGAAGAAAATTAGTGTGTACACTTTTTACAAGGGAAACAAACACATAATTGTTCCTAGGAGTGAATGAAATGCAAGGAACCCCGGATGGGTCCCACTAGGAGTGCCAAAATGTTTCACCTGTTTCTTAGATCATTTCTTTGAAGTGTTGATGAAACAAATAGGGTAACGAGCATAAGAGGAATACCTGTTCAAATGTGGGTTGATGGGTTGTTGCGCGCGTATGACTTCCAAATCCACAGCTAATTGTGAGAACTTCCTTTTAGATAGGAGGAACTACTTTTAATGCAAAGTAAGACCACCAGAAGGAATTAAACAATATGGGAAGTGAACTTCTTAGCGTATGCTAGATCTAGGAAGTGTGATACATCCTAGATGGCTGTCAGTCCATTGTTTCAAACAATTTAATGTTGTAAACAAAGTAAATCCTATTGTAATTTGAAATGATTTAGGTATCTCACTTGAAACACAATAATAAATATATCTAATCTAACAGGCTAAGCTAGAATAGAATGCAAAGGTCAAATGATTGGTTCTAGGTTCTACAGGTTTAACAGAGGTCTTGGGTAGATCATAGGTGGATGAGGGTGAAATGAAATTTTGTGGGTAGGTCTCTGTTCTAGGCTGTATGGGAAAATACAAATACCAATGTCGGTTAATGGTGACTGACGGTAGTCAGATGTAACCAGTGCCGGTTACTGTGGAAATCTGGAAATGCCACAAAACAAGCTTTGGGTCTCCTTTGTGATTACACGAAGGACTTTGGCTGGTCAGGATGAGATATTGGGTGACTGGGTAGGATTTGGTGAGGTTTTTAATGGTTATATGGAGGTGGAAATATTAGAGGTCAATAGGTGGCTAGGTAAACAATAGATGATAAAATGATGATGAAATGAAATAAAGCCAAAAAATACGATATTATACTTAATGAATAAAGCCTATGAGTGAGGGATGGAGGTGCTGATGAGAGGTTGTATGGTTGCAAGTGATCACCAACTGAACAAAATATTCTACATGGACTACATGTACATTCGTCTTTCCTTGGTTAGATCAGATCATGGCTAGGATAGCTGTGCAGGAAAAGATGTTTGATCTCCTTCCTTGCATGCGGATTCTCGCTGGAATTCACTCTCTGAAGATGTGTTATCTCTCTGCGATGTTTTTATGCTTGCCAAAATTCTGCTTCTTGCTTCCAACTTCCAACCTTTAACCTTGAGAATAAGGTTGTTTTGGGGTTAAAAGGGTAACCGATGGTGGTTCCGGCTTAACTGGTGATGGTTAGGGTGAACCGGCGTCAGTCAAGGTGGGATTTCCTAGGTTTACTAAAATAGGGATATCCTCTTGATTTCCTCAAATCATGTGTCGTTAACCTACGGATTAAACTGGGAGCTTCTTTTGAGAATGCGGGAATATGGTTAGAGGGAATGTAGGCATTGATTTTTAGGGTTTGGGTAAGTCTTAGTTAGTTATGGAAACTTACTAAGAACAGGTCTTAGGTTGAGTTGGCTTGGTGAGGTGTCTAAGTGAACTGTATGTGTGGATATTATTTAAAATAAATTATTTAAATAATAAATATATTGAGGATAATGCATTAATTTAATTTAATTAATATTAGTGGGGTGAAGGGGGTCATGGCTAGGTGAATGTGATGAAGGGTGATTATTCGTCGAGGGACCAAAGGGGAGTGTAACCTAATTTTAGTGTTTAAAATCATATAAATACATAGGTAGGTGTTCAAGATCAAGGAACAAGCACTAAGCATTACTATCAACACCTAAGCTTGCATTCCAAAGGAACCTAAATCACGTCATAGCATCCATTCAAGGGATAACAGACTGAATTTTATATATACAAAACATAATAAGGGGAATTTCTTTATTACATCCACACATTATGATACATTGCTACATTTAGCTACAATCCTATATCAAGTAGATCTTGCACAAGGGATTCCTAGGGCACAATTTCTATACACACTCACAAGAACTATATGGAGTCTGAGATGTAGTGTAGCACTTTTTTGTAAGTTCTCTTTCAAGGTGACCAACAGGGTTAGTCTGACTCCCCATTCAATATCTTTATTTTTAGGTTTTATGTGGTTTGTGGGATTTTATAGGTTAATTCTTCTTTTTCAGGTTAAAGGTCCCCTCAGCAATCATAGTGTGAATAACAAGATATCAACAGAGAGAAACTAAGACACTCTTGTGACATAATAGAAACCAAATCTAGAGAAGTTATGTGGTCACGAGTACCCAAATCTAGTAGCCAACACCCAGGCACCCGTGTCTTGTTGTGGGTGCCCCTACCCAGCCTTGATCGTGAATTCTATAATTTACAAAGATTAATTACCACACTTTTGGCATCATCTCCATCACTACTCCCCACCCAAATCAATTCCATATTACACAAAAATGATCTAAGTGCTTCTATTTCCCTCTCTTGGTTAGGGTTTTATATTTTACATATTAGTTTGATTATGTGATTTATGTATTTTATCATTTATACATTATTCATATACAATAAGTGACACTAAAATATTTATATTTAATTCAAATTAAATCAAATCATTATTATTTGCATCATTTTTTTGTGTGGTTATGTTTTCTTATTGTCTGGGAAAGGTTTCGTCATTGATTATTTGGAGGAATAAGGTGTAGCTATTGAAGGGAGGAATAAGGAAAATGTGTGTTTGTTTTGTAAGAAACTAAGGAATTCATGGCTAGTCTTAGTAGAGGGATAAGTCATTGTATTAATGTAGGGATAAGGGGTATGTTGAAGTACATGTGATGTGTATTCTTTGTAGGAACCAAAGACTATCCAATATTCCTTCTTACAGTGATATGGGGTAGTTGTAATGATGACATCTCACTTATGTAATCCTCTTAGGTAGGCTTGGTTATGTGTGTCAGATTTCTTTGTGGTGTCAATCACTTCTCATCTTGTGATACGTGTGGATCCATGTTGGTATAAATGGATTTTTTGATGATGATTTATCCTAAGTGATGCCATGTGGTGTCATGTGACAAGTAATAAAAGTCAAAACAATATTATGGTATTTTTACTGTTGTATTTGTGTTCCTAATTTTTTTGGGCACTATAGTACCACTATTATCATAATCAACTTGAAATACCTTTGTGAAAAATGGCAATGCTAAAACTGGTTATTTTTAATATTATTCTCTTAAATTCTCAAAAAATATTGTCTACATTTGTGCTCTATAAATTTAATTCTTGTGTCAGCTCATGGACTCTACATTGGGTTCACATGCACCACTATGTGTTGCGATCAACTTGTAGAAAAATATCACCAACCCATTAAAAATCTATGCCTCAGAAGCACTCCTTGACAATGGCCAATCCACAATTTGATGTACCTTTTTAAGGTTCCATCTTTAATCCTTCTATGAAAATCACAAATCCTAGATACCCCAATTATTATAAAAATACACTTTTTAAGATTGATCAACAAATTCTCTTCTTGAATTATTTGTAGTACTTTCTTGAAATGTACTATATGTTCCTCATGAATCTTGATAAAAATCATAATATCATATCGAATACCTTCCTAAAATTGGTATAATGAATTGATTCATCAACCTCATGAAAGTACTTGGTGAGTAATTGAATCAAAATGAAATTAAAATCCTACCATATACCTTCTTGAGACTTAACTTTGGATTTCATTCATTTCCTTCCCTAATGTGAATTTTATGATATCCACTCATACAATTAATCTTGTTGAAATAATTTTCTCCACACAAACAATCCATGATGTCATCCATGTGTGGAAGTGTAGCCTATACTTCATGGTGATTTTATGTAAGGCTCTCAAACTGGTACACATACACAGCTTACTAACCTTCTTAAGTACTAGAACTACTGGTACTATGCAGGGAATTAGAATATCTCTACTGAGTCCTTTAAAAAAAATTAGACTTAATTTTATATCTATGAATTTGTAGAGACCTAATTTCGGTATCTATATCCTCTTCGCATATGTGCACATATTTTATTATTCATCCTTATTAGTTAATTAAATTCATATTTATCCTATCATTATCCAGTCCTCACAAATTAACATTAATTACTTAAGTTCCATTAATTAATTAATTAATCATCGAACCTTTATTGATTTACATTAATTAATTAATTTCCTTTAATTAATTAATTAAAGGATACCCACATCCACATGCCCTAACTAGTTTCTATTTTGAAATGGTTTCATTCCAAATATATGTCTTATGCATCCCCGTATTTTTTTCTAACTTATCCTTATCTCCAACTCACCTACACCTCATCCCCAAACAACCCATTCCCACCTAATGCTTTAAATCATTCATCCAACCCTTAAAACAAACCAAAATCATGCTAAAAAAAATAGAAAAATATTCCTATTAAGAAAATTTTCCTCTTGATCAACGGCGACCCAGCCTAGTCATCGCCGACTCTATAAAAATGATTTATTCCTTTCCATTCACCATCATAAAATCAAGTGCAAATGGATTTTATTGCAACTTATAGATAATATTTCATGCTTGAGTACTCCTAAAGCCATTGTAGACCTTCATACCTCCTTATAGTATGGATGCATCAATCAAGATCATTTTTATGATATTGTCACTATTTTATATCACTTCAATAAGATTTATCATATTATCTTGTATTTTTCGCATCTAACCTTTAGCAGGTCTAGATCATCAATAGCAGAGCTCACAAATTTTTAATCAACTTCTTTCTACAAATCTGATCTTGTAGGTTAATCATTTGGTTTACCTTCCCTTGGCCTCATAAATCCCTATTCAAATCGTCATTGATCTAACCTCTATAGCCTTTTCCTTTTTTGTTCCAAATCTATCCTCGGCCTCTAAATGTACTTATCCATTTCTCTAGTTTACTAAGACTTCATCTAAGCCTCTCTGTCATAGAAAATCAGCCTATTTACACCATGGTCGTCATCAACCAGGGTCCTAGTTTCAAGCCCCATCCCTAATCCTTGTTTCTCATTGTTTATCTAGTTTATATTCATTCAGATTTCCTCTGTAGGTTGACTCCATTTTTTCAAAACTTCTATAGCTCCCATATTACACTTTTATCCTACAAAGTCTACATATTTCTTTTGTTTTCATGATCCATCCCCTCAAGTCGTTGTCAACCTGTCTTTGCACATTTTGGGTCACCACCAACCCAGACCATGTATGGTAGTAGAAATAATTCATCATTCAGCGCCTGTATCAAGCATCAAACATCTGAGGTAGCATAAAATCTCTATCCTTCTGAGTTGACTAGTTTCTTAAGTAGTTATTTCACTAATCTAATTAATGAATGAGAAATTTGGACAATATTCCTGGCACACCCGGTGGGACCACGCTTTAGGTGGTTTCTTTATTTTCTATTTATTTTTTTCAAACTAACACTGCAGTGTGAGACCTTGATTTATTGCTTGATCGGTTCGTGGCTTGGATAACTCATCATTCGAGAAGTGCAGATAAATAGGAAAATCGTTATCCAAGTATTTTTCTTTTTCCCTATTTACTCCTTTTTGCATTGTACTTTCTTATCCTTGTTTATGTCTTCATCAAACGTCACATTTCATTTTGGGTTTAGAACTAATATTATTTTTGCATCCTGCTTGCCTACATATCTTAAATAGGGGTTTAATATTTTGCATCTCACACATCTTATCACACACAACCTTAAACTTCACAAATTAATTAACACATCAAAATATTCCTTTTCCTGGCTTTTTGATTGAGATTTCATCACCCACTAGTAAACCATCTCAAATGTTCCTGGCCATAATGAACCTAAAACCAGGCATATTTTTCCTTTTTATAGATACCTATTTATCCATCCCCTTTCTTTTCATACATTCTTAAATAAAATAATAACATAAAATAACTGTCTTCTTTACTTGCTTGGTTAAATACTATTTTCATGCTCTTAGTCACTCATCCAAAAGAATGGAAAAAAACTTTGCTTCTACTGATTCCTTATCTCAACAAATTTTCCCTATAATAACCACCTTGTTTGTGCCCTTGAACACACAATCACTCATCGAAGTCTCTCAATAAGAACCTTTTGTTCACACTACAACTTTAGGAGAGACCAATCCATTATTTTACCATCAATCTATCCCATCTAGGCCAGCCACCCCACCATCAGTCCAATCCAAACCTTCTGGACCACCTAAGATCCCTCTTGGTGATACCATGTTTCAAGAGCTTCTGGATGCAAATCCAGTTGCACTTCAAGATTATCTTCTTAGGAGATCAACCCAGATTCCCCCAGATGGACCACCGCTCTAACAACTCTATCCCTATCAAACCAATCCTCAAGCCACCCAGCCTACAACTAATGAGCTTTATGTAGCACATGTTGCTTCCTCCTCTACCAATCCCTTGACTCATTGGACTACCCAGATAGTCACCCTCATCCCTTACAATCTTCTGTTGATCAACACAACAATTAACACTATTCTTCCCCTCACTTCTTCGATCACTATCCCCATTAGTGTCCCTACTCAATATGTCCAAACATCATATCCCATGTCTAGATAGTATGATCTTCTTACATCTAGCATGCCAATAAATGTTTCCCATCCCCCTTTCATGGTTACTTTACATTATGCAGTGTCTAACCGTTTTCAACAACAACACCAACATGTTCATACCCACATCCTTGCTCGACACCTATCATAGTATCCTGCCCATTCCCAACTATCCTATCAACTTCCCATCTCCTAGAAACAGTTCATTCAACAACCATCCTTTCAATCACAACCCATGTCTTACCCCCAACAAATTCCTCAAACACCAACACATCCACAATTTTATCAAAAAACCCATCCAACTACTTCTTACATGCAGCCACCACCCCTCATTCCCTAACAGACTCTTTCAAATGATCTCATGTATGCCCTTGTAAGTAGGTTAGCCAACCTTGAAACTGTAACTTTAGGGACTAGGGTATCATTATCATACAATAAAATCTACAATGAACCCATTCACCCATCCATACCAATTAAACCATATCCTCTATATTGGGAGTTCTCAAAATTTTCTAAGTTCAACAATAAAGAAGATCCACAATAGCATCTTCGTGCATTTAATAATGCATGTTATCTTATTATGCATGATTAGTACCTGATGCTTCACACTTTCCCCATGTTCTTGGCTAGTCCCACCTTGGACTAGTATAATAACATTCCCTAATACTCAATATTTTCTTTCTCCTAACTCACGCAGTTATTTTTAGAACATTTTTCAATTAATATTTCATGGAAAATAACCATCAATGATCTATATGCCATCTGAAAATTTGAAGATGAATCAATCACATATTTTTTTGCACAATGGTGCCTCACTATAATCCAACTATCCTTTCATGTTCCACAAGCTGACCTCATCGAGCTCTTCTCACATTCATGTGTGAACCATATATCTTTGACTTCACAAATCCAATCATTCCAAGCCTTTGAAGAGGACTTCACAATTTCCCACAAACTAGGAACACATGCCCTCAAGCAGGGCCATTTAAAAATCAAATCAAATAAACCCAAACAAGAATTTACTAAATCCTCCACACCAAATGACAAATCAAAGGTAGTAACCAATGCAATGGTTGTTAAATCATCTCCTGCATCTACATCTAGCATGTGGACTCAACAACGAGTCACTCGACCAATGCCTAACTACACTCCCCTTGGGGAGTCATACAATACAATATTCAAAAAATTAATGACAGCCAACCTTGTCACACTTCCTCCTATCTGACCAGTTGACGAGTCAAGACTAAAATCTGTATGGTATCATGAAGACCACTACTACAAGTATCACCAGGTCTGAGGTCACGACATAGAAATATGTCATACTTTTAAGGACTTGGTCCAAAGACTCATCAATCAGGGTGATCTTCAAGTCGAAAATCTGAATCCTTCACCCAATCTACCCCTTGACATTTTCAAACAACCATTCCCAAATCATACATCAACTATTCAAGCTACCATCTATACCACAATGCAAACACCTAATGTGTGTACTATAAACACCCTGAACACTAACAATCAGGAGCCTCTTCCATCCGCAACATCATCATTGACCACCTCTATTCCCTTTGAAATCCTCCTCACATTTGTTACATCTACATTTTTCTCATATTCTACTCCTGCATATACAATTATCAGAACCCCATTATCAAATATATCATTTATGCCCTTAGATACATTCATTAAACAAAAATTTCATCCTATTTTCATGCTTGGGGTTAGACCTTCGTCAAATTCCTTATCCACCTTATCACTCATTTCATCCACTCCAGTGGGATTGGTCACCTCACCTATATCTATTCCACCCTTACCTAGTGTACCATCTTTTGAACGCATACCAGTCCCTCCTCCCACTCTTTTACCTATACTAACTACTGTGGTCACATTCGTGCCACCTAATCCTGTTATCCCAGCTCCATCATTTTAGGAATGTTTAAAATAACTTGTACTAGCTATGACCTCAAACGTCTCTTCCATGTCATCGGCACAATCCCATCAATCTTCATCTTCTGCAGATCATCTTAGATAGGTGTTGTTTCATGTACCCAGACCAATCATAGTGTTACCATCTAACTCGCTAGTTAAGATTGTTTATGCTCCTCTAGATAGTGTCTCCCAACATACAATACCTACGATCCATCCTAGAGGTAAACCATCTAATCCAAAATCATCTACTCTAGAACAACTAACATTTCAACTCACTAATCCAAGATCATCCTATACTAAACACCAATCAACACTAAAACTAAATCCAAATCATCAAAATACACTCAGGTATTATCTCAAATAACCAAAGTATCACATAAGACATCTTCTAGCTTGTCGGTTAGATCATACATAGAGATCTTCCAACACTTATTACAAACCTCTGTAATTACACTTCCTCCTATTAAGGCATTTGACCCAAAGGTAAATAAGCCTCTATGGTTCAATCCTAACCTTATGTGTGTCTTTCATTGTATGTCAAGGCATGACACTGAGAATTATAGAGCACTCCAGGATGTTATTCACAATCTCATCGAATAAGGGAGATTTTCCCTTGAGCAAAACTTGTCCCTTCCTCCCACATCTAGTTCGGCATTTAAAATTTTCCCTTCTGAATAAGAATCACCTAAATATGACCCTCCTTTGTTCATCAATGTAGTTAGGGTAACCACTCAATCTTGCCCTCACAAACCAAAAATAGCCTATGAACCAAATGTCAGGATCTATATCACTATTCCCCCCAAAGATTTGGTTACATCATTGAAACCGCAGGTTTCTATTTTAGTAGCCCCTTATCCTATCAAACAAAGCATCGTTAGATAGCTTCATCAAGCCCCAGTCAAAATGTCACTCTATGAGCTCATCCAAAACTCACCAAATCATAGAAAATATCTTATTGAATCCTTAAACCACATTTTTACACCTAATGATGAAGCTCAACCCTTCACATATCTTATAGGGTCACTTACTGCTTCTACTACTATATCATTCAATCAAACTAAACTTCTAGACATCTCGCTAGAAGAACATGACCTTCCCCTCTTCATTATGGTTAGGATCAATGATACATTCATTCGAAGGTCCATGATTGATAGTGGGTCAAGCATTAATATCATCCCTTCACATACTTTTGATCAACTTAAGATTCCAAAGGAAACTATCACTCAGACACCAGCGGTCCTTCGTTCCTTTAATGATGCCATCACTCTTGCCTTGGGAATGGTTTTTCTTCCCATCTATGTTGGTGAGAAGCTCATCCATGAGACCTTTTATATCATTGAAGGATAATTTCAATACAATGTTATCCTCAAATGACTGTAGATCCCCACCATGCATTATGTCCCATCAACACTTCATCGCTCCCTTAAATATGAGCATGAGGGGAAAATATTAACACTTCTTGGGGATGCTCCTCCCTTTTAAGGTTATAATATGATTTATAGACCAAATGATGTGCCCATCACTTAAGATTATCCATCTGCACCATCAATTAGTTCAGTCATTCTCTCCTCTAAACTCCCTGACAAAGAATCACTATATGACATAGTGAAAAAAATTATGATGGGGGACTATCTCTTTCTCATGCTTACTACCCTTCCCACTCTCAACTGTGTTGGTATACCTAATAAAGTTCCCATGTACCAACTAGATGTCAGTGATGTTGTCCCTTTTGGTCCACCACATCTTCATACCAATCTTATTTATGATGGCATTAATATCCTTTCCTCTCACATCAATGAAATTCCACATGACATGATTTATATTGGAGGCTTTAGCTTTCTTGATAGTCCTTCTTTTTCCTATAAACATTTCCATCATTGCACAGAATGGATTTAGCTTGGGACATTATGAACATGGCCCACATGGCATTATTCCTAATCAATGTTGTAAACCTTATGAGAAGTTTGGATTAGGTTATAAGGAGCGAGCCTTCAGATCCATCCCACTGTCAATCAGAGATACTGATTGGACATGTCCTCCTCCATCTCCTTTGTCTTTTCCAACTTTCGAAGATGAGGGAATATCCTCTCTACCTTCTCCATCTTTTTCAACTTCCGAGGATCTTACCATGTTTGAAGATATGGACATACCTTCTTTACTTTCTCTATCACATCTGACTCTCGAGGACATGAATATACTATCCTCATATATTTTGACTCTTGAGGACATGGAACTAGATGACACCATTTCCATTGCCTCTGAATTTTGTTTTAGTCTCCACCATAACTTTGGGACTAGTCACCTATTAGTGTGACAATCAAGTTAGGTCCCTTTCTCTTTGCCATCTAGAGATCATATAATAAGATTCTTCTACCATTGATGTTATTTAGTGTGTTGATGATGATGTCATCCTCTCCCACATGGGGGTAGAAGATTCTTATCTTCATAAGACCTTACCATCCAATTCACCTACTCTTCTTAACAAAGCCACCATTGATGTCAATATGGAGACTCCACAGGAGCCTCACATTATCAAGGTGGGCCAATTGCTTGATCTACATGAGATAGAATATTTCACCGCATTCCTCTCCCATCATAGCCAAGAATTTGCATGGTCATATTCAGACATGTTGGGTCTTGACCCCTCTATCATCATCCACAATATCGTCACTTATCCCAATGCTAAACCGATAAAGTAGAAGCTTCACCGCATGCATCCTCACATTTCTCTCCTTGTTAAAGAGGAGTTACAGCACTATTTAGTAGCAAATTTCATCATTCTCATTGATTATCCCTAGTCGGTTTCAAACATTGTCCTCATCACTAAAGCATCAGGAAAACTGTGCATATGCACATGGATTTTTCAGGATCTCAATATCACCGACCATAAGGATGATTTCCCTATTTTGAACATTGATCAGCCTTATGGATATTACTGCAGGTCATGAGATGATTTTCTCTCATGGACATGGTTTCTCTGGTTACAATAAAATCCTCATTACACCAAAATATCAACACAAAACCTCTTTCATAACCTCTTGGAATACCAACTAATGATAACTTCTTTTGGTGGCTAATTATTAATGGCAAGATCCTAACTAATGACAACCTCATCAAGAAGGGATTCATCATGCCGAATAGATGTTGCATGTGTCAGAAAGAGGCTGAAGATATAAAACATTTATTTCTCCATTATGAGATTGCTTCCAAAATTTGGCAACTTGTTTTTGCAAAATTTAATCTGAGATGGATTTTTCCCCTTGCCTGTCTTCAGGCTTGGGAGCAATGGGGCTCTCCGTTTAAACATTGCATGGTGAAAAGACTGTGGCAACTTGTTCTGCCCCATACTATGTGCAGAATCTGGAAGACTCGTAATGATAGTATTTTCAGAAACAATAGATAGGCTTGTAACAAAATCTATAAGGAAATTATCATTGTTGTGCAAGATAATATTGCTAGATTTAAACCCCCTTAAAATAGACTTTATCTGGAGAATGAAGAATGCATCTTGACTGAATGGAATATTGTCACTGTCAATAGAAATAACAATGGTACTGACAGAAACATAGTCAGATGGATTAAATCTCCCACTGATTGGCACAAGTTAAATTTTGATGGGGCCTCAAAAGGCAATCCAGGTGACTCTGGTGGAGGGGGAATCATTAGGGATCAAAGAGGTTGTTTTGTTGCTACTTTTTCTAGGAAAATGGGCAGACAGACTAATTATTATTCCGAAGATATGGCAGCTCTTTGGGGTATAAGACTTGCCAGAGATTGCAATATTCCAAATATTATAATTGAAGGTGATTCTCTAAATATTATCAATCTTTTGAATAAAAAGCAACACCCTAGCTGGTCTATCAGGGATTATATTGAGGAAGCTATTCATATATGCAAAAACTTTGAAAATGTCCAAATCACCCACACCTATCGGGAAGGAAATAGGGTCACTGACAGTTTGGCTAACTTCGGTGTTAATAATTCCTTTCAAACTTGTCTTAGTGGGGACATTCTACCCACTCATGTCAATAAATCCATTATCATTGATCTACATGGCAGTGAAAATCATTACTAATGGCTGTAATTTGGACGCTAATGTGTGGATCCTCAAGTACATGATGATGACATCACAAAAGATATGGATGACTGATGCAATCTGTGCGGGATGGACTGTCATCATGTTTTGGCATAGGAGGAAAGCCGAGGAGCAGGGAAATAATAACAAGTGTAGCATAATAATTAAACCTGCTTTCACGGAAAGGAAAGATTCAAATATCAAAATCAAAGCTCTACCTGTCCCGTACATTGGTAGCTTTTTTACTGTTGAGAACAGGAAAAGAAGTAGAGGAAACATGGGGGGTCCGCCTTGCAAAACTAAACCGACACACAATCCAGAGTGGAAAGAGAACACGGAGCTTTGGGATTACCTACAAATCGGGGGCCTGTCTAATTTCATTGAAAGGATTCAAGGCTTCGACCAAGACATTTCTATCAAATTCACCCAGGGTTGGAAGAATAGGATTGTCAAATAGAGTAACATGGAGATGGAAATCACGGAACATCTCATCGCTCAGATCACGGTCCTCAGCCTGGAAGGTACCAAATTCTTCAATAAGAAGGTGGACAGGGAGGTGGAGACCAAGAAATTTCTGGAAGAGGGGGAGAATCTTGAGTTCGTGACCACTGGCATCAAGGTGGCATCGATTCCTAAACCTTTTGCTGAGCTATCCAAAATGGTGGTTAGGTATGTTACCCTTGAAGGAAGATTTGTGACTATACCTCAAAAGAATCTGATATTTCTAAATCATTTTCGTAGAAATAACATTATGAGCTTTCCTCACTATTTGATTAACTCTTTGGAGAAATCTATAAGGGAAGTTCAGAGCCACTCTAGGGTTGTCCCTTTGCACCAGGGACTTATCCTCTTGATCCACTGCCACTGCTCTAGTTTCCCTCCCGTGAATCCTACCCCACCTCCCTCCTCCATACCTCCACCTGCCCACACTGCTTTGACTCCCCCTGCTAAAAATAAAGAATGAAGATGTTGTTTCCAGCAAGAAAAGCAAGAGCCTTAAAGCTAAAATCTCTACTTCCCAACGGGTCCTAAGGAGCCACAAAGACTTGGAAATTTCTGAAAACCTCCTGCATATTAGTAAGCTGGTGAAGGAGCCCAAGGAGGAGGAATTGCTGGACAGGGTGGACAGACTAGAAAAGGAGATACAAGAGCTCAAAGGGGCTATAAAAAACATGGAAAGAGCTAAGGGTAAAAGAATCCTTCAAAGTGAGGAGGAAGAGGGGGTTATTGTTGAAGTCTTCAAGAAGCTACAGTCCTTAGATGGTAGATTAAGGAATGCTAAAAGCCACAATGACTGCATATTGTCTGCCCTCAAAAGCATTTATAATTTCATTGAACAACATGTCCATAGTGTCTGCAGTTTAAGTGGGGTTAATGAGGACATTTGGGGCCCTAAAGAGAAAGGGATATTGCAATTGCCCAAGTGGATTTGTAAGACTCCTCTCAAGCCATTGCCATTGCCTTCTTCATGTCACTGCAGGCTATCAAGACCAAGATTAACAGAGCCATCAAGTAACGGGTTGTTGTGATGCTATTTTTTGGCTGCGATGTGGCTATCATCTGGTGGTTCTGGAGCTGTTTTTTGGTGGAGCTCTATATGTTGTTTCTCTTTTGGTTTCTTTTTTATCTTTCCTTCTTATTTTTGGATCTTTGTACGTTTAGATCCTTTTTTCACTTATATTGTAATATTTGGCTGTTGAGCCCTCCTTGGTTGACGGTTTTGCCCTTCTCTGGGCTATTTCTCTCATCTTTACTATCTATCTTTTAAGCCCTTTTGTATACAGGGTATAACCCCTTCAAAACTATTTGCCCTTAATAAAAAAAAACCTCTAGGAATACCTTTTGCTAGCACATCATGCCTTTTGGTTTGAATAATGTCAGTGCTACTTATCAGTGGGCCATGAGTTATATATGTCATGATCTCATCCACAAAATAATTGAAGACTACGTTGATAATATTTTAGGAAAATCTATGCAATAACACAACCATATTCCTATAATCAAAGTCCTTTTTGAGCACCTCATTCTATTTTTCCTTCATCTTAGTCCATCCAAATGTGTATTTGGAGTCTTCACTAGTAAGTTCCTTGGCTTTATCATTTCTATTAGGGGCATCGAAGTCGATTCTAAAAAAATTAAGGAAATCATTGAAATGCCTCCTCCCACCAATCTGAAGAAACTTCACAGTCTTCAAGGTCACCTTCAATCTATTCATTGTTTCATCGATGTCAACCTTTTCATTACCTCCTTTGAAAGGACATTGAATTCGATTAGGATCACAATTTTCAAAAATCTTTTGATGATCTGAAACAATATCTCCTATATCCACCTGTTCTCACACCTCCATGTGATGGGGAGCCATTTTATTTTTATATCTCTTCCACTAATCATGTTATAGTACCCATTCTAGCGCATTGTGATGACCAAGGTCATGAGCAGGTTATTTATTACATAAGTCACACTCTACATGACTGTGGGACCCACTACACTAAAGCTGAAAGGTTATGTTGTGCCTTATTCTTCACTATATCAAAGCTAAAACATTATCTTCTCAACCAAAAAACTTATGTCGTGACTAGCTTTCATCTTCTTAAGACATTGCAGTCCAAACCTTATCACAGCGATAGCGTTACTTGATGGCTCATGTTCATGACAAAGTTTGAACTTGAGTTTATTCCTTGTAAATCTATTAAGGGGAAAACCATTGCTAACTAATATGATGGTGTCCCTCATGGCTTTCATCCCATGGACAAAAGAGGATTCCAAGTTTCCTATTTTCATTCTTCTCCATGATCATCCTTTTCACAAATTACCTCAAGTTAATCTTATAGAAACTAATTCACCAGAACTTTAGTGCTCTCAAATTTTTTATTATCTATCCAAATCCATCCTTCCTCCTGATCTCTCCAAAAATTCTAAGATTTCCTTTAGCACGCTCACCACTATGTCATCCTTGGCGGAATTCTCTATAAATGTGGATTTTATGGTGTCCTTCTCTGGTGTCTCAAATCCCATGAAGCCTCTCAGGCCATCTAGGAATTCCACGAAGGTATCTATGGTGGGAAATTAAGTGGATTAGCTAGAGCTAAGCATGTTATTTGTCTTGGCTATTATTTTCCATCCCTTAATCATGATTGTTTGTAATACATTAAGAAATGTGAAAAATATCAGTAGCATTCCAATCTCATTCATTTTCCTAGTCAAGTATTGCAGTTGGCTTAGGACCTTTGGCCCTTTTCACAATGGGTCCTTGATCTTATTGGTCTTATTAATCCATGTTCTTCATAACAACATCATTCAATCATCATGGCCACTAAGTATTTCACCAATTTGGTGGAAGTAATCCCACTTACCTTAACCAAATCTAGACCTATCGTTAATTTTATTTATCAACAAATCATCTTCCACTTCGGTGTTCCCCATAATATTTTTGCGGACAAAAAAAAGTCCTTTAAAAACAAAGATCTCAAGAACATATGTGATGCATTCAACATCCAACTTAGTTTATCTTCTCCATGCCATCTCCAAGCTAACAGCCAAGATGAAGCTACTAATAAAACCCTTAGAAACATTCTTACCAAAACCATTGATCAAGCAGGTCATAAATGGCATCTCCAGCTTCTTTTTACGCTTTGGGCCTATCACACTAGCATTCATACCTCCACTAGGGCTACTCCCTTTTCTCTTGTTTATAGATTTGAGGTCTTCCTCCCTCTTAAAGTTCAAATCCCATATTTACATTTGTCCCTTCGCAACTTCATCTCTGATAAATATTATGGCCAAGCCCATCTATCACAACTCAAGAGACTAGATGAGTGTTGACTTCTCACTCTTGAATGCCATCATGTTTACCAGAAGCACATAAAATGTGCTTATAATAAGCACTTTAAGGAACGTGACTTTAATTTCGATAACCTTGTCCACAAAGAAAATCATAACGTCACTACTCTAGAAAGGAAGTGACGCGGAATGTTTTCCCCTAACTAGACTAGACCATTCATTATCATGCATAAATATGGATTGGGAGCCTATCATCTAGCATCCCTTGACGGTAAACTCAAATTGTAACCGCTTAATGCATTACACTTGTGACCATTCTATTGCTAGCACATTTACCAATGTGCCCTTAGTCATGCCTTCAGATGATTCCTCCATCTCATCCCCTTTCCATTTCTCATTTTGATGATTAATAACTATGTGTTATTCTATCACTTCCTAGATGTGGCCTTAAATATAGGCACCACAGATCTACCCATATAATTTTACCTATGGATAGATTCTCCTCTTTGGTGGGAACTCTACGATCATCACATCTATCTCCCTCTTATTTAACCTATTGGAACCATGCAAAGGGTCCAAGGGTGTCTCTTGTACAATCTTTATTACCTCCTAAGTGGTCTACTTAGCTAGTCCCAGCTCTCCCCCATGAAAAATCAAAAATCATGGATGCTCAAATCAAAATCAAAGTTATCACAAATAGACTGATCCCTCGAAGGACATTTGTTCATGCAAAAAAATGAAAAGCATGAGATCAAAATCAAAATCAAAATAAATAAATAAATAAATATAGATTTACCCCTCATAAGATGGCTATCATTTATTATTTCCATTTATTTATTGTAAAAATTAGACCATACCCTTACATGATGGTTACTTCTTATGGAATTTGAAGGCTTCCCGCATTGATCAGCTTTCTCTTTCCCCTTCCTAAGTTTGGGGCATAGTTTTAGGGAACACCATTTTTTTGGAGAACCCTCTTTCCTCTATACAAGTGCATGTCAAACCCATTTTTTCATGACAACATTATTTCTATGATATCATCTCATCCATGTCTCTGCAAGATCTTTGAAATTACTAGCTATCATTTGTTATTTACTAGCATTTTCTTTGGTCGCATGTGCCTTACATCACCCAAGATCCCTTCTTCTTTACCTCCAATCCAGTTGGAGGTATAATTTCCCTCGTATGGTCCTTAACATAATGTAGTCTCATTTATACCTTCAATTCATTATGCTTACAGTTGCACCTTATCAACTTTTAGTCTATCTCTATCACCATATTGGAGCTCGAATGATCTCACCCCTTTTTCCTTGAGTAATGCCTTTAAATTCCTCATGCTCAGTTGATCTATTTTAAAATGTGTATATGTTGAAGGGAAAATTCATGACTCAGACCATGTGGGACCCGATCTCTATTTTGTGAAAATCCCCTTTTATGGTTGAATATCCTAAAGGCTATAGAAAATTCCCATAAACTTAGCAGAGGGTCAAAGACAAAATTTAGAAATCACTAAAAGGACAACCCTTGTGGATGATAAGAAGGGTGTCCACATGTTTCCTCGATATACCTTTAAAAATGTATAGCAAGTTTCCCCCCCCCCCCAAGTGCGAGGATTCACCATGTGGCTTATGCATGGAAAGGCGGTTCGAGTAAGCTAAAAATTGAAAGAAAGCGAGAGGATGTGGATGTTACCACGTGTCACCCAGGTGCAATTTGGAAAAATGAAGGGCCCAAGGAGGGAAGGAAATCCTCGTAAGGGGAGAAAGAAATCCTAAGAAGTGATGTTTGGAGCCACACAACTCAAGGGTAGTGTTGCAAACTTAGAAGACAGTGCAAGGAGGATTGCGAATCACCATGAGATAGGTTGTCTCTTCCGGATGAGTTGCAGCAGGTATGAAATAATGTGATACAATAAGAGGATGAGGAAAATCGCATGAGTACAAAACATTTAGAGCATTGTATTGGTATCTTTTCATTACTGGTGTCAATATAAAGCTAAAGAGTCTGTAAGGTAGAAACAGAAACTAATTACATGTCAAAAGGTAAAAATTTATATGTGACATCATTTGAAAGTAGTTTGATATATAATTCAAAATGGGGATTCTATAGGGGGCCAGCCCATGGTGAAAGTGTCCATTTACATCAATGAAAATAAAGGCATAAAAGACAAACATAATGCTTAGATACCATTCACTCCTTCATAAGTCCCCCTCCCAATAGAGGTAGTTTATTCAGTAGCTTATTCTTCCTCAACGTGAATTCATCAGAGCCCTATATTGTCTGGATAAACATGATGGACCCTACTAAATCCCTTGACATCCCTATATCCATTAACGATTCAAGAGTCATTCCTGGTTCATGCATGGTCTTCTACAACTCAATATTCTTTTGGTAGAAAGACACCCAGTCTAAAAGATCCAGGCCACCTGTGAGGAATGTCATCTTCCCCTTACCCTTACGAAGGGTAGACTTATTGAGAATAGACTAAGAGGGAATGGCTAGAGTGGTTGAAATACTAAGGACTACATCATGGGGGCCATGAGGAACAAGATAATTTTAGGTAGATTCAGCTTTCCATCTCCTTGTAAAGGGCAGATGCTCTCTTGAGGAAGGGATTGGATGAGGACCTGAGAATCCATACCCTAATGAAGGAACATAATGCCCTGAGAAAGTGGATAAACCGAACTATAAACCTACCCCTATTTTCCTAAGCAGAGGATATTTTTTCTCTTGAACAATGAAAAGATATGGAAAATTCCTCTTCTCCATCTGAGATAATGATTGGGGGTTGAGAGCGTGATTCACCCTTTCTCTTTCCTGAGGATGGTGTTTTCGTTGGACTTGGTTATGAGGGTACATTTCTTGTCTACCCCTTATCTAGAGAGGAAATCCTCTTCTCTAATTCATCTACCTTGTGAGAGATGGTAGGAATGATGTCAATGGAATATTTGTTGTATAACACATAAGATTCCTTGGGAATTTCCTTTAATACAAATTCTTCATCACATAAGAATGGAAACTAAAATTTGTTTTTCCAAAAAACTTGGGGCCTCCTTTCAATCCATAATCTCTTTAGTTCTTCGAGATCCTTCAAATGTTCCCATCAAAAGAGATGAAAATACATGAATTGAAAGGCTACGAAGATAGGATTGATCCTAATTATCCTTATGAGAAGTGTGAGTTGGACCTACTTGTAATTCAAGGGTCCTCAGATATCTCCTACACATTCTATGTCAAACAAGGTCCTAACAAAATCCTCATCAGGACCACATAGGTCGAAGATTTGATTCATCTATTATCATGAAATTTCCTTCAAGCTATTTTCCACAGCTACTTTTTCCATGTCGCTGGTAGAAAGTTGTGAAAAAATTCCTCACTTACAGGATAAGAAGAGAAATGCATCCTGGTAATGGGATAAAACTAGGTTTTATAGTAGAAGTGGCACATATTGATTGAATTAAAATAAATCATTTACACCCGTTAAAGGAAGATCTTTCTCAGCTCGCACGAGGAAAATTTAAATGTTGAATTAAATTTGGAATAAACATGATTGATGAATTAACTATATTTGACAAGAACCATGTGGGGTAGTTAAACCAAATAGATGTGAGAAGGAATGCAAAACATCCAACATGTATCTTCAGATAGTATATGAAAAGTGTTTGTCACTTAAGGTCACCTCGAAGTGCTCAAAGGATATGAGAAGCAACCATCCAATCACCAAGTGGAAGGAATCATGAAAACATTAGTCACAAGCAATGACATGATATTCTAATCATATATGATAAGAGAAAAATGAAGAAGGCTCGTACTCTCTACACCTGGAAAGGCCAAATAAATTATTTTTATAAAGGTATCATTGATACACTAGGAATTTTGTAAAATCAAAATATGCTTGTGAAATATCCACTTTTGGGGGGGAAATTGAAAGAAAAATGGGGATGGAATTGTATAAAGGCGATGAGAATACTCTCACAAAAGGGAGGTTAAGATTTCTAAGAAATTAAAAGAGAAAAGAGAGAAGAGACTGTGAAAATCCATTTTTCCAAAAGACTTTTCTGAGAAACCTATTAATTTCCTAAGCTTTCAAAATAAATCATGTCAAAATGGTTGTAAGTGTACAGCCATTGACAAGCATTGAGACTATAAATGAAAATTTCCCTTGTTGATAAATTTGATGAGCCCTTTAGTTGACATGAATTTGTAAAACCCTAGCTATTGACACAAAAATGACCTTATATGAGTATACTACGCATGCTCACATTTTAGTTGACATGAACACCTCAACAGATTTTCCTGCTTCTATTGATCTTTTGGTTGAGGATAGAATATGGACTCAAAACTTGGACTATGAAGGTTTTCCATTCAGATGCAGAACCTTCTTTTCACTTGGACATTTAGTTGTGGATTGCAATAATGGGAAGAAACATGCAAGTAGACACACTTCTTGGTGGAAGAATATAGATCCAAGCTTGTTGGTTGTTGACAATCATTCAAATTTCGAGTCTGAAGATGGATCTGTGAATGAGGATTTAGTTCAGTAGAGGAGGAGGTTCCCCCTTTTTCTAAAAATGTAGAGGTGACTTATGAGGAGGGGACTTCTACCTCTCCTCTTGGTATTCAGTCAGACAACAATAATACAGAAACGGGCTTGCCGGTTCACACAACTGAAAATGTAAATATGATTCTTGATAATGGTTGGTCTACTATGAGTAGAAGAAAGAAAGGGAACAATGAATCACTTAAGATGGATGCACCTTAGATCCCATGGGAAGGGATTCCAGGGATGATCTTTCATGTTTTTGTTTCTATTGTTAGTGGTGTTTTCCTTGATTTTTTGTGCTACTGGTAGAGGCCGCTTCTTCCATTCCTCCTTGATAAATCTTTTTCTCCTTATTATACGGGGTAGGGTCCCCTTAACCCTCTTTTATCCATAGTAAAAAAAAATTAATGAGCCTTAAATTAATTGTGTTAATCATGAGCACTATTTTGTTTGATTTCAATTTAAAGATGTTTCAAATAGTTATTCATGTTCCTGTCACAATCTTATGTTAGGTATTCCTCTTAATCACATAAGATCTTATCCTTGTGGTAGTATTGTGTCATTTGTGATTGTGTTATGAGAAGATATTTCATTTCACCACGTAGTAAACAATTTAAATTCACTTTACTTTCATTTTTCTGATACAAATTATTTTTTAGCCTATGAGTGTATCTTAGGCGTAATGGACCAGGGATTTATGATTTTTAGTTGAGTCTTTGACATGAGCTTTTATGTTAAATTCTCAAAGAATGTGTGAAACCATGCATCTTTGGGCTTCCATGGGTGCACATATTTTGGTTGAAGGTTCATTGTTAACTATTTGAAGTGTTGTTATCATCTTGTTTGGCAGAATTTTCAACATTTGTTAAATGTTCCCAGGAATATGGTATAATCAACTTTATCCTTCTTAATTCCCCAAAAAAATCCATCTATAAATGATAAATCCTACAAGATCTACCCCTTCTTGCACTTTTTTTCCATAAATTCTAGGGAGATTTGTTGAATTTACGCATCCCTTACTCAAGACATGAGGGAGCAATCTGGTTTTATCGTTGTCTTTAGTAACCTGAACCTTGTTTAGGAGACATCTTCATTCTCTAGAGTGACAACTCATGAGAGTTATATTATGTTGTATTGACCATGTCTTCTCAAGGTTTTCCTTCAATATCATAGAAAGAGAGTCAAATATTATTGATCCATTACAAATGCAAGTTACAAAATGGGTCCTCTCACCCTAGTTGAAGGAAAAACCTAAAGTAGGAGGGTAGATCATACCCTCAGCATGGTGTTATCTAACTTCTCCAAGCTCGAGTGAAAAAGATTCAGTTAAATCCATCCCTGGCTACAAAACAAATCAAATTTTGATATATTTTTCTTTAAACATCCTACCCTACCTGTTGATGTTGCTCGGCTTCAAAGGGAGAACTGATTTGGCGTTGTTATTAGGGAGTATTTTTGAAAATGCATAGGCATACTGATCTTTGATAATGTTTCCTACATATTTATATGTAAATATGTTGTTTAAACATCATCCTTTTTTAAGTATTGTAAATATTGAGCAAGATCAGAGGTTCATTATGTAATATTTTCTGGTTTAAGCAAATGTTGCACTAGATTTGTATTGCTAGTGATAAATATTGATGAAGGATGATCATATCTGTTAGGATTTTTACAAATTGAGTATTGATAGGCACTTGATAAGCTACTTACAGTGCTTTGGCACATCTAAGTGAAAATCCTTGGTGGAGACTATGTTTTGGTTTGAAAATTTTTGTAAATGTCATTGTCTTAATCTTCTTCAATTAAGATCTGTTGTTAATACCTGTAAAGCTAGAAGGAAGAAGGTCTTTTTAACAAGGACCCTAGTAGAAAATTATTTCCAGATCTTGGGAAATAAAATCCAAAAAGGAGACAAGTATAGAAAGAATTGGGGGATCAAGAATCAAGAGAGAAGGCAGTACCATTCATAGAGAGTGATCTACCTATAGTCTAGGATTATCTTACATCTTCAAATTGTTCATATTCAAATAGTCCTCGGGTGGATCTAAATACTCCAACTAGTGATGGGTCATCATTTTTATCTGGAATAGGTGTCCCTCATTTCTTTCCTTTATCACTCAAGACTGATAGGGATTTTTATGAAAACGAGTCTCTAGAGGTTATTTACTTTGAAAATCATACGCCTGTATCCCAAAGACCCTTATTCCCAAACTATCTTAATCCTCTTGTAGTATCACCTCCTCAAAATAACATGGCCCATCCTCCACCCAGACCTCATTTTTTTGTCAACATGTTTGGACTAATAAATTTTAGAGGCATGGTTTGGTATCCTAATGTTGTGCCACAAGATGGAAGAAATAGGTTGCCTAAATTCTAGGGAAATAATGCCATCACTTGTGATCGGCATTTGAGACTTTTTTGTTAATATGATGGAGGGTTTCAAAATAGAACATGAAGATATATATATATATATATATATATATATATATATATATATATATATATATATATATATATATATATATTCATCCATACTCTCGAAGAAGATGCACGTGATTGGAACAAATATTTTCTAGATAATTCAATAGATTCATGGACTGAGATGAAGAATGCCTTTATATTACAATATGGGCATAAGACAGACCCAAGGTTCCTCCTGTCTAAGTTTGAGAATATAAATAAGAACCCCAATGATTCTATCTAGGAATTTAATACCAAATTCAATATGAATTTAAATCGATTACCCATAATTTCCAGGCCTAGTAATGAGTCATGTTTTATTGCGTACTCTGATGCTTTTGACAAAAGGCCGCTTATTATTCGAGAGATAAGAACCTTAGAACTTTAAGGCAGGACTTTACAATGGCCTTGTAGATCAAAAATAATATTAAGGTAGTTAGAAAACCACCTAAGAGGGAGGGTGTCAAACTAATTAATCATGATAGGCCTCATTCAAACAAGGCAGTGGATCTAGAGGAGGTTGTGAAGACTTTGGCCAGATCAATTAAAGAAATATCTTATAAGCTTGCCATAGCAGAAAAATGAATAGGAACAAGTTCTCAAGGTTAGCACAAACCACAAGGCTAAGATTGATTTTGAAATCATCTTAGGAGTGATCACAAAATAGATGAAAAAGGAAAGGGACCCATAGGATCAAGAAATAAATAGCAATAACCTAGAGAAAATAAATAGATCCATGATCATTTGACTATGTAGACAACAAAATTGTGTCATACTCCCCTTGGTCCTCTTTTGAATAACCAAATCAAACACATTCACCTTACCATGACCCTTGTACCCGACATTAATATTAATTTAATTATTTAGAATTAAATTTATACCCATCCTCACCCCATTTATTAATTTAATTAAATGGATGCACACCTCACCTAGACACCTCATCATAGACCTATTCATGGCATGTTTCCATAAATGAATAAGACTTAGTTTAACCCTAAAAATCAATGCCTATTATTCCTCTAACCACCTTACCGCTCATAAAAATATAGCATCCATTCTGATCCTCGAATAAATGAACAGACCATTAAACCTAGGGAATCTCACCTTAACCGACTAAGGTCATCCCTAAATCGACGTCGTTCAACCAGGAACCATCGTCGGTTACCATATAACCATTTTGGTAACCTTTTTTGAGAGATGGGCCACATTCTCAACTTTTGGGAGAAAAAATGAGACCTGCATGCAAGCAAGAACCAGAGCTCTTTCACATATCCAAGTAGCCATAGCCAGCATCAAGACAGATCCAAAGGTACCACTCTCATGGTAGCATTCTAGGAAGCACTATCACGGCATTGAGAACCATTCCACCAATCAACCACCATCACCACCCAACCATTGGACCTTCTATATCAATAATTTTTTTATCACCTGTGTCATTCCATCTTTATTTTGTTTATAATATTTTTTCATCTTTGTTGTTATTTACGACTTGCATTCCCATTCCCCCACTATTCCTCTTTTTGTAAACTCAACCATTCCTCCACCCACACCATAAAACCACCTATACCTAACTTCTACATATCTCTGAGTTTTCCTAAGATCCCCACATACCTTTTCATTCCCTCTGTGACCTCTGTCTAACCTCATCTCAAACCCCATAACTAAATCTTATTGAGTTCTTATCAGCCCACCTCTACCGATGTCAGTTACCTATAACTATCTTCGGCTCTTCTTAAACCGTGATCGGTCATACCTGACCAATGCAGGTCTCTATATTTGGCCACCCTATCAATAACAGAACCTAATAATTTTTATCCAAGTAACCTAAGTGACCAGAACCTAAAACTGATCTATTCCGACACTTTGACCCTTTACCCTGCCTCTAGATCTGATCATAACATATCCTGTTATATTAGATTTTCTTATTGTATTTGAATGAGACACCTAAATCATATCAAATATAGTAGGAATTTGTTTATTTACATTATTTCTCACATTAAGTTGTATTAAATAGTGGATTGACAACCATCTAAGAAGTACCACACTTCCCAGATCTAGCATACGCTAGGCAGTCCACTGTCATATATTATTTAACTCTTCTTTAGTGGTCTTGTTTTCTATTTCAGGTAGTTTCTCCTAGCCAAAAGGAAGCTCTCATAGTCAGCATCAGATCGAGAATTCATAATGCATGCACAACCTTTAAACCAACCATCATAACAGGTATTCCTCCTTAGCCCATAACATTATCTATTTTTTCACATTCAAAATGTAAAGAAAACGGTGAAACAGACTGCTAGGGTTGCCTTGGTGGAAGAAATTTGTGCTATTGAATGGTGTGATTGGTGTTTTTTTCGACATTTCCCTTATGGATCTATTGAGGAAGTTGAAGAGATAAATTATGATGAGACCTATTGTGATGTATGTATGATGGAAAGCCCTAAATTTCCACAGCAAATAACCAATTCAACTGAGATGATAAGTGTCAGGACTGTAGAAATTTTCTGGGATTGTATTCACTGGGTATTACCTCTTCCTCTTAATGGTGATATTGAAGTTGATATGGTGCAAGCGTTTGATTTAACTAATCGTGATTTTGAATATCTGAGGGCTTTAGTGATTAAGAAATATGGTAGGGGAATTCCTTTTGAGGAAGATAGGAAACTTTTGATGAATGCAACAGTAGCTCAAGAAAAGGAATACAATCTCAGAAGTTGAGTTGTTAAAGGAGGACTACAGCCCAAACCCAATACTCTTCTTCTTACCAATATCCCAAATGAGTCTCTTAAGAAGGATACACCAACTAAGCATCTGATTATCCCAAATAGAACTTGTACTCGTTTATGCCCAAAATGTAAAGAGGCTTGTAACACCAGAAGGAACTGTTATTATTCCTCCTAACATGACCTTACCCAAATATGCCCCATGTGATATAAAGGTCACAACTCCTATTGTTTAATTACTTCAAATCCCTGAACATAGAAAATTAGCATTTGCATACTTGGGATTTAAAGAGGATGCACTACCCTCATGTAAAAATGTAAATCATGTGGACATTCCCCTTGTTATTGCATAATGAGAAGTACCTCAAGTATTAGATGATTTGGGAGAACTACCTAAGGTATATTTTGTCCCTTCTCGTATTGAATCCCAACTATATGTTCATCCTTTTTACACTACTTTGATCATAAAAGATAGTTTAGTGCACAACTACATGTTTGACTCAAGGGCCTCTTGCAATGTGATGCCCCTTGAGGTGATGAATGAATTGAATATTAAAGTAATATCAGATTTTGGAAAGTGTGCCACTATGGATTCAAGAGAAGTACTAGTGATCAGGTATGTTAAAGGATTGCCATTGTAATTGGAAGCTTATCCGGGAAAATGTTTAACAATGAATGTAGTCATTATGGAGTGTCCTACTAAATGGGGGATGTTGTTGTCAAGGAAATGGGCTGCTAGTGTTGGAGGAAATGTGTAGATCAATTTTTCATATGTGACTTTACCAATAGATAGAATCCTTGTTAAATTGTGTGGATAAAAATTAATGTTGCATTTGATTGAGGATCCTAAGAGTGCATCTTATGAGGTGTTGTATATTGATGTGGATTTTGATAATTTTCTGGGTTATGCAGAGTTTAAAGAGCATAGTATTGACAAATGTAAGTGTCCTTATGAACTGAGCATCCCTTGGATTTTGATTTTTGATGGAGCTTGTTCTAAATTTTGGAACGGTGTTGGTGTTGTCCTAATATCTCTAAATTAGGAGGTTTTCAGTATTTATTTTAAACTCATATTTGAATGTACTAACAATATTGCAAAATATGAAGCACTACTCTTGGGTTTGAGTATTTCTTGGAGGTATGGTATTATGGACATTATTGTTAAGGGATATTCAAATTCAGTGGTTAAACAAGTTACGAAGCTCTATAAAACTAAGAATCAAATGATGAAACAGTATAAGCATAGATACATGATAAATTGATCGATTCTATATGGTACAAAGACATCGTCTTCTACCTAAGAATCTTGGAATGTTCAAGGAATATAGATAAAAATAAAATAAGGGGACTCAATTTAACCTCCCAAATATATATCATTACTGATTATGGGTTGGCCTGGAAAAATCATGAATGGGTTCTTCTTAGATGTGTAACGGAGGATGAAGCCCCCGGGTTAATTTAAGAATTTCATAAAAGACTGTGTGGGGGGAATTTTGTCAGAAGATTAACTGGCAATAAGATATTGAGGGTGGGATATTGGTGGCCCACACTCTTTAAGGATACGACCTTATTGGTAAGAAAATGTAAAAGTTATCAGAGATTTTTAGGGAAAATGAAGGCATCTAGTTCTCTCCCTCTACAACCAGTATCAATTGAGGCTCCTTTAAAGCAGTGGGGCATGGTTTTTGTAGGGGAAATGTCAGAACCTTCCAGTACATGCCACAGATGGATATTGATGGCTACTGATTATTTCACCAAATGGGTTGAATTTATCCCCACCAAGAAGGTGGATCATTAATTTGTTATTGATTTCATCCTGAATCATATGATTTTCAGGTTTGGTGTACCCATAAAGATAGTTGTTGATAATGCCATGAGTTTCCAAGCCAAACCATTAGTTTCCATGTGTGAAGAATATGGTATAAACTTTACATATCCATCTAATTATAACCCACAAGGGAATGGACAAGCTTAATCAAGTAACAAAAATTTATTGAAGATAATTAAAAGGACATTAGAAATCAAAAAAATAAAGTGGGGGGAGCAGGTGAGCTTTGTTGTTTGGGCAGATAGAATTACTACTAAGAGAGCCACTGGGAAAACTTCATTCAAGCTAGTTTATGGATTCCACACTCTCCTTCATTTACACCTTCAATTATCTTCTTATCAATTCACACAACATATTGAAGATGAGGAATTTATCCCTTATAATGTGAGAATAAACCAAATAATTAAGTTAGATGAGGAAAGACGAGAATCCCACCAAAGGCATTTGAAGTTTGCGGAAAATCTCAAAAAACTATTTGACAAAAAGGTGACTCCCAAAATATTCAACATTGGGGATCTTGTATTGTTATGGGATAGTAGACATGATGATAAGAGAAAACAAGAAAATTTCAATGCATTATGGATGGGCCCTTATTCCATTGATATCAGGATTGGTGAACATACTTTCTTCTTAAAAGACCTAGATGGAGAGATTCTTGAGTTTTCCATCAATTATAGGCACCTAAATCATTTTCTTGATTAGCTTTTGCAGTAAGGTATGAACCAATGTACAGTGTATAGTTTTATTACTTTTTTTTGCATTCTTGTGTGTGTTTTTGTTTCCCTTTTCTTTCACTAGTCTTCTATGACCAGTTTCTAGGTTTTTTTTGGGGGGGATGGTTTTTTAGCACTTGGTATGGTACATATGATATTTGAATCCATAGCCCAGTGGATTTTTGGCACCTAGTCTGCATTAAATAGTTCTTGTGGCACATGCAAGGGGTACCCAATCCCAAGTCGGAGCCAGTGTTGGAGCTCCAATGATCTCACCCCTTTTTCCTTGAGTAATGCCTTCAAATTCCTCGTGCCCAGTTGATATTTTTTTAAATTTGTATATGTTGAAGGGAAAATTTGTGAATCAGACCATGTGGGACCTAGTCCCTATTATGTGAAAATCCCCTTTTATGGTTGAAGATCCTAAAGGCTACAAAAAATTCCCATAAATTTGGCGGAGGGTCAGAGAAAAAAATTAGAAACCAATAAAAGGAAAACCCCCACGGAATATAAGAAGGGTGTTCATGTGTTTCCTTGATGAACCTTTGAAAAGGTATAGCAATTCACCCCCCCAAGTGCGAGCATTCACCACGTGACTTATGCGCGGTAGGGCAGTCCCAATAAGCTATAAATTCAAAGAAAGGGGGAGGTGCAGATGTTACTACATGTCACCCAGGTACAATTCAGAAAAAGTAAGGGCACGTGAAGGGAACGAAATCCCCGCATTGTGAGAAAGAGATCCCAAGAAGTGATGTTTGGAGCCACGCAACTCAAGGTTAGTGTTACAAACTAAGAAGACATTATGAGGAGGATTGCGAATCACCGTGAGATAGCTTGTCTCTTCCATATGAGTTGTAGCAAGTTTGAAATAATGTTATACACTAATAGGATGAGGCAAAGTGCATGATTACAAACCATTGAGATCACAGTAATGGTTTCTTTTCATTATTGGTGTCATTATTAAGCTAAAGAGTCTATAATGTAGGAATAGAAAATAATTGCATATCAAAATGTGAAAAATTAGATGTGACATCATTTGAAAGCATTCTGATATATGAATAGGGAATCTATAGGGGCCTCAACCCATGGTGAAAGGGTGTGTTTACATAATTGAAAAAAAAGGCATAAAATACAAACATAATGCTCAGATACCCTTCACTCCTTCATAAGTCCCCCCTCCTAATAGAGGTAGTTTTTTCAGTAGCTTATTATTTGTCAGTGTGAATTCATCAGAGCCATGTGCTATCTAGATAAACACAATTGACCCTTTTAAATCCCGCGACATCCCCATATCCATTGCGATTCAAGAGTCATTCTTGGCTCATGCATGATCTTCTCCAGTTCAATCTTCTTCTAGTAGGAAGCCACCCAGTCTAGAAGATCCAAGCCACTTGTGAGGAATGTCTTCTTCCCCTTCCCCTTGTGAAGGGTAGAATTTTTTAGAATAGACTGAGAGGGAATGGCTGGAGTGGTTGAAATACCAAGGACTACATCATGGGGGCCAAGAGGAACGAGTTACTTTGAGCTAGATTCATATTTCCATCTCCTTGTAAAGGTCGGATCCTCTCTTGGGGAAAGTATTCATTGAGGACTTGAGAAGCCATGCCTTGATGAAGGAACATTATTCCCTGAGAGATCAAATGACCAAACTGAAAACCTACCCCTATTGTCTTGAGAAGAGGATATTGATGCTCTTGAACAATGCGAAGGTATGGACATCTCCTCTTCTCCATCTGAGATAATGATTGGGGGTTGAGAGCTTGATTTGTCCTTTCAATTGCCTGAGGATGGTGCTGGAAGTGAACTTGTTTGTGATGGTACAGGTCATGTCTGCCCCTTCTCCAGAGAGTCAATCCTCCACTCTAATTCATCCACCTTATGAGAGATGGAAGGCACAGCGTCAATGGAATATTTGTCATATAACACATAAGATTCCTTGGAAATATCCTTTAATACAAATTATTCATCACATAAGAATGGACATTGAAAGTCAATTTTCCCAAAAACTTGGGGCCTCCTTTCAATCCATAATTTATTCAAGTCTTTGGGATCCTTCAGATGTTCCCATCAAAAGAGATGAAAATACATGAATTGAAAGGCTGTGAAGACAAGATTGATCCTAATTAGCCTTATGAGAAGTGTGAGGTAGACCTACTAGTAAGTTAAGGGTCCTCAGGTATCTCCTGCACATTCTATGTCAAACAAGGCCCTAATAAAATTCTCATCAGGACCACACAGGTCGAGGATTTGATTCATATCTTCTGATGAAATTTATTTCAAACTTTTTGCCACATGTACTTTCGCCATGTCATTGGTAGAAATTTATGAAAACAATCCTCACTTACATGATAAGAAGAGAAATGCATCCTGGTAATGAGATAAAACTGGGATTTATAGTAGAAGTGGAATAGATTCATTAAATTGAAAGAAATCATTTATACCTGATAAATGAAGATCTTGCTCATCTTGCACCAGGAAAGTTGAAAGGTTGAAGTGAATCCAGAACAATCATGATTGATGAATTAACTGGATTTAACAAAAACCACGTGGGATAGTTAAACCAAACAGATATGATAAAAAAATGCACAACATCCAAGATGTATCTTCGAATAATAGATGAAAAAAAAAATTCACTTCAAGTCACCTCAGAGTGCTCAAAGGATATCATAAGCAACCATCCAATCACTAGGTGGAAGGAATCATGAAAGCATTAGTCACAAGCAATGACATGATATTCTAATCATATATGTTAAGAACAAAGTGAAGAAGGCCTATACTCTCGATACCTGGAAAGACCAAATAAAGTCCTTTTATAAAGGTATCATTGATACACCTAGCATTTTGTTAAAGCAGAATATACTTGTGAAATTTTTTTGTTTTTGGGAGGAAAATTGAAATGAAAATGGGGATGGGATTGTACAAAGGTGATGAGAATACTATCGCAAAAGGGGGGTTGAGATTTCTAAAAAATTAAAAGAGAAAAGAGAGAAAATACTGAGAAAATCCATTTTTCCAAAAGACTTATCTAAGAAACTTGATAATTTCTTGAGCTTTCAAAATAAATCATGTCAAGATGGTTGCAAGTGTAAAGCCATTGACAAGCATTGAGACTATAAATGAAACTTTCCCTTGCTGATAAATTTGATGAGCCCTGAGTTAATTATGTTAATCATGAACATTGTTGTGTTTACTTTCAATTTGAAGAAGTTTCAAATAATTATTCATATTACTATTGCAATATTATGTTAGGAATTCCTCTAAATCACACAAGATCTTATCCTTATGGTAGTATTGTGGCATTTGTAATTGTGTTGTGAGAAGAGCTTTCATTTCACTACGCAGTAAACAATTTAAATTCACTTTACTTCCATTTTGATGATACAGATTGGTTGTTATCCTATGAGTGTATCTTAGACGTAATGGACCAGGTATTTCTGATGTTTAGTTGAGTCTTTGACATGATATTTTATGTTAAATTCTCAAAGAATGTGTGAAACCGTGTATGTTTGGGATTCCATGGGTGCACATCTTCTGGTTGAAGGTTCATTGTTAACTATTTGAAGTGTTGTTATCATAATTATTGGTAGAATTTCTAACATTTTTAACAAGTTCCCAGGAATCTGGTATAATCAACTTTATCCTTTCCCCAACAAAATCCATCTATAAATGATAAATCCTACAAGATCTACCCCTACTTGCAATGTTTATCTATAAATGTTAGGGATATTTGATGAATTTACCCATCCCTTACTCAAGACATGTGGGAGCAATCAGGTTTTATTGTTGTCTTTGGTAACCTAAACCTTGTTTAGGAGACATCTTCATTCTCTAGAGTGACAACTTGTGAGAGTTAGATTATGTTGCATTGACCATGTCTTCTCAAGGTTTTCCTTTAATATCATAGGAGAGTCAAATATTATTGATCCATTACAAATGCAGGTTAAAAAATGGGTCCTATCACCCTGGTTGAAGGCATGACCTAAAGTAGGAGGGTAGGTCATACCCTCAGCATGGTGTTATCCAACTTCTCAAATCTTGAGTGACAAAGAGTCAGTTAAATCCATCCACAGCTACAAAATGACTCAAATTTTGATCTATCTGTCTCTAAGCATATTGCCTTGCTTGTTGATCCTACTCAACTTCAAAGGGATAACCGATTTAGGTACCAACATGTCAAAAGTCCCATTAGGCCATACTTATATCCCTTTTTAGGGAATACTTCCATCAAGGTACCCCTTTGTGGCCATTTCCACTTTTAGGGCATTTTTCTTTTCAATCCCGAATTCCACTTCTATGGTTATTTATACCCTTCCCTCGAGTATTTTACCTTAGATTATCCTAATCTACTTTGCTTATACAATCTACTTGGTGTCTATACCCGTTTCCCCACTTGGGGCATATTTTACTTTTTCCTTTCCACCTCCATGGCCATACTTTTCCCCTTTGGGGAATATTACTTCATCACTCACTTTTCCATTTTTCCTTCTTGGCCATTTTTTGTGTCCCATTGGACACTGTATCATGCATCCTCATCCCTTGTGGGTGCATACCTATTCATATGATTCTTCATGTATGGATCATTTCACATACCTTTTCATATATAGTTGTGTATATTTTGATGTCTTACATATGACCCGTTATTCATCCTAGCCTACATCCATACTAAAGTGATCTTCACCCACTCACTGGTTCATAGAACGTTGTTTTCCATCTCCATTGAGACCACAATTGTCCCCTACCGATGTGATATTGGAGTCACTGCCATGTTTTTCATCATTATTGCGATCTTTTTCTTGGGTCATTTTGTGTGTGTTATGATTTCACCTATATTTTCATCACCCACCACCCTTTTTCACCTACATTTTTTTTCAAACATGCCATCAATTTCCCTTGGTTTCATAGATCCCCCTTTTGAGGGGGAGTTTATCATCAAATATTTTTCCTTATCTAACCCTTTTTGTTTTTTTCTCGTGGCTTTCTCCCGTAAACCACTCAACAAAAAGGGGGAAAATGTAGACACCTAATTTCAGTATCTATATCCTCTTTGCCTACGTGTGCATATTTTATTATTCATCCTTATTAGTTAATTAAATGCCCATTTATCCTATCGTTATCCAATCCTCACCAATTAACATTAATTAATTAATCATTAGACCTTTATTAATTTACATTAATTAATTAATTCCCTTTTATCGATTAATTAATGGATACCCACATCCACATGCCCTAACTAGCTTCTATTTTGGAATGCTTTCATTCAAAATATATGTCTTATGCATCCCCATGCTTTTTCCAACTTATTCTTATCTATAACTCACATACACCTAATCCCCAAATAACCCATCCCCACCTAATGCTTTAAAGCATTTGGAAAACCCTTAAAACAAACCAAAATCACACTAAAAAAACTAAAAAAATCTTCCTGTTAAGAAAATTTTCCCTGTGATTAGCTACGACTTAGCCTGGTCACCGCCGACCCTATAAAAATAATTTCTTACTTTCTATTGATCATCAAAAAATCAAGTGCAAACAGATTTTTTTGCAACTTACAGACAATCTTTCATGCCTGAGTAGTCCTAAATCCATTGCAGACCTCCAAACCTCCTTACAGCGTGCATGCATCAATCGAGATCATTTTTTTGGTGAGATTGTCAATATTTTTTATAGATTCAATCAGATTTATCATATTATCTTCTATTTTTCACATCTAATCTTTTGCATGTCTAGATCATCAATAGCAGAGCTCATAGCTTCATCGTCAATTTATTTCTGCAAATCCGCTCTTGCAAGTTGATCATTTGGTTTGTTTTCCCTCACCCTCATCAATCCTTATCCCATTCGTTTTCCACCCTTACAGATCGTCATAAACCCATCCTTTATGGCCTTTTCCTTTTTTTTTCCAGAGCCATCTTCATCCTCTGCATGTGCTTATCCATTGTTCTAGTTTACTAAGCCTTCATCCAATCATCTTTTCCATAGAAAATCAGCCAGTTCACACCCTAGTCACCATCAACCTAGTTCCTAGTTTCAATCCCCAGTCCTAATCCCTATTTCTCAGTGTTTCCATCATTTCTATTCCTTTATATTTCCTCTACAGGTTGACTCTAGCAATTCCAGAATTTTCTAGCTCTCATATTACACTCTGATCCTGCACAGTCTGCATATTTCTCTTGTTTTCCTGATCCATCCCCTCACATTGTCGTCGACCTATCTTTGCATATTCTGGGTCACCACCGACCCAGACTAGGTTTGGTAGCAGCAATAATCCATCATTCAGCACCTGTATTAAGCATCAAGCATCTGAGGTAGCATAAACCCTTTATCCTTCTAAGTTGACTAGTTTCTTTAGTAGCTAGTGCACTAATCTGATTAACAAATGAGAAATTTGGAGAACATAATTCTCTTATGGTGTCATACTATAGGATTCCTTATTTGGAATACTTGACCCTAGAGTTAAATCCATGTGTTGATTAATATCTCTCATAGGTGGTAACCCTTGAGGTAACTCACTAGACACAACTTTTGTAAATATTTCTAATAGTCCTTTCACTTATGGTGCTACTTTTTATCTTCCTTTCACTACTTATGCAATGCTCTCCTTTTACATATTCTACATTATTAACACGAAACATGTATTTTTCTACTTCACTTTTCTTAGGAATTACTTGTCTAAAAGTAAAAACACTTTTTGTTCTACCTCACTCTTCTCCTAAAATGGTTTCAAAGAATATTTTGGTCCATCATTCTCAGTTATATATGTGTTTATGTATACATCATGTTGATAATTCCAGTTCAAATACCAAGGCCGACCAAGTAGTACATGACACGTGTCCATTGGTATGATTTTGTACATACATTCATCTTTATATCTTGATGTGGAAAATATCCTCTTTATCAACTTTGAAAAAAAATTCTAACATCAATGCTTCTCCCATATCTAGGTCTTCATCATCACCCATTAAACAATCTTCTTCTCCTTGAGAAATGTCTGCACTTTTCCTACCACCATTATGGCCATATGGGCACTCATATTATTTATTCCCTCTCTCTCCACACCTATAGAATACGCCACTAAATCCATGATATCCTCCATAACCTCTTCCTCTAGACACATGATCACCACATTAATATGTTCCTTTACTTTGAAAATCAAAAATTGAATTACCATCTTATTGCATAAAATTATCTCTTCTTTTACTTTGTCAATGACCTTATATAATATTTCAATTTCTGCAGTTAGTAATTTGTTTTTGCATGATAATTTCTCCTCTTCCTTCAAATATTACTAATAGTGTTCTTCCATGGAATAGACTTGTAACATGTTGATCTCATCTTTCATTTCTATATGAAATGTAGTTATGTACCTTAATATTTTCTCTGCATGTCTCTCTCTAATGAAGAGTCGACAAAATTCTTTAGTATATTCTATCATACTAATCTCTCTCTATCAAAACCCTTATACCCTTGTAAACAAACTAAGATAGTAATAAATGGGAAAATCATTTAATTGAGTTTTTCCACTAGTATTTCCCATGTCTTGATCTTATTCTTGCCACAACTCACTTATTTGGCCAAACTATATTCCCATCAAAGGGATGCACAACCTTTTAACATTCTACATGCAAAATATAACTTGTTGGGCTCCACTATGTGTGTATATTCAAAATAATTTTCCATCTATGTTATCCAATCCAAAATTTATGATAATTTCAAACTACCAAAATAATAAAGGGTATCTAATCTTGGCTTATTCCCCATCCTATTGATTGTGTAAAGTATTCTACCCTCAATACCATATTACACTTCCTCTTCCTATGAGTTTGCATTGAACTTTTCATTCTCATTTTCACCATACACTCTTTTTTGTGCCAGTCCACCTTCACTATCACTATTTTATTCCATAGAAAAACATTTTTGTTTTTGCATATTTCAAACAATATTACATAGTTTGCATCATTTATGCCAAGTCCTCAAATCTTATACCTTGATTCTAACATCCTACATTCCTTTGGTGTGCCAAATTAATGTTTTTTCTATTTTTTATTTCTTTGCATTAATGTTCTCTATAATCTTTTGCGCAACAATTTATTTTTTTGAAGATCTTTGTAGTGGACCTTCTACCCACAATATATACTACATAAATCTTCAAAATATTCTTGTGTCACTTATTTCTCATGTCTTCTACATTTTATTCACGACCTAAAATATCTATAGAATGATTTTCTACCCACCATTTCAATGGTGTAAACCAAAATATTTTTCATGCCCCTTCTCAAGGAAATAAATCCTTTCTCTAATACTAAATGATTGATATAAATGTTACAACCCTCATAATACATTGGAGGAAATAATTAAATATTTATGCATTTAAATATTATGAAATGAACATATATATATATAAAAACTAAAAATATTTAGTATATCTTATATACAGAAATAAATAAATAACAACATTAGGAAAATCTGCAAAATTTCATATACTTGTGTTGTCATGTAAAATGACTAGCCTAAGAATATGAATCTTTTAAGCATGACAACTAAGCCAACATTAAAAAAAATTGCCTCCTGATCACAGTGAAACCTCCTCCTGTTCAACCTATCTCCAGTGGTACCATCATCTTAGAACCAAATAAATTCTTAATGATGTTTTCAAGCATTCCTTAGCATTGAAATAAGGATGATGAATTTTATCGATGAGTTCGGTGAAGTTCAGTGCAAGACAAGTCCTTTAGGAGGCCTAAAAAGGCCATTTTTGGTCATTTTGAAGCCAGTATGCATCCTCCACAAAGGTTTGGGAAAGGTATAAAACATCCAAAGGTGATTTAGGGAAGTCTTGATAGTGTTGGAATTAATTTAGGAATATGTAGGAAAGAAGTTCTCATTCATGGACAATATGTTCAACATTGGGTTTTCTAAGTGCAAGGAATGAACATATGAATGGTGAAACATGAATTATTTGGATGATTCTTGGAGCTTCATAAGGTTTTAAGAGGAAAAAAATTAGGCATCAGAAATATATGAGAATTATCTATAAGGTGAGAACATCAATTCTGATCTAAGGTTTAAAGGTTTCTTGAAAC